>BTPG01000004.1:73272316-73389816 GCA_036245525.1 Semisulcospira habei | reverse complement strand
ACTCGCCCATAAGCAGGCGCATGCGTAAGCACATATACATACACGCACTGACAACACATGCTTGCACGCGCGCGCGCACACACATAAATGATATCCCTTTCCATACCTGACACTGGATGTCTCCCTTGATTTTGCTGCACTGCTGAGGGATTCGAATCAAGGGAGACGGCTAGCGTGTCCCTACCTTAGCCCATTACATCTACATTACAGATAAGGAGATAGATCAACCTTTTTAGTTCAAGGGTGGTGACAGAATAGCTTGGTGCCTCAGGTGCCAAGCTATTCTGGCACTACCCTTGAACTATCATAATCAAATTTATTAGAAGTGATAGTGTATCAGGATGAAAATGGCTAAAGGAGGGTTATTGTGTACAAACAAGAGTCACAATGTAAAAGGTATGGGTTAGTAGTTGACAGAGAGCAGGGACGTAGCGGGCCACTCCGGCGCTCCGGCGACCGCCGGAGTACTTTTTGGACAAAAAAAAAAAAAAAAAAAAGAGCGAGAAAGAGCAAACCTGTCGTGGTGTCAAAACTTCGCAAGTGTATTCATGTTTACCAAAAATGGCAAGTTTGCGCCAATAGCTCAGTGCACCACTTAGCAGTGGCTGGTAAACAGAAAAGTGTCAAAATCGCCGGCCCAAGAACGAAAGCTACTGGCCGAAGTGCATTAACACAACAGACTACGCACCACTAGCTCCACCAATTTAGCAGTGGTAAAAAACAGAAATAAGAAGGACATGAGGCACCACTAGCAAAAGCCGCACGCCGACTCCAAACGGTAACAGCCTCAAGTCATGACACATTAAACGAAGCAGAACGACCTCCCAATAAGAACTTGAACCAACTGGCATTGGAAATATCTTATGCCTACGCGCCACACCGCAACCAATACAAGTCCCACCCCAAAAAAAAAAAAAAAAAAAAAAAAAAAAAAAACTGGGAAAATGAAAACCGCCAGACCTTTGAACTATGAAATCATCATAGGACCAGCACACAAATGGGCGGGGGGGGGGGGGGGGGGGGGGGGAAATAAAATACATGAGGACGAAAAACCTCCCACACTTTCAAGCAATCCTACTAGCCGCATTCATCTCCTCCAATGGACTGAACCCTACGATATTCTTTGAATGGGTCGACTTCATGGGCCTTTGCAGAGAAAAGGGAGCAAGGAAACAACTAGAATACCTCTTCGTATACTTTAAAGAGGGCAGATACAGCAAAGCTTTGTACGCCTACGACATCATTGATCAACGGGCGCTCGAATACTTAGACGAAACACCATAGACAACCACGGAATTGTCCCACCAACAATCAAAACTAAGGACACGGCATGAAAAGAACGCACCACCACTCTTCACTAGCCTTTCCAAGTTATAGTGTGAGCGAGAGTACATCCTCTTGAACAATACAAAATAATCCACAAAACAAACTACCATAAAACCTAACAATAAAGGTTTACTCAGTCAACAAAAACAAAAGGGTCAGCACGCTGATGAAGGCAGCCCTTAGCCAATAAAGGCTTAAACATGCCCGAAATACACCTGACAGCTAACTCAAAACGTGACTGATTTGTGAATTGTCATATGGGTATGGCTGGTCACATCAAGCCATCACACAGGGGTGTGTGGTGTACCCCCCAAAAAAAAGATCACGTATGCACGAGGCTCGATTGAACCACGTCCACAAAACTGACTCACTCAACTTGATTCGTGTTGCCAACAAAATTAATTGTGGCTTCTGCAACACGCAGGCAAACAGTTTTTGGGACATTTTCTGAGCTGGATGTGTCAAGAAACCAATCATAAAATCATAAATCAGTCCCTCGAGTGAGGCGTCTTTCTGTCAGAATTCAAATCAGCCGTTGTCGAACCTCTCCTGAAAAAGTCGATTCTTGACCCCAACCAGCTAAAGAACTATCGCCCCTGTTTCAAACCTAACCTTTCTGTCCAAAGTATTTGAGAGAGTCGTTCTGACATAGCTCACTAAATATCTACAGTCAAACAATCTCGTCCATCCGCTTCAGTCTGCTTAACGTGCTGGGCACAGTACTGAAACTGCTCTCCTCTGTGTCGTTAATGGCCTCCCCAGTGCCTATGATGAAAACCAGAGCTCAGTTCTTGCCCTGTTAGACCTATCAGCTGCGTTTGACACCATTGACCACTCCATCTTGCTCCAGTGTTTAGAAAACTACTTTGGTATTTCTGGTAAGTTCTACTCTTATCTGTCTTCCCGTCAGATTAACGTCTCTGTCAAGAACGCTCTTTCTGAAGCTGCTGCGCTAGACGGTTTGGGATCCCCCAGGGCTCTGTCCTGGCCCCGTTCTATTTACGGTGTACACTCAGCCTCTGTCTCAGGTTATCGCATCGCATTCAACCGATCATCACATGTATGCGGATGATACACAACTTCCGAAATCTGCACCTCCAAACAGCTCCAGTCAGGCTATTTCAGATGTCCAGAACTGTATCTCAGATATTAAGTTCTGGATTTGTGAAAATAAACTCTAGTTAAACGAGGGCAAGACAGAAGCTGTTCTTATCGGTGCCTCTCGACTGCTGCCCAATTTTCCTGACTCTGTGCGCGTTTGTGACGCACCTATTCCATTTTCTGATTCAGTTCGCAATCTTGGCGTTTTTCTTGATAAAGATCTTCAATTGAAGGACCATGTAAATGATGTCTGCAAAATTGCTTTTCTGGAATTAAGACGTATCAGTTCTATCCGTTATTACCTCACCAATGAATCTGCCACCAAACTGGTCGTCTTTTTAGTCTTGTCCCGCACTGATTACTGCAATTGATTACTTAGCTGGCCTCCCTCGGTCTCTCATTCAGAAATTGCAGTGAGTTCAGAATTGTGCTGCACGTCTTATCGTCCACGCCTGACAGCATCAGCCCATCACTCCTATCCTGAGACAACTTCATTGGCTGCCAGTCAAACAACGAGTCTCGTACAAAATCGCCTGTCTGTGCTACAAAACTATTAACTACTCTACCCCTTCCTATCTCGCTGATCTTCTTCAAATATACACTCCCTCTCACTCCCTCCGTTCAAGTAGTGACACGGCGCGCCTTTTCAGAGTCCCGCTCTGCAAACAGAGGTGACCGTTGTTTTGCGCACGTTGGACGTCAGTGTTGTCTGGAACTCGCTACCCATAGATATTAGACATTCCCCCTCATTCACTGCCTTTAAATGTGCCCTTTAGACCCACCTGTTCGATACCCCAATGTAGCTCGCACGCAGTTCTTCGTCAGTGGCCGTTATGTACCTGTGTGTTTGTCTGTGTGCGTGCGTGTGTATTGCAGAATCCTTTGTTCCTCTGGCTTTATGACCCCCTCCACTCCCATTCTTTATTTGTAAAGCGCTAAGAGCTTATTTCAGTATAAGCGCTATATAAGTAGCCATTATTATTATTATTAAGAACCAATGTGCTTCAAAAATCCCGTGCAACACAACTAACTGACGTCTGCTGTCAAAGTTGATTCAGGAGATGCAAAGCTTTGTGATGAACATTTCTTCATGGATTATATTTCTTTTTAAATTTTGTTTCGCAAGTCTCATCTACAACAAACGATCTTCAACTCTGACATGTTGTAATCTTCTAACTACAGAAAGGCGAGTTTGTTTACCAATTGATTGGTTTCCCCATGACCACATGAAGGATTTAAACAATTGTGACATTTCCCGTCCATTCTTGATTCCAAGCCATCATATCATAGGTAAGTCTGTCTTTGGAGGTGATTGTTATTTCTTTAAAATAGAGTTAACATTTTAGTATCAATAAATAAGCGTCTGTTCGCCATCGTCCATCCAATAGTTTCGGACTTTCCGAAACCGCCGGACTACTTTTCTCATGCCCGCTACGTCCCTGGAGAGTAAAAAGTAAAAACCTGAGCTGCATTTACTTTGTTTCTTTTTTACACCTGATGCACTACAGCAACCGTGATAAATCAAGGATAGTGCCAGATTAGCTTGGCACATGATGGCACCAAACTAATCTGGCACTATTCTTGAATGATCATGGTTGGTCTATCTCCTGCAAGTAGTCGTTAAATGACACCTCGAAAATTTTGGAAATGCGACCATGGGTTAAACGAATGAGAAAACATTCATGTACTACAAGATTTTTCTGTCCTCAGGTGCTGGTCCCCACCCTGGCGTGATTGATGTTTGGATCTGCTGGTGGTATTATGGAGATACGAGCAGCCTTACTTGCATCTCATGGCTTTGCAACACTTGCTTTGCCTTATTTCCGATACCAGGACTTGCCACAAACTTTAGACGCTGTCCAGTTCGACTATTTTGAGGTTTGTAAACAAATATAGTGTAGAAGAATACATGAGGCTCTCTGGTTATCTGGTCTGCTGTATCTGGTCTGCTCCATATGCGGAGCTGATCAAGAGAGGTAACCAATCGGGCAGAGTGAATGGAGCTGTTCAAGGGAGATATTCAGTGGGTAGATAACCTTGAACACAGTGTGTGTTATGCAGATATGTAGTGCAGAGGACAAGGTTAGATCACCATATTTTCATTTTCAGCATTCTTTGTCAGACAAAAGATTGTTGAAATGTGTGATAATAGGAATCATTCCTAGATCAAAACGAGGCCAAAGACAGGAGGTTTAGGCCCTTCATACTAAGGAAAGACAGTAGGTTCATCATCATCATCATCATCAGTCCCTTGCCCGAACTGGGCGTTGGGGGGACTGAAAGGCAGCAGCAACAGACAGTGCTCTCCACTGAGTTCTATTTTGGGCGGTGGCAAGCAAGTCTGGCATCTCGAGTTCGGTCCATTCTTTTATGTTTGCAACCCAACTCTTTCTCTGACGACCTCGCCGACGACTTCCTTCGAGAGTGCCTTGGAGGATAGTCTTGGACAAGGTGTTGTGTCGGGTCACGTGGCCAAACCAAGCAAGCTTGCGCAGTTTCACGGTAGGTTACACCTCTTTATAATGACGACTTAAGGTTCACTGGATCGTCCCAACTATAGGGCTGTAGGAGCTCATGAGAATAATCACCTCTTGCATGTGGAGATGGCTGGATGAATCCACAGAATGTTTGAAGTTTGTGCATTGTTTTAGCCAGATCTGAGTCAAGGATAATGTCTTTTGCTGAAAGGAGAATAAAAAGAAAAGGGGAGACTGCCAGTGCCAATACTTTAGGAAGATTACAAAGTAAAGTAGGTAAAAGCACTGTCAGGGGAGAGAAGTGTGCATGATCGACCAGTGAACATAGATCTACTTGGCCAAAACACACAAAAAAGATAGGAAAGAGGGGTGCGCTAAGAAAGTGACTGAAAGCAATGCATATGGAAGCCCCTCCGAAGGGGGGCGTATCACATATCCACTGTTCCAGCCACTCGGTGCATGGAAATTTAAATCTAGGTCCCCCAAAGGGGTCCAGATAGTTAGCCGACGAGGTCGCCAAGACCGAAACAGCTGTCCACACCGGCTAAATATCTGGACCCCCTTGGACCTAGATTTAAATTTCCATGCACCGAGTTCCTGGAACAGTGGATATGTGATACGCCCCCCTTCGGGGGGGGGGGGGGGGGGGGGGGGGGGGAAGGGGGGGGGGGGACTTCCATATGCATTGCTTTCAGTCACTTTCTTAGCGCACCCCTCTTTCCTATCTTTTTTTTTTTTTTGTGCTTTGACCAAGTAGATCTATGATCACTGGTCGATCATGCACACTTCTCTCCCCTGACAGTGCTTTTACCAACTTTTTTCAGTAATCTTCCTAAAAGGAGAACAGTCTGACATCGTGGCTTGTTGCGTGCACTGCATAATTATATTGTGTTCATTTAATGCTTAAACCTTATGCATGTTCATGCATTATCAGATTATATTTATTACGCATGCGCACCCCACATTAGTTCAGTTTGGTTAAGATGGGATGTCTGCACTTGGAGAAGCCCATACGTACACACACCACCCATCAGAAGTCTTCCCAGTGTTTCTTTTGATCTTGTGCCAATACTGGTCTGGTTTGGTTTAATTATTATGGATCTGTCATGTCCTTTCAAATCTGCCCAGTGCTCGCTGCCTTTCTCTACACCTCTGCTCTGGAGGCGATCAGTAGTTTGGTGTTCTGAGCTCTGTTCCTGGAAATCATTTTTTTCTCAGGTTCTCATCACATCAAGACGTATTAGCATTATGTTAGTAGCAAGATGAAACGTTGTGCATATATGTATGTGTGTGCGTCTGTGTGAGCACGCATGCGTGTGTGGTACTTAAAGCATGTTGACTTTTAAGCTTTGTTGTTTTTTGCAGGAAGCTTTGCAGTGGTTCACATCACAAGCCTGTATCAAGCAGGGTGGTATTGGCATTGTAGCTATATCAACTGGTGCTTTATTCGGCATGCTCATGGCCTGGAAATTTCCACAGGTGTGATTTAAAACCATTGAGCCTGTACACACTACAGCAGGAGACAAATTACCAATAAGCACCAAGCTATTCTGGCACCGCCCTTGAGCTATTATGGTCGATCTTTCTTTTGTGCTGGTATGGAGCCTTTCGAGGACTACTTGGCAATTTAGGAATTTCGACCCCAGGGTTAACCCATTTAGCCCTGATGCACTACAGCCTGATGGCACCAAGCTAATCTGGTACTACCCTTGAATTATCATCGTCGATCCGTCTCCTGCAATTGGTACATAGTCATTAGTTGAAACCTCCAAAGTTTTGGATTGATTGTACATTGCTTAACGTCCCGACAGCAACAAGGCTTTCTCAGGACGTGCCTGCACTGCTTGTGAAAAAAAACAACTAAACAGAACATTGAATGTATGTCGCCAGCCGGTCAAATACATTAAATAAACCTAACACATGGGGCCCAAATAAAGCTAAGACCATTTAGCAACACACATCCAATATCAAGAGCTACAGGCAGTGCAGACAGTAGGGAGAGTTTTAAAAAGGCAAATACAGGTGAATGGACAAAGGGTAGACAGAAACACATGCCCCAGAATAGAGAGAAAAACCCACCCTGTGGGGCTGACCAGGGTGACCCTGGGAACTAAAAAATACCTAACCCCACCCAAGTCCCCCAAGGCAGACCCGGGTGGGGCCTCCAAAGTTTTGGAAATGCGGCCATGGGGTTTATTCCGTTGACCTTCAACTGCGCGGCAAGTACCAGCGCACCCATGTACTTTTATGCAGGCATTCAGTGTACAGTTCACTTCAGAAGAGTGACAGAAACTTAACTTTACAATCTATGATCACTATGATCTATGATCGCTGGTCGATCATGCACACTTCTCTCCCCTGACAGTGCTCTTACCTACTTTACTTTGTAAACTTCCTAAAATATGAGCACTGGCAGTCTCCCCTTTTCTTTTCATTTATTACTACAATATCGACTGCAACCCCTTCCCCTCTTTTGGTAGGTTCTCTTGTAGGGTGCATGGAAATTTAGCTCTAGGTGGTGGCATGGGATGTATGCCCCTGCAGACACCACAGTAAAATGTGGCTGTCATTGCAGGTAAGCAGAAATTCCTGCCTTCCTCCAGTATTGCCGATGGTGTGCTGAAGAGGTCGCAAAGACCGAAACAGCTGTCCATACCGGCTTAATATCTGGACCTTGGGGGGACCTAGATTTCAATTTCCATGCACTAAGTGGCTGGAACAGTGGGATATGTGATACGCCCCCTTTGGGGGGGGGGGGGGGGGGCTTCCATATGCATTGCTTTCAGTCACTTTCTTAGCACACCCCTCTTTCCTATCTTTTTTTTTTGGTGCTTTGGCCACTGTAGATCTATGATCACTGGTTGATCATGCACACTTCTCTCCCCTGACAGTGCTCTTACCTACTTAACTTTGTAAACTTAACTTTAAGGCTTCCCTACACGGAGAAACGAAATGCACAAGAAACGAAACATTTTCATTGCATCGAAATGCCTTCTCCGCACACGCAGAAACGCGGTGAAAATTCATTTCGCCTGGTACAGGGGAAGTAACTGTTCACTGACACATGCTCTGGTTTGTATCGGTGGATATCGGGTCATATTTCTGACTACTGACGCTTAAAAACTAAACATATAAGACATGTGTGCCTTCACTTACACAATTAAAGTGAATTGCCGACCATATCGAATAAACGTAAGCGCTTTTGAATGCGTAAACAAGGCTGATTCAAGTGAATCGAGGATGCCGCCGTCTCGAAGCGATAGCCGCCATCTTGTAGGCGGCTTCGCAGAGCAGCCGATGAAAGTGGGATTCAGAAAACTGACCTAAAATAATACCGTTATTACATAGGCGCTTTTTCTCAATTTTGGGGAAATCGACTCAAAGCGCCGCGCCTGAAACCCAACACACACTCACGAAACAGACGCGGATTTTCGCCATTTAAGACAAACACAGTACAAGACAAACGAAGGGCCAGTCAGCTACTGAAGTTACAGAGATTTTTTTTATTGCTTGTATTTGAAATTTTGTAAAGTGGCCTGAGACCGGTACCAAAGTGTGTATCATATTTTGGTGGTACTTTAGTGATGATACTTGATAGATTCAATTTCGAAAATGATTTCTCCGCTTAAATCTTACAGAATCGTGCGTCACATCACGCAATTCTAGCCATAATAGACCTGACTCCACGGCATCGCTTTACCGTTGCAGTCCTCAGTGTTTGGGCTTGAATGACGTCAGATTGGGGTGTGACCGAGCGGACGGTTGATTGTTGATTGTACATTGCTTAACGTCCCGACAGCAACAAGGCTTTCTCAGGACGTGCCTGCACTGCTTGTGAAAAAAAAAAAAACCTAAACATTGAATGTATGTCGCCAACCGGTCAAATACGTTAAATAAACCTAACACATGGGGCCTAAATAAAGCTAAGACCATTTAGCAACACACATCCAATATCAAGAGCTACAGGCAGTGCAGACAGTAGGGAGAGTTTTAAAAAGGCAAATACAGGTGAATGGACAAAGGGTAGACAGAAACACATGCCCCAGAATAGAGAGAAAAACCCACCCTGTGGGGCTGACCAGGGTGACCCTGGGAACTAAAAAATACCTAACCCCACCCAAGTCCCCCAGGGCAGACCCGGGTGGGGTTCCGAGCGGACGGCGCTGATTGGGTGACGGGTAATATGTTTCGGCGAAATGTTTCGCGAATAGGGACAAGTTCTATTTCGTGAAATGTGTCGTTTCGCATTTCGTGAAACGGTGAAATGTTGGAGAAATGTCTGAAATGCGGACATTTCGACGAAATGTTTTGTTTCGTTTCTCCGTGTGAGGAAGCCTTTACAAATTTCTACATCTTTATTACAGTTTTGGTGAAAGAGTCAAGAAGTTGAGCTTTGGACATTTAGTAAATGAGTGATATAATTACGAACACAAAAACACTAGGATGTGTACACAAAAACACTAGGATGTGTACACATCTGCCCAGGACAGAATGTTTAATCAACACACCTTACAACGCAACAGTAGGAAATGGATAAGTCATGATAGCTCTAGAGTAGTGCCAAACGGTCTTGGCATCTGGGAATGTGCCAAGCTCTTTGGGCACTATTCTTGAGCTGTCATGGTCCATCCATCTCCTGCAGGCTGGTACACAGGCATATAATAGACATCTGAGAGAGTCACAAGCCACATTTGTGTGAATGGATTAACCTCTTCCCAGCCGCTGGGGAGACATGATTTATCTGCAAGAGACATAGATCTTCATGAACCCCCGCAGTTGCGGGGGCTCATGAGGATCTATGTTTCTTGCTGAAACTTCTTTGTATCCATGTTCCTTTGACAGCTGGGGATCTTTGTTGTTCAATTTACAGAGATTTCAAAAACAAGATTTCAAAAACACAATCTGTGTCCAGTGGCAGGGAAGGGGTTAATCATATTTTGTGTGTAAAGGGGTAGCACTGGTGAATGCATGCATAATGGGGTTAATTACCCATGCAATGTATGCTGGCACACAGGTGGTGGCTCTGGTGCAGATAAACGGCCCCAACATGTTGTGGGTAAATGACCTTCATCACAAGGGCAAGCTGTTCAGGAAAGGAGTGTTGTAAGTATTGTCATTTGCACTTGGCATAAATTAAAATAAGTTGTATACTACATGTACCAGTATGACATCTGAGAAATGCCGCTAGCATTTATTTAACCTGTTTAGCTCCAAGGTCCCATTTCTCAAATTTGGGAGATGTTGCCTAACGACTATGTACCAGTTGTAGGAGATGGATTGATCATGATAATTCAAGGATAGTGCCAGATGAGCTTGGCGCCTTCAGGCGCCATGCTCATCTGGCACTACCCTTCAATTATCACGATCAATTCATCTCCTGCTGCAGGGTCCCGGGGCTAAAAGGGTTAAGCTTTTGACTGTCAGTAGCATTTTTTGTCACGATGATTCCTGCAGGAATCATTGACAAAAACAGCTACAGACAGCCACAGGGTTAGACCAACAGGAGGCATTATAAGTTATTGGTAGCAGGGGTTTGCTACACGGACCCTTTTAGGCCTGAGGAAGGTTAAAAAACACATTGTACCCCGAAGGCCTGGGGGGTACAATGGTTACTTTGACCTCCCAAAGGCTACAAGGGCTTGTGCAGCAAATCCCTGCTACCAATAACGTATTTGTTTTCATTTCTCCACTGTTTTTGTGAAGAAATCAAGCTAAAATCTTGTGACCTGGCTCATGCCAGACATAACTGATGTCCAAAAAATATACATGTATACATAATAGACATGATGTAATTTAAGATCTTTCATGACATTACCGTCTGCATAAGCAGCAGCAGTGTCTATAAATTGTCAGAATAATGCCTCAAAAACTTTAAAATTCTGTAATAAAATAGTGGCAAAGGCTGCTCATGTCCTTACGATTCCGCTAAGATTCTTTCTTTGGTGATCTGCTACACACTATTGCTGCAAATGTGTGCTACAAACAACTCCAGTAGTGTGCCTGTTGTTTCGAACAACACTAAGTAACTTTGTACTTTAAAACGTTTTGGTGATCTTTTATAGAACAGAACTGACATCCAAGACATATCTGAATGAGGGCTACAAAAAGTCAGCCATTAGTCGCTACAAGGGTTTTATTAGCGAGGTCACATGGTACCATTTGCATTAAAGGGATTTAATGTAGGAATGAAAACAAATATTATTATCAGCCCCTGCTGCCGCAGATGGCATGTGCATATTGTTGAATGAGAAAATTCAAATGATGCATCGCTATTGTTGAACTTCATCATGAATTGCAGCCACCAGAACTCTTTGTAGTACCAGTCGCTGCATGCACTGAGGGTTTAATGCTATATAGCATGTTTGCTGGAGTTTTCAGTTTTCATATAGTCTACTTCACTTATCCCATATCATACTTATCCCATATCATACTGAGGCTAAAAGCTTCAGATCTGTACACTGCCATATGCAAGTTACATTATAGTACTTACAGATAAGGATATAGATCCCCAGTGGCTTTATTTCAAGGGTAGTGCCATAATAGCTTGGTGCCTGCACTACCCTTGAACTATTTTAGTCAAACTTATTTCACACAATGGTGTATTCCGAAAGATAAGGGTTATAACAAGGTTGGATATAACAAAATTCAGCTTATAACAACACATTTTCAGAGGTCTGGACTGCACTATTTCATTGTATGTAATTACTTTTTTTTTAAAATAATAAACTTCAGATATTACAAAAAGAAAAAAATTTGTTATATCCAAAGTTAACTGTGTGGTGGGGCGGATTACAAAATAACAGACAGGGAGGCCATGTTGCGCCTTGTGAAGATGTTTTTATTTCTCCACCAAGGAGGCAGTACACCTGGAATATCAAATAACACACAATATAATTTCCATCTCAAGTGTACATACCAAATATAAAATTGATGTTACATAAAATTGAGGAATAGGCATGTTATTATTACAAAATACTACGGTGGCTGGATAATTCAAAAGATCATCACACAGGTTCTCATACATCCACCATCCACTGATGTACTTTGGTCAAGGCGGCATTTTATAAAATAAGACTAAGTTCAACTATAATTACTACAAAACCTAAAATGACTAAAAATAATTATAAGGATATATATCATAAAGTATAAGATTGGAACATGGTGCTATATTAGTGGAGCTTAGAAGTATGAACACAGGAGAGAGAGAGAGAGAGAGAGAGAGAGAGAGAGAGAGAGAGAGAGAGAGAGAAAGAGGAATGCTGTGGTCCACAATATATACACAAGCTCTAATAGAAAACGGCATTACATATCATATCCCTAAGTCCTGAACCTTGGTAACACATTTCTTCAAAAGTAAGACCCATTGCAGCAAGTATGCACGCACACCTGGCTTCGCATGCTATCACATAGTACATGTAAACAATAGCAGACGACTCAAGTCTCCCTATCAAGAATAAACTAAGGGAAGCTACTCTCCATCAGGTAAACCTCAATGGAAAGAAGTTCTATGTCCGTCATATCATAACCTGCCACGCCTGAAATCGATGACTGCAGACATTATTATAATAAAAGATGTTTAGAAAGTAACAGGTTTAATCGCAGGCACTCGGATTATGACAACTTCTTCGCGCGATCACATTACTATCAGGTAGCGGTCACCAAAACCACATACACTGGCTGATGGACAGTCACAGCCAGCCAGCTGACCAATCCATGCTAAGAATGAGATCACGTGACCCAATCCCACACAGTGCGCGCGTGATACAATGGTAAACTACTGACACAAAGGGATACTGATGCCAGAAAATGCAACTGATCATCCTATCACCGGTACTAAGCGATCTCGAAAGAAAGCAACATAACTGACCAAATGATCCCCAGCAACATTGAGCAAGCCCCGACTACAATCCAAATGATTGATTAAAGTTTCTTTTGGTTGATAAAAGTGAGTTCTGAAAATGGCCCTTAGGTGCCAGAGATAATGGCAGCCATTAAAACGTAAACAAAATCATTTATGCCTGAATGCTCTCCAAGAGAGATGGTCGAACAATACCCTAGGCTTGCTCAAATTGGTGCAAAGGATCAACATAAACATAGTATCTTCATCAAAACAAGTGATCAGATTAACCTAAAACATGGTAAACTTAGATAGTAAAGTCAAATCAAAACACAAGCCCCTAAGTGACCACAGCGCTCCCCTCAACCCGTCAAAGACAGACCGGTCAGTCAGAAAATTTGCAAAATACAACAAAATCAGTGCATAAAATATATCTTCGAAATATGCAAAGACAACCAACATTTCTAAGTAAAAAATAGTAAAATGTATGACTTACAAAGGTCCAGTTAGACAAAACTCGTGAAAGTAATTTGACGCTCAATAGGCCGGTCTTGCTTCCGTCGTGGTGCTACAGCAAATGCGTTCTTAGCGTGGAGACGCTACCACGAGGGGGCGCTACTGGGTCAAGGTCGATGTCTACCACTGGTCTATTTAAATGATTGGTCACTTCCAGCTAAATTTAGATGGGACGGCCAAAAGGAAAATCACTAAGACTGGGGCTAAGTAGGTCACCTCTGCCAGAACCCACACTCGGCAGCTCGGTGGCAACCGGCCACGCAAAATCATGCTACAATGTATTGACCATTGACCAGAGGGGTGACGTAATAAAATATAATATTAACACATATACAAAACACAGCTCGTCACAAGCATTTGCCCAAAACCATTACCAACAGTCATGAAATTTCATGCTGAGATCAAGTAAACTGACATATATACACATTTAAATGAAAGTGTGGGTGCCCCTGGACCCACGATGTCATGTGAAGGTTAAATTACACTGTACTTTAGAACTCTTTCAGTTGTAACATCCAGTTTGTCAGGTGTCCTTTGACAATTTTACATGTACAGTCAAATGTGAACTGACGCACGTCTATTGGTGTCAACCTGTGCCATTCACGAGAGTACTCCTCAGATAGACCCACTCTGGGAGTACACTACACATTCACTTCCATTCAAATGAGATGCTAAGCATCTCATTTGAAAAGAAGTGCACATTTGGCTTAAAAATAAGTAATAATGCCTACACCACCCTCCTTGATATGATCTTATGATGCGAACCACTACCAAAGCTTTTCTGCTGTATCATATGCCTTTGTTACAATCAGATAACTTTTACTGTTCTTGACTTACTGGAATGATATCCTCTGCAGTGTGAGGAAATGCCTTGGTGACTACAATACCCTCCTCTGTCTGTTTTGCTAAACTAAAATCCATTCTGCAACAGGGAAAAAAAAGATACAGATATACAGTTGTGACGAGCTGTGTTTTGTATATGTGTTAATATTATATTTTATTACGTCACCCCTCTGGTCAATGGTCAATACATTGTAGCATGATTTTGCGTGGCCGGTTGCCACCGAGCTGCCGAGTGTGGGTTCTGGCAGAGGTGACCTACTTAGCCCCAGTCTTAGTGATTTTCCTTTTGGCCGTCCCATCTAAATTTAGCTGGAAGTGACCAATCATTTAAATAGACCAGTGGTAGACATCGACCTTGACCCAGTAGCGCCCCCTCGTGGTAGCGTCTCCACGCTAAGAACGCTTTTGCTGTAGCACCACGGGTCCTACTAAAACCCGGAATAACCCGGAATAACCCGGAATAACCTGTCCTAAGCTAAAATAACCATATCTATAACTATTATTGCGTACCTAAACACAAAATAATCATGTGTTAGAAGGTTGGTTTACATTAAAGTTGATTTAGTTGTACTAGTAAGCCGTTTTCCACAACCGTTGACGCGTCGATTACTTCCCTTGCTACACGATCGCGCTGTCCGAAACCAGTCGAAATAACCTCTCCTAAGCCCAAATTACCACATAAACACATATTATTGAGTACTTAAAGTAGTAATATTCATATATTTGAGGTTGTAGGTGCCGTAAAAGTTGTTTATTTAGCGTTAGAAAGCTTTGAAGGACTTGTTCTTTGAGCCTCTTGTTCTATGCCTATTTTCGCCCTACGCGCATTCGCCCACACCGTTCGTCCCAATCACATTTCGTCCCATGACGTTTCATCCCCGATGCTGTTTAATGGAAGACATTACGCTATGAGCGGACCATGATAATCAGTTGACATTCAAAGAGAACATAACTGGAGCGTTTCTGAGCTCGAATATAAACATCTAGACCGAAAGAGTTGACTGCCAGTGCTTGTAATTTAGAAGAAACTACCAAGTGAGTAGGAAAAAGTACTGTCAAGGGGGGAATTGTGCATGATAGACCAATGATCATAAATCTACTTTAGTCCAAGCACAAAAAAAAAAAAAAAAAAAAAAAAGGAAAGAGGGGGTGCGCTAAGTAAGTGACTGGAAGCAATGCATATGGAAGCCAGAGAAAGATAATAGGAGACCCGTAAGACAATGAATTGAATAAAGCCGCATCAGTCATTAAATTACGCCATTTTTAATATTACATTTTTTTTTACCCCATTACACCCCCATTATTTCTGAATCAACCCTTTGATTTTTAAAAGTGACGAGCATCTCTGATGTGGCCTTATTGATCTGATTATCTTACGGGTCTCCTATTATCTTTCTCTTTAACTATTGTCTCTGTGAACACCTAATGACCCAATAATTAACTAATTAAGGCGGTTAACGTCCACACTGACGTTTCTCTCAAATCAAACTATATTCTGTCAGTGCACTCTGTAATAAATTAATGACATTTTACACACCCCCACCTAATTTAATAATTAGAGAATTACTCTTCTTTGTCTCACAATACTGTCAGATTTGATTTCTCAGGAAAGCAATTTTCTCAGTCAGATACATTTCTCAAAAACCGGCTATGTTTACTACTCTTGCACCGCGCCCATACACGTCACACATGAAAAGATCTTTAGAAACGTGTAGTGCAGGCAAGTTCACAGGGGGACCGCTCAGTGCAAACTCTATTGAATTGGCTCTGTGTAAGCACGGCTCTGAACATAACAAAAGCCAAACATACACGCACACACACAGACACGTCAGTTGTAGACCAAGATAATTCAAGGGCAGTGCCAGATTGTCATACAAGTTATATACACAGACATACATACACACACACAGACACACTTTCTAAACAAACTCACCATATATGATACCTGACGCAAACAACAACAACAAAAACAAAAAAAAAACCATGTCACTGCAATACCGCCTGTGACTCAGTATGAGGTGATAATAACTCTTATTTAATTTCACGCTATGGTGTGTTACGCTGGGACATCTTCAAGAGCCCCCCTTTTTACAGCGTTTCAGTTAGCTGTAGTTCTGGGTTTTCTCTTTATGAGTAGTCTGTAAGGTTTGACAACAAGCATTGGCCATAAGCCATGGCATGGCCTACCCAATACTCCCACACTCCTTAGGACTACCTGAAAATTGGGTCTCGTTAACGTGAATTGTGCCAAGTGAGGACTATTGTCTGCTAAATGGGCCTGCCGTCGGCTTACTAATGTTTGGTCTAAGCCTTTGTGTTGTTACCGTGGAACTGTAGGTAACAAGAAAGACGCATTTTCACATTAACATTTATGTCCCATTAGCCACCTCACACAGAGAGAGACTGATTTTAAAGTCAGTACATAGATGTGTTGTAAAGTGATACCTGTGCTGTTTAAGTCTGTGTATATTTAACATAGAAAAATTGTCATTTTGTTTAACCTGCAGTGAGTCACGAACACCTGCCTGTTTGCACCGAAATCAGTCTCGTCATAATTTCTGAGGAAAAGTCGTGCCTATGCACGCAAGGCGTTCATGTGTGGCAATAACATGGTGACAACATCATTTTGAAAGGGTGAAAAGTTATGCTAGCTGGCTGGAAAATGTAAACTGTTTGAGAAAAACCTGCTCTGTCTGTGTGTCGCCATGCCGGGATGTTACGGGTGTACGTGTATAGCAAGGTAGGCTTAATGTTTTTGTTTATAGTATGTTAATATGCATGTTCGTGCGTGTGTCTGTTCGTCTGTTTGTGTGCATGTGTTAGTATGTGTACAATGTGGTGTACTGCTCAGAAATTTAACACACAGTCTGGATTTTAGTGAATGATGTAGTCAACAGGAAGGCTTTTTGTCATACAAGACATATATACTCGAGAAAGGATATTAGTCGTGTTCACACATGACTGAACCGTCTGCACTGAGAATTCTAAAGGTGTGAAAAGAATTTATGTATATGCGAGTACAGTGTGTACACAGTGATAACCAGGCTCAAACATGTTTGTCTTTTCATTGCGTCAGCTTTTTCAGACATTTCATCAGCCTAATTTTATTGGCTCAAAGAATTTGGCTAATCTATGCCTAGAGCTTTCTCATATATAACCCAGTGCGTTACCAAACATGACACAACCATTTGGAGAGAATGCGATATTGCAAGCTGGTATTCTTCGTAAGCGACTTACCGTTTGTAAGAAAAGGGACAGTTTTCTGAAAAATGGATTACAACTCCTGGAAAATAAAGTACAAGAGTTTAAAAAAGATTTAACTGATATGGAAAATGAGATGGCAGCATCTACAGCTTTTTTGGTAAAGTACAAAGATGAACCAAATGAGGTGGCGTTTGCAAAAGAGCTGGTATTTCACGGCAAACTTGAAAACAAAATAGGGAAAATTAAAGTTCATATCAGTGGATTGGATCAAAAGATACGACATCAAAAGAGTTCTATAGAGAGGAATGAAAAAAAAGTTAAAGCTCTCAATAAAGAAATGACACAAATTGAATTGAGCCCCCCAGTTCAAAATGTGGTTGCATCTATGAATGAAATGAGAACAAACAAAATCAACCAACGGATACAAAGTAGTTCTACATTGTTAAATCGCTTACGAAGAACAAAAAATGTAAACGGTTTCAATGCTCTCGGACTTTGTGCTTACCATCAATTTTGACACATCACAAGACATACTATTTAGTGTGGTGTGTTGGAAATTCACTTTCACATGGTATGCATTCACAACGCAGCCCGGGAGTGCCACGTTCAAGTGTCTTTCCTAGGGATGTACCAACAGCTCGCACATTCACACACACACGAAACTACATCCGAGAGCAATACATCTGTTTGGCTTTGACATGTGGTCTTTGGTACAAAGTAGGTGGCCACGAAAATTTTTCATCCACAATGGGCTGTCAAAGGATAATGTCCTTTCTGATGAGACTAATTAAGTCGAAACAGCCACTCTTTACAAAGGTAAGTGTTTCATTTTTATTTCACTTGTCTGTAACTGTGTATCCGGGCTTTTGAAAACTTATCTCAGGCCACATGTGGTGCGGCACAGGCCGCATATGGTATTGTAACCTCTGTATGTTATGTCTAATGTTTTACTTGGCTCTTATTGGTCAGGGTGGTGATTTATAATTTACTGCAAAGTCAATAATCGCCAATACTATGTCAGGTATGTTTGCTGCAACGGACAGGGTTACTGTACATGACACCACAATTGAAATCTGTGAAGCATATTAATAAGCCCCCTGAGAGAGATAATAGCCCTTATAGTACAGGCAAATCTTGTCTGGGGTAAACTCAAAAACTATTGACTACATTGCTGAGTGGTGTAAACGTATGAAGTTACTGTTAATTTACTTTCTAGAAAAACATGATTTTGCTTGATAACAAATTTTAATATATTTAATTATAGTTTCAAAAATTAATATTTTTTATTATAAAATGAATCAAGACGAATTACTTCTTCTAAACGATATCAACGCTGTAGAAAACAAAGACTTAGACTCGAAAAAACAGCGTCTTTTGTCTGTTGTTATTTCGGGGAAGTCAAAGGCTTATCTCGGAAAACAATACATGACAGAAAATATTGAATCTCTAACCTCTGACGAACTATGTAAACTTCATTCTAAATATGAAAACCATATTGCTTCACTAATGACTCGTGATTTAAGCCGGTCTCTTGTATGCCTATACACAAAAGCAGTGAGTCACTTTCTACCTGTGGATAGTGACAGTCTATCACACGACCTTGAAAGCAATCCTATTGTTTCAAGTTCAATTGGTAAATTAGCATGCGTCATGTTTTACAAGTTTGGAAATTACCTTGCACCTGTTGTAACCCTTCTTGTTACCAGGAGTCATATTGATTTTTTGAAAATAAATTTTACTGCAGAAGAAAATGGACGAAACCCAGACGACTCTACAGCAGAACCCCGACCCTGTTTTGACACAGGTTCCAACGGTGACTAAGGCTAAAAGTCCAGGCAGGGTTGAGGCTGGAAAAAGATTAGCCGAATATAACAGGCAAAAAAAATTACAGCTTCAAGCACAAACAGAAAAGGCTCATGTAACTGACCCGCCGTCATCACTGTCTGCACCGTCAGGACCAGTGTCAGGACCAACACCGACAGGACAGTCACTACTATCACACTCACAACAAAGTGAGAGACAAACAACTAAGTCTAACCCTGACCCCGAACCTCAAACAACAAAATATATAGTTGCTGGATTTGTTGTCAGATTTGGTTACGTAGGTTATCAAGTATACAAAAAATGCAAACCACAGACTCGTACAGTGACCAAAAAATTAAACACTCCATCATCAAAAACAGAAGTCTCCACATTACCAGTAATACCCAAAGTCGTTGACCCATTTTATATGGAGTAAATAAAAATATTATTTTAATTTTTATTGCCTAAGAAATGAGCGACACAAAGAACTTAATGAACCTTGTATATCACTCTGCCGTAATCAGCGGACTAGCAGTAGCTTATTCTATGCTGGGAAAAAGTCTACTCAAAATGAAATCATCAGACTTGAGTAGATTAGATTTTGAAGACAGTGCAAAGCTAATTGCTGTTGTAACAGCGTCAATTGCTACGAAAGACTTTCTTGTCAAGCAGGGAATTATTCCCGAAAATGTTTCTATGTAAATAAAAATAATATGGCGACGATAGCTGTTATTGTGGGAGGTGCAGTTGTTAATGCTCTGGCATTCAGTGGCTCTAATTATCTCTTTTCAAAAATGGGTAGAGACGAATCAGCAGAGGAAATGAAAAGACATAATGAGGCGTCTGAGAAACTCGCTCAAGCGCAGCAGGATTATGAAAAAAATAGAATTGAAAAACTTGATTTCATCAATGAAAAACTCAGGCTTGAAGGTCACGCACAACATACATTTTCTAATGTCGATGACGCAATCAGGGAATATTTTTTAGTCACTGGTAATGACATGTCTATCCCAAAACCGAAACTAAGTGACTATTACAAACCGAGTACAGAACAAAGAAACGGGGAGATAATTTTTGTTCTAGTGGGAATGACATTTATATTTTTTACTGGTCTTTATATTGCTAGAAAAAATGAACGTAGAAAATAAACTATCGAAAATATATTACTCTCCAATTGGATATTGGAAAGGAGCAACCACTATTCAGAAATTACATGCCGCTGTGGGCGGAGATATAACACTCAATCAAGTCAAACAATGGTTACAGAGACAAGCAATTTGGCAAATATATTTACCTGCTCCAAGAAAAATAACAAGACCTCATTTTGAAAACACAACACCAAATGACACGCATCAAATGGACCTCCTGTTTCTACCACATGATACAACAAGAAAGAAACGATACAAGTATGCATTAACTGTTGTAGACATTGCTTCAAGGTACAAAGACGCTGAACCCATATCTGACAAAACTGCTACCACAGTTGCTACAGCATTAACAAAAATATATAGTCGAGGCCCTTTAAGATACCCCAGACTTGTTCAAGTTGATGACGGATCAGAATTCAAAGGTGCTGTTAATCAGTTATTTGCAAAGCATGGTGTACTGGTCAGACGAGGCATTCCAGGTGTGCACAGATCGCAGGCAATTGTAGAGAACTTTAACAAACAGTTATCAGAAAGACTTTTCAGTTACCAGTATTCTAAGGAACTCATGCATGACACACGTAACACTGAGTGGGTAAAGAGATTACCACATGTGATAAAAGCAATGAATAATGAAGGACAAGGATTGCGCCCAAAGCCTGCTGATGCTATTAAATTGAAAACAATTACATGATTGATTGATTGTACATTGCTTAACGTCCCGACAGCAACAAGGCTTTCTCAGGACGTGCCTGCACTGCTTGTGAAAAAAAATAAACAGAACATTGAATGTATGTCACCAGCCGGTCAAATACATTAAATAAACCTAACACATGGGGCCTAAATAAAGCTAAGACCATTTAGCAACACACATCCAACATCAAGAGCTACAGGCAGTGCAGACAGTAGTGAGTTTTAAAAAGGCAAATACAGGTGAATGGACAAAGGGTAGACAGAAACGCATGCCCCAGAATAGAGAGAAAAACCCACCCTGTGGGGCTGACCAGGGTGACCCTGGGAACTAAAAAATACCTAACCCCACCCAAGTCCCCCAGGGCAGACCCGGGTGGGGAGAAAACAATTACAGAGCCAAAAACAATGTCAGCCCCACCTCCAGACACAAGTTTATTTACTAAACAGGTAAGATATTTATATCAACCTGGAGAATCAGAAAATGACGTCAGACGCAGAGCGACCGACCCCATCTGGTCAACGTCTGTACACAATATAAAAAAAATAATTCCCGGTCCTGACGCAACAATATATTACCTGTACGACCCTGCCCCACAAAGGGCATTTGTCAGAGAAGAATTACAAATTATTCCCCCAGACACCGTTACTCATTTCAGTAACTAACTCATCGATTAGTTCATCAATCAGTTCATCAACTATTTCTTCAGATAACTTGAGCCTGTAATGACCTGGCGCATAAGCTTTTCCCTTACTATGAAACACACGTTTCGTGTCCCCAACTGCAAGTGACTTCTTATGTGTTTGGATCATTTCAAGATTGTGTTTGTTTGACCTCAATGACTTGTTTGGATAATCAGGCATTAATGCACCATCTAACACTTGCTTATAATGTTCATGACGTATGTCTTTATTTTTAATCGCTGTTTTTTTTTAAAATTCCTTTGGCTTTTGACTGACTTCCCTTTTGGTGCAAAATATAATACATTTTTGATCTCAGTCCAATGTACTCAACTATAGGCACACCATTATGTTCATCCTTAAACTTACCAGGCACTTTTTTGTTTTGTGTGCTAAACAGTGGATGATCTTTAGGATAGTCAGACGTGTCGTGCATGTGTAACTCTGTTTTCATGTCTTCATAAAAGTCTTCAGTACACACATCAATGATCATAGAGTCAGTGTCAGTGTATAGCAGATGACACTCAGGATATCTTGGTTTGAAGTAATCATAATAAAATTCAAGCATCAGCAATTTTGATAACTCAAGAATTGCCATACCAATGAATACTGGCTTGTCCAGTTTAACAATCTTTTTTTTTGAGTGACACTGCATACAATGATGAATGAAACTCTTTGTACCCTGTGTACTGTGGCTTACCTGTAAGTTTAATTGCACCTAATTCAGTTGTGACCAGTCTCACATCTTTGCGGTGATGAGGATTTTCCATCGTCTTTCCAAAACAGGCATTGTTCATAAGCTTAAAGAAGTCTTTGTCAAATGCAGTGTTGCCATCTCTTGCACGCAATGTTGTGTTTTTAATTATGTAATCTTTCATGAAAGCACTCTGATCAAATTGAATTCCTCTGTGAACTTTCTTTAGTACTAACCCGTGTCTGATGTAAAACTGCAACAAGCGGTAGTGGCAAACGTAATTGAATTTGTCATTCAGATTTGGTACAAGTTTAGTGTCTTCTTTTTTCCCTGTCATACTCATTTTCTCAACAGCCAACAGATAATCATTATGGTAATCATGTAGATGGTGTGGGTACTCCAGGTCTACTTCAAAGATCCAACCCTTCGCGTCGTTTCCGTCAAGATTCATAATATTGTTTGTTAACCCTGACTCTGTTACATCATACTGTGACAAATCATGCAGACAAAAGTTTTTCAAGGGCAATAATTCACACATCGCGTATCCGTAAAGGTTATTAGCGTCAAGGTATGTAATGAATGACCTTGACCCTGAGGGGTCAAAACCCTGGTCAAGGTCATCAAGATATTTGTTGTTGGCTCTGGCATAATTGTTCGCTGCAATACTAATCCCACCCCTCAATCCATGTTCCACCATTTCACCCATCGTACGATCCGACAACAGGTCTATAAATATCTTGCTGGATTTCAAAAATGCATCCCATGTCATGCCAGGACTAGTTATGTAACAGGCTGGGTCAAGACTGTAATGTAACAAACCTTTCTCACGGTAACTTTCAAATACGTCTGCTAGTAAGCAAACGTCAGCTTTCAAGTACTGGTCATGGTAGTCACCAATCGTCTGACACCCTAATTTATCCCACGCATCAAGAGCATGCTGGTATTCAGAGTCAGAAATACCTTTACCTTTAAGTGTGGAATAAAATTTATCTTTTGGCGGCAGTCTCCTTTCCTCAAACACAACCCACTCACTGATGTACTCGTATGGATACACACCTTTCTTGATTAAGTCTGGTTCAAAATATTTACTCGTTATTGGATACTCAGTCAGTCCTTCTGCCAAACTAGCCAACCCTAAAGACAAATGTTGCATAGAGTCATACAATGCTAATTTATCTAATCTAAAAGTCAAGTATTTCTCAGTTGTCTGCGCTATACAATTAATGTTTTTGTGAGTCTCATCCACAGCCTGCATGATAATGTGTGAATCATATCCTTTGAGATTGTGAAAAAAGATTGGTAACTTATATGTCTTAGGATCTGTTTTTAATAACAAGTTACAATTGTTATGTGCAGCACCTCTGTAACGCCCAGTTATGTGATCATGGTCACGAACTTTATCACCTCCTAAAGGTTGTTCACAAATCCAACACGTCACAGTTGTATCAAATTTCAGTTTGTCTTCTTCTGTCATCACCAAAGGCATCTGACATGTTGTGAGATACTGTACTACCTGACTATACAGATGTCTCATTTCTGTTAAAAACAGACATGCTGCATTTTCCCCCCTGTAGATAACAGGTTCTGAAGGCTGTCCGTCTGACCTAACAATAATGTATCCAAAAGAACACACCACTTGGTCACTTAGTTTTATAGTCTTTGGTAATGATTCTGGAACAGGACCTTCATACGGAACTACCAGTGATTCAAAATCAGCATACACTACAAGCGGCAGCTTTTGTTGATTCCCATAGTTCTTAAAACATACTTGACTACCAGGATCTGGGTACTTAAGTACAGTTTGAATGTCATCAGCTGATCTACAATGCAGTACATGTTTGTGCGCTACGTTTATGGAGGAAACCCTTTGTAAACATTTCTTACACACTTCCTGTTTGCCATTGTGTTTTGTTTATGTCCGTGAATTAGACGTGACATATTTCTGATAATTGTGTAGTGGAAGTTATCATTATCATCGGCAGGGCCAATTAGCAACATGTCAACATGCTTATCTTCTGACTGTCCGTAGGTTGGAGCAAGTGGTGATACTCTAATGGGTTGTAACTTGTCAACAGACTCATTATCCCACACATATACATTTACAGATATCCCAGGATTTAGTTGTTCAAACAAGTCTATGTCTTCTATTTGAACAGGGAACTCAATGCCACTGAAGTTGAGTTCATTTACAAATTTGGTGTAGTTAGATACACGTTCAGGTTTTGACTTTATAAAGTGTAGTTTAGCAAGCACACACCACATGAAACAATGGTGGTCATTGTTCTGTATATTAACGACAGCCTTTTTGTTTGCAACCTCTGTTGGCAGTGGTATCCACGATTTACCTAGTATAGGATGATACCTTGACTGTTTTAGTTGTAGTTCATGCACATGACCTTCGTGCCAACCAGACCCCTTCATTTTTGCACTGTCAATTGCTTGGAGGAAGTCAGGTAAAAGTCTGAACAAGAAGCAAAAAGCTGTTCCGGTTTTGAGCAAAACTACGGACTATGCCAACGACTTAAATCAGTTCTATGCAAGATTTGATTGTCATGATTTTGAGCATGAGAGGGAACAGGTCAAGGAAATGCTAGTTAGTGGACCTAAACACATGCAAAGTGAAGTGATTGTGGTGACTGAGGAGGAGGTGCTTAGCGTACTTAAACATACCAACCCAAACAAAGCGGCTGGGCCAGATGGTGTTAGATCAAATGTGTTAAAATTATGCGCTGAACAACTGTACCGAATTCTTTGCTATATTTTTAACATGTCACTTACCCAGTGTGTCGTTCCCTGTTCATGGAAGACCTCTTGTATTGTCCCCGTGCCAAAAAAGCAAACTGTATCTGTGATGAATGATTTAAGACCAGTTGCTCTTACCTCGTGTGTCATGAAGGTTTTTGAGAGGGCTGTTCTTTCACATTTTAAAATACAGGTTGCAGATTTTATGGACCCCTTTCAGTTTGCTTACAGAAGGCAAAGAGGTGTTGATGATGCCATTTTGCATGTTGTAAACAACATCTACTCTCATTTAGAGAACCCAGGAGCCTCCATTCGACTGATGTTCTATGATTTTTCGTCTGCTTTTAACACCATTCAGCCACACATACTCGCCTCCAAACTAGTTCACATGAACATAAATGCCTCTACCATTCTGTGGGTTTTGGACTATCTCACTAACCGGCCACAGTACGTCAGAATTAGTTCGGATCTAATCTCAGATGTACTTTTTACCAACACCGGTGCACCACAGGGGACTGTCCTGTCACCTTTTTTGTTTTCTTTGTACACAGCAGACTGTAGAGCTACTCATGACGACTGTGTCATGGACAAATACGCTGACGACACGGCACTGACAGGTCTGATTACAGATGAGGACGACAGACACTATCGACAAGAGATCGATGACTTTGTAGAGTGGTGCGATAGAAACTACCTTGAATTACATGTTGGCAAAACAAAAGAGATGGTCATAGATTTCAGGAATAACAAACAGCATCCCGGTCC
Source organism: Semisulcospira habei (assembly GCA_036245525.1). Taxonomy (NCBI): domain Eukaryota; kingdom Metazoa; phylum Mollusca; class Gastropoda; family Semisulcospiridae; genus Semisulcospira; species Semisulcospira habei. The sequence goes on along the minus strand of BTPG01000004.1, from coordinate 73,363,992 downwards.
TGTTGTTATCAAGGGAACAGAAGTTGAGCGTGTAGAGTCCTACAAGTATTTAGGTGTTCTTTTTGACAACGCGCTCAACTGGAAACAAAACACAGATGCTATTGTGAAAAAAACGCATACCCGTCTTTACTGTTTGAGAAAGCTCAGATCATTTCATGTAAGCACTCAGCTTTTACAGATGTTTTACTGCTCCAGTATTGGTAGCATTTTAACTTTTGGACTGACGTGCTGGGGGAGAAATTTATGTAACAGAGACCAAGATCGTCTTAACAAAGTAATCCGGAAAGGGGGTGGGGTGATTGGTAGGGCACAGGATAATTTGGACACACTGTACAACAGACGGATTACGAACAAATTGGCTGACATTCTTGATGACAAAACACATCCACTTAGATATGAATTTGACAGCAGACGTATCGAACGCAGTGGCAGACTCCGAGTACCCAAAAGTCGTACATCACGTTACGCCAACTCTTTTGTCCCTCAGGCTGTTACCCTTTTCAACAGTAATATCAGTAGATAGTGTCGGTCAACATTCTTCCGTCCTTAGTACTAGCCCTCTCAGTATTATTACTAGTATTATTATTATTGTTATTCAAAGGTAACAATATGTCTGTTACAGTTCATTTCTTTAATTGAGTGTTATGGGTTATTTAATGATTTTTATTTTTATTTTTTAATGAGTGATTGATGATGCCATGTGTTGTATGGGCAGACAGTGAATTTCCCCGTGAGGGATTAATAAAGTATTATTGTATTGTATTGTATTGTATTGTATTGTATTGTCTCTAAACACGTTCTCCAATTCTCTTCTTGTGTTAACTGTGTGTTGTCTTGTAGAGATATATGATACAATCACTTCACCGTCTACTCTAGTAAATTCTATTTTAGCAACAATCTGAATCTTCACACTGCCTGAAAGAAGATTATCTTGTATGACAGAAAAAGATCTTTCTATCGATTCATAGACATTATTAGTATTAGATATAGGCAAGTCTGTTGTGTGAAACACATTATGTAGGCTTGATGTGCCTGATGGGTTTTGAGCATTGTCCGTCATTTTTATTTGTCGGACAAAATAATAAATGAAAAAATATTACCTCTGGCTCACCTTGTGTAATACCACTTTATTGACTGTAACACTGTTAATATAAACATTTAGTTTGCGCAGTTGTTTAAATATGCTATAACAAACTTCCCCTAACCAACCATAGTTGGTATCATCAACTTTAAAAGTAGGTGTCTTTAAATCAACTGTCATGCACTCCACATCTGGAAGCTCATCAACATAATCCAAAGTCACACTATATGTAGCATATATTTCCGATGGTGCTGAAAGGCTTATGTAAGTCTGTTTGGGTGATGTTATTAAATCAGTAAAGTGCACAACATTTTTGAAGCAGTGTGAGATATCAATCACTTGTATGATTTGTCCGTTTGTCATTCTTTCTCTCTCTCTTGGCTTGACTTCGCGAACGAAGATTTTATAGGAGTTGCCCACGACGTCTGCAGGCTTGTTCGTGGCTGCGGAGGCCAATCCGAGACAGGCAGGTTCGACCGCAGTGGCTGCAGGGGAAGGTATGGCCAGGGTTCTGAGCTGCGGCATCTCTGTTTTTTCTCCTGAGCCGCTTGTCCTTAAGGCTAGCTCTGTGAGAGTCCTCAAAGGAGACAGCTGCCTTGTAAATGGTGGAGCGCCAGGTGTCACGGTCCGCAGCAAGCGAAGACCACTGGTGGTGGTCGATTTGGCAGGCACTAAGTGACTTCTTGAGGCAGTCTTTGTATCTCTTCTTTGGTGCCCCTCTGTCACGGTATCCAGTAGCAAGCTCGCCGAACAGGGTGATCTTTGGTAGGCGATGATCCTCCATCCTGGAGACATGCCCCGCCCAGCGGAGCTGTGTCCGCAGCAGCAAAGCCTCGATGCTCACTGTTTCAGCCTGTTCAAGGACCTCGACGTTGGTGACATAGTCACTCCAGTGAATGCCCAGGATGGTACGCAGGCAGCGCTGGTGGAAGCGTTCGAGGAATCGTAGTTGGCTGCGGTAGAGGGCCCAGGACTCGGAACCATACAGCAGGGTGGTGAGGACCACAGCTCTGTACACGCTGATCTTGGTGCCTGTTTTCAGCTGTTGATTGTGCCACACCCGCTTGAAAAGTCGCCCGAAAGCGCTGTTCGCTTTTGCCAGCCTGCTGTCAAGCTCCTTGTATAGCTTGGCGTCCGACGTGATAATGCAGCCAAGGTAAGTAAACTGGTGCACTGACTTTAGTTCAGACTCGCCAATGGTGATGTGAGGAGGGCGATACACTGTCTTGGGTGCCGGCTGATGGAGGACCTCTGTCTTTTTCAGACTGACCTCGAGTCCAAAGAGCTGGGCAGCATCTGCGAAGCAAGACGTGATGCGCTGCAGGGCTCTCTCTGTGTGTGCAACGAGGGCAGCATCATCAGCAAAAAGCAGCTCACGAATCAGTTGGTCTAGGGTTTTCGTGTGGGCCTGCAGTCGTCTGAGGTTGAACAGGCTGCCATCGAGACGATACCTGATGTACACTGCATCGTCATCATCGTGGTCCACTGTGGCCTGCTTCAACATCATGCTAAAAAAGATGGTGAAGAGGGTCGGTGCCAGCACGCAGCCCTGCTTTACGCCGTTGAGAATAGGGAATGGTTCTGAGAGGTCATTGTTGAGTCTGACCTGGCCTTGCTGGTCCTCGTGTAGCTGGACAATCATGTTGAGGAACTTTGGGGGACAGCCAAGTCGCTCCAGGATCTGCCACATGCCTTGCCTGCTCACAGTGTCGAACGCTTTTGTTAGGTCGACAAATGTTACGTACAGCCCTTTGTTCTGCTCGCGGCACTTCTCCTGCAGCTGTCTCAGCACAAAGACCATATCGGTGGTGCTCCTGTTTGCTCTGAAGCCACACTGGCCCTCTGGGAGTTGGTCTTCAGCGATGGCAGGTACCAGCCGATTCAGGAGCAGCCTTGCAAGGATTTTCCCAGCAATGGACAGCAGGGTAATTCCCCGATAGTTGGAACAGTCAGACTTCTCGCCTTTGTTCTTGTACAGGGTAATAACGACTGCATCACGGAGATCTTTTGGTAGTGTTCCTTCCTCCCAGCAGCAGAGAAAGAGGTCATGGAGCTTGTTGTGCAGTGCTGTGCCTCCATGTTTCCAGATCTCTGGCGGTATTCCATCAATGCCTGCTGCTTTGCCACTCTTGAGCTGGTGGATGGCTGTGAGGGTCTCTTCAGCGGTGGGCGGTTCGTCCCGAATTCAACCTTTACTGGGAGGTGTGGGATTTGTAGGACGACTGCTTCTTGAACAGTGCGCTCAGCGCTGAAGAGGCTCTGAAAGTATTCCGACCAGCGGTTCAAGATGGAGGTATTATCTGTGAGGAGTGCCTGGCCATTCGCGCTTCGCAGGGGACTTTGTACCAGGTGTCTGGGGCCATACACTGCTTTCAGTGCTTCGTAGAAGCCCCTGTAGTCACCATTGTGGGCAGTGGGCAGATGTTCACATCTGCACGGGACATAGACGACCCCGCCCTCCACGAGTCGCCTGCTGCCTTGCAGGCCTGGCCGCTTGGCTGCGGAAAGGCTAAGGGAGGAAACCCCTGACATCAAAGCCCCCGTGTCTCCGGGGAAGGCTTTTGAGCCAGAGACTAGGACAAGGACAGTCTGATATAAAACCTACGACCCGAGGACCTCGATGCCATCGTCCCAGCTTGCTAGGCCATGGCAGATGAACCAAGGGTTTAAAGGGTGGGGCCAGTACTGCGCACACTGCACTCCACCAAAAAGCTCCACCGCGCAGGCTTTAGGAAACGTCCACGGACCATGACACCGACCATTCCAAGTCCTGTAGCGACGGGCGAGGGGCGAAACGGCAGGTGAAAGATGTCACTGGAAGCCGCAGTCTCAAACCTGCATGCAGGCGGTTCAGGATATTGGTCGCCTGATGTTGACCTGGGGATGACAACATCACTCGGCACACCCTGAACGACCAAGCAGCCTTCTCTAGGGACAGCACTGCTTGCTCCACATGGAGAGGGGCCTAGAAAAGGTGGCCTAACCAAAGCTCGTCCCCTTGCAACCCCAGTTGGCTAGCCGCGGTCAACGGGCATCTTCTCCTGCGGTCAAAAAACAAGAAAGAATAACGGATCCACTCTCATGACGACCACGACCGGACTCAACGTAGCATGCTGGAACGTCCGAACCATGCTCGACAAAGCAGACAGCGGACGCCCTAAACGTCGCTCCGCCCTCATTGCCCATGAATTGCGGAGGTTAAACATCGACATCGCCGCGCTCAGCGAAGTACGCCTTCCGGACGAAGGCAGCCTCCAAGAACTTGGTGCTGGGTACACCCTCTACTGGTCAGGCAGGCCTGCATCAGAAAGACGGCTCTCAGGCGTGGGTTTCATGGTCAAGACATCCATTGCGACTAAGCTGGAAAACCTACCAACGGGCCACTCAGACCGCATCATGTCCATGCGCCTCCCACTGAGACACCAGCAACACGTCACCCTTCTCAGTGTGTACTCCCCAACCCTCCTGGCAGAGCCTGCTGAAAAGGACAAATTTTACACTGACCTGCGCAGCCTCCTACAGAGTACCCCTGCAGACGACAAAGTCATCATCCTTGGCGACTTCAACGCCAGAGTGGGCCAGGACTCTGAAGCCTGGAAAGGAGTCCTCGGCAAGCATGGCGTGGGGAACTGCAATGACAATGGCCGCCTACTGTTGGAGTTCTGTGCGGAGCAGCAACTGGTCATCACCAACACTACTTTTCAGCAAAAGGACAGTCGAAAGACCACCTGGATGCATCCTCGCTCCAAACACTGGCACCTTATCGACTATGTCCTAGTGCGTCAGAGGGACCGCAGTGACGTCCTCCTCACCAGAGTGATGCCCAGCGCAGAGTGCCACACTGACCACCGCCTAGTCCGCTGCAAACTCAGGCTCCACTTCAAGCCAAAACCCAAGAAATGGGGGCCCCCCAAGAAAAAGCTTGATGTTGCCAGCCTTCAGCGTGACGATGTGAAAGCTGCCTTTCAGACAGATTTACAGCGTAGGCTCAAAGACACAGCGGACCCAGTAGACTCCTCCCCTGAAACACTTTGGGAACAACTGAAAACTGCTATTGCAAAATCCTCTGCAGAAGTCTTGGGTTTCGCCAGAAAGAAGAACAAAGACTGGTTTGACGAAAACGATGTAGAGATCCAGGAACACCTAGCAAAAAAACGAGCCGCCCATCAGGCCCACCTAGCCCAGCCTTCCTGCCCTGTGAAGAAGTCTGCCTTCCGCCTCGTCTGCAGCAGTCTCCAGCGCAAGCTCAGAGATCTCCAGAATGAGTGGTGGACCAGACTTGCACAGAGGACCCAGCTTTGCGCTGACAATGGTGACTACTTTGCTGACTATGGTGTCATTCTTTATTGGACAAACAAATGTATAAATTAATTTACTAACCCATACCCTGTGGGCTGATCTGTCTTTAAAATGATCTTTAGATGTTTAGTTGATTTCAGTTTATTTTTTACATCATCCCGTTCATGTTTATTGGGGATGATGACAGTCTTCAAAGCTGTCACGATCCTTACAGTAAAACAAACAGATAAACTTTAACTGTTCTCGAAAATCTTTCAGTACAGCATTATATTTTTGAGTGAGAATCCATACACTGATGTTTGCATGTCTGCCACTAAAGGCAAGTTCTGCTAAAGTGTTTCTCTTCTTGACAATGTCTTTCTCTGCTGAGCAGTCATCAACAATAAACAAAGTTGGCTATCCTTCAAATTGCTTGTAAAAATATTGTAGGTAGTCATTCAGTTTTTTCTCAGGGTCGACTAAGTAAATGTTGTCGTCATGCCAAATGAATAAACGGTTATGATAAGCTTTATTGTGTTTGATTGTAGGACAGAATATTACAATGTTTTCAAAATGATGGATGTATCTTGTTTGTAAGAGGCTAAGTACAAATTCTGTTTTCCCACACCCTGTGCCCCCCCCCCACCCCCCACCCTCCCCCTCACTGGCGACCCAAACGCCAGAGCTTGCTTGCTTGACTTGAAAGGGACAAGGACTTCCAACTCTCGTTGATTTCGTCCGGGGGGGGGGGGCCAGGGGGGTTGGGGGGGGGGGGGGGGAGTTGTCTCGCTGACTGTCTGCCGCTCCGTCGCTCAGCTGGCTGATGTTACTGCCGGGGCCGGGTGGTTGGTGGTGCAGGAGGCAGGTGGTAGGCCGGGGGACCGTCGCCTATCGCCAGGCTGGTGGGTGGTGGGAGGCCAACCACTCCAGAAGATGTTGTAGGAGTGGTGGCGGTGGTGGTGGGGGTGGCCGGGGGAACCGTGGCCGGTTGTAGATGGGTCTGGGGAGGTAGGGTGGTGGTGGCGGCGGCCAGTCGATTCTTGGTCGAGGTGTGGCGCGCTGTCGTGGACGGGGTGGGTGACGGTACTGCGGTGGTAGCCGCATGTGGGGTGGCGGCGTGGGGAGGAGTGGTGGGCGTTGTTGTCGGGCCCGTTTTGGAGGCCGGTTACGCCGTCGCCGGTGTGGTTGCGTGCTGGTTGACTGGCTAGTGGTTGGCTGTGGCGGCTGTTGTGGAGCTTGATCGGTGGTGGTGCCCTTTTCTTCTCTGGTCGGTGCGGTGGTATTGCACTCTTGATGTTTGGTGGTGGTGATGCTGGTCCCTGTCATTTTAGTTGCCGTTTCCGGGGCCACTGCCGTCCCTACAGATGTCTGGTCGGGCGCCGCCTGGCTTTCTTCATCCTTGTAGGTGGTGGCGGCGGTCTGGCTGGCTGACTCCTCCAGGGTTGAAGTGCGGAGGTCATTGATGGCCCCGGTGTGGACCAGCCACCGAGCGGCGAATAATGCCCGGTGGTAGGTGTCCTCCTCGGACGCTACGATGGCAGGCACCGCATCCTGGAGTAGGAGTACTAGGTCGCTGAAGTCAATACTTCGGAGCCGGGTCCCTTCCTCCACAGACGATGCCGGCCGTTCCCGGGTAATGTGTTCCGGGAGAATGACCGGCGGCGGGGAGGGTGAGGTGTCGGGCTCCGAGTCCGGCTCCTGCGGCTCTTCAGACTCCGTCTCCTGGGGCGGTGACTGGGGGCGATGATGAGGGGCCTGTGTTGATTTCTCTTCTTCGTCTTGCTGGTCGTAGTATTGGCTCCGTGGAGCCACCCTTCCCTCCATCAACCGTCGTATGTACTCAGGTGATGGAAGCCCGGTAAGGCCAGGTGGGAATGGCGGGTAGGCAAATGGTCTCACGCCCACTTTGCCTTCCGGTGTCCAGCTGGCCTGTGGGTCGAGGTGTGATCGCGCCGGCGGCTGTATCGGTGGAGACAGAGGGGGCCGATAGCTCCTTGTCTCCCTCCGGGCCGTCTGCTGTGGTGTTGCTTCTTTGGGGAGGGTGGAGGAAAAATCCTACCCTACGGCCGACCCTACGGTCTCTCCCCTTCCTCCCCTGCCCCTACTGGCCAGCCAAACGCCAGATTCATTCTCCATAAACAGTTAAACACCACTCGGCTGATCACACACCCCCAGAGCGATCGAAGGGGACGACTACCACCGAGCGCTGGTCGCCGCCCGGTGGATGGTGCACGCCGGGGCTCTCAAAGACCTTCACCCCCCAAAGACCACAAATACGGCCAGCCAAGCCACCACCACCACCACCTACAAGGACAACGAGTGCCAAGTAGCACCAGAGCTAAAGTCAACAGGGACAACAGCCGCCCCAGCGACAGCGACAAAGAAGATAGGAACTACGACCACCACCACCACCAAGAACAGAGGACACCACCAAGAACAGAGGATGCGGGAACACCGCCCCGCCCAAGCAAGACGTAGGCACCGACGCAACCCCCACCCCAACCACAGAAACGAAGAGCACCTCTACAGACCCAGCACCACAAGCGACCAACTCCAACCAGCACCAACCAGCCAACAAACCAGCCGCAGCCCCCCGAAAACGGCACAGGCCACCCAAGCGCTTCCGACACCAGCGCCCGCCACTACTCCCCACGCCGCCACCGCACCTTCGCCTGCCACTGCAACACCGCCACCCACCCCGCCCATTCCAGCAACCGACCCCCCGGCCCAGGATCAACTGGCCGCCACCACCACCACCCAAACCTCCTCAGACCCTACTACAGCCAGCCACGGTTCTACCGGCCACCACCACCACCGCCACCACTTCTACAAGAAATGCTAGAGTGGTTGGCACTTCAACACCTCCCAGCCTGGCGCTAAAAGCAACGGTTCACCGGCCACCACCCGCCTCCTCCACCACCAACCACCCGGCCCCGGCGTTAACATCAGCCGCTGCGCGACGGAGCGACAGACAGACAGCGAGATAACCCCCCCCCCCCCTCCCCTGGCCCACTCCCCCTGGACGAAATCAGCGAGAGCTGGAAGTCCCTATCCCTTCCAAATCTTCACCTTCATACACCCCCTCACAGTCCCTCTCCCGCCCTGGCCTTCCCAGTCACCGGCCACCCAAATACCAGATCTCACTGTCCAAAAAGAGGCAGATGTAAATGCGGGAGAGATGGTTAATTTCGCTTTATGACCTAATACCCTAAACTAGGTTGTAGACTGAAACTCTGTTTCTACCGAAGGTGTTGTGGTTTCGCCGAAAGACTTCCTTCATGCGCGTTCAAGCATTTGCACCCGCCGAGAAACGCAGGACAGTCGGGGTGAGGTATTGGCCGTAATTAGCGCCGGAGTGCGAACTGTACCAGTGATTCGGCGGCAGTAGTGTGGGCAGATAACCTTCACTGGGAATAGCCCGAGGGGTGGGGAAATCCCGTCCCGGCCCCGGTAGCTGGACTCACAATCCAGGGGGGAAAACGGATTTGTTCAATAGCATGTCCGTTGAAAGGTCCTGTTAAATCAAAGTGGCACAGTTGGAGTGCGCCTGAGTTGATCAGTGTTCAGGTCGTACTCCATAGGCAATAGATTTCCCTGTCCCCCATAACCCGCCCGTCAGGGCCGTCCATGATCACCTCGGTGCTGTGGACGTTAAACCCGAACTAACCAACCCGAGGGGTGGGGAGGGGGGGGGGCGAGAAGGGAGGGGGTGGGGGGAAGCAAGTGATTCTCTGGGCCAACCCTACTTTATCAAGTCGGAGGAAAGGGGGGGGGGGGATCTACATTTTTTTTTTAATTGTTAAATATTTATCACTGATCATAACGGGCTTTAGATTGATTGATTGATTGTACATTGCTTAACGTCCCGACAGCAACAAGGCTTTCTCAGGACGTGCCTGCACTGCTTGTGAAGAAAAAACTAAACAGAACATTGAATGTATGTCGCCAGCCGGTCAAATACATTAAATAAACCTAACACATGGGGCCTAAATAAAGCTAAGACCATTTAGCAACACACATCCAATATCAAGAGCTACAGGCAGTGCAGACAGTAGGGAGAGTTTTAAAAAGGCAAATACAGGTGAATGGACAAAAGGTAGACAGAAACACATGCCCCAGAATAGAGAGATAAACCCACCCTGTGGGGCTGACCAGGGTGACCCTGGGAACTAAAAAATACCTAACCCCACCCAAGTCCCCCAGGGCAAACCCGGGTGGGGTATAACGGGCTTTAGACCCGATAATCCGGCCGAGCGTAAGTGGATCGTACAAGCCACACTGTGACGTGAAACTTCGACACTAATTAACCTATGTACAGTAAGGTCCGTGAACAGTACACTTGCCGAGTTTACTGCAGTTGTTAAAAGACTGTCCGGCAGATTTACAGATGAGCATTAAAAGCCGCATTCAGAGAGTGTGAAGCTAAAATGTTCTTGTAATGTCACGTGTGCGGGCATTTCTATTTCGCCACACAGATCATTCAGACAGTATCTCAATACCTTTTCATTCTGTCCGTTCAACTGCGGGTTCAACGATCACATTAAGTTACGGGTAGTGCCTAATTAACCTAGTGTTTCTTCAGATGCTGAGTTTAAGACGCATAATAATTCAGTATGATCTGTTTATTTTAACCCGATAGATGTTTTCAGTCTGAACATAAAATTAAAAATAGAAAATATATTGAGTGACCAATCAGAGTCGACTCTTCCGTCAGTTTGGAAACTCTCCGTGAAATTACCGTGTCGATGAAGCCAAACATATTGCTTGGTAAAAGTAATTTGAAAAAAGTAATTTGTGTTTAAGTCATACAAGATACAAATTTTAATGACAATCATGAAAAAAGTTCGAATCAACCGTAACAGGTGGTATTTCTTTTCAACCTTTTGTTGAACCGTGCAGACCGGAGGACAAGTTGAAGTTCGCAGAGACAAAAGCAGAAACAGTGGATATAGGCCAAGAAAAATAAATATCGCTGAGTCGTCTACATTCAGTTCGCGTTATGATTTTTACAATCGCTGTTTTATAGCGCCCACCGTAAAAATCGGTGATACCGACAAAACTGACAAATGGGCCCTGGAAAATGAAAAGGGGGAGGGGGGAGGCTGGTGGGGAGGGATGGGGCGGGGGGGTGGGGGGGGGGCAGGTACTGGAAAATATGCTTTCCTTCAAACCCCAGAAAATCAAGTAACATCTTGAATTCAATGTAATCCAATTCCGGTAATATAGTTTATTTAGTTTCGGCGTCACTCAGTGCCTCCGATCGGTATTTCTCAATTCTAACAAGCATCATCAACCGGCCACTACTCAGTTTCAAACCCGGTTTAAATCCGAAAATGACAAGTTAATGCGAACTACTGTATATTCCTAAGTGATCTGTATAATCACCCCTCGTATGCCTTTTCCGGGCGCTACAAGAAAGTCAGGCAATATTTGCGCGGAGTGTGGCCGTAGAAGGGTTGAGGGCACTTTAATAAATCCTTAGTATAATAGAAAACAAAATACAGAGTTAAAATATCGCTGTGTCGTCTACATTCAGTTCGAGCTGTGGGATGTCTGTTGCTAGTCTGCATGAATCAACGTAAAAATGCATTGCCAAAAGGGTTGCTTCAAAAATACGAACTCAGAAAAGTTTCAATTAAATATTTGAGCACAGAAACGGTCCAGATATGTTCTCTTTGAATGTCAACTGATTATCATGGTCCACTCATAGTGTAATGTCGTCCATTAAATAGCATCCGGGATGAAACATCATGGGACGAAATGTGATTGGGACGAACGGTGTGGGCGAATGCGCGTAGGATGAAGATAGGCATAGATCAAGAGGCTCAAAGAACAATGCCCTTCGAAGCTTTCTAACGCTAAATAAACAACTTTTACGGCACCTACAACCTCAAATATATGAATATTATTACTTTAAGTACTCAATAATATGTGTTTATGTGGTAATTTTGGTTCAGGAGAGGTTATTCCGACTGGTTTCGGACAGCGCGATCGTGTACCAAGGGAAGTAATCGACGTGTCAACGGTTGTGGAAAACGGCTTACTAGTACAACTAAATCAACTTTAATGTAAACCAAACTTCTAACACACGATTATTTTGAGTTTAGGTACGCAATAATAGTTATAGATATGGTTATTTTAGCTTAGGACAGGTTATTCCGGGTTATTCCGGGTTTTAGTAGGACCCTAGCACCACGACGGAAGCAAGACCGGCCTATTGAGCGTCAAATTACTTTCACGAGTTTTGTCTAACTGGACCTCTGTAAGTCATCCATTTTACTATTTTTTACTTAGAAATGTTGGTTGTCTTTGCATATTTCGAAGATATATTTTATGCACTGATTTTGATGTATTTTGCAAATTTTCTGACTGACCGGTCTGTCTTTGACGGGTTGAGGGGAGCGCTGTGGTCACTTAGGGGCTTGTGTTTTGATTTGATCCTACTATCTAAGTTTACCATGTTTTAGGTTAATCTGATCACTTGTTTTGATGAAGATACTATGTTTATGTTGATCCTTTGCACCAATTTGAGCAAGCCTAGACTTTTGCTCGACCATCTCTCTTGGAGAGCATTCAGGCATAAATGATTTTGTTTACGTTTTAATGGCTGCCATTATCTCTGGCACCTAAGGGCCATTTTCAGAACTCACTTTTATCAACCAAAAGAAACTTTAATCAATCATTTGGATTGTAGTCGGGGCTTGCTCAATGGTGCTGGGGATCATTTGGTCAATTATGTTGCTTTCTTTCGAGATCGCTTAGTACCGGTGATAGGATGATCAGTTGTATTTTCTGGCATCAGTATCCCTTTGTGTCAGTAGTTTACCATTGTATCACGCGCGCACTGTGTGGGATTGGGTCACGTGATCTCATTTTTAGCCTGGATTGGTCAGCTGGCTGGCTGTGACTGTCCATCAGCCAGTGTGTGTGGTTTTGGTGACCGCTACCTGCTAGTAATGGGATCGCGCGAAGAAGTTGTCATAATCCGAGTGCCTGCGATTAAACCTGTTACTTTCTAAACATCTTTTATTATAATAATGTCTGCGGTCATCGATTTCAGGCGTGACAGGTTATGATATGACGGACATAGAACTTCTTTCCATTGAGGTTTACCTGATGGAGAGTAGCTTCCCTTAGTTTATTCTTGATAGGGAGACTTGAGTCGTCTGCTATTGTTTACATGTACTATGTGATAGCATGCGAAGCCAGGTGTGCGTGCATACTTGCTGCAATGGGTCTTACTTTTGAAGAAATGTGTTACCAAGGTTCAGGACTTAGGGATATGATATGTAATGCCGTTTTCTATTAGAGCTTGTGATATATATTGTGGACCACAACATTCCTCTTGCTCTCTCTCTCTCTCTCTCTCTCTCTCTCTCTCTCTCTCTCTCTCTCTCTCTCTCTCTCTCTCTCTCTCTCTCTCTCCTGTGTTCATACTTCTAAGCTCCACTAATATAGCACCATGTTCCAATCTTATACTTTATGATATATATCCTTATAATTATTTTTAGTCATTTTAGGTTTTGTAGTAATTATAGTTGAACTTTGTCTTATTTTATAAAATGCCGCCTTGACCAAAGTACATCAGTGGATGGTGGATGTATGAGAACCTGTGTGATGATCTTTCGAATTATCCAGCCACTGTAGTATTTTGTAATAATAACATGCCTATCCTCAATTTTATGTAACATCAATTTTCTATTTGGTATGTACACTTTAGATGGAAATTATATTGTGTGTTATTTGATATTCCAGGTGTACTGCCTCCTTGGTGGAGAAATAAAAACATCTTCACAAGGCGCAACATGGCCTCCCTGTCTCTTTTGTTGTAATCCGCCCCACCACATCTTTTGGCGTCGCCGACAGGATTACTACAGGACAAGGAGGCAGTGCACAGGAGGCGGAGGAGTCAACATCTACCACCAAAAGCAGCGTAGAGGGCGTGCTAACATCTCAACTGAACCAACGGCAGCATGGCAACCATGTATCCACCAGCAAGCGAGTACCCCCTGGCCAGCAATGCGATCTTCGTGGGTCCTCACAGCACCGGTGGGCAGGTTATCTCCTTCCCAGCTCTGCCAACGTTCGAGGGACTGCGGTATGAGGGCTGCCCTGTCGAAGTTTTCATCGAGGAGGCAGAACGTAAGATCGCTTGCCTCAAAGCCCTCTACAGCCAGAAACTTGGGCAGCTGGAACTGGCAGAATGGGTTGCCCTGGCACTGGAGGGGAGAGCGCTGAAGAAGTTCAAGAGGTGGGTGGAACATGTTCCAGATGAGGACTACACTGCTGAGTCCATCTTGAGCTTCCTGCGAGATCACTTCCTGGGGTACCAACGGATACCAGGCAGTACGCAGGAGCCTCCAGCAGTGCACCAGTCCGAAGGGCAGGCACCCTCATCAGCCCCAGTGACCGAGGAGGAGGATGGAGACTGGGTGGTCCTCTATACCCAGGAGGAGGTCACTGTTCCTGTGTCTTCCACACCGCCTCAGTGCCCTCCAGTCCGAGAGACCGTGGACCCCGTAGTGCAAGATGCCGAGGTGCAGGTTGAACCTGTGCAGTTGCAGCAGTCACCTCAAGAAGCTAGACCCACTCTTGTCTGCTGGGCTTGCAATGAGAACGGTCATCGACGTGCTAACTGTCCAAATGGCCAGCGACGACAGGAGTTTCAGCGGCACACTGGTTTCCCTACACCTCCACCTGGCATGGGACTATCACTGCCACCATCTTTTCTCTTCCATCTCATGACAATGGTGCAGTGGTGCTGGCAAATGATGACGATGTACTGTACCGCTGTGTTGACCATGTGTGCTGGTTTTGGCGTTTCATGCCAGGTGTAGCTTAGATCCCTGTGCTACAGCATTTGTATCTGAAGAACTGTTTAGGTGAAACTCTTCATCGCAGAACTGAATATTGTTTGTTTGCGTTTGAATCTGACATGTCTTAACCTGTACTTAGTGGTGTGTTTATGAAGTTTGGATGATTGACTGATTTGTGGGTGTGTTGACATTTTATGTTTTAGTGGGTTTTGTATTGAAGTTGAGTGTTTGGTTTTGTTCATCGTGTACTGTTAGTTTGTTTGTGCATTGCTAGATTTTGCCCCATGCTTTTACAGATGGCAAAGGGCCAGCGACAGCCTGTGGCCATCCCACCCCCCACGGCTGCTTCGGTTTGCTGGCGATGGCGTGGTCAGTTCAGCCGAAGACCGGGTCACAGAGGCAGAACATACAGCCAGCAGAAACAGAAAAAAATCTGCAGAAACTACCTAGAACTTAGAAGTGTAGTAAAGTAGAGATTAGAATGTCCCTGGATCTGTTTTGAATTCATGGATGCAAATGAAAGGACCTTATATGCCTATTTGATTAAATCTGTTTCGTGTATTATTCTGTTTAGTGGTGACTTCTTTTTTTTTAATAGCGCCAATGTGTAGGGTATGACTGAGAACTTTATACTGCTGTGGCGACCGAGTTTTGGTACATGCTATATCATTGACTAGTAGGGTGTTGGTACATGTTTATTGTGTATGTTGTCAGCTGTCACTAGGGAACCTCGGCCAGGTACTTTCCCCGAGACTCTAGTGACTGGGCTGGCAGATTGCAGTTTTGTTTAGTGTTGTTTTTTAAACCTGTGATTGCTTGTGTGTAACCTTTTCATGAGGCATGAGCAAGTCTGAGGGCTTTTGATGTTGTCCAAGATTTTTTTGTTTTGTAGTTTGTACGTGTGTAACTAAGGGTTGAGACGATACGTGTCTTACTTGCTTACAAAGGTTTTGTGAAGCATGTGCTGAAGTTTTGCTGGAATTTTTATACTTGATGTATTTACAGTAAGACTATGTATGGGTTGTAGTCACGTACCTCTCAGTTGTGTTGTGATTTTGTGCTGCTGTGACTTGATACTTTGGTATGTACAGTAGCAGTGTTGTGAGGCCACTCCTCTCCTCTTATCTATTTTTGGTGCTAGACGTAAAAGAATTTTCTTGTTTAGTACCATGATTTGCACTGTGCGTGTTACCGCGAGGACGCGGCTACTAGAAAGAGTTCGGGGGGATGTGACGAGCTGTGTTTTGTATATGTGTTAATATTATATTTTATTACGTCACCCCTCTGGTCAATGGTCAATACATTGTAGCATGATTTTGCGTGGCCGGTTGCCACCGAGCTGCCGAGTGTGGGTTCTGGCAGAGGTGACCTACTTAGCCCCAGTCTTAGTGATTTTCCTTTTGGCCGTCCCATCTAAATTTAGCTGGAAGTGACCAATCATTTAAATAGACCAGTGGTAGACATCGACCTTGACCCAGTAGCGCCCCCTCGTGGTAGCGTCTCCACGCTAAGAACGCTTTTGCTGTAGCACCACGACGGAAGCAAGACCGGCCTATTGAGCGTCAAATTACTTTCACGAGTTTTGTCTAACTGGACCTCTGTAAGTCATCCATTTTACTATTTTTTACTTAGAAATGTTGGTTGTCTTTGCATATTTCGAAGATATATTTTATGCACTGATTTTGATGTATTTTGCAAATTTTCTGACTGACCGGTCTGTCTTTGACGGGTTGAGGGGAGCGCTGTGGTCACTTAGGGGCTTGTGTTTTGATTTGATCCTACTATCTAAGTTTACCATGTTTTAGGTTAATCTGATCACTTGTTTTGATGAAGATACTATGTTTATGTTGATCCTTTGCACCAATTTGAGCAAGCCTAGACTTTTGCTCGACCATCTCTCTTGGAGAGCATTCAGGCATAAATGATTTTGTTTACGTTTTAATGGCTGCCATTATCTCTGGCACCTAAGGGCCATTTTCAGAACTCACTTTTATCAACCAAAAGAAACTTTAATCAATCATTTGGATTGTAGTCGGGGCTTGCTCAATGGTGCTGGGGATCATTTGGTCAGTTATGTTGCTTTCTTTCGAGATCGCTTAGTACCGGTGATAGGATGATCAGTTGTATTTTCTGGCATCAGTATCCCTTTGTGTCAGTAGTTTACCATTGTATCACGCGCGCACTGTGTGGGATTGGGTCACGTGATCTCATTTTTAGCCTGGATTGGTCAGCTGGCTGGCTGTGACTGTCCATCAGCCAGTGTGTGTGGTTTTGGTGACCGCTACCTGCTAGTAATGGGATCGCGCGAAGAAGTTGTCATAATCCGAGTGCCTGCGATTAAACCTGTTACTTTCTAAACATCTTTTATTATAATAATGTCTGCGGTCATCGATTTCAGGCGTGACAGGTTATGATATGACGGACATAGAACTTCTTTCCATTGAGGTTTACCTGATGGAGAGTAGCTTCCCTTAGTTTATTCTTGATAGGGAGACTTGAGTCGTCTGCTATTGTTTACATGTACTATGTGATAGCATGCGAAGCCAGGTGTGCGTGCATACTTGCTGCAATGGGTCTTACTTTTGAAGAAATGTGTTACCAAGGTTCAGGACTTAGGGATATGATATGTAATGCCGTTTTCTATTAGAGCTTGTGATATATATTGTGGACCACAGCATTCCTCTTGCTCTCTCTCTCTCTCTCTCTCTCTCTCTCTCTCTCTCTCTCTCTCTCTCTCTCCTGTGTTCATACTTCTAAGCTCCACTAATATAGCACCATGTTCCAATCTTATACTTTATGATATATATCCTTATAATTATTTTTAGTCATTTTAGGTTTTGTAGTAATTATAGTTGAACTTTGTCTTATTTTATAAAATGCCGCCTTGACCAAAGTACATCAGTGGATGGTGGATGTATGAGAACCTGTGTGATGATCTTTCGAATTATCCAGCCACTGTAGTATTTTGTAATAATAACATGCCTATCCTCAATTTTATGTAACATCAATTTTCTATTTGGTATGTACACTTTAGATGGAAATTATATTGTGTGTTATTTGATATTCCAGGTGTACTGCCTCCTTGGTGGAGAAATAAAAACATCTTCACAAGGCGCAACATGGCCTCCCTGTCTGTTATTTTGTAATCCGCCCCACCACATGCTCACCCCAAAATGGTTTGATTTTGTTTGAAGAAGAAAATAAACAAGAAAAATGTTGTATAGCTTTTCCCATACATTGCATACATACCCCTACTCTCACAGAAGAAACCCTGCATGTTGTACTTCATGGGTGCCGACACACCCATAGTCGCAGAGAAGGAAACTTGTACGCTGTACTTCATGTGTGCATGCAGACACACCCATACTCACCAAGAAGGAAACGTTCATGCTGTACTTTATGGGTGCAAACTCACCGACACATTTTTCTAATGAAAACAAACGTTATGTAACACTATGCATCTTTGAAGACTGTGATGCGAGTCAGTATGCATGTGCTTTGTCCAAAAGCGAGCACCTGGACAGTGTCATTTTTCGTCTCACCTGATGTAACGGGATTGCCGATGGGGCATACAGCCAGGTTAGACATGTCCACATCTGGCTCAGGACACGTAGCAGGTGAAGCAGGGGTGTGTAGCTCTGTTCATGGTGGGGTCATCTCAGCACGACCTGCGGCTAGAAGTGACGTGACCAAAGTAGACTCAGAAGACAAGAGCCTCTGTGTGTAATCCCAGCCCAGAGTGTACGGGATTGGACTGGGCATCAGGAGGGGTGGTGGATGAGCTTATCAGTAGATATGCCAGTCACACTGTCAACGTTCACTGCAGCAGGGAATGAAGTTGTAGCAAGTGCTGTCTGAAGAAGTTGATCAGTAGATTGCGTGGTCGGTTTAAGTGGGGATGAGTGGTCAGGTGCACTGGTTATAGTTCTCTGTCAGTGATGATCGGCTGGCTGCACAAGAAGGAAGACCTATTTGTTGTCTGATACATTGGAGTGGATGGAGGTGACAGGAACGTTTGCTAGAGAGACAACCAGAGGCAAGCCTCATGAGGGGATTTGGGGGGGAGGAAGATGATGGAGGGGGGCATAATCACTGGCCCAGTGTGAGGTGCAAGACCGTTGCTGGAGACGGAGACATTTTCTGATGGGTCCGTGGTACCAGCTAGAAATAGCTGCACATACTCACAAAGGGCCCGGTACTCCAATCTTACTCACAATCCTTTTCTCTTCCCCTGAATCATACAGGTGCCATCAGTAGTCCTCCTCCTGAAGTGCACAGTGATTCCGATCAGCTTGTTGTTGTCTGTACACATGGCCCTTCGTATATATTGACAATTGGCCAGGTGGTCAGGAACAGGTGTGTAGGTGGAGAGGTAGCCATCAAGGATGACAATGTCATTGTCAAAGACTTCCCATGAAACATTGTGGACTACTGCATCATGTTTAGACAGAAGCTGCATGCAAGGCATTCCACCACGTCTTGAGAATGTTCAGGGCATTGAGACCTTTACTTTCAAATCTTGTGGTTTCACAGGATGCTGGGATAGCCATCGTTCTGTGGCTGTTAGTATCTGGTTTAGGGAAATCAAGAGGTAGTCGGCATCTGACGGGAGGGTCTCATCACACTAGATGGTACCAGTTAGTCCTCCTGCGGATATAGATCTGGCAGAGTACTTGTTTGGTCCAATAAGCTGTGCAAATGATAAAGTTTACATGTTTAGAGAAGAAGGAAAGAACTTACTACTCACTGAAAACGTGTGATGTAAAATGACAGAACTTCTATCCAATAAAAGAATGCAAGGTTTGTCCATGGTGAAGGTTCTGCACGACACCCCAAAGAACAACAAGATGGGGATTTAATTCCAAAGTCTACAGTATTGTTTTGAGCTGACATGAGTTTTTCTTTTAGAGTTATTCCTGTTAGAGGGAAAGCATCGCGTCAAAACATACACATGACCCACTTGTGCTTTGCATCAATTAGGAACATTGTATAACACTCACGTGTTTGGTGCTTTTACGTCACCATCATTGTCTGATTCCTTCCTGAAGTCAAGGATTCTTATTTTTGACATTTTTTCCTGCAATGAATTTTTATTTTTGAAAAAGTTAAAGAAAAGCTGGCTAATGAACTAATCTAATGTCTTTCTCCAAATTAGCTATATTCTAAATTTCAAGTAAATATAACGAAAATTACGGACTCTAATGTGGTACAACCAACTTTCTATAAACGGTCATTTAACTCTTCAATATCCAATTTCAAAATGCTTGGAAGCTCTCTTAGACACCCCTTCAAAGAATCATTTCCTATATTTTCAAGCTTGTTTATATACAAACTTAGGAGATTTTTGTGTTTACATACAAATGCACACACACACACATAAACACATACTGCACTTCACGCCAAAAGTATGTTCAGCAGCGAGGTTAGCGTAACTAGACATGACGTCATTTTTATCTTGTTACTTCTTTGCCAGAATTTGAGGCCTGTCCGCCCATAACTTCATTTGTATGCTACTAAAGAGGTTTCTACCAGCCCCATCTCAAAGTCTACCGTATTTTCAATACAGTAGACAAAAATGGATGTGTTCCATGGGTGTGTTTGCACCCATGAAGTATAGCTAAAAATATTAATATTAGATGTAAAACCATACTGGATGTGTTTGCACTCAGAAAGTACAGCCAGAAATATTCGCTAAAATTCTTATGTAGCAACCATGGGTGTCCTCGCGCTGGGACCATACGGCGTTGAGGCGCATCCCCTGGGTGGTGGATAGGGGGTCCCTCAGTCGTGAGAGGGGTGCACCGAATGAAATAAGGTGCCGTGAACCAACATGGTCTAAGGGAAGGTGACCCCGACAGAAAACCCCTGGTCCTCCTAGTAAGGGGGTTGGGCGTGGGGGTAGCTTCCCCACCCTGCAAAAAAGGAAATAGCTACAAAAACGCCGACGAAAAGACTAACAGTAATTCCTTTCCTGGAGGAGGAAGGTTCTTCTACTAGAAGACTTATGACGTCCTGTGGTGAAAGCCGGAAGTCTTCGGAAGCCACAGGACCGAGCCGCCTCTCTCTATCCAGGGATACAACCATTGGGCACATGGAACGTCAAGACCATGTACCAGAGCGGCAAGGCCGCCCAGATAGCAGCGGAAATGCAAAAGTACAACCTTTCCCTGCTAGGCATCAGTGAAGCCAGATGGACGCAGTCTGGCCAGAAAAGGCTGTTAAGTGGGGAGATGATTCTGTATTCAGGTCATGAAGAGGAGAATGCCCCCCATACAGAAGGAGTAGCACTCATGCTGTCACCAGTGGCACAGAGAGCGCTGATGGGCTGGGAACCTCTTGGGCCCAGAATTATAACAGCAGCCTTTAGAACCAAGAAAAAGCTCAAGCTGAACGTCATCCAGTGTTATGCGCCCACCAATGACAGTGACGAGGAAGAGAAACAAGAGTTCTACGACCGACTCCAGAGTGCCGTGGACAAATGTGCGGAGCGAGACATCACCATCGTCATGGGCGATTTTAATGCCAAAATAGGGGAGGACAACACCGGATACGAAGAGGTGATGGGGAGACAGGGACTAGGCTCGGAGATGAGTGAGAACGGGGAGAGGTTTGTAGACTTTTGTGCTCTAAACCGACTTGTCATTGGAGGCAGCATCTTCCCACACAGAAGAATACACAAAGCAACTTGGGTCTCACCTGACCATACAACAGAGAACCAAATAGACCATATCTGCATTAGCAAGAAATTTAGAAGATCCCTTCAAGATGTTCGAGTGAGGAGGGGAGCAGATGTCGCCTCAGACCACCATCTGCTTACCTTAAGAATGAAGCTCAAGCTAAAGAAAAGCTGCACAGAGACAACAAGAAGACAGCGCTATAATGTAGGCCTCCTGAGAGAAACTGGAGTTAGAGAAGAGTTCAAACTGGTGCTGTCCAACCGGTTTCAAGCGCTACAGGAGCTAGTAAATGAAGAGGAGGCGGTCACCACAGAGCAGCAGTGGAAGGCAGTTAGAGAGGCGCTGAACTCAACCTGCAAAGACACTGTAGGGTTCAGGAAACACCACCACAAGGACTGGCTGTCGGCACAGACCTTGAAGAAGATAAAAGCGAGGAAGCAGAAGAAAGCAGCGGTCAACAACAGTCGCACGAGAGCAGCCAAAGTAAGGGCACAGGGGGAATACTCGGAAGCCAACCGCGAGGTGAAGAGGAGTATCAGGGCAGACAAGAGGGCCTACACAGACAGCCTGGCAGCAGAGGCAGAAAAGGCAGCAGGCAGCGGCAACATGAAACAGCTCTACGACATTACCAGAAGATTGTCGGGTAAGTATGGCCATACAGAAAGACCAGTAAAAGACAAAGAATGCAAGCCTATTGCAGACAGAGCAGACCAACTCGACAGATGGGCCGAGTATTTTGAAGAGTTACTGAACAGACCTAGCCCACCCGACCCCCCCGACATCCAGCCGGCAGAGACCGACCTACCCATCAGCTGTGACAGACCCAGCCGGGAAGAGATCAGAAAAGCAGTGGCATTTTTGAAGAATGGCAAAGCAGCAGGGCCAGATGGCATCCCAGCGGAGTCTCTGAGAGCAGACCTAGAGACAACAGTTGAGATGCTGTACCCACTGTTTGGAAAGATCTGGGAAGAGGAGGTGATGCCAGCTGACTGGAAGGAGGGGTACCTAATCAAGCTTCCCAAGAAAGGCGACCTCAGCAAGTGTTCCAACTACAGAGGAATCACCTTGCTGTCAGTACCAGGAAAGGTCTTCAACAGGATCATCCTAGAGAGAATGAAGAGCTCCGTTGACCCCCAGCTGAGAGACCAGCAAGCAGGATTCAGGAAGAACCGATCATGTACAGACCAGATCGCCACTCTCCGCATCATCGTGGAACAGTCTCTGGAGTGGAGCTCCCCGCTGTACGTCAACTTTGTGGATTATGAGGAAGCATTTGACAGCGTGGACCGAGAGACTCTGTGGAAACTCCTACGACACTACGGTGTACCCACAAAGCTCGTCTGCCTGATCAAGAGCAGCTATGATGGCATGACATGTCGCGTGATCCACGAAGGGCAGTTCACCAGAGAGCTCCAGGTCAGAACTGGTGTCAGGCAGGGGTGTCTGCTGTCTCCGTTCCTCTTCCTACTGGCCATAGACTGGGTCATGAAGATGACCACAGAGCACAGACGAAGTGGAATACAGTGGACACTGTGGACACAGCTTGACGACCTCGATTTTGCAGACGACTTGGCATTACTGTCCCACACTCATCAACAAATGCAGGACAAGACCACGAGGCTTGCTGACATCTCGTCCCAAGTGGGCCTCACCATTCACAAACAGAAAACAAAGACAATGAGGCTGAACGCAACCAGGGAAGAACCAGTCTTGCTTGCTGGCACCCCGTTGGAGGAGGTGGAGTCCTTCACCTATCTCGGAAGCATCATAGACAAAAAAGGCGGCACTGATGCAGATGTCAGAGCACGAATCGGTAAAGCCAGAGCAGCCTTTCTCCAGTTGAAAAAAGTATGGAGTTCCAGAGAGCTGTCACAACACACCAAAGTCCGGATTTTCAACTCCAATGTAAAAGCAGTTCTCCTATATGGAGCAGAGACATGAAGATTGACAAAAACCACAGTCAACAGAGTACAGACCTTCACGAACAGTTGCCTTAGAAGAATTTTGAAAATCCACTGGCCAGAGAAGATCAGCAACGTCAGACTCTGGGAGAGAACAGAGCAGATAACAGCAGAGAATGAAATTGGGCGAAGAAGATGGGGATGGATCGGTCACAGTCTGAGAAAGCCAGCTTCCAGTATCACTAGGCAGGCATTGTCATGGAACCCCCAGGGAAAGAGGAAAAGAGGTAGGCCGAGAAACTCCTGGCGTCGAGACCTCCAAGCAGACATCAAGAGACTGGGAACCACCTGGAGTAGAATCGAAGGAGAAGCACAGGACAGGAGTTGCTGGAGGTCTCTCGTCGACGGCCTATACCCGGGTAGGGGTGACAGGCGTAAGTAAGTAAGTAACCATGGGTGTGTTTTAAACCCACAAAGTACTCCGTGTAAGTGTTAAGGCAACATACGGCCGTGGTTAAATAAAATGAAGTTGAACCCTGCTTTGCGTGAATTACCATATTTATGTTTGTTTCAAAGGTTTGGGAAAGCTCAGCCAAAGTTTTAATTTTCGTGAGTGATGATGACCAGCAGTGCAATCCTCAGTACACTGATGAGCTGTACAGCATGTACCCCGAGAACAAGCGACACCTGATACAGGTGGTCTGCTACCCTGGGGCGGGACACCTGTTGGAGCCACCGTACACACCATTCTGCCGATACTGCATCAACCCAGGATTCGGTAATTAATCCCCTTGTGCCTCCATACACCAGTATTTTGTATACAGTAATGGCAGCTGCATGCATAAATGGGTTAAAATAATGCTTTATCGTTCTTGTAAATAACAAGAAAAGTTCTCAGTAGTTGCAAGCTAATGAGACTTTAAAGGTAAATGTGTTGAGGTGAAGCGTTTAACCCATTGGCTGTTGGTAGAAGGAATCATTGCACACAAAAAAGTGCTGCCAAGAGCCAAAGAGTTAAGGACTTCATAATTTGGATTTATTTAGTTTGCACTACTTGTAGCACATTTGATTAATTTTGGTGTGTGTGTGTGTGGTGTGTGTGTGTGCAGATATTGAGATGCTATGGGGTGGATCCCCAGGACCTCAGGCTGCCGCTCAAGAGGACATGTGGCAGAGAACGCTTTCCTTTCTTCATGCACATCTCCTGTGATTCTATTCTATTCTCAGTTGTTAGAGTTATTATCCACTTTACTCACTTAAACCTTCACTGAATCATGCTTTGTACCACACAGAAACGATGATGTAGGTCCTACAGGACCATATTTTTCAAAGAGCGATTTAACTGGTTACCTCTGTCCTGATGGCGTGGGTCAATACAGGACCCATATTTTTCAAAGAGCGATTTAACTGGTTATCTCTGTTCCGATGATGTGGGTGCTACAGGACCCATATTTTTCAACGAGCGATTTAAGTGGTTATTCCTGTCCCGATGATGTGGGTCCTACAGGACCCATACTTTTTACACTATAATACACATCACCAGAAGCATCCTTGTACTTTTTTAGTCATCATGGCAGAGAGAAAACGATCTAAAAGTTCTCTGTTTCCGCAGGAAACTACGGGTGAAAGTTCACCATTTTCAAGAAACTGCACTGAAACTGGTTGATTTTGCATGGACTTTGACACTCTTCAAAATTAAAACAACAAAAAAACAAATAGACAGACAAACAAAGGAAAAATTTGGGTGATATGCAATTCTCTCATCTTTTGACTCTTCACAAACTGAGGACCAACATCATCCAGACAAGAGTATTCACCTTATTCACTCTTTAGAAAGTATGGGTCCTGCATGACCCACACCATCGTTTGTGTGTTACTGTGTAGGAAAAATTCGGACATTGTTTATTTATTTTTTCATCAGTTACTAACATATTGATGATATTTTAGCAAAATGTAGTCTTTTATAAGCTTTGAGCATTTTTTAAATTTCACTGAAATATTCCCAGTAGTTAATGAAATATTTGCAATTAAACACCCTTTTGGGTCCTAGACCCAGGAAGCACAGTGAAGGTTTACCCATTTAGCACCGACACACTTCAGCAGGAAATGGCTCGACCATGATAATTCAATAGTGCTGTCAGATTAGCTTTGCGCCTGATGGTGCCAAGCTAATCTGGCACTTCCCTTTAATTTTTATGATCGATCCATCTCCTGGAACTGGTGCATATTTGCTAAATGACGCCTCCAACATTAAGAAAATGTGGCCTTGTGGTTTACTGAACCCCCTTGTGTATGAAGCCAACAATACTTTTCACACTTCCAGTAGCTGCATGTACAGAGAGGTTGATCACAGCACCAGCTGCACATAAAATAAAACACACATAAAATGCTGGAGAAAGTAAAATGTACAGTCCCTAGCAGGAAGTGAGTCAAGTTTTTTATGCTGACAGTGCCTACAAAGACAAAACCCACTTTGGGTTTGAAACCACCGAAGATGAAATGTGTTTACATTAGCCAAGGGAAGTAAATTCAAGGCAGAGTAAAAAACAAAGCAGATGTCGAGAGTTCTGTCTCCTGGAAATTTAGATCTGTGCTGGTATGTGAACATCATGAAATACTTGATTCGTTGACTATGGGTCAGAAAACATAATGATATCACTAATTCTGTTGCCATCATATGGGAGAAATAGCAGAAGTATGGCAGAGAGGTCTGAGCATTATCTTCGGTTTTTTTATGTGAATTAAAGGCACCGGATTAGTAGTTATTCATCTTTGAATTGATAGGCCTTCAAAATGGCTGAATGTTGGGTGCCTGGAAAAAAAACACTTTCAACTTGTTGGTGTACGGCTGTCTCTCCTATTTTATTGTAACATGTTTGGCTTTTGTCAAATGAAATATGGACTAAAGTACATCGGCACTTTGCATCAGTATCTCTGACCTTCTGTGTGCAAAGTACACAGATGCTAAAGGATAGATCCTGAAAACCAACAGAGACATTATTCATAAGTCGCTGCAGATCGAACAGTAGAAGGAGAAGAATAAATTGCTAGTTTTTCCTGGCTATCATAATCTAGGGATCTCAGCTGCATTCATATTTGGTTGGAGTTCAAAAACAAGAAAAAAATTAGCTTACTGTGCATCCACTGTTTCGCAGACCCTCAATCAGACTAATTGGTACTTGTATGTAATCAAGCGACTGTGGTGCTCTTTGGATTAAATTCCCCCATGGTTTCTAAAGGTACATGACCAAAAATAAATGACCATATTGCCAAATATCAGCCTGCCACACACATTATTAAGGGTTGGAGAGCATTCACAATCGCCACCATTTAAAAACTTGAATCACTGATCTAGGGACTGTACAAGCTTAAAGAGTAATGCCTGATTAGTTAGGTGCCTTGACAGGCTAATCATGCACTATTGAACTATTATGCTTGATATTTTTATGCAATTTAAATATACGTGTAAGTGTTTAGCACTGTGAAAATGTCTTTTGGCTCCGAGATTGAAAGGGTCTTCATATTTCGTGTGTCATAAGAAAGGATTTTGTATAATAAATTAAGACATATGTGGTGTGTATGCAACAATGGAATGTTCAACATGAATATAATATTTACTGTAGACATTGTATAAGCAGAGGACACTCAGGAAGTTGATGTAATGTGGTGTTGTGCAAGTTCGTCAGTTTACCCATTTAGCCCCGATGCACAACAGCAAGAGATGGATGGTCCATGATAATTCAAGAGAAGTTAGCATGGTGCCAAGCTAATCTAGCTCTACCCTTAAATTATCATGGTCCATCCATCTCCTGAAACTGGTACATATTTGTCAGGTGATGTCTCCAAAAATTGGGAAATGTAACTGTGGGGTTGGGAACAGCTTCAAGATTTGGATGTGAAGTGCATGAAATTTAGTAAATTAACCCTTTCGCTGCCAGTGGATGCAAGTTGTGCTTCTGAAATCTTTGTTAGTTGTTAATTAATGTTAAAGAGACCCAGCTTTCCAAGGAAGATGGGTGCAAACTAGTGTCAGCAAGAGGTACAGATTCTCTTGAGCCCCCTGCAACTGATAGGCCTCACAAAGAATATTGTAATTGGATTGTGTTCACTTTTTTTTAGCAGTGAAGGGATTAATAAAGTGTATTGTCCGAGACCAGATGTGAAGATTCCAAAATTAAAATAATTAAAACATTCTGCCCCAGGGTCAGAAACCCCAAATGTCGAAGTTGCCTTCTGAAGACTGTATTACACTTCTGGAGACAGATTGAGCATGATAGTTCAAGGGTGGGGCCAGAATAACTTGGTGCATACGGGCACCAAGCTATTCTGGCACCACCCTTCAACTATCACGCTAGATCCATGTCTTGCTGTGGTGTGTCGAGGCTGAATGAGTTAAACTAAATGTGCTGAAGCTGGTAGTGTGTGTGAGCGCATGCACATGCATGTTTGTGTACATACCGTGTATCAAGAACAGCAACATGAGATGTAACTTTTATTAATATTTGTTCAGAAAGATGATATTTCAATCTGATCATCGTTGTCGAAGACTATCAGTACTATGTGGGGTAGGAACGGACATGGAACTTCTAAGTTCCATGTTAATTTTTACACCACTTCAATAAAATACCACCTTGCATGATTACTAAGTGATGTGTTACTAAGATTAACCCGTTCAGTACCATCTGATGGAGACTGTTTCCGCAATCTTTGTTAATTCAAAACCAAAACACCCTACATGTCCCAGGAACATGGATTCAAAGTGGTGTCAGCAAGAGGCATAGATCCTCATGAGCCCCTGCAACTGCAGGGGCTCATGAGGATCTATAACTCTTGCAGTTGGGCATTGTTCAAATTTTCTCGGCACTGAAAGGGTAAAGAAATGTGATTAAAATTAGTGTTTATTTTTTGTGTTAAAGATGACCAACGCAAGCTATGCACATACACACACAAATCCGTATGACCGACTGAACACTAAACATATCTTACATAAATTCACAAACATGCGCAACGCTACTCATTTATTTGTGATACATTATGACAATACTTAACTCAAATGCACCCATTTATGATACAGATAAAACATAACAGTATTGCCATATATTTACAAGTGGACTGATCAACAATGCACACATCAATCACTTAACATGTATACAACTGCAAACAATATCACCCTAGTATAATATCACTCTTTCACTCTCATTTAGTTTTCAATGTCCGTATTTTCTTTGCTTCTCTGTAGAGGACCTTTTTCTGCACTGAAAAACAACAAACGTTGCGTAAGTACATAACACCAGTAGACTCCATTTGTTAACCTTTATCAGTTAAAAACATCACGTACATCTTTTGAACTAACAAAGATTAACAAAGATGCAGGTAAAAAAACAACTTACAAATCTTACAAATATTTTTGTTTAACCCTTCTCATCCTGATACACCCATTGCTTGAAATACATTTGACTGATAGTTCAAGGGTGGTGCCAGCATAGCTTGGCGCCTCAGGCGCCAAGCTATGCTAGCACCACCCTTGAACTAAAACAATTCATCTATCTCCTAATCAGTAATTTAGCCTCCTAGGAGTTTTGATTGATTACTTACTTACTTACGCCTGTCACCCCTACCCGGGTATAGGCCGTCGACGAGAGACCTCCAGCAACTCCTGTCCTGTGCTTCTCCTTCGATTCTACTCCAGGTGGTTCCCAGTCTCTTGATGTCTGCTTGGAGGTTTCGACGCCAGGAGTTTCTCGGCCTACCTCTTTTCCTCTTTCCCTGGGGGTTCCATGACAATGCCTGCCTAGTGATACTGGAAGCTGGCTTTCTCAGACTGTGACCGATCCATCCCCATCTTCTTCGCCCAATTTCATTCTCTGCTGTTATCTGCTCTGTTCTCTCCCAGAGTCTGACGTTGCTGATCTTCTCTGGCCAGTGGATTTTCAAAATTCTTCTAAGGCAACTGTTCATGAAGGTCTGTACTCTGTTGACTGTGGTTTTTGTCAATCTCCATGTCTCTGCTCCATATAGGAGAACTGCTTTTACATTGGAGTTGAAAATCCGGACTTTGGTGTGTTGTGACAGCTCTCTGGAACTCCACACTTTTTTCAACTGGAGAAAGGCTGCTCTGGCTTTACCGATTCGTGCTCTGACATCTGCATCAGTGCCGCCTTTTTTGTCTATGATGCTCCCGAGATAGGTGAAGGACTCCACCTCCTCCAACGGGGTGCCAGCAAGCAAGACTGGTTCTTCCCTGGTTGCGTTCAGCCTCATTGTCTTTGTTTTCTGTTTGTGAATGGTGAGGCCCACTTGGGACGAGATGTCAGCAAGCCTCGTGGTCTTGTCCTGCATTTGTTGATGAGTGTGGGACAGTAATGCCAAGTCGTCTGCAAAATCGAGGTCGTCAAGCTGTGTCCACAGTGTCCACTGTATTCCACTTCGTCTGTGCTCTGTGGTCATCTTCATGACCCAGTCTATGGCCAGTAGGAAGAGGAACGGAGACAGCAGACACCCCTGCCTGACACCAGTTCTGACCTGGAGCTCTCTGGTGAACTGCCCTTCGTGGATCACGCGACATGTCATGCCATCATAGCTGCTCTTGATCAGGCGGACGAGCTTTGTGGGTACACCGTAGTGTCGTAGGAGTTTCCACAGAGTCTCTCGGTCCACGCTGTCAAATGCTTTCTCATAATCCACAAAGTTGACGTACAGCGGGGAGCTCCACTCCAGAGACTGTTCCACGATGATGCGGAGAGTGGCGATCTGGTCTGTACATGATCGGTTCTTCCTGAATCCTGCTTGCTGGTCTCTCAGCTGGGGGTCAACGGAGCTCTTCATTCTCTCTAGGATGATCCTGTTGAAGACCTTTCCTGGTACTGACAGCAAGGTGATTCCTCTGTAGTTGGAACACTTGCTGAGGTCGCCTTTCTTGGGAAGCTTGATTAGGTACCCCTCCTTCCAGTCAGCTGGCATCACCTCCTCTTCCCAGATCTTTCCAAACAGTGGGTACAGCATCTCAACTGTTGTCTCTAGGTCTGCTTTCAGAGACTCCGCTGGGATGCCATCTGGCCCTGCTGCTTTGCCATTCTTCAAAAATGCCACTGCTTTTCTGATCTCTTCCCGGCTGGGTCTGTCACAGCTGATGGGTAGGTCGGTCTCTGCCGGCTGGATGTCGGGGGGGTCGGGTGGGCTAGGTCTGTTCAGTAACTCTTCAAAATACTCGGCCCATCTGTCGAGTTGGTCTGCTCTGTCTGCAATAGGCTTGCCTTCTTTGTCTTTTACTGGTCTTTCTGTATGGCCATACTTACCCGACAATCTTCTGGTAATGTCGTAGAGTTTTGATTGATTGTACATTGCTTAACGTCCCGACAGCAACAAGGCTTTCTCAGGACGTGCCTGCACTGCTTGTGAAAAAAAATAAACAGAACATTGAATGTATGTCGCCAGCCGGTCAAATACATTAAATAAACCTAACACATGGGGCCTAAATAAAGCTAAGACCATTAAGCAACACACATCCAATATCAATAGCTACAGGCAGTGCAGACAGTAGGGAGAGTTTTAAAAAGGCAAATACAGGTGAATGGACAAAGGGTAGACAGAAACACATGCCCCAGAATAGAGAGAAAAACCCACCCTGTGGGGCTGACCAGGGTGACCCTGGGAACTAAAAAATACCTAACCCCACCCAAGTCCCCCAGGGCAGACCCGGGTGGGGGCCTCCTAGGAGAATAAGCAAATTTTTACAAAATCAGCCTCAGGATGTAATGGGTTAATTGATGAAGTACCCATAACCCAAGTGTAACAATTAGTGCATTGACGCCTAAAATATACTGAATAAAACTACAGATGCGCTAACATCCACAGTGAACTCACCGTGTATTGGTAGTCTAGAGTTACCTACAGCAAACGTCACCTGCAACTTTAAACCCTTGACTGTTGGTAGGACTTTTTGTCAAGGTGATTCCTGCAGGAATAACCTCAACAAACTACACTACTGACAGCCACAAGGATAATAATTAAATGACATTTAATGTCATACCGTATGGATCCAGAGCAATTTCTTCCATTTTCTCGCCGATCTTGGGCCGCAGTCGTATCAGCTTATGACCAGTGCCTGCAAGGCTCTCCAGCAAAACCATGATAGTTCTGTAATAGGAATATAAAAAAATTGTTGTTACATTTAAAAACAGACTTGTCTTTTTGTTCAAAATAAATAACACTGATGTAAAGACTTGTTCTTTTCGCAGGCATGTGATATTACTTCTAGCCTATTTCATCATGTGTGATTAAGCTTTTGCTGTCTCTGCTGTGCCTGTTGACTTTTTTTGTTGCACTGCCACATAATGATCAGCCACTGCAGCGCAGAGGCAGAGATGAGCACTCTTGTAAGCATGAAAACAGTAACTGACGTCGTTATGACTATATGAGCTTTACATCATTGAAGATGGTGAATCAACGTAAATTGTCAGTTTGGAATAATAAAAGAGAAGAAATTGCACAGTATATGTTATATGAATTAACTTTTGTTTGAAATCAAACAAACATGTTGGACTACCTTTCTGTGAGAAAATTGAAGGAATAGGACACCAATTTGAACTGAAATGTGAAGCAACCGTAAGTTCATTGTATAAATAAAGTTATAGTACCTGACCCATTATGCAAAATAAATCAATAAAATGCTTGTTAAACTATCAGTCCAACTGAGCATTTGTTTATGGGAGATAAGGTATGGTTCATTCTCAATATGAAAACATCACTAATAGTAATATGATTCACAATAGAACAAAGCTCACATTTACATGCATTTTAATTTCAAGGTCAGTCACATTAGCCTGTTGCCTGGTTGGGTGTAAAACCAACCTGATACTATGAATTCCATTAACTCTTCGACGCACGGCTGCGAACCCCCAATGCGCACAGAGTCAAATTTTCTCGACTTCTACTAAGGGCACGCAGGCAAACAACCTTGCCCACTACAATGTAGCTCATCACTACTCGTACTCTTGTGTGTAGCTTTCCCACAGTACCAAAGTGGTGGGTTCAGTTATATTGTGTAGCTCTCAGGCGTGACAGGCTGACAGGCGTGATAAGTGGCTATGCTGTCCGAATGAAGAATCACACATCTGTGTCGTATTTACTGTTCTAAATGCCCCCTTATGTACCTCTATTCTTCCTTGTCCATTCAGGGATGAATGGGGGAAAGTTAACTTTTAGATGAAGAAATACGGTATCGCTGAAATTGGTCCACACAGTAGCCCTGGGAAATAGAATTTGCCGCTTTTCTCACCCCTCCCCCTTCATCCCCTTTCCTCCTTGGAATTTTTCTTTGGATAATATAAGAAAGAGTTAAGAGACAGAGAGCCACACATTATATATTTGATTCGCCATGGCTTCGAATCAGCCGCTAAACCTTCAGCAAGCAGTGCAAATGTTCTTTATGCAAGACAGTGACAGTGAGGGAGAGGGCGATATTGATTCCGAGGTGCAGTTAGAACAGGTAAACATCAATGGTCCTGATGATGATGATGTAGTGGATGCTGTTAATGAAAATGATTTAGACGAGGAGAACACTGCCTCTTTCCAGTGTGTGGACACAAACTTGTGGTTTCCTATGGATGAGTTTGAAAGTGAAACTTGGGAATCACCGCTTAACCTTGATTTCCAGGCACAACCAGGTGCGAAAGTGGACACTACAGGTCGGGGCCCCATTAATTTTTTCTAGCATTTTTTCCTGAGCAGTTATTTCAGCTGATTGTAGAGGAGACTAATAGATACGCAGAAGCCACGATTCTAGCCGCTAATACTGCGCGCCACCCTGGACAAAACCCGCTCACCTTTTGCCCTACCTCTGTGGAGGAGATGAAAGCATACCTGGCGCATGAAATTGCGATGGGTCTTGTGTTCAAGCCAAATCAACGTGATTACTGGGACAAGAAGACGGGCATAACATCGACCGGGATTTGGACAGTACATGTCTGGGAAACGTTTCCGACAATTACGATCGTACCTCCATTTCAACAACAATGCAAACCGACAGTCACATGGGCATCCAGACTACGACACGCTCTTCAAGGTGAGACCACTAATTGACGGTGTGATGGACACATACCTGAACAATTATGAACCCAACTGGCAGATTTCTGTGGATAAGTGTATGAGAAGATTCCGTGGCACATTGCAAGACTCACAAGGATGCACTTGGCGGCCAGAACCGCGAAATATGGTGACTGTGCTGTGTGTTCGGACAGAAGCCGGAAGACTAGAAAGACTTCGGTTTTCGTGTGTCGCACCTGTGGCCCTAATACACCTGTGTGTTGGATCTGTCGACGATCGAGACTGCTTCCAGATATATCACACAGTGCAGAATTACAAGTAGAGGTCAGTCAGAATAGTTCTAGTACTTCTACCTTCAAAATGTTACTAATATTCACATGACCGTCTTGCATGAATAAAAATAATCACACTAATCACTTTGCACGCACCTAAATTGATTACAAATACACATTTTTCAGGTAAATATGCACATGAAAATAACATTTGATGTACCCAATTTTTTTTGGGAAGTAATGTCCAACCACTACTGAATAAGAAAAATATACATACTTTAGTACAAACGTCAATGGTTAGCTGCCAAAAAAAATATTTAGAACCTATCACTTTAGTCTCCGCCATCTCTTAAAACTGCCGTGCGTTTAGGGGGTACGCTGGTGTGCACTTAATAGAGGCAAGTTTTTTCTGACTGCGTGCGTCGAAGAGTTAATCCATCTGCCACAGCTGCAGGGTACACATCTCTATTGGTGATACGTCCAAAGTTAAAGTTTTCTTACTGGGTGTGAATGTGCTTTTGATGTGTACACACACTTACTTTGCTCCTTTGGCCATTTTGATGCAATGAGAAGCCAACAGGAATTTGACCTCTTTCCCCTGTGCTTAGATGACCCTAAAACAAAAGTACAGGCAGAATGAACAACATGCACATGTCTAACCCCTTTACTACCAAAAGGTGACCACCAACCAACTGCAAGAGGTACTGATCCTTAGGAGCCCCAGCAGTTGCGGGTGCTCATGAGGATCTATGCCTCTTGCTGAAAAAAAGTTTAAAAGCTTTGGGATGTAGGTGTGTGAGGGGGAGGGAGGTCAGTACGACTAAAACACTGGCATGCACTAGTTACACAAAATCACCTTCCTCAAGCCTATACTTCCAACATCTGTTTACAGCACATGTTTAGTGTACTGTTAACCCTTTTAACCCCAAGGTCACAATCACATTTCTCAAATTTTGGATGTGTTGCCCAATGACTATGACTACTAATACTATGTACCAATTGCAGGAGATGGATTGACATGTCGACATACGGATTTCTCCATGTCTCATGAATTAATGCGCAAGTAAACAAACATTAAGACTTTCCTCTACAAGGTTCCAGCTCTCTACGGTATAAATATAGTCGGACAATGACCAATGTTGATAGAACGATTAATCACTGGAAGATTTGAAACCTATTGAACTACTCATGCACGTTGTGCAACGACCTCTGCGATTTGTGCATGATCATTTTAGTCTCCTGCAAATTCTACAACTCCCGACGCTGCATTAGTCTCACGATATTATATATTACTATAAACTTTAAATGGACTGACTTAGCAGTCTTTACCTGCTGATGATCAATGGTGCTTGCCAAACAATCAGACCACGACCCTTTCTGTTCAAAGACTAGCCTCTTCCACAGCAATGTGATAGTACAGTATAGAGTTTTGGGTCTTGCGCTGTGTAAGAAGCGAGACGTATACTTTTGAGAGTAGTGTCCCATCTTTTGCGAACCTGCTATTTTAATTTGTTAAAATTTGGAGTAAAAACACACTAGATGTAGTTTAATATGATTGTATTGTGTTATTTAAATCAAGTATTTAACAATATATTAATCATGACTAAGGCATTTTATTTATTTTCTCCGTGTCTACTCCGGAAACAACCGATGGCTCACGAAAACTACCGATTGCCACGTTAGCAAGCGTGTGCGTGTAGATGTTTTACCGTTTCTGCTTTTTGAGGGTTACAAACGTGACTTTTAATCTGAAAATGGACTATTTACAAATCATCCTTGTGCTTGCCGTTTTAAGTTTAGCAAGCATAGACGCTATTCGATTTCATGTCGGTCCAAATCAAAAAAAGTGCCTTCGTGAGGAAATCCACAAAGATGTTTTGGTTACCGGCGACTACGAAGTACAAGAGACTGGACAGCGAACAGACCTTTCGGTTTGCCAGTTTGTTTTGCAATAAATATAATGCGCATAATATACTCTAAGTGACTGATAAAGGATTATGATAGTTTTCCCTTTAATGTCCGTGAAGCTAATCCTTTGATTATGACCAGATGTTATTTTTTTTTTTCAACGTTATATAGTTTATGATCAACAACATACTTGCGCTGTTTCATATTTCTATGAATTTTGATCCGAACAGATCCAAGTGTTTTATAGTAAAACATCGAGTGTCTAGCATTACTTCCGATTATTTTGAATCATGTGGCAAAATCTGTTGCAGAGGAGGGTGGTCAATTAACTTTATTAAGGTTAGTCTGCATCCCAATCTAGATCCGATGACGTGAGTGAACGTACACCATCAACTGATCAAGGCACTTGTTAACATTTGTTGGCTTGTGTGTGTGTGTGTTTCTGCAGGTGACAGACTCAAAAGGTCACATTCTGTACTCAAAAGAAGACGCAAAGAAGGGCAAGTTTGCGTTCACTACAGAGGAGTATGACATGTTTGAAGTCTGCTTTGATGCCAAATCTGTTGGAGGTATTGCTTGTACTTGTATGTTTGCCATGTTAACAACCACCTTGTGCATGCAGCAGTATCAGTACTGCCGTTATTCGGCAAAAGTCAACAAGTATGTCCTTTTTTAAGAAAAGCCAGATTTTCATTGTATTTGTAATTTGTATTACTTTTACAATAATCAGAGGTACTTACCAGTTGTTGCATGCACAAGAGGGTTAAGATGTGAATTGTGATTATAATTGTATGGCCGTTGAGACCTTACTTAATGGATAGTTTTTGTGGTGTATTTTTTGTGTATAAGTTTGTTTTTTTTTGTGAGCCTTATAGTATACATACATGTAGTTATTTCATCTTTTTCTGTGTTTCATGGTTGAACAGTCAGTGTGGTTAGGGGTGACAGTTCTTTCACAGTACACCTGTTGTATTATTCTAGCTGATTCAGTGATTGTATTACGCCATTTCTGCATCTCTTGGAGCTTTTATGGGAAAGTATACGCACCTTCATAATGCACATTATTATTGTCATTTTTATTCTGAAGGACACAAACTGACAGAAATTATTTACCTGTCACTAGTGTGAGGGAGGTTTTCATTTTGGTTTACTACACAGTTTACAAAACATTTGACTAATCTGTCTGATGTATGTTGCTTTCAACAGGAGGCCACGGTCCTGACAGAGAGATTTACCTCAGTCTGAAGCATGGAGTGGAAGCTAAGAGTTATGATGAGGTGGGTATGACACTAAGTGACTAACAGTACTTTTTCTATTTAAACCCTTCACTGTTGATAGGTACCGGCAGTCTATATGGCTGGTCAGTGTAGACCCAAATGTGACTTATCTTTCATGTGTGATATCTATGTTGTTTGTTGGTCAAAATCAATAAAATGCATACCCACATGTTCAGGAAGTTGTTTTCTTGTATTTGCTTACAAATCTGAATGTGTACGAGGTGCATGAAGTTTGTGAATAAGCTTGAAAAACGAGTACTTTGAGCGTCCATTCACCGCCGACTGCCGTCTAGCCGCGGCTCCGAAAACGACATACTCGCGTTTCTTACACGACCGAATCCGTACTATAAATAGAAGAACACACTAACGTATACCATTAGAAAGAGCAGATCACGAGCTTTTTAATGATAATAACCAAGACGTGTTTTTTTTTAAATTGATGATTTTGTTTTCAAAATGAAAGTTTCAACTTGCAAAATCACCCTCTTCGGTAAAAATTTGACACATGTGTGTCGGTTCGTTGGAAAGCTCATTTTGTACAGAATCCGAGGGTACCGGTTGTGTCACGCTCCTATAAATAGAACGCATTCGGTTGGCCGATATTTGAACCAACCCAACACACCGTACTACACGCCATGGCGGGCGCTTCGACTCGCTTCGTTCCTGACCGATTGACAAAAGAATTGGTAAGTTTTCGCATTCCACACTCTTTTAATGATTACAACTTAGGTTAATATTGCCAATGATTGCTTTTCTAAAGTGCATTTAAGACATATCTCGGTAAAAATTCTGTAAGTTCAGATTGTTGGGTGTGTGGAGACATTGCATTACACGGAATAGAGCAAGCCCAGTAGACCCCATCACTTTGTATTTTTTACCCTTAGCTTGTAGAATAAAATGATAGCATAAGAACGCAATTCTTTATTCAATTATCCTTTAAGATCAGTAAATCGTTGAAAATACAGTGTTTTATACGCTAGGTTTAGTAAACGATTGAGTAAATAATCATGATCAAAATTCGAAGGCCTACTTCCGGTTGGGGTTGCCGTTTTTGTCACTGTCGTCTGCTCGAGCCGTTTCATCAACATCTGTTGTTGTCAGTACAATTCTAGTCGGTGTAATGTGTATTCACAGCATTATTTCAGAAGAAGCTAGCACTTTTTTTAGGAAGATGAATTTATTCTAACCTTTAACCGTTTCTAGTGGCCAACCATCACTTGCAATGATAGTAGTTAGTACAGCAGATGTTTGACACAGAATGGGAAGGGGGAGTGAATGGGAGTTTGTTCCAAGTATTGAACTTTCTTACAAAAATAAGCAGTCCTATAAACTATATGATGGTCACAATTGTTTTGTTTTTTTTCAGATGATGACTGCTATCATTATCAAAACATCTTAGCCATGCCAGGGGGAAAGGCAGGCCACCTAAACTTCCAAGCAAATGCGGTCACCAACAAACTCCTCCTGCAGTTATTCCGTGCCAAGGAAGAAACTGGGATTTCCTGGGGCAAGCTTGAAGACATTCTTCAACAAAGTGCATGCTTTAAACTAAAGACTGTCCTAGGAGAAAGTATCGAGGCCTTTTCCAAGAGACTGTCAAACATGCACAATCATTGTGCCCTGAAAATACACGGTGTACACGGAACAACATTGCTAACTTAGAAAAGGACAGCCCTTGCAGCTGTTTTGTTTTTGGGACATATGTGGACATAGTTATATTTGTGATATTAACTAGAGAGTGTGTAATGACTGCACCAAACATTTTTAGAATTGGATTCCAGATCTATGTTAATTATTGAACAGCTCGACTTACTGCGTTTTCATCAAAATGGCAATTTTTAACATCACACAAAAAATAATGATGTCTTGTGCAAGTTAAAATAAGATTTGCATAGCTTTTCATGTGTCTTTCTGTCTTCAAAACAGCAAACCTTTTTCAAATCGGATGTTTAGTTCAAGAGTTATGCTTGTTTACATATGGGTCCCGCAAGCTGTTTTCTGGGTGTCTTAGTTATAACAGTTGCACAAATTGAATAAAAAGCCATTTTCATTTGCTTGTCTTTTTATTCAGCAGTCACTGGGAAGCCTGAAAAAAAAATGGAGCTGTTGTATGTATATACAGCTTTATAAAACATTATTTAGAAAGCTGATCATCCCAGTGCTCTTGTATTGGTGTGACCCTGAAAATGGCACTTGTGAACGGCCGAAATTTACGGATTTTTAATAAAGTTTAAAAGCTTGTAAAATCCTTATTTTTCAAGCTAGACACTTACTTTTTTGTGTGTTTTGTTATGTACTGTGACCCTATTATGTTTTCTAATGGCTGTGTGTTGATGCAAATTTTGGTTGCCGGTACCTACTGTTGAGAAAAGTCGACACAATCCAGCTGCAAGAGCCATATATCTTCATGAGACCCTGCAGTTGTTGGGAGGGGGAGGCGCAAATTTGGATCTATGACTCCTGCTGAAACCACTTTGTATTATAGATCTATGTACCTTGGTTGGCTGCAGTGCAGGGAAGACCAATTAATTCACTCACCTGTCGTCGGATGTAAGGAGATTTTTAACCCATATCATCCTGAGGCTTACTTACTTACGCCTGTCACCCCTCCCA
The DNA here is from genome assembly GCA_036245525.1 of Semisulcospira habei. Classification (NCBI taxonomy): domain Eukaryota; kingdom Metazoa; phylum Mollusca; class Gastropoda; family Semisulcospiridae; genus Semisulcospira; species Semisulcospira habei. Next base: position 73,325,125 of record BTPG01000004.1, on the reverse strand, counting down.
GGGTATAGGCCGTCGATGAGAGACCTCCGGCGACTCCTGTCCTGTGCTTCTCCTTCGATTTTACTCCACGTGGTTCCCAGTCTCTTGATGTCTGCTTGGAGGTCTCGATGCCAGGTGTTTCTCGGCCTGCCTCTTTTACTCTTTCCTTGGGGGTTCCATGACAATACCTGCCTAGTGATACTGGAAACTGGCTTTGTTTCCTCAAAAACATTACCGATGACATGACTGTCAGGAATAGTCTACTTGCTTACCAATTTTAGCCTAAGACCCGAAGGGTCCCCCCAGGAGGCTGTCGGGGATCCCTAACAGGGACGAGAGTAGCCTCCCATGCCCATCCGGTCACGTGCCACGTGGTGCATCCTTTAGCCAGTTGTCTACTTCGCTGTTAGCGTACGCACGCATTTTGTAGAGCCTAGACCCTGACCTTCCGAGACTGTGTACAGTGCGACCGTCCCTCACCGGCTGTCCTTCTCCTTGCCTTCCGTCTTCCTCTGCTTTGCGTGGCCTCCTTCTCTGCCTAGCTTCGTCTGTGCCTCGTACTGCTTGCTAGGCATGGAGCCGTCTAGAATCCCGTCGCAAGCGGTGGTTTGTGCTTCGACGCTCCGCCATGGAAAGGTACAGTCTCGGCCGCTTCCTACGTCTCGCCTGGCTGGACCGGACGTCGGTCTCGACTCAAACTACTCTTTGTTTTCTTCCGCGTTTCGCAGTAAGTTTCACTCGTTACCTATTTCAGAAGTTTGACGGGCGGGGTTAGTTACCCGCCGCCGGGCGCCTTTCATGTTTGGGTATGTGTTGCAGTTACCAAGTGCGCACCTGTCCCCATTGCGGCGACTTCCAGTGGCCTAGTGACCGGCACACGGTGTGTCTACCGTGTTCCGGCTGCTCCTCTGACCTTGTCTGCGCTGTCTGCTCTTCGTGGCCGGAGGATCTTTGGTCTGAACTCTGGAAGTTCTACCGGCGCGGGCGGCCCATGCCGGTCCGCGACTGTCCGCCTTCCTTGGGACCTACCGCGGTACGCCAGGACTTGTTCAAGCTTCCCTCCTCGGACTTGGGGAAACGCACGCCTCGTATTCCTGGTAAGACTGTTTCTGCTACGGTGTCCGCACCGTCCTTGCCCGCTGACTCCTCCGGCGAGTCGCCTAGCCAGCTACGTGCCCCCCTCCTTGAGCCCCGGGCACCACGACCTTTGTCCCCTATTAGTTGACGCGTGGGCCTTGTGGCCCCTCCCAAGCCCGCTGACTCCTCCAGCGAGTCGCCCAGCCGGCTTCGTGCCCCCCTCCTTGATCCCCGGGTACCGCGACCTTTGTCGCCAATTAGTACACGCGTCGGCCTTTCGGCCCCAGCTTCTAAGCCCGCTGACTCCTACGGCGAGTCGCCAAGCCGGCTACGTGCCCCCCTCCTTGAGCCCCAGGCACCGCGACCTTTGTCGCCTATTAGTGAACACATCGGCCTTGTGGCCCCTCCGTCTAAACCCGCTGACTCCTACGGCGAGTTGCCCAGCCGGCTTCGTGCCCCCCCCCCCTCCTTGAGCCCCAGGCACCGCGACCTTTGTCGCCTTTTCATACACCTCGTGACAGGACGGTCCGTCCCCAAACTTGCCGTTCCTCCAGGCGGCGCTCCGTGGATCGACGTCATAGCCCTCGTCGCGTGGATAGACGCAGCGCCCGGCTTTCATCGTCCTCCCGCTCGACTTCCTCTTGTGGTTCCCGTCGGCGTAGTCGTTCTCCGCGGCAGGTGTCCTCTCGGCGCCCCCCCCCCCCCCCCCCCCCGTCCCCTCCGCGCTCCTCCCGTAGGAGTCGTAGGGACGACTGGACTCATTCGCCTCGTGCTCGTCGCAGTCGTTCTCCTCCGGACCGCCGTCTTCCTCGCTTTCGACGCCCTTCGCCTCCAGCGTCCCCACAGCGTTGGCGGCTTAGCCCTCCGGCCCCCCCGTGGGTCAGGTTGCCTCCGCCCTCCGTTCTTCGGTCTTCTCCTCGTCCACCGCCTCAGCCTGCCGTCGACGTTGAGACCTTAAGTTTGCTTCCGGAGGATTCTGTTTCGGCCTTTCTTGGCTCGGGCAGCCTTTTGCCCTCTCTGGTGGATGACCCGGCGTCTCCTGCTGCCCTGTCCACTCCTCGTGGTGAGACTCTACGCACCTTGGACGACGCGGCCCGTCTCATCACGGCTTGCCTTCCCGCGGATGCTTGCCCTCCCTCCCCCCCGCTCAAGAGGAAAGCTGCTGCCTTTGTAGACGCTGCCCGGCAAGTTAAGAAGTTCAAGTCTCTTCCCCAGCCGCCTGCTTTCCGTGACCTGGCTGACGCTCTTTCTGCTCACCTCCAACGAGATTCCGCTTCTGACTCGGACTTCTTCTCCGATCACCGCTGGCCTTCCGGTGTCGACATCGCCTTTCGGCAGTCCTGGTACTCTGGCCACTCTCAATCCTTTTCGTGCCCTCTGCCACCGGTGGATCCGCCTGAGCTTGTGCTCGCGGGCGGCTCTTCCCAGCTCAAGCGGACCTTACCTCGCGGCTTAGAACGCACCGCCTCCCTCATCCGGAACTCCCTCTCCTGTTCGGGGTTTTTAGAGCTTCTCACCCAAGCCTTCATTAACCGTATCGAGGCGGACTGGCTCCCTTCTCTTCCTCCCCTGCTGTCGGATCTCAATACCTTGGCCGTTGCGGCCAACCGAGCGGCTTACCATCCGTCCGTCAACTCCATGGCAGCCGCCGCCAACTCTGACCTGATGCGGCGTGATGTGGTTCTCCATGCCTGCCCTGGCCTTCCCTCAGCTCCGCCGTGCTCCTGTTGGCGCCCCGCTCCTTTTCGGCCCTTCTTGGCAGTCCCTGAAGGAAGCTAACAAGGACCGTTGGCCCAGCTCTCCACCTCCTCGCTTTCCGCAAGGCCGTGGGTCGTGCCCTGCGGTTCATCAGACCCTCCGCGGCGGCCCCCCTCCGCCTCTGCCTCCCGGCCCCGCGCCTCTACTCGTGCGCCCGCCCTTGGCCGCGCCCGTCCTGTCAGCCCTGCCGCCCCGTCCTGGCCCAAGCCCACCCGCCGCCCTGGGCGCGGGAGGGCCCCCTGACTACTTCCCGCCTCCGCCCCCACCGTCCGCTTCGGGGTCTCCTGTTGGCGGGAGGCTCGCCCTGCAGGGCGACGCTTGGCGTTCCCTTCTTCCGGACGACCCATGGATCCTCTCCACTGTCTCGGACGGTGTCCTCATCTCCTTTCTGTCTCCACCTCCGCTTCGTCGCTCCCCCTTGTGGACCGAGATCCCGTCCGACCGGACCAAGGCCGACGCCCTTCGCAGGGAGGTCTCCGCTCTCCTACGGAAAGCTGCGACAGAGGTCGTCGCTCGGCACGACTCCTCCGCCTTCTACAGCCGTCTCTTCGTAGTCCCCAAGCCTGGAGGCAAGTGGAGGCCGATCATCGATCTCTCCGCATTGAACCGGTTCATTGCCGCCCCGGCCTTCCGCATGGAGACAGCTAGGGCCCTTAGTGCCACCGTTCAGCCCATGGACTTCGCCGTCAGTCTGGATCTGGCCGATGCTTATCTGCACGTCCCCATGCATCCCGCTTCCCGCCAATACCTACGCTTTGCCATCGATGGGACCATTTACCAGTTTCGGGCCCTCCCGTTTGGTCTCAACCTCAGCCCGTGGGTCTTTACGTGGATTATGGACGCCGTGGTTGCCAGAGCCCGACGGTCATCCTCCAGCCCGATCTCCAACTATTTAGACGACCTGCTTCTGCGGAATCAGTCGGTGGTCTCTCTTCTCAAGGACAGGGATGCTCTTCTCCTCCTGTTATCTCGCCTGGGCTTCCTGGTCAACGCAGACGTCGGACCTCTCGCCCTCACGCCACTTTGTTCACCTGGGGATGGAGTTTGTGACCGACCTCAACCTGGTGCGGCTTCCCGAGCCTCGCATCCTGAAACTCGCCGATCTAGCCCGTTTGGTAGCTCAGGAAGCGGCTGTCCCGCCAGAGTATGGCTCCAGCTCCTCGGTCTGATGAGTGCAGCGGCAGATCTCCTTCCTCTCGGTCGTCTGTACTACCGTCCTCTCCAACTGCATCTTCTCCTCCACTGGAGACCGTCCTTCGGCGATCTCTCTACCCTGGTGCCGATCTCTCCTATGCTGTGGCCCCATCTGCTTTGCTGGACGGACCTTTCTTGGCTCGGCTCCGGGATCCCCCTGAGCCACTGCCCCGTCTCTCGCTCTGCGTCGATGCCAGTCTCGCTGGTTGGGGCGCGCACCTTCTTCCGAGCTTTCGCTCAATGGCCAGCCGCTGGACCGCAAACCTGCCTTCCCGGCACATCAGCTGGCTGGAACTGAATGCAGTTTGGCAGGCCCTCCGTGCTTGGGAATCCGATCTTCGGGCACAGGACCTCCTCGTCCTCTCCGACAACTCCACAGTCGTTGCATACATACAGAAGCAGGGAGGGACCCGCTCCCCCGGCCTCTTCATCCTCCTCTACCGACTCCTTCGCTGGTGTGAGGACCGCGGCATTTCTCTCCGAGCGTGTCACATTCCAGGTCACCTGAACGTCCTGGCCGACTCCCTTTCGCGGCGGGGTCAACTTCTTCACACGGAATGGACCCTGCGCCGGGACATCTTTCGCCTGATCTGCGACCGTTGGGAGACTCCCCTCATCGATCTCTTTGCCACGAGGTGGAACCACCAGCTTCCCCTCTTCGTCTCCCCGATTCCAGACCCTCTGGCTTGGGCAGTCGATGCGCTTTCGATCCCTTGGGACGGGCTTGTCGCTTACGCCTACCCTCCGACGGTCCTGGTCCCCAAAGTCCTGCTCAAGCTCCGGGGATGCAACGCAGTCCTTCTTCTGGTGGCCCCGTTTTCCTGGACTAGATCGTGGACTACCGACCTGCTCAGTCTTGCCACGGACCCTCCCCTCCCGCTTCCCACCCCGCGCACGATGCTCAAGCAGCCCCGCCAGCCGCTCTTCCACCCCTGCCCCGAGCGTCTTCTCCTACACGCCTGGCGATTGTGCGGCAAGCCCTCTCCGCTAGAGGCTTCTCGAGTGCGGCAGTGGACGCTATCGCTACAGCCCGCAGACCTTCCACCAGACGTGTCTACGAGGGAAAGTGGCGGGTGCTACGTACCTGGTGCTCTGACCGTCGCCTCTCCCCCATCGACCTGACAACTCCTCAGCTCGCGGACTTCTTTCTCTGGCTCTTCCAGGACCAAGGTTTGGCTCCCATCACGATCCGCGGCTACCTTTCTATGATTGCCGTCACCTCGGCCGTCCCGACCCCGGTGCCTGCAAGGACCTGGCCGACCTAATGGCGCATTTTGGCTTGCAGCGTCCGGTTCCCCGCTCGCTAGTTCCGCGCTGGGTCCTCACCTGGCTGAATTTGGACCGTTTTGAACCGCTCCACCTGGCCCGCTTCGCGGACGTGACTCGGAAGACCTGCTTCCTGGTGGCCCTCGCCACGGCAGCTCGCGTCAGCAAGATCCATGCTCTCTCGTCGCGACCTTCTTGCATGCAGTTCCGGGTGGATGGCTCCGTTCAACTGCTCCCCGATCCTTCCTTTCTCGCTAAGACTAGATCTCCCTTGACGGCGGCTCAGGTCATCACTATTCGGCCGCTTAAAGGGCCCGACTTCCCTCGGGAGACTCGGCAGCAAGATCCGGTGCGTGCACTTCGTATCTACATGCGTCGCTCCAAGTCCTTCCGGAGGGGACGGACTTGTCTCTTTTTTGCCGCTGACCACCGGCAGAACCGACATCTCAGCCCAAACGATCTCCTCCTGGCTCCGCTGGGTCATACGGTCTGCCTATCGCGACCTCTCCCCACAGGGAGCTGAGACACTCGGGATCCGCGCCCATGAAGTTCACGCTATGGCCGCAAGTCTCGCCTTTGACCGCAACTGTGCTGTTAAGGACATTGTGGCTGCAGTGGGGTGGCGGGCTGAATCTACCTTCGCCCGCTTCTACCTCCGGGACCTGACAGTCCAGCGCGACAACCTCACACTGGTGGGCGACATCTCTGCGGCACAACACTCCCTCCAGGCGCCCTCGGCGCCTTAGGTATGCAGACCTGCCTACACTATTTTTTGGCCATAGAAAACTATGCATTTTTTAACCAACTACGTAACTACGCAATTCTGAGGCCAACTACGTAATTCTGTTTCACAATTCTACGTAATAAAGTTTGTTTTTTTTTTAATTTTAATTTCAACTTGCGTTCTGAACACACAAAAAAATTATCGCGCCGATCCGTTCAGCCGGTTTTTCTGCCCACTGGTGTTGAGTGTGTGTGCAAGCGGACCACTGGAATCTCTGAAATTTCAGTGAAATCCGATACCCCCTGACCCCGGGCTGAGGTCAGAAAACTCATCAAGCTGCTGCCCATAGCCCAATGTTTATCTTGTGCAGTCGACCGTTACCGATACAACACTTACCCTTTCTTTTCTGTCCCCTCCTCATTTTGCCTGGAAACAGTGTCTTAGTCAGACCATTACAACTGCAATTGACATAGATCACCATGAACCCCCAGAGATTGAATCGGCTGATGGGAATCTGTGCATTTTGCAGGCCTACTTTACACCTTTTGATTCCCTGGATGAGTAAGCCACTGCGGAATTATTTGCTTTTATCCACGGCCTTCCATCTACAAGAGGCATACATTTGCATAAGCTCGTGCATGTTGTAGAGGATGCTGAGAATCAAAGGGCTCTGTTTGATTGTCATTATTTTGGATCGGCTTCGTTTGCATCCTAAAAGTTGAGGACGTTATTACTGTTTAAAGCATAGAGTAGACTAGAAGCAGTAGAGTACGTTGCACGTACTGTATGAAACTGTGTGGGCATATAAATGTGGATTTCTGATACGTATGTAGTGTACATATTAAATCCACGATCTCTGCAATTAATTGTTTAGAAATATTGTTTCGAGATTCAGTTTCAAAATTAGGTGTCACATTGTGTTCCGTCATCGAATCTATCGGTTCATTTAGCCTGAATTTAAAAAAAAATGATTAGTTTAGATATCTCAACGCAGTACCTGCGGTTTGCCAGCTCAGTAATACAACGAAAGAGAAAGACTGAGCTGGCTCTTGGGGACGGACTGTGCCGCTGACTGCTGGCTGGTGCTAAAGAGAGAAAAAGGAGGGACCTGAACAAACACCATGCCGTCATCAGGCGCTGGGCCAGAAATTAGTTTTGACAGCTTGACACTCACCCACCCACCACCTTGAATTTTTGCATAAGACTAAGTGCCAAAAGGTGAGCAAAAAGTGAGTGATCTCTTTTGCGTGAAACTAAAATCTGTTTAAAAAGACACGTGTTGACTTTAACAAGTGCAATGTGTGTGTGAATGATTGAAGATATACTGGCAATAATTTCTGCACCTAAGGTAAAGCCGTTTGGTGAGTATACTGTAAAACGCCAGAATTCACCAATAAAAATCGGCCCGGGAAAGCGGACAATGACATGCCGTCGGTCTGTTTTGATCTCGCGTGTAAAAGCAACAATAACAAACCTGGTGCCAACCATGCCCATATGTTCAGGGAAGATTGACCTTATAATCCGTGTATTTCCCAGATTTGAAGGCAAGCCATGCTTTTGTTTATTGCTCTTGAAAGTAGCCACTGTCGGACGTCAGATTTGTCGCAACAGCAGCATCTTAATTTCCGCAAACTTGTGCTAGCGAAAGGCACGCTGACCCAAACCGGAAATGGCGTCATTGCGTTGTTTCGCTTTCGTTGAATATTTTATATGCTTTAAATTTACTTTTCCGTCACAGTTTTCTAAGCTGGCAAAAAAATTGTGAGCGGCCAGTTTTTGTCGCAAGATCTGACGTTCAACTATTTGACAAGTTTAACAAAGTTGTTTTGGGTTTTTTGGTCTACGATCGTCCGGTTATGATAGATGCATTATGGGCCACATTCCAGCGTGGTTGTTTTGAATGTCCGGTTTGTCAATGGAGAGCTACAACTCGTGACATTTTGTCGCAACTGTTTTCATAAATCTGACGTTCGATCACTTCTGACGTTCGAGTGTAATCATAGACAAAATAAAGAGCCAAATGTTTATTGTAAGGGACCATTTTCAAGAGTTTGAATCGCCCGAGACTCCAGCACCGATTTTAGGCAGTAGGTTGGAGAATGAAGATGATTTCTTGTGATAACAAATTTTATGGCTGTAGCAACCTGACGTTCGATCGCGAACACGTGTCGCAAATCTGACCTCCAATCGATGCAAGTTGGTAAATGAGTTATTTGAATGAACACGGGTCACCGATGTATTTTTGTCGTTTATGGAGACGTGCAGTTGTTGTGACGCAAACGTAAGATAATGAGATCAAGAAACAGGTGAATTTCATAACATAATAATGCAATGATAAAAAATGTATCGGACGTCAGGCTTGTGCCAACATTTGTTGCTGCAATCCTGACGTTCAACACATATGGATTGTAGAACTTTTGGGGGCAAAGGCACTGTTAAAATGAGCCATGTTGGACAACCAGTTGCATAGCCATTAGGACCTTCTAAATCTGAGGGTCAGAGTTAAAATAGTGCATCAGCCTGTACACAGATAAAACTTATTTGAATATTTGTTTTATTTTTTCGGGCGCAGACTGTTTAGCACGTCATGTTTCATCATGTATATTACATCAGAAAGCTGTATCTTAGTGTATGCAGTTTGTTCTTTATATCTGTTTTGTTTGTTAAATATTGTAGCTTGAAACTGGGGGAAAGGCTTTGTGTTTGTGGCTTCTGATAACTATTCTGGGGATATCTGCTGCAATCCTGATGTTCGACATAAGTTACAAATTCTGGCCCTGACTGCCAATAAATATATTTGGGCAGCAAAGATAGACTCCCATTGTGCTCTAATGTGTGCATGTATTCCTGTGAGTGGTATATAACATGACAAAGTGTGTTTTTCTTGGTTGTAGGATGTTTTAAAAATGTTTTAAAAATTGAATATGGTCGGATGTCAGGTATTGCAACACAAATCATGTTCGGGGATTAGAACATTCTAAGCCAAAAAGCAGTAATTGTTTGGATAGGTCAATTGTGACCACTACTTATTATTTTAACTGTTTAGAAACTGATTTGTGTTTTTTTATCCCACTAATTTAAAGGCACTATGTCGCAATACCTGATGTCCGACATATCCAGACTTACAAATCTTAACAGCCATTTTCTCAAAAACCATTTGAGATATTATCTTTTTCTTTTACAAACACATTGCCAATACAGTGTACATCACTTAATACATTTTCTGATACTTTATGTCACACTTTGATTTTCAACCCAGTTGTCCTCTTTGTGAGAGCACCTTTTGGCACTTAGTCATAATTATATTAAGATTAAGATAGAACTTTATTGCCATAATGTAATAATACATTAGGAAATCGTTTTGGTGCTGCGCAAAGAAGAACATAAAAGTAAAACACATCAAAATATAAAAGAAAAACAGATAGTGGTAGAAAACCCTTTAAAATAGAAACAAGGAACGACGTTTCGGATCAAAGATCCTTCTTCGGGTGACATGGAAACAAACGTAGAACAGAAAAGAACATGAGAGAAACCATGGCCACTTTCTTCTCACACCAGGGATACCCCCAAGACATCGTCAACACCGCTCGTTCTAAAGATGAGGCCACAAGCAGAAGTGAAGCTTTGCGGTAGAAAACTCACAGTGCTGCAGAGGACCGGCCGGTCCTGTGTATCACGTGTCGTATCATCCTCACAACATCCCAATCAAAAACATTCTCCTCAGAAACTTCCACATCATTCAGAATGACACAGTAATGAAAGGCATATTTCCTGAGCCTCCGCTGGTCGCTTACAAACGTGACGCTAACCTACGCGATCATCTTGTTCACAGTTCACTTCGCGCATCTAACACCTTACCACCTGGCACACACCCTTGTCAGTAACCACACTGCATGTCACCTGAAGAAGGATCTTTGATCCGACACGTCGTTCCTTGTTTCTATTTTAAAGGGTTTTCCACCACTATCTTCTGTTTTTCTTTCATATGAAACCCTAGCGGCAACAGTTTTACTACATCAAAATATAGTTAAGCTGCTCACGTGCACACACACACACATTCACTCGCATACACCTGCATGCCTTGAACTATTGTGGTCTAATCGTAAAGGCAATAAACACGATTTCACAGTGACACAAATCACAGAGAACATATCGTAATAATAAAACGTTGCTTGATGTAGCTGGACAATACTGTATATACATTACATGTATACAGTAAAACAGTGGGACGGATGGGTCAGGTTTGACGTTTGTTTGCATCATTAAAGTCTGGACAGTGGTTGGATAAAAACTGTTTTTAAAACGAATCGTGCGTGTTCTGATCGCTCTATAATGGCACTCGGATTGCAGCATCTCAAACAACTCGTGGGCTCAGTGGGAATCATCTCGGAGGGTGGATCTAGCCTTTTCTTTTTTTTAGCATTCTTTCGTGGAAGAGGGACTCCAAATACCTATGATTTTTGATGCAGTTTTTACTACTTTTTTAAAATTTGGATCGCTCTTTCTGTGTGGTGCTGCCAAACCAAACAGGGAGAAGGTCAAAATACTTTCAATAACTGCCCGGTAGAAGTTGGTCAAAATTTGTCTGCCGACACCAAACGTCACACACACACACCAACACAACACAACACAACACAACACAACACACACACACACACACACACACACACACACACACACACACACACACATATATGTATATATAATGTGTGTGAGTGAGTGGCGTGCCACAATTAACCTTGTCAAGTTTCAGTTGCCTCGCGCTGGGACCATACGGCGTTGAGGCGCGTCCCCTGGGTGGTGGATAGGGGGTCTCTCGTGAGAGGGGTGCACCGAATGAAATAAGGTGCCGTGAACCAACATGGTCTAAGGGAAGGTGACCCCGACAGAAAACCCCTGGTCCTCCTAGTAAGGGGGTTGGGCGTGGGGGTAGCTTCCCCACCCAGCAAAAAAGGAAATAGCTACAAAAATGCCGACGAAAAGACTAACAGTAATTCCTTTCCTGGAGACCCCACCCGGGTCTGCCCTGGGGGACTTGGGTGGGGTTAGGCATTTTTTAGTTCCCAGGGTCACCCTGGTCAGCCCCACAGGGTGGGTTTTCCTCTCTATTCTGGGGCATGTGTTTCTGTCTACCCTTTGTCCATTCACCTGTATTTGCCTTTTTAAAACTCTCCCTACTGTCTGCACTGCCTGTAGCTCTTGATATTGGATGTGTGTTGCTAAATGGTCTTAGCTTTATTTAGGCCCCATGTTGTAGGTTTATTTAACGTATTTGACCGGCTGGCGACATACATTCAATTTTCTGTTTAGTTTTTTTTTCACAAGCAGTGCAGGCACGTCCTGAGAAAGCCTTGTTGCTGTCGGGACGTTAAGCAATGTACAATCAATCAATCAATCAATTCCTTTCCTGGAGGAGGAAGGTTCTTCTACTAGAAGACTTATGACGTCCTGTGGTGAAAGCCGGAAGTCTTCAGAAGCCACAGGACCGAGCCGCCTCTCTCTATCCAGGGCTACAACCATGGGCACATGGAACGTCAAGACCATGTACCAGAGCGGCAAGGCCGCCCAGATAGCAGCGGAAATGCAAAAGTACAACCTTTCCCTGCTAGGCATCAGTGAAGCCAGATGGACGCAGTCTGGCCAGAAAAGGCTGTTAAGTGGGGAGATGGTTCTGTATTCAGGTCATGAAGAGGAGAATGCCCCCCATACAGAAGGAGTAGCACTCATGCTGTCACCAGTGGCACAGGGAGCGCTGATGGGCTGGGAACCTCTTGGGCCAAGAATTATAACAGCAGCCTTTAGAACCAAGAAAAAGCTCAAGCTGAACGTCATCCAGTGTTATGCGCCCACCAATGACAGTGACGAGGAAGAGAAACAAGAGTTCTACGACCGACTCCAGAGTGCCGTCGACAAATGTGCGGAGCGAGACATCACCATCGTCATGGGCGATTTTAATGCCAAAATAGGGGAGGACAACACCGGATACGAAGAGGTGATGGGGAGACAGGGACTAGGCTCGGAGATGAGTGAGCACGGGGAGAGGTTTGTAGACTTTTGTGCTCTAAACCGACTTGTCATTGGAGGCAGCATCTTCCCACACAGAAGAATACACAAAGCAACTTGGGTCTCACCTGATCATACAACAGAGAACCAAATAGACCATATCTGCATTAGCAAGAAATTTAGAAGATCCCTTCAAGATGTTCGAGTGAGGAGGGGAGCAGATGTCGCCTCAGACCACCATCTGCTTACCTTAAGAATGAAGCTCAAGCTAAAGAAAAGCCGCACAGAGACGACAAGAAGACAGTGCTATAATGTAGGCCTCCTGAGAGAAACTGGAGTTGGAGAAGAGTTCAAACTGGTGCTGTCCAACCGGTTTCAAGCGCTACAGGAGCTAGTAAATGAAGAGGAGGCGGTCACCACAGAGCAGCAGTGGAAGGCAGTTAGAGAGGCGCTGAACTCAACCTGCAAAGACACTGTAGGGTTCAGGAAACACCACCACAAGGACTGGCTGTCGGCACAGACCTTGAAGAAGATAGAAGCGAGGAAGCAGAAGAAAGCAGCGGTCAACAACAGTCGCACGAGAGCAGCCAAAGTAAGGGTACAGGGGGAATACTCGGAAGCCAACCGCGAGGTGAAGAGGAGTATCAGGGCAGACAAGAGGGCCTACACAGACAGCCTGGCAGCAGAGGCAGAAAAGGCAGCAGGCAGCGGCAACATGAAACAGCTCTACGACATTACCAGAAGATTGTCGGGTAAGTATGGCCATACAGAAAGACCAGTAAAAGACAAAGAAGGCAAGCCTATTGCAGACAGAGCAGACCAACTCGACAGATGGGCCGAGTATTTTGAAGAGTTACTGAACAGACCTAGCCCACCCGACCCCCCGACATCCATCCGGCAGAGACCGACCTACCCATCAGCTGTGACAGACCCAGCCGGGAAGAGATCAGAAAAGCAGTGGCATTTTTGAAGAATGGCAAAGCAGCAGGGCCAGATGGCATCCCAGCGGAGTCTCTGAAAGCAGACCTAGAGACAACAGTTGAGATGCTGTACCCACTGTTTGAAAAGATCTGGGAAGAGGAGGTGATGCCAGCTGACTGGAAGGAGGGGTACCTAATCAAGCTTCCCAAGAAAGGCGACCTCAGCAAGTGTTCCAACTACAGAGGAATCGCCTTGCTGTCAGTACCAGGAAAGGTCTTCAACAGGATCATCCTAGAGAGAATGAAGAGCTCCGTTGACCCCCAGCTGAGAGACCAGCAAGCAGGATTCAGGAAGAACCGATCATGTACAGACCAGATCGCCACTCTCCGCATCATCGTGGAACAGTCTCTGGAGTGGAGCTCCCCGCTGTACGTCAACTTTGTGGATTATGAGAAAGCATTTGACAGCGTGGACCGAGAGACTGTGGAAACTCCTACGACACTATGGTGTACCCACAAAGCTCGTCCGCCTGATCAAGAGCAGCTATGATGGCATGACATGTCGCGTGATCCACGAAGGGCAGTTCACCAGAGAGCTCCAGGTCAGAACTGGTGTCAGGCAGGGGTGTCTGCTGTCTCCGTTCCTCTTCCTACTGGCCATAGACTGGGTCATGAAGATGACCACAGAGCACAAAGTGGAATACAGTGGACACTGTGGACACAGCTTGACGACCTCGATTTTGCATACCCCACCCGGGTCTGCCTTGGGGGACTTGGGTGGGGTTATGTATTTTTTAGTTCCCAGGGTCACCCTGGTCAGCCCCACAGGGTGGGTTTTTCTCTCTATTCTGGGGCATGTGTTTCTGTCTACCCTTTGTCCATTCACCTGTATTTGCCTTTTTAAAACTCTCCCTACTGTCTGCACTGCCTGTAGCTCTTGATATTGGATGTGTGTTGCTAAATGGTCTTAGCTTTATTTAGGCCCCATGTTGTAGGTTTATTTAACGTATTTGACCGGCTGGCGACATACATTCAATTTTCTGTTTAGTTTTTTTTTCACAAGCAGTGCAGGCACGTCCTGAGAAAGCCTTGTTGCTGTCGGGACGTTAAGCAATGTACAATCAATCGATTTTGCAGACGACTTGGCATTACTGTCCCACACTCATCAACAAATGCAGGACAAGACCACGAGGCTTGCTGACATCTCGTCCCAAGTGGGCCTCACCATTCACAAACAGAAAACAAAGACAATGAGGCTGAAAGCAACCAGGGAAGAACCAGTCTTGCTTGCTGGCACCCCGTTGGAGGAGGTGGAGTCCTTCACCTATCTCAGGAGCATCATAGACAAAAAAGGCGGCACTGATGCAGATGTCAGAGCACGAATCGGTAAAGCCAGAGCAGCCTTTCTCCAGTTGAAAAAAGTGTGGAGTTCCAGAGAGCTGTCACAACACACCAAAGTCCGGATTTTCAACTCCAATGTAAAAGCAGTTCTCCTATATGGAGCAGAGACATGAAGATTGACAAAAACCACAGTCAACAGAGTACAGACCTTCATGAACAGTTGCCTTGGAAGAATTTTGAAAATCCACTGGCCAGAAAAGATCAGCAACGTCAGACTCTGGGAGAGAACAGAGCAGATAACAGCAGAGAATGAAATTGGGCGAAGAAGATGGGGATGGATCGGTCACAGTCTGAGAAAGCCAGCTTCCAGTATCACTAGGCAGGCATTGTCATGGAACCCCCAGGGAAAGAGGAAAAGAGGTAGGCCGAGAATCTCCTGGCGTCGAGACCTCCAAGCAGACATCAAGAGACTGGGAACCACCTGGAGTAGAATCGAAGGAGAAGCACAGGACAGGAGTTGCTGGAGGTCTCTCGTCGACGGCCTATACCCGGGTAGGGGTGACAGGCATAAGTAAGTAAGTAAGTTTCAGTTGAAACTACTCATTTGTCTGAAAAACTACACATTTGGTCCGGAACACTACACATTTCAAATGTAAAGGGTAGGCAGGTCTGGGTATGCACTTCGCTAAAATTGTCGGGAGTGTGTGATCAGGAGTGACGGGCCGTTTTCGTCCCTGGAGAGGTTTCTGAAGGGATTGTGCGGCACCCTCCTCCTTTTTGACATTCTTCCTGACAGTCATGTCATCGGTAATGTTTTTGAGAAAACAAATTAATTTTTCTCTAAAATGTATTTTTTCGAAAAATACTTACCAATGACATGACTCTGAGGTCCCTCCCTCCTCCCCGCTTGCCGCTGGTAGCTCCGTAGACAACTGGCTAAAGGATGCACCACGTGGCACGTGACCGGATGGGCATGGGAGGCTACTCTCGTCCCTGTTAGGGATCCCTGAGAGCCTCCTGGGGGGACCCTTCAGGTCTTGGACTAAAATTGGTAAGCAAGTAGACTATTCCTGACAGTCATGTCATCGGTAAGTAGTTTTCGAAAAAATACATTTTAGAGAAAAATTAATTTCTCAGACTGTGACCAATCCATCCCCATCTTCTTCGTCCAATTTCATTCTCTGCTACCCCACCCGGGTCTGCCCTGGGGGACTTGGGTGGGGTTAGGTATTTTTTAGTTCCCAGGGTCACCCTGGTCAGCCCCACAGGGTGGGTTTTTCTCTCAATTCTGGGGCATGTGTTTCTGCCTACCCTTTGTCCATTCACCTGTTTTTGCCTTTTTAAAACTCTCCCTACTGTCTGCACTGCCTGTAGCTCTTGATATTGGATGTGTGTTGCTAAATGGTCTTAGCTTTATTTAGCCCCATGTGTTAGGTTTATTTAATGTATTTGACCGGCTGGTGACATACATTCAATGTTCTGTTTATTTTGTTTTTCACAAGCAGTGCAGGCACGTCCTGAGAAAGCCTTGTTGCTGTCGGGACGTTAAGCAATGTACAATCAATCAATCAATTCATTCTCTGCTGTTATCTGCTCTGTTCTATCCCACAGTCTGACGTTGCTGATCTTCTCTGGCCAGTGGATTTTCAAGATTCTTCTAAGGCAACTGTTTATGAAGACCTGTACTCTGTTGACTGTGTTTTTTGTCAACCTCCAAGTCTCTGCTCCATATAGGAGAACTGCTTTTAGTTTTATGTTTGAGTTGAAAATCCGTACTTTGGTATGTTGTGACAGCTCTCTGGAACTCCACACTTTTTTCAGCTGGAGAAAGGCTGCTCTGGCTTTACCGATTCATGCTCTGACATCTGCATCAGTGCCACCTTTTTTGTCGATGATGCTCCCGAGATAGGTGAAGGACTCCACCTCCTCCAACGGGGTGCCAGCAAGCAAGACTGGTTCTTCCCTGGTTGCTTTCAGCCTCATTGTCTTTGTTTTCTGTTTGTGGTTGGTGAGGCCCACTTGGGACGAGATGTCAGCAAGCCTCGTGGTCTTGTCCTGCATTTGTTGATGAGTGTGGGACAGTAAAGCAAGTCGTCTGCAAAATCGAGGTCGTCAAGCTGTGTCTACAGGGTCCACTGTATTTCGCTTCTTCTCTGCTCTGTGGTCCTCTTCATGACCCAGTCTATGGCCAGTAGGAAGAGGAACGGAGACAGCAAACACCCCTGCCTTTACGCCGGTTCTGACCTGGAAAACCTGGTGAACTGCCCTTCATAGATCATACGACATGTCATGCCATCGTAGCTGCTCTTGATCAGGCAGACGAGTTTTGTGGGTACACCGTAGTGTCGCCTGGTAATGTCATAGAGCTATTTCATGTTGCTGCTGCCTTTTCTGCCTCTGCTGCTAGGCCATCTGTGTAGGCTCTCTTGTCTGCCCTGATACACCTCTTCACCTCGCGGTTGGCTTCCGAGTATTCCTCATGTGCCCTTGCTTTGGCTGCTCTCGTGCGACTGTTGTTAACAACTGCTTTTTTCTGCTTCCTCCCTTCTATCTTCTTCAAGGTCTGTGCCGACGCCAGTCCTTGTGATGGTGTTTCTTGAACCCCACAGTGTCTTTGCAGGTTGAGTTCAGTGCCTCTCTAACTGCCTTCCACTGCTGCTCTGTGGTGACCGCCTCCTCTTCATTTACTAGCTCCTGTAGTGTTTGAAACTGGTTGGACAGCACCAGCTTGAACTCTTCTCTCACTCCAGTCTCTCTCAGGAGGCCTACATTATAGCGCTGTCTTCTTGTTGTCCCTGTGCTGCTTTTCTTTAACTTGAGCTTTATTCTTAAGATAAGCAGATGGTGGTCTGAGGCGACATCTGCTCCCCTCCTCACTCGAACATCTTGAAGGGATCTTCTAAATTTCTTGCTAATGCAGATATGGTCTATTTGGTTCTCTGTAGTATGGTCAGGTGAGACCCACGTTGCTTTGTGTATTCTTCTGTGTGGGGAGATGCTGCCTCCAATGACAAGTCTAGAGCACAAAAGTCTACGAACCTCTCCCCGTTCTCGTTCATCTCCCCTAGTCCCTGTCTCCCCATCACCTCTTCGTATCCGGTGTTGTCCTCCCCTATTTTGGCATTAAAATCGCCCATGATGATGGTGATGTCTCGCTCCACACATTTGTCCACAGCACTCTGGAGTCAGTCGTAGAACTCTTGTTTCTCTTCCTCGTCACTGTCATTAGTGGGCGCATAACACTGGATGACGTTCAGCTTAATCTTTTTCCTGGTTCTAAAGGCTGCTGTGATAATTCTTGGCCCAAGAGGTTCCCAGCCCAGCAGCGCTGTCTGTGCCACTGGTGACAGCATGAATGCTACACCTGTATGGGGGGCATTCTACTCTTCATGACCTGAATACAGAATGCCCACTTAACAGCCTTTTCTGGCCAGACTGCGTCCATCTGGCTTCACTGATACCTAGCAGGAAAAAGTTGTACTTTTGCATTTCCGCTGCTATCTGGGCGGACTTCCCGCTCTGGTACATGGTCTTGACATTCCATGTGCCCATGATTGTGTCCCTGGATAGAGAGAGGCGGCTCGGTCCTGTCGCTTCCAAAGACTTCCGGCTTTCACCACACGACGTCATAAATCTTCTGGTAGAAGAACCTTCCTCCTCCAGGAAAGGAATTGCTGTTTGTCTATTCGTCGGCGTTTTTGTAGCTGTTTCTTTATTTGCAGGGTGGGGAAGCTACCCCCACGCCCAACCCCCTTACTAGGAGGACCAGGGGTTTTCTGTCGGAGTCTTCTTCCCTTAAACTATGTTGGTTCACGGCACCTTATTTCATTCGGTGCACCCCTTTCGCAAGGGACCCCCTATTCACCACCCAGGGGATGCGCCTCAACGCCATATGGTCCCAGCGTGAGGCATCCTGAGGCTGATATCGTAAAATTTGCTCGTTGTCCTATGAAGGCTACATTATAGTTTATACAGATTAGGAGATAGATCAACTCATTTAGTTCAAGGCGCCAAGTTATTTTAGCACCACCCTTGAACTATCAATTAAATTTATTTCAAACAACGGGTGTATTAGGATGAAAAGGGTTAAGGGGTGAAGCAAGGTCATGTTTCTGGGAGCCTGAGTGGCAAATGCAAAATTATTTATATCCCTGCACACGCACATACAGCATTGTTTGGGCTCCAGATTTAATAATAATAATACTAATAATAAAGGGGATTTGTTAAGCGCTTATTCTAAAAGTAGCTCTAAGCGCTGATACAATGAAAAGGCTAACAGCAACCACACACACACATACATGACAGTGGTGATGAATTTCACTTGGATGGTACTTTAGTCTGATTGTAGTAGTAGGGTCCTAGAACGTTTGGGTCCTCCCTGTGGCTAGGGTTACTTGGCATCGAATTAACAAAGATTGCAATCTGCATCAACTGGCCGTGAAGCCAGTTGTTTACAGTACCAGCAGATGCATTACAAAGGGGTTAATTTTATCTTTTAGAGTCAAATTTTTGATGTTTTCACAAATTATAATTCTCAGATAATGTGAGAAATACTGTAGATCAAGAGTATGTGATAGTCTGTGCACAGTGTGAACTTGTGCAACACATGACATGATAAATTTAGCATAATTCATTAATTGTGTCTTCTTTTTATTAAGAGATAGTCTGTTCTGCAAGCAGAGTGTTTACATTGATCACACAGGTTGAAATCCCCAAATTTCTGAGTTTTTCTCTACAGGCAACAAACCATGTCAGTTGACAGGTTAACCATAATACATTAATAGTTCAAGGTTGGTGCTATAATAACTTAATGCCATGGGCGGATTCAAGCCATTTTTATATCACCCTTGAAGTGAACTATCATGGTTTATTGTATCCATTTGTGTATCAGGGCTGAATAAGTGAAGCTGAAACAGTCTGTGTTTTCATGAATCATTGAACTTTGAAGTCTCCTTTTTTCTTTTCACCAAACAGCTGGCCAAGGCAGAAAAACTGAAACCACTAGAGGTGGAGCTCCGACGATTGGAGGATCTCTCCAAGTCCATTGTGGATGACTTTGCCTATATGCGTGCAAGGGAGGAAGAGATGAGAGATACAAATGGTGAGACATGCCTTTGATTTATAAATATTTCAAGTGTTGGATTGTGTCTTTCGCAGCAGTCATTTGTGTCATTTTTTTTATGTCATATGCTTCACTTAGACAGCTCTGACACACTACAATATTTAGATCTGTGTGATAGTTCCAGGGTGTTGGCAGAATATCCTAACACCTCAAGCCTTTAATACCAGAGATGTTTTTAGGGTTCTCTGCGTAAAGGCTGTACAACCTTTTATGGTTCATGCCTGAAGAACTTACCATCCTTTTTTTGGCTCATGTGTGAAGCAGAAGTGAGTCTATGTTCTGGGCCAGTGGTTGTCCATCTGGCGTCCGTCTGCCGTCGTCCGTGGTAAACTTTAACGTTGGCATTTTCTCGCTGACTATTCAAGCTACAGTCTTCAAACTTGGCCCAAGGATACTTTGTGGCAAGACCTTTCTAAACATACCAATTTCAGTGGCCTCTCACAAAGGTCAAGGTCACAGGGGATCAGGAATATATAAAAAATTGCTGTATTTTGACAAAAGTTGTTTTTTCCCAAATACTATTCACAACTTCAAACCCAAACTTGCTACAAAGATACCCGATGGTAAGACCTATTTATGCATACTAATTTGGATGACTCGTTGGAAAAGGTCAATGGTCACAAGAGGTTGGCAAATGTGCATAAAATTTTTGATAGAATTGTAGTTATTATCAGCATTTTTGCAAACTTTTCAATCAAATTCGGCACAAAGGTAGCTGATGATAGACCTTCCTATGTATACTAATTTAGTCGACTCATCGCAAGGGTCACGGGGGTTTGACAGATGTGTGAAAACTGACAAATTTTGAGAAAACATGGATTTTGTTGGTGCAGAAGCCATCCCTTTACTTATTGTCACATGTGTGGGTCTGTCATACACGTGAGCCTTAAGGGCTTTGCCTTTCTTGTTTAATCAGTAAAGCAGCCTTTACCCATATTTTGATACAGATTATATTTGATGCAAGAGACATCCCGTTTACTGTCTAGAAAATGAAACACGGTTGAACTGCACGTGCAAGAGACATGCATCCTCATGAGCCCCTGCTGTTGCGGGGGCCAATGAGGATGAATGTCTTTTGCTGAGACCAGTTTGTATCCACATTAATTGGGCAATTGTAGTTTTTGGTTGTTGCATGAACACTTATTGCAGAAACAAAGTTTGCATGATTAACCCTTTTCATCCTGATACACCTATTGCTTGAAATAAATTTAACTATGATAGTTCCAGGGTGGTGCCAGAATAGCTTGGCGCCTGAGGCGCCAAGCTATTTTGGCACCACCCTTGAACTAAAACGGTTGAACTGTCTGCTAATCTGTAATGTAGCCTTCATAGGAGAAAAGCCAGTTTTAAAAAAAAAATCAGCCCCGAATGTAATGGGTTAAGAGTTACTGTAGAGCTATTGCTGATGATGCTGGATGTGAACTTTTCTGAGGGAACTGGACCCGTGAATGTTTTGTATGCTGCGTTTCAGAGTCAACCCATTCACGTGTGATGTACTTCAGCATTTTCTCCATGTGCTGCTTGATGGGGCTGGCCACCTGGCAGGTGCTGTATCTCCGCCGCTACTTCAAGGCCAAGAAGTTGATAGAGTGATCAACTCCCTAGTGATGCTACTTCCTTTTCGCAGCATGGTCATAGTCATGGGCATTTGGTGGTGAAGTTGATAGAGGGTAGACTTATCACTCAAATAATTAAGGTGATTAAGTTTAACTCATTCAGCTCGATGGCCATATTTCCCAAATTTTGGAGGCGTCATCTAATGACTATGCACCAGTTGCAGGAGATGGATTGACCATGATAATTCAAGGGCACTGCCAGATTAGCTTGGCACCGACAGGCGCCAAGCTAATCTGGCACTGCCCTTGAATTATCATGGTCGACCCATTTCCTGCTGTAGTCCGTCAGGGCTGAATGGGTTAACACATTTACATTTGTTAGAATTATGGTTTATAAGATATTGACAATTTTATAATTGGGATGATAAATGCATTCACACTTGATGAAATTAGGATAATTCACTTGGTCAGCACAGTGGAACTGGGAGACAGATGTCCCATGATATGATGATATTCAAGGTAGTGACAGATTAGCTTGGTGCCTGGGAAGGGCCAAGCTAATCTGTCACTATCCTTGAAGTATCATGGCTGATCCGTCTCTTGTGGTTGGTATATATCCTACCTGAGTGGCTAATGTCATTACTAGTTTGAATGAATTAATACAGTGCGGTTTGGAAATGTCAGCGTTCCTCTTTTCAAATTTGTACAACTGAATAAGTGGCAGTGAACACTAAAGGCATTAGCCACTCTCTAAATTCAAGTAAAATTGTTGCTGTGCACAGAGTCATTGACAGGTAACCACCTTGGAGGAAGTTAATGTCATTGAAGCAGTTTGTAACATGTTGAGTCTGCAATCTACCAATTTACTATCAAGTGCCTTTGGCCATAGAGGGGTGTAAAACATGGCATCTTGTCACTGCGTTTGTTTCACAACTTTCACCTTATGAGTTGTCTTGCCTTGTGATGCTGCAAACTATTTGTGAGTAGTTCTTACTATTAATTTCCCCTCTGCGTGCAGCCATGTGCAAGATGGTTCATCCATTTGGTTCTTTTTGTTTGCTGTTTGTCAGTTACCACAATGCAGTAGTGTCTGAGATGATTGTGGTTACATGTGTAGTTCTATGCAAAATAATCATACTGCCTACTGTACCAGTATTGAGTTTTGTTTCTCACATAACAGGTAATGGTTTTCTTTTGTTGTGTGCACAGTAAACAGTAACTCTCTCTTTCTCACATATGTGCTTGTCTGTGGTTTCGGCCTTATGGGTGAGGACCAGATAACAATACAACACCGCGTAGGCGCTTTAATCCAATTGCATATCTGCTCAAAGTGCCATCGTGAGCCAATCCAACAAGCACATTCGTGTGAAACATGGACATTCACTCAGGCATTGAAAACACATGCAGCACATTCATGTGGTGCTAAGGCCAAACTCGGCTTAATAAAGATTTTGGAAATTTGAGTCATGCACATGTAATATGAAATTGTTGGCACAGTTGGCTGTAACTGGTAATAAGTTGCAGTCCAAGCTAGTACAGTACAGTAGTATTTATTTATTAATTTTGTTCATTACTGTAGTGTACTTCTTGTCTTTAGTCTAGTCATAGTGAGATTTAGAACAGAATTAACCCATTTAGCCCCGACGCCCTACTGCAGGAGATGGATTGACCATGATAATTCAAGGGTAGTGCCAGATGAGCTTGGCGCCTGAAGGCGCCAAGCTCATCTGGTGCTACCCTTGAATTATCATGGTCAATCCATCTCCTTCAACAGGTAGAAAGTCCTTGAGCAGCACCACCAAAATTTAGGAAATGTGGTTCTGGAGTTAAATTAATGGTTTGGCTGTCAGCGTTTTTGTGGTGGCGATTCCTTTAGGAATCAACATGACAAAACCTGCTGCTGACAGCCCAAGGGTTAACAGTACACTAATCATGTGTTGTACAACAGATGTTGGAAGTATAGGCTTGATGAAGGTGATTCTGTTCAACTAGTACATGGTGTTTTAGTCGTAGTGACCCCCCTTCCCCTTACATCCTAAAGCTTTCTCAGGTGACAGAGGCCATGTTTTACATCACTATTTTCTGGACAACAGTGTATGTGAGTGAGGATTGTTTTCCTGAAGGGTGTGTGGGACAGTGTGCATGTGGCATGGGGGTGTTTGCATGAATGTGTCCAATTTGACGAGAGTGAATGTAGAGGAAAGAGGGCCAATTGTGTGCTGGTCTGTAATTTTGGACCTTGTGGCTGAAACCATAAGGTCCAGAATCACAGGCCACAAAGCAGAACACCATTTTACATTATAAACTTAACATGCCCAAGATGCAGTAGTAATGTAAATGAGTTCACTTGGTTCACTGATGTGGCGAATAAATTAAAGGCAGTGTTCTTGTGTGATAGTCTGTGATTTTTAACCTTAAGAGCCTAGCCTGTAAGGTCCAAAATCACAGACCAGCACATAAACTGGGGTGATACAAATGTAAGGAAATCAGATTTTAGAACCGGTACCTATTATGTGTCCGTAATGAGAGGACAAATATTACCCAGTATATGAATTGCATTACTGTAGATCATGATCTTTGAAAGCAATGTGTTGCTCTAGAACAGAGATCCTTATCAAAACTTGCAAGTTACATTATTTTTTTCTGGATGTACACAACACTGCCTGGTAAGTCAAAGTGTATCTGGTACTGGTAATAGGCCGGTTGCGAGTTTCTGAGCAGCGCGAGAACGCTCGCTAGATTATGCGACTTTGAGCTGAGACAAAGACTTGGTGAGCGACGAAATGTGGGCAACTCAACTAGCTGTTATGCTTAGCTGATACTGTTTTGCTGTGAATCATATACAACATGTGGGAAATGTAAACTCAGATTGACAAAGAACTGTCGCCGATTGCTTCCTGATCATACAGTTGTTACAATCAACCTTTTTTTTTTAAATTTTTGCCAAATTAAAATGGGAAAAAGATCTCGCAACATTCATGAAAACTGTATATGGCAATGAAGCTAGTCATGGTGGCTTCGGAAGATGTTTTGCCGTATCGTTTCATTAGCTAGTTTAATTATTTGTTATACCAACACTAGATGCATTTTATTTAAGTAAAGTCTGCTTATGTAGGGTGATTTCACGAAAATAATTTGTTTTTGTAAAGTTTTCCTGCTTGCACTGCCGATCATCCATAGTGACACACTGTCTTGCCCACAGCCCGGTGGGCTTTCTCGCCTCTTGCGCAGGAACTCGTGACCTCTGTATTGTAGATGTGTATTTCTAGTCTAGGCGTTTTCTATTATGAACTTATCGGTAGAATTCTTCACTCTTGAACAGTGGCACATCATGTCATGAACATCCTTTGCTGTTACAAGGTCTTGGTATGTTTGGATTATGAGGGGATACATGAATCTTGTGTATGTCAAAATGTGTGCTGGTCAGTGATTTTGGATCTTATGGCTTAGAGCCGTAAGGTTGAAAACCAGGGACAAGCTCATGTTTTGTCTTAATGACAGCTACATAGTGTGATGTATGTGTGTGAAAATGTGTCCTTTGAGTTTGATGTGTAAATATGTGTTTTCCTGTGTTTAACCATTTCCATCACTATAGCATGAAATAAACTACAACTGTTCAAGGGTTGGACCAGAATAGCTTGGCACCCAGAGGCACCAAGCTATTCTAGCACTATCCTTGAACTATCATGGTTGATCTGTTTCCTGTACTGTAATGTTGCCTTCATAGGACAACACATAAATCTGAAAAATGTCAGGTTGAGAATTTAAGAGTTTCTTGTTTTGAACTACAGCTGTGACCCGACATAGTGGTCGTCGGGGTCCACAAAATGGGACCGCGATATATCCATCAGCGAGATATCGGGTGGGGGGGGGGGGGGGGGGGGAGAATCGGGGCATGTGTGTAGGCATTACCTATCACATGTGCATTCTTTCAAGCCGAGTACAAACAAAACACTTGCTTGCACTGTTAGCATCACGGGAAAATAATATACAAAGGACAACTTCTGTCTTCGTTTGTCATTCACACACATCAATAGACAATTTCCGAGACAAGTTAGGTAGCCTTTATTATTCAATGAATAGGTTGATCACCTCGCTAGTGTGTTTTGTTTGAAGTCGTCGCGCATGGTGAGAAAATCCAATTACGATGACCGGTGAGCACCAGCAGTAGGTAGCACACCTCTCTTTAACTTCAACAGCGGATCACCTAACTGCAGCAAGCATAGACATTCATTCTCCCTCGCAGCTGTCTTCCTATCATTGCCTGTGGAGGCGAATGAGAGTTCAGCGTCAGTTTTCGCACCCTCCAGGTCATAACCGCCGGCTGCCGAGCGTGGCGAAATGTCACCTGCGAAAAGCATAGACCTTGATGCGCATCAAATCAGTGTTTTCTATAGACGTATTTACGTGTGTGTGGTCATATCTAGGAGGAGATCACGTCTGTGTGAAGCTGCTCCCACGCGCCCAGCAGCCAGTCAAGTGGTGAGACGTCTGCCATGTGCCAGAAGCCTAGACCCTCATACACTGACTCGGTCTCCTACCCTCTTTATGTACATACATGTATGTATGTGTTCTTTATCTGGAAAAGGTTTGCGGGTGTTCAGTGTGAGGACGCCTTCCCAGCTGTCGTGTCAGGCGTGTGTGCAGCACCCCGTGGAGCACGATACAGCCAAGGCCGGTGACAAATTATTTCGCGGTTCACCGCTGTCCGCGGCCGGTCCGATTTTTTCGGGATCCTAGGTATCCCCCGCAATGTACCTGGGTTCGCGATGTAACGATTCGCGATATGTTGGGTCAGAGCTGTATCTTGTAACTGTGTGATGTTTTTTTTAAGAATTTGATACATGGGTATATCACATGTGAATGCTGGTATGTGATTTCTGACCTTACAGCTGAAAGCCGTATGATCCAAAATCACATGCCATAAAACAGTTTTACAATAAAGTTTTGTTTCCATATTTCAAAGCGAAAGCAGTGGTGACAGCGACAGAACTTTAGAACATAGAAATAAAAATTGCATGTTTTTGTGCACAACATGAAAGTGGAGCGGCAACGTTGCGAAACAATTTTAATTTTTATCGCCCCATAATAAAATGGCAATCGCACCACGATTTTGCAATGATGAGAACATGGCTTTGGGTATGCTACAAAGTTTGTAACAATTTTAAACAATTTAAATATGGGCGCAGTGCCACCTGCTCTTGCTATTATATGAAAACACACAAGGCGATTTTCCGCCCGACGCTCGGCTACTTTTTTTTTCATGTCGCCTGCTTCACAGCTGTTGCTGTCAGCATATGTAAATGCGATTCTTGTGCAGGTTCTAGTTGGTAAAGGAGCACCAATGGTTCTATTGTAAGGTCTATATATGCAGTGAAAACAAAGGCCCAGTAGTTTTAACCCCTATCATTCGGAATGCACCATTGCTTGAAAGAAGTTTGACTAAAATAGTTCAAGGGTAGTACCAGAATAGCTTGGCGCTTCTGGCGCCAAGCTATTCTGGCACTTCATTGAACTAAAAGCCATTGGTCTATATCCTTATCTGTAAGTACGATAATGTAGCTTGCATATGGCAGTGTACAAATTTGAAGCTTTTAGCCTCGGTATGATATGGGTTAAGATGTTGATAAGACCAAATTGAACCTAAAAAAACACGCGTAAGCAGATTAACAGACAGTGTGAATCCAGTCTGTTTGTTCAGCATTTACCTGAAGAAGTTTATATATAAAAGATTTGTGTATAATTACCCATATTTTTGGATAAGTAGAATCACATTTGTGTACAGTTGGATCTCACATAGAAAGCTGCTGAAATGTTGGTGTAATTTCACATTATATTAGTTTCATTTCTTTTGTAAATATAAAATTCAGCATCTAATGTGTTCTGTTTCTGCAAATGTAGTTTGTCTTTTGAAATGTGTGATCGAACTGGGTGATTTTGATCTTGAATTTGTACTGTTTGATGTAACAATCCATTTACATTGGAGTGTGTATTGTACATTTACCAAGGGTGCGTGGTTGGCTTGAGGAACAGCTGAAACCAGTAGCAATCTGCAAGAGCTCCATATTCCCCATGAGCCTGCAGGTGCTTATTAAAATCTGTGCCTCTGGCAGATGGAACAGTTTAATGGAGTAATTTAACTTCTTTATTTCTTTTCTGTATAATTATGCAAGTCATTTCCACAGTGTTTGTTCTGTAGTTCTTTGTTTGCTTTGAAGGGTATGCCAGTGGCTTTGTTTGCACTGTCTGTGCTGAATATGCAAGCTGCAACTCCGCACTATGACTATAACCACTTCACAGCCCATAAGAATTGCGATAGGTATAGTTGCTGAGAGTTTAAGTTTTCAGATAAAACTTCAGCTGCAGTAGGTTTTAATTCATTCAGCCCGTACATTGGAGGCGTCATCTAACAACTATGCACCTGTTGCAGGAGATGGATCAACCATGATAATTCAAGGGCAGTGCCAGATTAGCTTGGTGCCTGACAGGCGCCAAGCTAAACTGGCACTACCCTTGAATTATCATGCTCGACCCATGTCCTGCTGTAGTGCGTCAGGGCCGAATGAGTCAATTATGTGAAGTTTACAGCTACATATTAAGTATTTATTGCTTGGGCAAGTTTGACTTTCCATTTATTGTACCAGGTTCGAAAAGTTTACAAGTGCAAATCCGATTGGGGTCGAAATTTGTTCAGACTCCTTTTGGTGCCCCTTTGTGGTAGATGTTTACCCCAAAGCAGATAATGATGGTCATTTTTGAAACCGCTGTACTCGTACGTTGTTCAGGAACAGTAAATTGTGTGCATTGTGACTTCCACATGATGATGAATTATTTGGTGATCTGTGATTTTTTACCTAATGGCTGAGTTGAAAGATCTAAAATCGCAGACTAGCACACATTGTGGAAAATTGGCCATATATTTTTTTCACGTCAGAACTACCATTCATACGTATCTTTGAACAAATGAAAACAAAAGTTGTGCGTAATGTTCTTTGGTGTGGGTTTGTTTTTGTTAGTTTACTTTTCAATCTGCTTTTGTATCGGAGTACATGTTAAGTCGTAGTCACTGCAGAATGTACTTTTTATCATCACTACCCGAGATGTTATGCTCGAGTTGATGTTTCTTTCATGTTCTGATGTGTGTATGGGTGCTAGTAAAGTTTGAATGTATATTTCAACTGTTGTCTTTGCTTTGCAGTCTGCTGTATGAAGTAAGTTTTATCAAACAGTCTAGATTTTGAAACAAGCACTCACTTCCGTCTGTCTACTTGGTCTTCTTTATCTTTGGGACTCCCTTTTACAGGTGTTACTCTGTGTGTGTTTTGCCTTTGCATCGCTGTTTTAGGACATCGTAAAATGGTTTGAAATGGTTTCAAGCTGCAGTCATGCTGCTCAATGGGTGCTAGAGCTAACATGATTAGCAGGAAAATAGATCCCCCCCCCCCCCCCCCCCCCCCCCCCAATCCACAAAAAATCCTGTAGTACTACACAAGAGTATTGTTTGGCCCCCTTAAAATGGGTTAGTTTAACACATTTAGCCCCACGGGTGCGTTCCCAACATTTTTGAAGTGTTATGTGACTATGGGCCAGTTGCAGGAGGTTGATTGACCAAGATAATTCAAGGGTAGTGCCAGATTAGCTTGACGCCTGAAGGCGCCAAGCTAATCTGTCACTTAGCCATGATAGTTCATTTACAAGGTTTGTGACGCACTGGTTGTCCCCCTCAATTCACTGTACAGCAATCGAAGGAGATAATAATAATGAAGATTTATAAGGCGCCTGTACATGGTAAGATGCTCTAGGCGCCGTACATATGAACAAGGAAAATATTACACAAAAGCTGACAAAGCCACAAGTACAATTACACCGAAAACAGAAAAATTAATTTTTGTGTCTGTCTGGAAAAAACATTACCGATGACATGACTGTCAGGAATAGTCTACTTGCTTACCAATTTTAGCCTAAGACCCAAAGGGTCCCCCCAGGAGGCTCTCGGGGATCCCTAACAGGGACGAGAGTAGCCTCCCCTGCCCATCCGGTCACGTGCCCGGTGGTGTCTCCTTTAGCCAGTTGTCTACGGAGTTGCAAGCGGGGAGGAGGGAGGGACCTCCGAGTCATGTCATCGGTAAGTATTTTTCGAAAAAATACATTTTAGAGAAAAATTAATTTGTTTCCTCAAAACACATTACCGATGACATGACTGTCTGGAAGAATGCCAAAAAGGAGGAGGGTGCCGCAGAATCCCTTTCTGAAACCTCATTAGGGACGAGGACGGCCCGTCACTCCTGATCACACACTCCCGACAATTTTAGCGAAGTGCATACCTAAGGCGCCAGGGGCGCCTGGAGGGAGTGCTGTGCCGCAGAGATGTCGCCCACCAGAGAGAGGTTGTCGCGCTGGACCGTCAGGTCGCGGAGGTAGAAGCGGGCAAAGGTGGTTTCGGCCCGCCATCCCACTGCAGCCACAATGTCCTTAACCGCGCAGTTGCGGTCAAAGGCGAGACTTGCGGCCATAGCGCGAACTTCATGGGCGCGTATCCTGAGGGCCTCGGCTCCCTGTGGGGAGAGATCGCAATAGGCGGACCGTATTACCCAGCGGAGCCAGGAGGAGATCGTTTGGGCAGAGATGTCAGTTCTGCCGGCGGTCAGAGGCAAAAAGAGACGAGTCCGTCCCCTCCGTACGGACTTGGAGTGACGCAGGTAGATACGGAGTGCACGCACCGGATCTTGCTGCCGAGTCTCCCGAGGAAGGTCGGGCCCCTTAAGCGGGCGAATAGCGATGACCTGAGGCGCCGTCAAGGGAGATCTAGTCTTAGCGAGAAAGGACGGATCCGGGAGAAGCTGGACGGAGCCATCCACCCGGAACTGCAGGCAGGAAGGGCGAGACGAGAGCGCGTGGAGCTCGCTGACGCGGGCTGCCGTGGCGAGGGCCACCAGGAAGCAGGTCTTCCGAGTCACGTCCGCGAAGCTGGCCAGATGGAGCGGTTCAAAACGGTCTGAATTCAGCCAGGTGAGGACCCAGGGTAGGTCCCAGCGTGGAACGAGGGAGCGGGAAACCGGACGCTGCAAGCCGAAATGCGCCATAAGGTCGGCCAGGTCCTTGCAGGCACCAGGGTCGGGACGGCCGAGGTGACGGTAGGTGTCGGCAATCATGGAGAGATAGCCACGGATCGTGATGGGAGCCAAACCTTGGTCATGGAAGAGCCAAAGGAAGAAGTCCGCGAGCTGAGGGGTCGTCAGATCGACGGGGGAGAGACGACGGTCAGAGCACCAGGCACGAAGCACTCGCCACTTTCCTTCGTAGACACGTCTGGTGGAAGGTCTGCGGGCTGAAGCGATAGCGTCCACTGCCGCACTCGAGAAGCCTCTAGCGGAGAGGGCGTGCCGCACAATCGCCAGGCGTGTAGGAGAAGTCGCTCGGGGCAGGGGTGGAAGAGCGGCTGGCGGGGCTGCTTGAGCATCGTGCGAGGGGTGGGAAGTGGAAGGGGCGGATCCGTGGCGAGATTGAGCAGGTCGGTGGTCCAAGATCTGTCCCAGGAGAACGGGGCCACCAGGAGAAGGACTGCGTTGCACCCCCGGAGCTTGAGCAGGACTTTGGGGACCAGGACCGTCGGAGGGTAGGCGTAGGCAACTAGTCCGTCCCAAGAGATCGAGAGCGCATCGACCGCCCAGGCCAGCGGGTCGGGAATCGGGGAGACGAAGAGGGGAAGCTGGTGGTTCCACCTGGTGGCGAAGAGGTCGACAAGGGGAGTCTCCCAACGCTCGCAGATCAGGCGAAAGATGTCCCGGCGCAGGGTCCATTCTGTGTGAAGAAGCTGGCCCCGCCGAGAGAGGGAGTCTGCCAAAACGTTCAGGTGACCTGGAATGTGACGGGCTCGTAGGGAGATGCCGCGGTCCTCACACCAGCGAAGGAGTCGGTAGAGAAGGATGCAGAGGTCGGGCGAGCGGGTCCCTCCCTGCTTCTGTATGTAAGCGACGACCGTGGAGTTGTCGGAGAGGACAAGGAGGTCCTGCGTCCGAAGATCGGGTTCCCAAGCGCGGAGGGCCTGCCAAACCGCATTCAGCTCCAGCCAGTTGATGTGCCGCGAAGCCAGGTCCTCGTTCCAGCGGCCGGCCGCATAGCGAAAACTCGGGAGAAGGTGAGCGCCCCACCCGGCGAGACTGGCATCGACGCAGAGAGAGAGACGAGGCAGCTGTGAGGTCAGGGGAATCCCGGAGCCGAGCCAAGAAACGTCCGTCCAGCGAAGCAGATGGGGCCGCAGCATAGGAGGTGGAGGGTGGAGAGATCGCCGGAGGACGGTCTCCAGTGGAGGAGAAGATGCAATTGAAGAGGACGAGAGTACAGACGACCGAGGGGAAGGAGATCTGCCGCAGCACTCATCAGGCCGAGGAGCTGGAGCCACACCCTGGCGGGGACAGCCGCTTCCTGAGCTACCAGACGGGCGAGATCGGCGAGTTTCTGGATCCGCGGCTCGGGAAGACGCACTAGGTTGCGGTCGGTCACAAACTCCATCCCCAGGTGCACGAAGTGGCGAGAGGGAGTGAGGTCGGACTTGCCGGCGTTGACCAGGAAGCCGAGGCGAGATAACAGGAGTAGAAGCGCATCCCTGTCCAGGAGAAGAGAGGCCACCGACTGGTTCCGCAGAAGAAGGTCGTCCAAGTAGTTGGAGATCGGGCTGGAAGAAGAACGACGGGCTCTGGCTACCACGGCGTTCATGATCCGCGTAAACACCCACGGACTGAGGTTGAGACCGAAGGGGAGGGCCCGAAACTGGAAAACAGTCCCGTCGATGGCAAAGCGGAGGTACCGGCGGGAGGCAAGATGGATTGGGACGTGCAGGTAGGCATCGGACAGGTCCAGGCTGACAGCGAAGTCCATGGGCTGGACGGCCGCACGAAGGGACCTGGCTGTCTCCATCTGGAAGGATGGGGCGGCGATGAACCGATTCAGGGCGGAGAGATCGATGATCGGCCTCCACTTGCCTCCAGGCTTGGGGACTACGAATAGTCGGCTGTAGAAGGCGGGGGAGTCGTGGCAGGCGACGACCTCCGTAGCGGCTTTCTGGAGAAGAGCAGCGACTTCTCCGCGAAGGGCATCGGCCTTGGGCGGGTCTGACGGAATCTCGGTCCACAGGGGGGAGCGCCGAAGCGGGGGCGGGGAACGAAAGGAGATGAGAAGACCGACTGAGACAATGGAGAGGATCCACGGGTCGTCCGGAAACAGGGCGCGCCAGACGTCTCCGTGCAGAGTGAGCCTCCCGCCGACAGGCGACCCCGAAGCGGTCGGCGGGGGCGGAGGCGAGCAGAAGTCAGGGGGCCCTCCCACGCCCAGGGCGGTGGGCGGGCTTGGGCCAGGCCGGAACGGCAGGACGGGCAGAACGGGCAGGACGGGCGCGGCCAGGACCGGGCGCACGGGAAGAGGACGGGAGGCCGAGGCGGAGGCAGGGGCCGTCGCGGAGGGTCTGACGAACTGCAGGGCGCGACCCGAGGCCTTGCGGGATGGCGGAAAGCGAGACGAGGGGGCGCTGGGCCAACGGTCCTTGTTAGCTTCCTTCAGGGACTGCCAGGAAGGGCCGAAGAGGAGCGGAGCGCCGACCGGGGCCCGGCGTAGCTGGGACTTCACATCACGGGGAAGACCCGGGCAGGACTGGAGCACCACATCACGCCGCATCAAGTCACAGTTGGCGGCCGCTGCCATGGCGTTGACGGACGAATGGTAGGCCGCTCGGTTGGCTGCAACAGCCAAGGTGTGAAGATCCGACAGCAGGGGTGGAGCGGAGGGAAGCCAGGCTGCCTCGATACGGCTAATGAAGGCTTGTGTGAGGAGCTCCAAAAAACCCGAACAAGCGAGGGCGTTACGGACGAGTGAGGCTGTACGTTCTAGGCCGCGAGGCAGGACACGGTTGAGCTGGGAAGAGCCGCCGGCGAGCACCAGCACAGGCGGATCCACCGGAGGCAGCGAGCACGAGAAGGATTGCGAGTGGCCGGCGTACCAGGACTGCCGAAAGGCGATGTCGACACCGGAAGGCCAGCGGCGGTCAGAGAAGAAGTCCGAGTCGGAAGCGGAATCTCGCTGGAGGTGCGCAGACAGGGCGTCCGCTAGGTCGCGGAAGGCAGGCGGCTGGGGAAGCGACTTGAATTTCTTAACCTGCCGAGCAGCATCCACAAAGGCGGCCGCTTTCCTCTTCAGCGGTGGGGAAAGTGGGCAGGAATCCGCGGGAAGGCACGCCGCGATGAGATGGGCGGCGGCGTCCAAGGCTCGGAGAGTCTCGCCACGAGGAGTGGACAGGGTAGCTGGAGACGCTGTATCCTCCGCCTGAGAGGGCGAACGGCTGCCGGACCCAAGCAAGGCCGACACGGAGTCCTCCGGCAGCAGGCTTAAGGTCTCTCCATCGATGGCAGGCGATGGCGGCGGGGAAGACCGAAGCACAGTAGGTAAGCCGACGCGCGCAGGCGGTGGAGGAGGAGCCGAAGGGCTATGCTGACGCCGGCGCGGGGAAGTAAGAGGCGAAGGGCGTCGGGAACGATGAGAGCGTCGATCCCGATGAGAACTACTGCGCCGAGAACGAGACGGAGTCCTGTCGTCTCTACGACTCCTACGAGAGAAGTGTGGTGAGGGGCGCCGAGAGGAACAGCGCTGCGGAGAACGGCTGCGCCGACGGGAGGCATAAGAGGAAGTCGAGCGAGAGGATGACGAATGCCGGGGGCTACGTCTCCTATCCACGCGACGAGGGCTAAGCCGACGGTCGACCTCATGGCGCCTGGAAGAACGGGGACGGTCTCTTCTGTCCCGAGGAGGAGGAAAAGGTGACAACCGTCGCGGTGCCCGGGGCTCAGGGAGGGGGGCACGTTGCGGACTAGCAGCTGGGGCCGAAAGGCGACGGTGAAGGGTAGAAGGCGACGACGGTCGCGGTGCCCGGGGCTCATGGAGGGGGGCACGTAGCCGGCTAGGCGACTCGCCGGAGGAGTCAGCGGGCTTAGGAGGGGGGGCCATAAGGCCAACACGTCTAGTAACAGGCGACAAGGGTCGCGGTGCCCGGGGCTCAAGGAGGGGGGCACAACTAGACGGAGAGGCCGAAAGGCCGACGCGTGTATCGACGAGCGACAAAGCCGCGGTGCCCGGGGCTCAAGGAGGGGGGCACGGAGCCGGCTTGGCGACTCGCCGGAGGAGTCAGCGGGCTTAGGGGGGGCCACAAGGCCCACGCGTCTACTAACGGGCGACAACAGTCGTGGTGCCCGGGGCTCAAGGAGGGGGGCACCATGCCGGCTTGGCGACTCGCCGGAGGAGTCAGCGGGCAAGGGCGGTGCGGACACCGTAGCAGGAATAGTCTTACCAGGCAGACGAGGCGTGCTTTTCTCCACTTCCGAGGAGGGGAGCTTGACTGGGTCCCGGCGTGCTGTGACAGGTCGCTCGCGCCGGTAGAACCTCCAAAGCTCTGACCAACGAACCTCCGGCCATGAAGAGCAGACAGCGCAGGCGAGGTCCGAGGAGCAGCCAGAACACGGAAGACAGACTTCATGCCGGTCGCTAGGCCACTGAAAGTCGCCGCATCGGGGACAGGTGCGCACTTGATGACTGCAACACAAACCCAAAGATGAAAGGCGACCGGCGGCGGGAACTAACCCGCCTACATAACTTCCGAACCAGGTAAACGAGTAAAGCTCACGACGAAACGCGAGAGAGAACCAAAAAGTTTGAGACGAGACCGACGTCCGGCCCAGCCGGGCGAGACGTAGGCGCCGACCGAGACGTTACCTTTCCATGGCGGAGCGCCGAAGCACAAACCACCGTGAGCGATGGAAGCCGAGAAGCAGAAGAAGGCCCCAGGCCCAGCTAACAGCACGAGGCACAGACGCGGGCTAGCAGAGAAGGAGGCGACGCCAGAAGCAGAGACGAGAGGCTAGGCGAAGACAGGCCGGTAAGGACGGTCGAACCGTACACAGTCTACGAAGGGTCAGAGGCTCGGGTAAACGCGTGCGTACGCTAACAGCGAAGTAGACAACTGGCTAAAGGAGACACCACCGGGCACGTGACCGGATGGGCAGGGGAGGCTACTCTCGTCCCTGTTAGGGATCCCCGAGAGCCTCCTGGGGGGACCCTTTGGGTCTTAGGCTAAAATTGGTAAGCAAGTAGACTATTTCCAGACAGTCATGTCATCGGTAATGTGTTTTGAGGAAACAAATGACTAATTACATGAACACTGATATCAAGAAGCCACATGTACAATTACACAGAAGAACAGAAAATGACTAATTACATGAACACTGATAATCAAGAAGCCACATGTACAATTACACAGAAGAACAGAAAATGACTAATTACATGAATACTGATAATCAAGAAGCCACATGTACAATTACACAGAAGAACAGAAAATGACTAATTACATGAACACTGATAATCAAGATGAGAAAAGATGACTGGTATGGGTTAGTGACAGATTGGCTTGGCACCAGATAGGATATGAAAACTAAATAGGTGCTTTGTTTGTATCAATATTTATCCACCTCATGTATGTTACCTGTAACCCCTTGACTTTTACCGACGATAAAGCTCGCCAGGTGACCGCATCTTTTCCACTGAACGGTTATCAATAGCAGTTGGGGGATCTTTAAAAGATAACACCAAGGGCGAAAATTTTATGAGAAACAATCTTTATTTGGGATGAAATTACAATGATGACAACTCACAAAAGGCACAACCTGTCAAGAGTTCTAAATAAAAGTACAGACAATGAGACAAACGTGAGGATGACATTACATGTACTTTAACACATTCTGCCCCAGGACCGAAATCCCCAAATTTTGAAGTTTCCCTCTGAAGGTGTATATTACAATATTCTAGTTAGTAGTTATTGGGGTTTAACGCCGAGCAGGCGACTAAGGCCATCTCACGGCGGGATGGGTAAAAAGCTGGTCAGCCAGACTAAAAGCAAGGTCTTAAGACAAGATGTAAATATATCTTAAAAATATGTCAGGCTAAAATGTCGCACGAGTCTTTAAAAGAAATGTCTACAATATTCTAGAGACGGATCGAGCATGACAGTTCAAGGGTGGTTCCAGAATAGCTTGGCGCCTGTGCCCGCCACGCTATTCTGGCACCACCCTTGAACTATCATGTTCAATCCATGTCTTGTTGTGGTGTGTCGGGGCTGAATGAGTTAAATTGTACAAGTAATTAGTTTTGATGCTCATGAGTAATACGATGACTTTCATGTTCTGATGACTGGCACAAACTTCGAGTCGGTTAAACAGGCACTAAAATAAGACACTTGAAGAGAAAAAGATGATTTACAACATGCGCTGGTCTGTGATTTTGGACCTTACTGCCTACGTAAGGTTACAAAAATCACAGACATGCACCTGTGGTGTATCCATACATGTGGTCAAAATATGAATGAACAACATGTGAATTGATGATTTATATGTCTGTCTATAGCAATGGATGGACAACTGTGTGTACACTTCTAGACTTTCATACAAGCTAATATTTATATGTGCTAGGTATAACATTTAATGATTTACATACCAAGTCTCGTTCAAAACTAGATACAGCTACCTTACTTACTTACGCCTGTCACCCCTACCCGGGGATAGGCCGTCGACGAGAGACCTCCAGCAACTCCTGTCCTGTGCTTCTCCTTCGATTCTACTCCAGGTGGTTCCCAGTCTCTTGATGTCTGCTTGGAGGTCTCGACGCCAGGAGTTTCTCGGCCTACCTCTTTTCCTCTTTCCCTGGGGGTTCCATGACAATGCCTGCCTAGTGATACTGGAAGCTGGCTTTCTCAGACTGTGACCGATCCATCCCCATCTTCTTCGCCCAATTTCCTTCTCTGCTGTTATCTGCTCTGTTCTGTCCCAGAGTCTGACGTAGATACAACCTTCCTATTGCGTAAACCATCACCTGCATGGGCAGGCTTATTACATGTTGGATGGGGGGGGGGGGGGGGGGGGGGGGGGGGGGGGGGAATATACTTGTCCTGTGCTGTGATACTGGACCATATGACTCTAGGCTGTAAGATCGAAAATCACGAGCAGCACATTTATTTGATGATTGCTCTGTACACAGGCTTTCTACTACACGTACATAACGTAACATTACACCGATTAAAAAAAATGATTAGGTAGCACATGTATGAACAAACAATTTTAAATCTTACAGCAGAACCTGTTTTCAGTGAGCATGCTTATGAGAGATCACCTGTTGTTGAAGACCATCATTTTGGTGGCTGTAGCCACCTAGATGAAGGTCTTTAGCCTCGGGACCCTGCAGCAGATGGATTGATCATGATAATTCAAGGGTAGGGCCAGATGAGCTTGGCGCCTTCAGGTGCCAAGCTCATCTGGCCCTACCCTTGAATTATCATGATCAATCCATGTCCTACAAATGGTGCATAGTCCTTGGACAATGCCTCCAAAAGTTTGGAAATGCGGCCGTGGCGTTAGAAGGGTTAAAGACAAGTGACACGGTTTGCCCTTCATGACTTCAATAGCCAAAGCACTTTTTTTTTTTAAAGACCCACATTATTCTTTCAATCAAGGTGGTTTGCACAAAACAGGTTCTACTGTGCCCTATCAAGCATGACCATATAGATACAATGACCACCAGTAATGGCATGATAAAGAGAGGACATTTGAATGATACATACGGGGAACTACAGGTAGAAGGTTTTATCACAGATAAGGTTTTGACAAAACAGTTACATTTTCACAACAGCTGAAAATTGTCCCCCTTCACTGCTACTGACCATAGCGTTCCATGGAAAAGATGTGTGTGTCATTTCTGCCAAACGGTATCATCGGTAACAGTCATGGGGTTAAAACACTAACAAGCTGAAGATGATTGACATGATTGTATGATTGACATTCCATGAGATGCAATGGTGCAGTTTAAATAAAAGGAAAATGTGAAATGTAATCAAACTGTCGGATGACAAAAGTTCAGAACATAAACATTAAAAAAAAGTTACTCTTTTCAAGATAAAAGGCAAAAATTAAAATTAAAACCTGAACCCTTTGCGTACGTTCAAATGTACAAACATTTGTTATGGCTGAACAATGCACATTCCGACTTGACACAACCTTATTTTTCAATGCAAATAGTACACCCAAAAGAACTTTACAGACACAGCCAAACCTGTCAAAATGACCACATGTATAAAGAAACCACCTGTCTAAGCAAACCACCCATTCATGGTCCCATGGTCTTTTTGTTACTTGTGTAAGAAGGTGACCACTTTTTGATAGTCCCTTGGGTGGTCACTTTAAACAGTTATTTGGGTTTAACGCCGAGCAGGCAACCAAGGCCATCTCCCGGCGGCACTTTAAACAGGTTTAACTGTACATGACAATATGATGATTAAAAAGAAAACAAACAATGTGTGCCAGCAACACATCTGTAAAATACATAATTTAAAACCTTCACAATAACCCCTTCATTGCCAGTTGTTTTAGAAGTTATTGTAAATTCAACATGAAAAAAAATCCCCAGCCATCAAAGGAACATGAAAACAAAGTGGTTCCAGCAAGAGGCATAGATCCTCATGAGCCCCTGCAACTGCAGGGGCTCATGAGGATCTATACCTCTTGCAGTTGGGTGGTGTTCATTTTTTCTCAGCAGTGAAGGGGTTAAATCTACTGTGGGTAACCTCTCCCTTGTGGTATCACCAGAACAGCAAATCTGAGATCATGTCAACAAATCTTGTGATACAATGCCAATGCAATTCCAACAAATCTTGTGATACAATGCCAAATCTTGTGATACAATGCCACTTACAAGTACAACAGTGTAAACATACAAGTACAACAGTGTAAACTTACTAGTACAACAGTGTAAAGTTAACCTCCTTATGCATGCAACCATTGGCACTCTTAACAGCACTGGTTGTTGCATGCACAAGAGTTTTAAGCAGAGAAATATAATGCAAAACCTAACTCACATCCTGGGATAACAAGAAACATCTCTAACACTACACAGTATATTGCATTTATGGGTACGTAGCATTACCATTATGTATAAACAACTCCTGCTAAAGCATTTAACCCCATGGCCGCATATCCAAAGTCTGGTGGTGACACTTAAAGATTGTACCAGTTGCAGGAGATGGATCGACAATGATAATTCAAGGGTATGCTCTACCCTTGAACTACCATGGTCAATCCATCTCCTGATGCAGGGTTTGGGAGCTAAATAGGCTAATCCATTGACCATTTGTGCGTGCAGCCACATCCTTTTGGATTAGCACTGCTGCTTGAAGTGTGTCTTTTTATATGACCATCAAATGAACAATGTACACGCAAGCATCCTCACAGCTAACGGATACAAGACATTCAGATTCACGTAAAGCAGCTCATCCCAACACATGAAACAATGAATAGTACTGTATGCTAACTCTCTACAAATGCGACCTTTGGTGATCATGTGCACCTGAGAATAGGGTTTTATTGTGCAAACGCTGTTAACGATATTGTTTACTTTCATCCTTTAAATATACTGCGAGTGTTCTTTCTAGCTGTGCAACTTACCCCCTTGTAAATGCAGCCACTGTTAACTTTTAAAACTCCCAGAACTAAATGACTTCCATTTTATAGAATGGAAGTCACTTAGTTCTGAGAGTTTAAAAGCTAACAGTACCAATGGCTGCATGCACATGGGGTTTATAAAAGGTGACATTCCATCATCAATGTGCATAAGCACAGAGGTACACTTACAGAACTTGTCTTGAGAGACCATCAGTTTTGCAAGAAAAAGTGTTCTTAAAAGATGCGTGCTCTCTCAAGCGAAATCTTGAAGGGGACTAAGTGTCAAGTCATTAAAGACCATCATGTTCAGCCACCTAAATGATAGTATTTAACCGTTTTAGCCCCAAGGTCCCATTTCTCCAATTTTGGAGGTGTTGCACGGGATGGATTGACCATGATAATTCAACGGTAGTGCCAGATTAGCTTGGCGCCTGAAGGCGCCAAGCTAATCTGGCACTACCCTTGAATTATCATTGTCAATCAATCTCCTGCTGCGAGGACTCGGGGCTAAATGGGTTAATGACACAGGGGGTCGACAAAACAGGTTCTGCTTTACCGCATACAACACTGAGGCTGCCAACACCAAACATCTGCAAGAGGCACAGAACATTGTCGGGCCCCACACCATTTTGTGACAGATGATCTACGATCTGTACATCTTGCTGATCACAGTTTAACCCTTATTATTCAGAATACACCAGTGTGCGAAATAAGTTTGACTAAAATAGTGCAAGGGTGGTGCCAGAATAGCTTGGCGCCTCTAAGCGCAAAGCTATTCCGGCACCACCCTTAAACTAAAGCCATCGCTCTATATCCTTATCTGTAAGTACTATAATGTAGCTTGCATATGGCAGTGTACAAATGTAAAGCTCTTAGCCTCCGTATGGTATGGGTTAATTTAAATTCATATTCAAGGGAGTTGCTGTTCATTTACTGTATATAATCACCGAGGTGAACAAAGTGAACATCACATTTAAAAGTATCTGTGTAGACCAGTGTGATGGTGGTTTTATCTTGTTCTTGTTTTGTCATTTCTGCCTTAACCTTACCCTACCAGCCCCTCCCCACTCTACCAAAGGGCTGGAACTATTAGTATTGGATGATACAAATGATCAAGAGACCATTAGCACAAAAAAGCTGAAATTAATGCATGTTAATGCCAGGCACCATAAATAAAACAGGCTACCATATCTGTGCTGGTCTGTGATTTTGGACCGTACGGCTCCAGGCCACACAGTCCTAAATCAAAGACCAGCACACACATTTAAAATCCTACACTTTCATTCCTTCCAAAACAAGCTGGCAGTCACTGTCACTCAGCAGAGCTTCGCGGCCGGATCATCTTCTGCAGCTGCGACTGTCCCAACGCAGCTGCAAATCTTTTGATGATGTTGTCATAGCCACCCTTTGTTGCCATTTCGTAAGGTGTCTCACCACGATCGTTCTTAATTTTCTGGTCAGCTCCACAACTGCAACAGATTGGAAGTTTGATAGTCAGCAATTAGAAGCAAGAATGGAAGATATGATTCTGCAGAAATCTCTTATTCACACATATTTATACTCTGCAACTGTGAATTAACCCATTTAGCCCTGACGCACTACAGCAGGCGATGAATCAAACAATAATTCAAGGGTAGTGCCAGATTAGCTTAGCACCATCAGGTGCCAGGCTAATCTGGCACTACCCTTGATTTATCATGGTTGATCCATCTCCTGCAACTGGTATATATCAGCTGACACCTCCAAAATCTGAGAAATGAGGTCTTGGGGTTAAATCATTAACATGCCTCTGGCAAAGGCTGCTGTCATCAGCTGACTTCAGCCAAATGTACTAAAGCTACAGCAACTGTTGTTACATCAATGTTAAGTGGGGATCATCTTCATGTCGCCAAAATCAGCTTCCAGCATTAACCCATATAACCCCATGGCCATATTTCCAATGTTTAGAGGTGTTACCTAACAACTATGTACCAGTTGTAGGAGATGGATCGATCATGATAATTCAAGGATAGTGCCAGAAGAGCTTGGCGCCCAAAGGCGCCGTGCTCATCTGGTACTACCCTTGAATTATCATGATTGATCCATCTCCTGCTGAAGCAGGGATACAATCCTCTTAAAGTCGGTGTGTGGCCATCTAGATGGTGGAGTAATTCAAAGCAGCAACATAAAATTTGGTGGGCACCTATAAGGTGAAGTCATGAAAACAGACTACACGCAAACCTCCAACCCAACTGAGTGACCATGGGAGCGTTCAACAACAATAGCAAAACCATTACCATAACAAAAAGAGAAAGAAACGTTACCTGAGAAGAGCATCAACACTGTGCACCCCAGGAGGGCCAATAGCTACGGCTTCATGCAAAGCTGTGTTTCCTTTTCTGAAATTCACAAACAGTACATCTGATCAACCAAATGTGTGTGTGAGCGCGTGCGTGTCTGTACAGCAAATTAAATGAAAGGAACATGAAGGCAGTGTCCGTCTCAGCCACACACACAAAAGACACCCATACAGCCAAGAAACGACCCGCACACAGTGAAGTCTCTTATGTGCTGGTCTATGATGTTGGATATGTTACAGCTGCAAGCTGTAAGGTCCAAAGTCACAGACCAGCAAACATTCATGCCCACTGACTCACATTGACGCTGGTCCTTTTGCATTGACCTGTGCCCCAGCTTGCACCAAGACTGGGATGCAGTCGATATGTTTATGCTTTGCAGCCAAATGAAGCGCAGGGAGGCCACTTTTACTCTCACAGTTTGGGTTAGCTCCCTGCAAAATAATGTGACAAAACTGTTAGCAAGAAGGCAACTGACCGCGAAGGGGATCCGAAACAGGGTTTGGCTTGTGTCTGTGTTATAAAGAGGGTTATAACACATTCACACTTCTTGATGCACTACAATACTTGCATTAATCACAATTTAGCTGTTGGAAACCTCCCTCCTCCGCGTCAACCTCCCAAACCTAGTCACTGCCCCTACAAATCCTTAAGATACCAACCAGACCGCATAAGAGATGTTCGAAAATCGGATGTACCTGGTTGGTCCAAACTGAGCATGTTTCAATGCAAACAGTAGATTAAAAGCTTGGTCAAACATGAGATATTGCATTTTTGTCTTGGCTTTTAATCTACTGCTTGCATAAAAAGTCATGCTGTTTCATGTGATCTATGTCTGATTTATATAAAAAAAACTCTATTCAGCATTGTTTACACAGGACGAACACTCACATACCTTCAACATTCCAACACTAATTACTGAGCAGCAGTAACAAAATACACAAACCTCATCAATCAGCTGCTGCACCTCTGTGCTGGATCCCTCGCCACCATCACCCAGTTGTCTGATGAGTTTGGCATCCAGTGGCTGAAAGAAGATGTGCACACATGAGCCCTTTTCATCCTGATACACTTTTGCTTGAAATTAATTTGACCATGATCCTTGATAGTTCAAGGCTGGTGCCAGAATAGCTTGGCGCCTCAGGCACCAAGCTATTTTGGCACCACCCTTGAACTAAAATGGTTGATCGATCACCTAATCTGCAATGTAGTCTTCATAGGTCAATAAGCAAAGCTAAACAAATCAGCCTCGGAATGTAATGGATTAGTATCCTCACTGCAACCCAGAATTAATGTTCAATGCAATTTTTTTACATAGACTGACTCCAAGTGCACCAAAGCTGAGAACTAAAGTAGTCTTGACCCAGTAAGCACAAGGTCATTTGGCCAACATCAACCACAGGCCGCCAACGCACAGCCATGCGTGGGCCAACTGTGGCTGATGTCATCCTGATGACGTTGTACACACACGGAAGATGATAATTTTTGTACCTGGAGCAAAAGACTTACATATATGTGCATACATCATCTGAACAGTGCTGTACGTTTTGATTTTTATATACAGTGACAAAGTGCTGCTAAAACTGAGGAGTCATAAGAGATAATTTCAAAACTGTTACATATCAAACAATCCATTCTGTTTGCAGCTTGACCCCATCACTGTTTGAAAAATGAATTTTTCTCTAAAATGTATTTTTTCGAAAAATACTTAACGATGGCATTACTATATAGGGAAGATACCCTTAAGTCTACTGATTACAGCCTAAGCATAAGTTGTGTCCCCTGCACAACTGGGGAGGAGACACCGGGGATCCATGCCTAGGCGCCCCGGCTGGCCTACCCTTCCCTCCCTATCCTGTAGCGTGTTGGGCAAAAGCCTGCCAGTTTATTTCTTCAAAAACGTTACCGATGGTATTACTGATAGGAAGACATACTTAGCCTGTCAATTTCAGCCTCCAAAATTGTTGTGTGTTGCTACACATCCAGGGATGTAACTCTAGCAAGCAGTTACCTAATCCCCTGAGTGACCTCCCTATCCTCTGGATAGCCTCCCTTCCTAATCTCGCGAGAGTCTGTTATTGCCAGTTCTATACTTAGCTGCCATTATGTTTGGTTCTATCTTCATCAGTCTCCCCGTTCTCTTCGTCTCCTTTGTTCATCCTTTGGTTTTGTTAGTCGTGACATGGCCAGGTAAGGCCTTGGACACTGCCTCCCCTGACGATTGTGGAGGACTGGGGCAATTTCCGTGGATTTGCGGCGTTTTGCCGTTTGTTTCGACTTCGCCTTTGATTGTAGGTTATAATGGTCGTGTGCTCCGTTACGTAGCCTCTGGGCTACGCGCGCTTCCTTTATTTTCTGTTCCCTGTTGCAGTATTCAACTTCACGCGTGCCCCACCTGTCCAAATCTCCAGTCGCCTAGTGATTTACCCCAGTGCTGTCTACCTTGTGCGGGCTTTGCGTCAAACATCACGTGTTGGCTTTGTGCTCCGTGGGATGCGGATCGCTGGTCCGAACTTTGGAGATTCTATCATCGTAAGCGCCCCATGAAGTCGCATTCTATCACAGCAATCCCAATCTCCTGTGACGGGACACTTGAAGCTATTTTCCACCCTGGCCAAGGTGACGGACGCTGTCCCTTCTGCCGCAGGTTGTGTTGTACCGGGCGAGATTGTACGCCCCGCTCCCACGAGTGTAATTCACAGCAAGCCCCGCAGACCCGGCCTTCTAAGATGGGTCTCTCACGGAGGCACCCCCATCTCCCTCGGGGGAGGAGACATCGGCCCCAGGCGGTCCCTGGCGGGACTCCAAACCAGCCAGGCGGGACATTGCCTAATTGCACTTTTACGCCATTTGT
Source organism: Semisulcospira habei (assembly GCA_036245525.1). Classification (NCBI taxonomy): domain Eukaryota; kingdom Metazoa; phylum Mollusca; class Gastropoda; family Semisulcospiridae; genus Semisulcospira; species Semisulcospira habei. The sequence continues at coordinate 73,280,474 of BTPG01000004.1, read as the reverse complement.
CGTCGCATCACGACTTGTTGCTCGGCACTTCGGGGCTCCCACTGTCTCCTTGCGCCCTGGCTAGAAGCTGGTCACCGCGCATAATAATATGTATTGCACACGGTATGTCCTTTCCGCATCTGTCTCCTTTTGCTGTGGGAGGTAAGTTCTTTTCCGATTCAATACGCTCTCGCTCTATGGAGCACCAATTAATATCAGTCCCGCGCACCCGCGCTACGGGGATGGGTCCCTCGCAGCAACTTCCCCCTCTACCCTCGGGGGACGGGACACCAGCACCCGACAGGCCCTGGTGCGGTTACCGATCAGCCAGGTGTGGCCTTGCCCACCTGCACTTTTGCGCCTCAGCGTCGCCATAGGTCGTCACACCACGACTCTTTACAAGGCGCTGCGGGGCTTCTGGTGTCCCCCTTGCGCCCCGGCTCGGAGCCGGTCACCGCACATCCATTGATCAGACGAGCAGCCCTCTCGGTGCCGCTCTCGTCTGATGGATTCACCTTCCTCCCGGGACGTTCAATTTCGTGGTCGCCCTCGGAAACGGACGGAACATGGCCACCCTGTTCCTCGCGATTTTTCGGTCTCGGGTCGGCCGCAGCGCTCCCCTATCGGATGGGTTGATTTGCGTCCTACAGTTCTGCCTTCCCCTCTGCGCCACCCTCGGGCGTCTTTCACAGCCAGCCCCGCGCACCCAGCCTTTGAAGACGGGTCTCTCACGGCGATACCCCCATCTCCCTCGGGGGAGGACACATCGGCCCCCCGGCTGTCCCTGGCGCAGCTCCAGACCAGCCAGGCGTGATATTGCCTATTTGCGTCTTTATGCCACCGCGTCGCCATGTCGTCACATCACGACTTGTTGCTCAGCGCCTTGGGGCTCCCACTGTTTCCTTGCGCCCTGGCTGGAAGCCAGTCTCCACGCAGACGTATTACATAGGATACTTCCTCTAGGCGTCTGTCTCACCACTCAGGTCGGATAGCTTCTCCTTTGACACCCCCTCCTCAGGACATACCACTTCGGGGTCATACACACATGCGGACCAGCTGCCGCCATGATCCCCCAGCTTTTCTCCCGCCTTCCGTCTCATGTTGCACCGAGAGCTCCGACCCCATCTACCGGCCAGGAATCGGCCTATATGTGCCTCGCCACCTATGGATAACAGGCTTGAGAGCTCGGTCCTCCCTCATATGAGAATGAAAATTTAACCGTGGTCCTGAAATCTTAACCCTTTCTTATATATTGTATGAATAAAATGTCTCCCCATAGCATAGGACCGTTGTTGTTGGTTCTTACTCTCATTTTACTCTATTTTTAACCTCGCTATGTTTGGTAGGCCCTGGGCCAAGAGCAATATTAGATTGCTACACCTTTCCCACCTTATCGGATTGGTACATACTATAGGCCCTGGGCCTCGAACTACAATATAGCAGCTCATTAAAAAAAAAAAAAAAAAAAAAATCATATTTCATACACATATTTCCTCTTTCCGGTTAGTGAGACCTTGTAGCATTACTGCTATAGTACAACCAAAAGTTCACCAGCTAGTCTCTGATCCTCTCTGATGCCATAGGGACATTAAATTTTAACTAATGAACGAACGTCCCCCCTCATCAGAGTACCCGGTGGCAGACGCGAGGGACCACCCCTAGGCGACGACAGCTACCTTTGGCCTTAGGCCGGTCAGCCTATGGCCATACCACGTTGAATACACCGGTTCTCGTCTGGTCACCTACGTTACGCATCATCGGGCTTGGTTAGTACTTGGATGGGTGACCGTCTGGGAACACCAAGTGCTGTTGGCATCATCCCGTTCAAAAGCGCCTGGGCAGGGCCACACCTTCGGAGCACCTCTCAGAGTGGGATTGGCACTTAAGCGGCCAACGCGATACGCCATAAAATCTACCTTTGGGGTCCCAGACAGAGAGTGGAGCCTTGGGCGATCCACGGAGACTGACAGCCTCTAAATAGATGACACAAGTTCCGTCAGTACTCTTAGCCACTGAGATGTGTTTCCTCGTCGAGGTCGGATCCTGAAACTTACCCTCTCGCCTTACAAGCGCAGTGCAGGATACCCATCGTTTTCGGAACCTGTACACTGAGAAGCGATCACAGTACATGGGGACAGGGCACTACATATAACACACTAGGAGACGTCTCCACTTCCCACTCCGCCTCGCCGGCAGACAAGTTCCGATGTGTTGTGGCGGCGGACCTCATCTCTACACCGGATCTCAGGGGGCAGCCGGCAGGCACAGTCGATCTTCTGGCTGGACCGTCAGGGACCACTCTTCCCTGGGGATGCAACCTCAACGTCAGCACCGGATCCACGCAGATGACTACTCACGGCCGATTTAACAGCCGATGGCCGGATGCAGCATCCCTGCGACACACCGCTGCAGCTCTTGCGCGTCAAGTCATTACCTCCACATTTCAAAGCACCTGCGACATGACAGCTTCGGGGACCCGGGGTTCTTTTCGGGCACCCGAGGACCAGAGGAGATGGAGGTAACTTCCAACAGTGGTCATATGCAGGTCTCTCCCAGGCGTTTTCCTGTGTCCTCTCGGTGCACACTGTCACAAGGCTTGGACCAGATGACTTCCTTGGTTCGCAAATCCATAGTGTGTGCAAGTTTCCGAGGGATGGTGGTGCTGTCGTTAGTCAAGTGTCTTACTTCCTCTCGGTCGGCTCTACTCGCGGTTGATTCAACTACATCTCCTCCTTCTTTAGCGGCTGTCTTCGGGGGATTTGGCAGTCCGTGTACCTGTGTCTCCACTGGTTCGGACACCTCTCCTTCGGTGGACAGTCCCATCTTGGTTTGCGTCGGGAGTCCCCCCGGCATCCCCGCTACCCTACCTGTCGATCTGCATGGATGACAGTTTCCCCGGTTGGGGGGGGGGGGGGGGGCACATCTGCTTCCGGACTTCAGCGTGACACCGGACCTTTGGCCGCCAGACCTGGTGGGCTTACACATCCACTGGTTGGAGTTAAAGGCAGTTTGGCTCGCCCTCTTCGCCTGGGGGGATGCGTGTGCCACACCAGGTGGCCCTTCGTCCTCTCCGACCACTTGACAGTTGTGGCGTATATTCACAAGCAGGGCAGGACGTGTTCCCCTTTCCTGCGCATCTTTCTGTTCCAGCTGCTCGTGTGGTACCGGGATCGGAACATCTCGTTGCGGGCGCGTCACATTCCGGGAAGGTTAAATGTGCTAGCGGATTCTCTGTCCGGTCAGGGCCAGCTTCTCATGGGTCTCACCACGGATCCCCTCTGCGGCTTCCCACGACGCACACGATGCTGCAACTGCTATGGCAGGATCTTTTTCACCCTTGCCCGGAGAGTCTCCTTTTACCCGCCTGGAGATTGTGCGGCACTCCATCACCGCGCGAGGTATCTCGGAAGCGGCGTTGGCGGCAATCGCTTCAGCACGACGACCTTCCACCTGGCGAGTCTACGAGGGAAAATGGCGGGTTATGCAGTCTTGGTGCGGGACTCGTCCCCTCTCTTCCACAGCTTTGACTATGCTCCAGCTAGCCGAATTCTTTCTGTGGCTATTCACGTATCAGATCCTGGCGTCCATCACCATTCGGGAATATCTTCCTAATATGGTGGCTTACACTTACCGCTTTTTGGGCCGGGCAGTTCCCGGGTCTTACCAGGACCTCACCGACTTCATGGCTAGCTTCGACCTCAAGCGACCGCCATTTGGACCAACCAGATCCAGGGTCTTGCAAGGATCTCGCCGACCTAATGACTCACTTAGACCTCCAGCGACCAGTGACACACCCCCTACTCCCTCGATGGGAACTTGCGTGGGTGTTACCCTGGTTTTACACTGCTCGTTTTGAACCTCTGCCCTTGGCGCGGTTCTCTGACTCGACGAGAAGGACGTGCTGGCTCTGGCCACTGCCTTTCACGTGAGTGCACTCCATGCTCTCTCAGTACATCCGTCCTGCCTGCAGGTCCGGGCCGACGGCTCTGCCCAACTCCTCACTAGTCCTTCTTTTTTGGCCAAGAACAGGCTCCCATCAGCCGCCCCTCAACCGATCACTCTTCGTCCATTGCGGGGCCCCAATACGCCCCAGGATGTACGCAAACAGGACCCGGTCAGGGCATTCAACATTTACCTCCGCCGGGCGATGACCCTACGGCGAGGATGTTACGCCTCTTCCTGCCCTTAGCTCCAGGCCGGAATGATATTTCTGCCCAGACGATTTCCGCTTGGCAGCTCAGAATCATAAGATCCGCTTACGAAGACCTCTCGACAGAGGGAGCGAAGAGGCTGTGGATTCAGGTGCACGAAGTCTGGGCTGTCTCCACGAGCGTCGCATTTGACTGCAACTACGCCGTGAGGGACATTGTGGCAGCTGTGGGCCGGAGGGCCGCATCTACTTTCGCCCGTTTCTACTTTCGTGACCTGTCTGGCCAACGACAAAACCTGGCACTAGTGGGGGACATTGTGGCGGTGCAACACTCCCTCCTGGCGCTGGATGCGCCATAGCTAACACTTAGCTGAAATTGTCGGGAGTGTGCACCGACAAGAGACTTAGCTAAGCAGTTACAGGGGTTGAGTTTTGGGGCGGCACCCTCCTCCTCTTCGCAATTCTTCCTATCAGTAATACCATCGGTAACGTTTTTGAAGAAATAAATGTATTTTTCTTTAAAATAAATTTTTTAAAAAAATACTTACCGATGGTATTACTTAAACTTCCCTTCCACCTTCCCCACTTGCTGCATGTCTGCTAAGATAGAATTGGCAATAACGGACTCTCGCGAGATTAGGAAGGGAGGCTATCCAGAGGATAGGGAGGCCACTCAGGGGATTAGGCAACTGCTTGCTAGAGTTACGTCCCTGGTTGTGTAGCAACACACAATTTTGGAGGCTGAAATTGACAGGCTAAGTATGTCCTCCTATCAGTAATACCATCGGTAAGTATTTTTCGAAAAAAATTATTTTAAAGAAAAATACATTTTACACTTAGCCGAAAGGCGGCAAGCGGGGCAGGAGGGAGGGTCCTCCGAGTAATGCCATCGGTAAGTATTTTTTGAATAAATACATTTTAGAGAAAAATTCATTTGTTTTCTCAAAATACATTACCGATGGCATTACTATATGGAAGAATAGCGAAGAGGAGGAGGGTGCCGCCCCCTACCACCCTGCGAATTATAGGCCCCGAAAGGCCCCCAACAAAGCCCTCCCGACAATTTCAGCTAAGAGTCACCTAGGGTGCCAGTGGCGCGAGGAGGGAGTGCTGGGCCGCTGAGATGTCCCCGACCAGGGCCAGGGAGTCACGCTGGCCGGATAGGTCGCGGAGGTAGAAGCAGGCGAAGGTGGAGTCAGCCCGCAAGCCTACCACCGCCACAATGTCTTTAACAGAGCAGTTGCGGTCAAAAGCCACGCTGGTGGCCACTGCTCGCACTTCGTGCGCCTGGATATGCAGCCTCCTATGCCCATCAGGGGAGAGGCCTTTGTAGGCCGACTGAATGACCCACTGCAGCCAGGACAAAATCGTCTGTGCTGAGATATCAGGCCTGCCCGGAGATAGCGGCAAAAGAGGCAGGTGCGCCTCTGATGGCGTGGCTTTGTGTGACGCAGGTAAATCTTCAGCGCCCGGACCGGGTCCTGTAGGCGCAACCCGCGGGACTGATCCGTACCTCGGAGCAGATAGATGGTGAGCACATGGGGTGCGGCCGAAGGAGGCCAGTTCATGGCCAGAAAGGAAGGGTCGGTGAGGAGCTGCGCCGAGCCATCAGACCAAAACTGCAAACAGGCGGGGCGCACCGAAAGTGCATGTAGCTTGCTCACGCGGGACGCAGTGGCGAGGGCCAGGAGGAAACAGGTTTTCCGGGTCAGTTCGGAGAACCGTGCCAAGGGCAGGGGTTCGAAGCGGTCTGAGTTTAACCAAGTCAGCACCCAGGCGAGATCCCAACGAGGGATGAGTGAACGAGAGACTGACCATCGGAGCTCAAAGTGGGCCATAAGGTCCGAGAGTTCCTTGCAAGCGCCCGGATCTGGGAGGCCCAGGTGGCGGTAAGTGTCCGCAACCGTGGCCTGGTAGCCCTTGATGGTAATTGGTGCTAAGCCCTGATCGGCGAAAAGCCACAGGAAGAAATCCGCCAGATGGGGGGGGGGGGAGGTAGTCAGATCCGTGGGGGGGAGCCGCTGGGCGGCGCACCAGGACTGCAAGAACCGCCATATCCCTTCGTAAACATTTCTGGTAGAAAGTCGGTGGGCTGCGTGATCGCCTCCACTGCCACACCCGAGAAACCTCTACTGGCGAGGGCTTGCCGGACAACCTCCAAGCATGTAGGAGGAGCCGCTCCGGGCACGGGTGGAAGAGAGCCTGTCGGGGCTGCTTGAGCATCGTGGGTGGGGTGGGGAGTTCCAGAGGCGGGTCTGTCGCTAGAGCAAGGAGGTCTGTGGTCCAGCTTTTGGCCCAACTAAAGGGGGTCACCAGAAGGAGAACCGCGGAGCATCCCTGAAGTTTCCGCAGGATCTTGGGCACCAGGACAGATGGGGGGTAAGCGTAAGTGACCAACCCATTCCAAGGCAAGGGGGTCTAGTACAGGCAAGACAAAGAGCGGGAGCTGCTTGTTCCACCTGGTGGCGAAGAGGTCGATTAGCGGCGTCTCCCACCGCGTGCAGATCAGGCGAAAGATGTCTGGGCGCAGGGACCACTCTGTGTGGAGGAGCTGACCAAGCCAGGACAGGGAGTCCGCGAGGACGTTTAGACGGCCCAGGACGTGGCGGGCCCGGAGTGCAATGGCACGGTCCCTGCACCAGAGCAGAAAATGGTAAAGGAGGATGCACAGCGAGGGCGAGCGAGTGCCCCCATGGTTCTGTATGTAGGCCACCACCATCGTGTTGTCCGAGATGACTATGACCTCCTGGCGCCCCAGAGTCTCCTGCCAGGTGCTGAGGGCTAGCCACACCGCTTTCAATTCCAGCCAGTTGATGTGCTTGCCAGCGAGGTCCCGGGGTCTGAGGCCCAAGGCAGAGACGAAATCCAGAAACAGGTGCGCTCCCCAACCCGACTGGCTCGCGTCAGTGCAGATGGACCACTGGGGCGGAGGGGAGTGCAGGGCACGCCCGACGCCAGCCACGACAGGTCTGTCCACCGCTGGAGGTGGGGCCGGACCAGGGGAAGAATGGGGACTGGGTCCGTCAGTCCGCCGAAGGACGGGTGCCAGCGCAGAAGAAGGTGAAGCTGCAGTGGGCGGGCGTAGAGCCGGCCGAGGGGTAACAGATCCGCTGCCGCACTGAGTCCCGGGAGCTGTAGCCAGACACTGGCCGGGAAGGAGTCCCCTAGTTCCACCTGACGAGCGAGCTCGGCGATCTTCTGCCGCTGCGCCCCTGGGAGCCGCACCAGGTTGAGGTCGATCAGGAATTCCATCCCCAAGTGGATGAATCTGCGCGAAGGGGTGAGATCCGACTTGCCCGGATTGACCAGAAAACCGAGCCGGCGGAGAAGGAAGAAGAGTGAGTCAATGTCGTCTTCCAGGGCCGCCGGGCTTGGGACGACGAACAGACGGCTGTAGAATGCCGGGAAGTCGTGACGGGAGACTACCTCTGTGGCCGCCTTGCAGAGCAAGGCATCCACCTCTCCGAGAAGGGCGTCTGCCTTGAGTGGGTCGCCCGGTGACTGGGTCCAAAGGGGGGACTGGCGCAGAGGAGGCGGGGACTGGAAGGAGATTTGAAGGCCTTTGGACACGGTTGAGAGGATCCAGGGGGTCATCCGGGAACAGCGAGCGACAAGCTTCGGTGTGGAGGGCCAGCCGCCTGCCGACTGGCGACCCTAGAACTGTCAGCGGGGGTGGAAGGAAGTCAGCGGGCAAGTCCGCGCCCTGACCTGCGGGCACCACGGGACCAGGAGGGGTTAGCGCCGGGGGAGGACCGCTGGGGAAGCCAGCGCAGGGACGAGAGGAGGGTCTGGCAGACTGCAGGGTGCGACCCGCAGCCTTGCGGGCAGCGAGAAAGTTGGAGGCGGAGGGGGCGGCGGCAGGCTGGGGTCAAAGGTCCTTGGACGCCTCCTTGACAGTCTGCCAAATGTAGCCAAAGAGCTGCGGGCTCCCAAGCAGGGCCTGGCGGAGCTGCGACTTTATTGACTTGGGAAGATCCGCACAGTAGCGAAAGAGGGTGTCCCGGTGCCAGATTGATTGATTGTACATTA
>BTPG01000004.1:73185110-73263353 GCA_036245525.1 Semisulcospira habei | reverse complement strand
CGAAGTAGTCGGTGGGGGCAAGGCTGGGGGGCAGTCAGGCAGCCCGCCCGCGACCCGGTCGCCGGGCGGGACGGGGCCAAGCGGGGGCACGGGCCCTGGAGGGTCTAGGACGGCCAAAGGCGGGGGCCTGCTCAGGGGCCGAAGCAGGGGCTGAAGCGGCAGCGGGTCTAACCAACCGCGAGGCGCGACCCCTAGCCTGGCTGGAGGACGGAAAGCGGCGGGGAGGAGGAGCACTCACAGGCCAGCGGTCGGGGTTGGAGGCTCGAACGGAGGACCAGGTATCGCCGAAAAGCAGGGGACCACCCAGCGGAGCACGACGAAGCTGCGCACGCAGGTCCGGTGGTATCCCTCGGCAGGCAAGCAGAAGGGCGTCTCGACGCATCAGGTCACAGTTGGCGGAGGCAGCCATAGCGTTGACCGACGAGTGGTAGGCGGCGCGTTGGCGACTTCCGCTAAGACGAGTAAATCCCCAAGGAGAGGCGTGATAGAAGGATGCCAGGAGTCTTCCCCACGACGAACCAGGGCTTGAGTGAGCAGCTCCAGGAACCCAGCGCAGGCTAAGGTGTTCCGCACCAGGGACGCAGTCATATCCAGGCCACGAGGGAGGGAACGGCGAAGAAGAGCGGAGCCGCCAGCTTGCGACATGACAGGGGGGTCCATCGCAGGAAGAGGGATGGAGAAAGCCTGGGAATGGCCGGCATACCAGTCCCGACGGAAGGCGATGTCCAGGCCAGCCGGCCAGCGACGATCGGAGAAGAACACTGGCTCTCGAGACGCGGGAAGTTGCAGGTGCGCTGAGAAGGCATCTCGCAGCTCCTTAAATCCAGGCGGCTGGGGAAGCGACTTGAACCTCTTAACTTGACGCTCGGCATCCACAAAGGCAGAGACCTTCCTCTTCAGGGGGGGAGAGGCTGGGCAGAAGTCCGCTGGCAGAGTGGCCGCGATGACCTGGCGGCTTCATCCAAAGCTAAGAGGGTCTCCGCACGGGACGACGACGGAAGGGTCGAGGGGACATCATCACCGACGTCGGCGCGCGAAAGGAAGCGACCATCCTCATCCAACAGGGCTGAGACGGAGTCCTCGGGCAGCAAACCGAGGGATTCTTCGTCCAGGGGCGGCGAGAAGGCGGGCGAGGCACCGAGGAAGGCCGAAAGCTTGGGCGGGGACGCGTGTTCGAACCTCGCGGGAAGCCCGGGAACGAGCCGGCAGCGACGACGGAGGCGGGGATCGCTGAGGCGAACGCGAGAAGGAGCGAGGAGGGGTCCTGTCTGGTGCGCGGGAACGACGTCTGGACGAAGGACTGCGGACAACCAAAGAGGGGCGCCGACCACGGGAAGAGGGCCGATGATGGCGGTGACGCGGCGAACGCAACGAACGGTGCGAGGGCGAGCGTGACCGCGCACGCGACGAGGAGTGGCGGGGGGAGCAGCGACAATCCCGGCGGGGGGAATGATCCTTCCGGCGGCGCTCGAGGGGCGAGCGCGAGTGTCTATAACTGACGGTGGAACGGGATGAGTCGGGGGCGCGACTGTGTCGCGTAGGTTGAGGCTGACGTCTCTCCTGGCCGGACTCAGTGAGAAGGGCTCTATGCCGGCGTACAGATCCTCCGGAAGGATCAGCGGGCTTATCGTGGAGAGAGAGAGGAGGAAGGCCAGTCAACGTGGGACGGCTCGTGGCGGACTGCTGCAGGCCGGGCTCAGTGAGGCGGGCGCTCTGCCGGCAAACAGACCCTCCGGAAGGGTCAGCGGGCGTGGCAGCAGTGGCAGTCCTCTGGTCAGCGAACAACGCAGGGTCCCGACGAGCAATCCGTTCCGAGAGGCCGAGGCGAGGAAGGGCGGTCGTTACCACAGGGGCGGCGGAAGCGTCAACAGGAGTCGGACGAGAGATAGCAGACGGAGGTCGCTCTCGCCGGTAAAAACTCCAGAGGTCAGACCAACGGATCTCCGGCCAGGTCGCACAGACATCGCAGAGATGGTCCGAGGCGCAGCCCGAACAGGGGAGGCAGACCGCATGGTCGTCCGTCGGCCACTGGAAGTCGCCGCATTGAAAGCAGGTAAGCATTTGGGTCCTGCAACAGACAAAGGGCACAACAAGGTCGCAAAGACAGACAAAGGGGCCTAGCCCCAAACAAAGGTACTCCAAGCGCCGTGACCACTGGCGCGTGAAATAGTGGCTACCCTCTCCAAGGGCTAAAGGGCCTTTAAGGTAGACGAACGGAGCGTGGGTTCCCAAAGGCCCTACGAGAAAAAAGAAACCCTAGCCTCTAAAAGGCAACGTCTACTCGTAACAGTGAAGCACAAAAAGGAGAGAAAGGCGGCATCCCTCGAGGAGACTCGTTAAAAAGGTCGTGCAAGGTGCCGGAACGTAAGCTCAACTGCTGGCGCCCACGTAGTAACAAAGCCGAAAGGGAAGCCCAACGGTAGCCGGCTCTCGGCCCGAGGGCCGGCTGTGGGTAGCTACCACTACCTTACCTCCGAGACGAATCGGGAACGGGGGGAAGGGTAGCCATAAACCTCCACAGCCTAGAGGAGAGCAGCAGAATGACGCAAGCAGAGGCAGGCAACGAGAAGGCAGGTCAGCGCTAGAAGGCGGCAGAGCACACGAAGAGGCAATGAGCGTAGGCAAGAGGAAGACCGGTCGAAGCAGCGCGAGAGCAAGGCCAGACACGTCTTCTCTGTACGAGCGAAGTAGCAAGACTGGCCGGTCTCGTGACCGGAGCCGGTAAGGCGGGAAACGGGAGACAACTCTCGGCCCCTCTAGGGGGGTTCCCCGAGTGCCTCCCGGGTTGTGTGGGCACACAACGGGTGAGTAGGCTAAAATTGAGCTAGTAGTAGACATTTCCACAAAGTCATGTCGTCGGTAATGTTTTTGAGGAAACAAAATAAAAATCATCATTAACCCCTTCCTGCTGAGAATATATTAACATGACCCAGAAGAGGTATATCTCTTGAGCCCCTGCATTTGCGGGGTCTCAAGAGGTCTATGCCTCTTACTGAAACTACTTTTCTTCCATGCATGTGCTCGTTGGATGGCCTCCCACCCGGGTCTGCCCTGGGGGACTTGGGTGGGGTTAACTACTTTTTAGTTCCCAGGGTCACCCTGGTCAGCCCCACAGGGTGGGTTTCCCTTCTATTCTGGGGCATGTGTTTCTGTCTACCCTTGGTCCATTCACCTGTATTTGCCTTTCTAAAACTCTCCCTACTGTCTGCACTGCCTGTAGCTCTTGATATTGGATGTGTGTTGCTAAATGGTCTTAGCTTTATTTAGGCCCAATGTCGTAGGTTTATTTAACGTATTGGACCGGCTGGCGACATACATTCAATATTCTGTTTAGTTTGTTTTTTTTCACAAGCAGTGCCGGCACGTCCTGAGAAAGTCTTGTTGCTGTCGGGACGTTAAGCAATGTACAATGTACAATCGTTGGATGGCTGGGGCACATCAGCATTGAATTAAAAAAAGACTCACAAACATAATCTGCTTCCACTGGCTGTGAATTCGTTAATCCCCTTGTTCGCGCAGCCACTGGTACTGTGATGCTTAACCAGGTTCACTCATTCACAACCAATGTTGAAGTCCTTTTGCAAATTTAATTGGCATCTATTGAGACTGCAAGTGTACCATATGGGTCAGCTATGGTACCTGCTAATCTGATAAGCTAATCTGGCACTACCTTTGAATCATCATTGCTAATTCATCTCCTAATGTGGTCTCTTATGAGTGAATGTGTAAACACGTTTTCAATGCCACAAAAAGCGCTGCACAAGAGATCAATGTATAAATATTGAACATTGTTTAAATTCCGTTTCCCTTACACATTTTCAGGTATGCAAGAAGTCCTTGAGCTGATTTTGCTTACTGGGATGCCTGGGATACATTTCAACCCAAGCACAAAAAGAATCCAAACATCAATGAATATTCAGATCAACAAGTAATCCAGACCAAAGAGTTTGTCCTTTCTAATTTTTCTTTCTTCCAAACTTCAGGACACTAAGGACAATGTATCCATGTATTCATTTGTATGCTCCATCTGAGGCCAGCTGTGACATACCCGTCCCATTTTCGGATCCCCGATCAGAGCGCGGAATTCAGCATCATTCTGTGCGTGAGCTTTGAGGTGTTGACAGATATGATCAATCTGCTTCCTCCAGAATCCTGAATGCAGACCAAAAAGATATTAATTGCCAAGTGCGTCAAATGCAAAGAAATTTCCACAAAGAAAGAAACACTCTTACAAAGGACAGTTTTAAATCTGTCCTTTCTCAGTGTGTTTCTTTTTATGTATTTCTTTCTTTTTTTTCCCCTTTTTTTTTATTTGGGGGGGGGGGGGAGGGAGGGATTGGGGGGGGGGGGGGGGGCAGGGATTTCTCTCCAAAATCCTATCATATAATGGGAGCTAACATGACTGAGATAAAGCAACATACAAAATGGTAAAGTTGTCATATCACACTAGTTCTATACAGTTGGATCTGATCATTAATACAATTTATGGTGCAACAAAAAAGCATATGTCACATACTGAATAGCTGTGATATGGACTAACCAGTTTTCATAGTTGCCATTCTTGCCATAATTGCAGAGTGTAACTTTTTAAAACCACTTGTTCAAGCAATTATTATTTGGGAAGGGGAGACTGGTCGCAAATCTGAAATGATCCAATATGCTCGATACCCTTGGAGTCCGCTAATGACAAACTTACCGCAAATGCACCACTGTCAGTACCAGTGAATAAACCTTTCATTACCGGAGCACTACCAGCAACAACCAAATGTAAGAGGCATAGATCCTCATGAGCCCCCGCAATTGCGGGGGCTCATGAGGATCTATGCCTCTTGCTGACCCCACTTAATGTTCTTTCGAGAGCTGGGTATCTTTGATGTTGAAATTTCAACGATCAAAAATACAAACAAACAATCTGTGGCTGCTGACAGTGGAAGGGTTACGAGTCTGCTTGCTAAAATAATCAACAGATTACCAAATCTTCAACCCATTTAGCCCCAACACACCGCATCAGGAGATGGATCGACCATGATAATTCAAGGGTAGTGCCAGATTAGCTTGGCGCCTTCAGGCGCCAAGCTAATCTGGCACTACCCTTGAATTATCATGGTCGATCCATCTCCTGCAACTGGTACACAGCTGTTCGGTGACACCTCTACCTCTTGGGAAATGCGGCCTTGACGTTTAAACGGGGCTAACCAGAGCCTTCAGAAAGTCAGCGAGCAGACATTCGCACAATGAACGCCACCACCCACCTTTGCCCGGGCTAACAGCTGAGAGTAATGGCCGTCGGTCTCTCATCTGTTTCTCAAACGTCATCTTGTCCTCCACCTCCTTCTGCACCTGATCAATCTTTCTCTGTGAGGGGTAAAAGAGTCCTGCAGTTTGCACGGACACTGATTTCATCTCTGGTTTCTTCATGCTGGATGAGAGGCCTTGCACAAGGGTGATGTCAATGTCCGGGCTCTGGGGCATGTAAGTGATGGGCGGAGCGCGGAAACTCTGCGGGGGGTAGGCGGACGGCATCCACTGGTGCTGGAGAAGGAAGGTCAAGTTAGGGACTTCTAGTATGACACCATTTCAAGCATTTTTATTCATTCACGTTTAACCCATTTAACCCCATGCCCGCATTTTCAAAATTTTGGAGCGGTCACCTAATGACTGTGTACCAGCTGCAGGAGATGGATCGACAATGATAATTGAAGGGTAGTGCCAAATTAGCTTGGCGCCTGATGGCGCCAAGCTAACCTGGCACTACCCTTTAATTATCCTGGTCGATCCATGCCCTGCTGTAGGGTTTAATGGGTTAACTGACAACAAGTTATTAATGATTTTTGCAACTTTGAGAGATGTCTACGAAGACTGTGTACTAGTTGTGGGAGATGAATTGAATAGTTCAAGGGTAGTGCCAGATAAGATTGGTCCCTGGGTAGGCACCAAGCTAATCTGGTACTACCCTTGAACTAAAGCATCTGAAAAGTAACAACGCCCCCTAAAATGCCTTTTTTTTGCAATCCCTGGGGATGGTAAAACTTTGTTCTCCAAGCTAGGGACAAAGTTATGACACTGAATATCCAGGGACCTACATTTTCCATTATAGTTGAAATTTACTTGTTATTAACTGTAACATTTTTTTTGACATAAGAAACTGAAGAGGCAGCTCTATAAAAAATTTAAAAAAAGGATTTTTATATCCAGATTTTGACCTAACATTACTATCAGCAAAGCGAACTTAACCCTTTTAGCGCAATGGGTGCATTTCCCCAATTTTGGAAGTGTTAGTTAACAACTATGTACCAGTTGCAGGAGGTGGATTGACCAAGATAATTCAAGGGTAGTGCCAGATTAGCTTGGCGCCTGAAGGCGCCAAGCTAATCTGGCACTACCCTTGAATTTTCACGGTCCATCCATCTCCTGTGGTAGGGTCTTGGGGCTAAATGGGTTAAGTGCACTTTCTTGTCCTTTCGTTTACTGCACCAAAACGCAATGGTGTAGTCTTAACTACCACTCCTACAAACAAAGATGCACTTACAGCCCCGGGGTACTGTCCTTCTGTTGTGGTTGTAAAGCTGAAAGCACAGAAATAAAATTAATTAAGCCCCTTGTACCCTTCCACATGCAGCCACGGGTACTGTAAACAGAGTGTGTACTGTGTAGTACCACAAACAGTGCTGGTGGCTGCAGGCACAAGGGGGAATACATGTAGTTTATTAACCTAACTATGTACCAGCTGCAGGAGATGGATCGACCATGATAATTTATGGGCAGTGCCAGATTAGCTTGGCGCCTAATGGCACCAAGCTAATCTGGCACTACCCATGAATTATCATGGTCGATCAAGTCCTTCTCATGACTAAAAGGAGTAAATTCAAACGAGGCAAATATAGCGTACATTCATTACTCAGTAAGCTACCATACACAATTAATAAAGGGATGTATATGATCGTCTTGTTCTTTACCTGCACATTTTTCTGTGGGCTGGCGATTGGGTGCCTGTTAGGCTGGGGCAAGGGATCTAACTGTTTGTATGTCCAGCACTGAGTTATTCCCCTTGGTATGTGCACAATTAATAGAGTTCCTTGAATAAATTCAGCACACTGACAATGATAATCTAAACGAGTATGTGTCAGACCATCATATGACAACATTCATTAAAACAAGCAAACAACATTATACTTACTTCAGAAAATCTCTCCTGTTCTTCAATGACATTGTCTGCAACGCCTGAATGGCTTCTGTTGTGTATTCGTCAGGCAATAAGCGTTCCTCCACATGCCGAATGTCATGCTCTACTGCTCCATTCAGCTGTTAATTATTAGAAAAACAGAAATGAAACCTGATAAAAAGACCAGCAAAACTGTAAGTTCTGTGCAAGACAAAATGTCCCACTTGTGCATTCAGCAAGTGTAAACAGTACATTGACCACAAGAGAGTTAATTACCTAACCCTTATCATTCGGAATACACCAGTGTATAAAATAAGTTTGACTTAAATAGTTCAAGGATAGTGCCAGAATAAGCTTGGCTGGCACCACCTTTGAACTAAAGCCATTGGTCTATATCCTAATCTGTAAGTACTATAATGTAGCTTGCATATGGCAGTGTACAAATTTGAAGCTTTTAGCCTCAGTATGATATGGGTTATCTGACCCACTAGCTGTCAGTAGCAGATTTGTCGCCAGGATTCCTGTAGGAATCATCGCGACAAAAAGCACTGAAGATACATTCCACCCCAACATTTACTTACATGAACATCTCCTGATCTGCTCGTGCTGCCCGGATTGCGTCTGCTTTCAGAAAAGCGGGCACCTACTGGAGCTCTCCTTATGGTGCTGCCATGAACATGTGTATCTGCAAACAAAACAACAGAATAAACACATTTATTTTCAAACTATGAACTATGTTTGTACACAAGCCTTTTCTTGTTGCATTAATTTTAACACATTGCACCCTATGGTCAAAATCATCAAATTTAGGCATCGTCCTCTGTACGATAAAACACTAATTTAGGAGACATCCATTCACTGAAAGTTCAAGGGTGGCGCTAGATTTGCTCAACACCTTTAGGCACCAAGCAGTTCTGCTGCCACCATGAAACAATCATGGTCAATCCATTCTGTGTCATAGTGTACAGCTGAATGAAACAAGAAAATGACAGTACAAAAAATGAATTTTTCTCTAAAATGTATTTTTTCGAAAAATACTTACCAATGACATTACTATTAGGAATAGTGTCTTAGCTAGACTAATTTCTGCCAAAATTGGTTGTGTACCCATGTCACGACACGGGTTTTTTTCCGCCTATTTTTGTAGGGGAGTAAGTTTAGAGGGGCGACAGGGCTTAGTTAGTCACCGGGTAGCAATAGCATAGGTATCTAGTATTTGGCCTGTACACGAGTATTTGCTGCCGTGTGAGAGTTTGAAGGTCGGCGTAAAGGACATGGCCGCCCTGTCTGAACGCAACTGGGTGGTTATTGTTTCACGTGTTGTCACATCGCATGATGTAGTGAGCAGTCTTTTGCGAACCTAAAAGTTATCCAAATTTTAGTCAGTCGCATTCCAACAGCGAACGAAAACAGTCGTCTTTTCAACGTTGTCTCTGAGGGGGGTTTGTGCGGGCGTGGTTTTCCATTAGCCGCTGCCTCAAGTAGCTGTGTCGTCTAACCTGTGGCGTCCCTACAAAACAGCCCTGGTCAAGCCCGGGAGTCGGTGTCCTAAGACGAGAAGCCTGGCTAATCTTGTCTTGTTTGTCTTCGTCCTAGCCGGGGCGTCTTCACGGATGACAGTAAGTACACGTAACAGTTCTCTGGTGGCCATATGCTCGGGGGGGTTGTGTTTGCTTGTTCTGTATTATGTTGGCTAGTGTGTATTGGGGGCGGGAGTAGAATACGAGAGAATAGAATGTAGAAGTGAATGCCGGTTGTTGTATGTTGTAGTTTCTAGGGTGGTTAGCATCGAATTAGTTACTGGGGGTTTAACGCCGAGCAGGCGTCTGAGCTCTATTTCACTATTTAGCGTCTGAGGGTGAATTCGGAAGTGAGTCACGGGGTGACGTGTAAATATGTATTTTGTTGGGGTTAAATTTGTCGTGAGGGAGAGAGGTGAAGGGAATGTGTTGTGATTGAATTTATCGTTTTGGGAAAGAGGTGAAGGGAATATGTTGAGATTGAATCTACCGTCGTGGGAGAGAAGTGATGGGAATATAAAAGACGGCAATTAAAGTTGCGGGAAGGGTGATGTGATTATCTTGGTTTTTTTCTTAGTTGTGTGTATTTTTGCACCTATGTTTTAGTGCATCCTATTTCCGACTGGTTCCTATCCTAATCCATTGGTGTACTGAGAGTGGAGGCTGACTGTGTCACTCCGCCTTGTGGGGCTAGGACGCTGAACCTGAGTGCCTTTGTGAGTATCGCGGCGCGCCTCGTTTAGTCAGGTCGGGTCGTCCCGTTTAAATATTTCTAACCTGTTTAAGCAAAGTTTTGTTTGCGTATAATCGTGTAAAGAACATTATATTTATTTCGTTTCCTCGTAGTGACTGTATTGTGAGAGGAGCTTTGTCAGTGACATGTTGAGTTATTATTTAAAAGCAGCCTGTGTTACGGAAGACCTTATCGTGGAAGCAAGAGCGTCGAGTTGAGCTGCGCTTAACGGTTGTGCTTCTGGCGAGAAGGTCCCGTGACGTGAACTATATTGAGTGTATTCAACTTTCAGTCATGTTAAGAACATAATTATGTTCCACTTGTATATGTGATATTGTTCATTCTGAAACGTTGCTAGTTAAAAGAGCCTTGTTCATTCTGAAACGTTGTTTGTTAAAGGCGCCTTGTGTCGTGAGCGTCTAGTGTATGAAAGCTTGTTTAATTCAAACTTGTTGTCCGTGATCCTGCTGGGGAGATATAGTAGCGTACGGATTGTATTCATTTTTTCTCGATCTTTATTTGTGTTAGTAAGCAAGCATATTTGGTTCTTCATATATTTGATAGTGGTATTTTGAATACTGTATGACTTAAGGAGCCATGTGCTGTGAGGGACTCTTTGCGGAAGCAAAGGCGTTGGTCTAACTGGCGTTAGCGCTGACGCTTGTACTTCCGTCAGGGTCCAGTGGCTCGTGACTTAAGCTTTTCAGCCTGTTTCTTTTGCATTTTTATTAAGGATAGTAGTTTTATTATATGTCATTTTGTACTTTATTTAGGATATGTAGTTATTGTATGTTAGTTTCCTCAGTCTGTTGCATTAGGGATATTTTGGTTCATTATATATTTGTTATTTTGTATTGTGTATAGTGGTTATTCGGTTTAGGGAATTTGGACGTATGTGTGTGTGATTGATGTGTGAATGCGTGGTTAAAACTGCGTGAGAATATTTGGCTATTGTTAGGGTTATATGTAATAAATGTTGTCATCATTGTTCCTCTGGTGTTTGTGTTAGGTTTGTGTTAGTGTGGGTTGGGTGTGTCTCGAGCGGTAGTGCTCATAGCTCACGCCCCGGTAGCGGGGTCGTGACAACCCACATGGCAGGGGAGACAACAAGGAGCGCCATAACCTAGCCAGTATCCCGAGTAGCCTCCCTTCCATCCCCATCCGGGCACATGCCCACCGGATTTCCGCCAGACTGTTTGCTTAGCTGACCAGCATCAAGCGGGGCAGGTGGGAGGGTCATTCGAGTAATGTCATCGGTAAGTATTTTTCGAAAAAATACATTTTAGAGAAAAATTCATTTGTTTCCTAAAAACACATTACCGATGACATTACTATTAGGAAGAATTGCGAAGAGGAGGTTGGTGCCGCTTATAACGCCCCTAACCCCCCCAAAACCGCCAACCAGACCCACCCGCCCTGGAGCAACCTCCCGATAATTTCAGCTAAGAATTGCCTACGGCACCAATGGTGCCGGGAGGGAGTGTTGCACCGCGGGGATGTCTCCCATCAGCGCCATGTTTTCCCACTGGCTGGAGAGGACCCTATAGGATCTCGCGCTGGATGGAAAGGTCCCTCAGGTAGAACCGGGCAAAAGTCGACTCAATTCGCCAGCGCCCGACCGCCACAATGTCTTTAATAATAATAATAATAATTACGGTATTTATAATGCACTTATCTTATAATAATTATAACTCTAAGCGCGCACTCACAACTCGCGCACGCTTTAGACAATGACTCACGTACCACAAATAGTGAAATACATTACGACGGTCAGCTTGGGATGGGGAGTGTGGTGATATAGTGCTAAAACTGTTGAAAGAGGTGAGTTTTGAGGGCGGACTGGAAGGAGGAGAGAGAGTGTTTCTGACGGAGAGAGAGTGGGAGAGTGTTCCAGGTGGATGAACCGTTGACGGAGAAGGAGCGGGGGCCGAAAGTGGTGAGTTTGGTGTGAGGGATGTGGAGGCGGAGAGGGTCGGAGGCAGAGCGGAGGGAGCGGGAAGGTGTGTAGGGGTGAAGTAAGTTGGAGAGATAGGCAGGAGCGCAGTTGTTCAGGGATTTGTAGCAGAGAGACAGAATTTTGTATTGGATGCGTCGGGGGATGTGAGCCAGTGAAGGAGTCTGAGCAGGGGAGTGATGTGGTTGGATTTTTTCTTTCTGAGGACAAGGCGGGCAGCGTTGTTCTGGACGCGTTGGAGAGTGAAAGTGGTGGAGTGAGGGAGGCCGGAAAGGAGAGAGTTGCAGTAGTCGATGCGAGATAAGATGAGAGAGACAGCAAGTTTGGTGGCAGCTTCGGTGGTGAGGTATTTTCTGATCTGACTGATGCGGCGGAGGTGGAAATAGCATGCCTGGGCCGTGGCGGAGACGAGGCTGGTCATGGACAGAGAGGAATCGAGGATGACGCCGAGGTTCTTGGCCGAGTCAGAGAGGGAGATGGGGGTGCTATCGAGTTGAAGGTGGAGAGAGGGAGGGAGCTGGGAGAGTTTCTGGCGAGTGCCTATTAGCATGGCTTCCGTGGCTGAGTCAGAGAGGGAGATGGGGGTGCTATCGAGTTGAAGGTGGAGAGAGGGAGGGAGCTGGGAGAGTTTCTGGCGAGTGCCTACTAGCATGGCTTCTGTTTTGTCGTCGTTCAGTTTAAGCTTGTTTGCTGTCATCCAGTTTTTCACGTCTTCGTAGCACGTCTTTGATGGCGCAATAGCGGTCGAATGCGACGCTTGCGGCCATGGCTCTGACCTCGTGCGCCCTGATGTTCATTCCTTTGGCTGCATCAGGGGAGAGGTCCTGGTATCACCCATTGGAGCCAGGAGGATACCGTCTGGGCTGAGATGTCATTTCTACCTGGGGACAGAGGGTGGAATATGCGGGTGCGTCCCCTGCATATCGGCTTGGCCCAGCGCAGGTACACACGTAAGGCTATCACTGGGCCCTGCTGCTTGGTATCCCGGGCAGGGTCTGAATCCCCCCAGGGCCGAATGGTGACCATCTGTGGGGCGACCCATGGAGACCGTGTCTTGGCTAGGAAGCCGGGTCGGTCAGCAATTGCACAGAGCCATCCGTCTGGAACTGTAAGCCTGAGGGGCGTGCTGAAAGAGCGTGCAGTACACTGACCCTGGAAGCAGTGGCGAAGGTCCGTCGGAAGTAGGACTTCCGCGTCACGCCGGCTGTCCGCGCCAAATGGAGTGGTTTGAAGCGGTCCGAGTCGAGCCACGTTAGCCCCTAGGGTAGGTCCCATTGCGGCAACAGCGAGCGAAGGGCAGGACATGGAGACCGAAGTGGGACTAAATAGGTCGGCGAGGTCCTTGCAGTCACCAGGGTCGGTCGGCCCAAACGGCGGTACGCGTCAGCGATCACGGCCAGGTAGCCCCTAATGGTGATTGGTGGCAAGCTGGTCGGTGAAGAGCCAGAGGGAAAACTCCGCCCGCTGGTGTGCTGACAGGTCCGTGGGGGAGAGGCGCTCGTCGTCACCTCAGTCGAACAGGACTCAAAACTTTCCCTCGTAACTCGCCTGGTCGAATGTCTGCGGACTGTAGCGATAGCTCCCACTGCTGCACCTGAGAAGCCTCTAGCGACGATGGCTTGCCGCACTACCTCTAGGCATGGAGGAGGAGTTGCTCAGGGCACGGAAGGTGCCGCACCCACCGTGGCTGCTAAGCATCGGGCATGGGGTGGTGAGCCGCAGAGGGGGGGGGGGGGGGGGCCCGCGGCGAGGTTCAGGAGCATGTCCAGCAGCATAGAGCTACCAGGAACAGGACCACGTTGCAACCTTGAGCTTGAGCAGGACCTTGGGGACGAGCACCGTAGCTGGGGTAGGCGTAAGTGACGAGGCCGTCCCATGAGAGGGAGAGAGCGTCGACCACTCAGGCTACAGGGATTGGAACGGGGGAGACGAAGAGGGGAAGCTGGTGATGCCACCTCGGCGCGAAGAGGTCGATCATGGGGGTCTCTCAGCTGCGCAGATCATCGAAAAGATGTCCGGATGGAGCGCCCACTTGGTGCAAAGAAGCTGGCCGCGTCGCGCGATGGAGTCAGCAGGCCATGCAGAAGTCCCGGGATGTCTCTCGCTCGGATAGTGCTGCCTTGATCTTCGCACCATCGGAGCACCAGGTAGAGGAGGAAGGATAGGGAGGGGAACCACATCCCGCCCTGCTTCTGGATGTAGGCGACTACTGTGGCGCTGTCTGAGAGGACACGAAGCTCCTGGTGTCGCAGAGGTGACTCCCACGCAAAGAAGGCTTGCCAGACTGCTTCCAGCTCTAACCAGTTGATGTGCTGGGCCACGAGGTCTGGGGCCATATGCCGAAGGCTGTGGAGAATCTCGGTAGCAGGTGAGTGCTCCAGGTGGAGAGACTTGCATTGACGCAAGGGACAGCCGTGGTGGAAGTGAGTAGAGGGGAACTCCCATTGCGAGCCAGTCGGGATCTGCCCAGCAAAGAAGGTGAGGACGGAGCATCGGCCACACCCGAACCTGAGACTCGAGGTCGTCCGTCGAGGGTCGCCAGGGGAGAAGCAGGAGCAGCTGAAATGGGGAGTGGTAGAGACGTCCTAGGGGAAGTAGGTCAGCTGCCATACTCATCAGTCCCAGAAGCCGAAGTCATAGTCTAGCGGGGAACCTTGAGACACCTGCCACGCTGGGTTCGCAAACTGCTGAATTCGCTGCTCTGGAAGTCGCACTTCGTGAGGTCAGAGTGAAATTCCATCCCTAGGTGGACAAGCGGCACGACGGCGTGAGGTCAGACTTGCGCACGTTGACCAGGAAGCCAAGCCTGTCAAGGAGATCTAGAAGTGCATCTCGGTCCTTCTCCAAGGAGACCTCTGACCAGTTCCGCAAGAGAAGGTCATCTAGGTATGTCGACGTGGAGCACGAAGACATCCGTCTGGCCTTGTCTATTACGGCGTCCATGACG
Organism: Semisulcospira habei; assembly: GCA_036245525.1. NCBI lineage: Eukaryota > Metazoa > Mollusca > Gastropoda > Semisulcospiridae > Semisulcospira > Semisulcospira habei. The sequence continues at coordinate 73,249,037 of BTPG01000004.1, read as the reverse complement.
CGGGTGAACACCCAGTGGCTGCGGTTGACACCAAAGGGAAGCGCGCGACACTGGTAGACCACGCCGCCAAAGGCGAAGCGGAGGTAACGGCTGAAGACGGGGTACCTGGGGACGAGCAGAACGCATCCGACAGGTCCAGGCTGACGGCCAAGTCCATAGGCTGCACTGCGGCACAAAGGCTCGGGCAGCCTCCACGCGGAAGGATGGGGCGGCGATGAACTTATACAGCGCGAAGTGCGCGCGTCGTCTGTCGTAGCCGCTTTCTTAACAGTCGAGAGGTCGAGGCCGCAGCGCAGGGGGTATCCCAAAGCACCAGTCCACCAGAAGTGGCAGCAGGCAAGGTGTCGACCGCGGAGTGGTATGCAGCATGGTAGGTGGTGACCGGCAAGCCAGGAAGTTCCTAACTGCGGCGAGTGGAGGGTGTCTCCGATCCTCGATGCGCAGAACGAAGTCCCATAGAGGCTCAGGCATGCGCCTCCCTTGGCTCTATAGGTACACGTCGTAAGTTTTGGGCTAAAATTATGTAAGCTATAGGTTGCTCCATTGTAGTAATGGCATCGGTAATGTTTTTGAGGAAACAAATAAAGGCTTAACTCATTCAAGACGTGCCATATCCGGATACGCGGCATGATGCACATCTCAAATGTGTTAACTCATTCAGCCCCGACACACCACAGAAAGACACGGGTTGAGCATGATAGTTCAAGGGTGGTGCCAGAATAGCTTGGCACCCATGGCATAGGCGCCAAGCTATTCTGGCACCACCCTTGAACTATCATGCTCGATCTGTCTAGATACAATCCTTCAAAGGGCAAGTTCCAAATTTGGGGATTTTGATCCATGGGTAGAATGTATTAATCTCTGGCACTCTTATCTTGAGTCACATGCAGGGACTAAAATTAAAGAGCTTTTCCACACACAACATTTTTTTGTCGCTGAGTCCTCATACTATTTCTGCTCACCTGTGTAAGTCTGCTGCATCTGTTTTGCAGCACTTACGTCAGTCCAAGCAGAGTTTGTGGATCGAAGCAACTCCGTTCTAGCTCTGTCAAGCTGCATCTGTAAACAATAGTAACATAACAATAAATGTGTGCTGATCTGTAATTTTTAGACCTGATTGAAAAAGAATTATTAATAAACTTCTTCTTTTTCTGCTTGTAAATGTGTTTTTTTCACTGACAAAGATACAACAGTTAAAGCACTTAGACAATTTACCTCAGAACTCTCTTAAACATATTTTTCCTCATAACGATATAGCAGTTCAAGCAGTTGGAAAATTTACCTTTGACCTCTCTCGCGCAAGATCATCCTGGAACCCTAACTCATCATCCACAGGTGTGACCTCCGGGGGTGGTGCGTAATCTACTTCAAAAGTTTTTGTTACGACTGCACTCTGCCGCTCTCCATCACTGAAACACAGTACGTTTACTTTTGGCATTACAATTAACAAACGACACAGCTTTTCTCTTTTCTTCTTTTGCATTGTTTTTACCTATTCAGCCAAAACACACCACAAACAAGATATGCATCAACCACGACAGTTCAAGGGTGGCACCAGTATAGCCTGGTGTTTAACCCATTTAACCCCATGGTCGCATTTCCCAAATTTTGGAGGTGCCACTTAACGTCTATGTACCAGTTGCAGGAGCTGGATCAACCATGATAATTCAAGGGTAGTGCCAGATTAGCTTGGCGCCATTAGGCACCAAGCTAATCTGGCACTACCCTTGAATTATCATGGTCGATCCAGCTCCTGCTGTAGGGCTTTGGTGCTAAATGGGTTAAAAAAGACATGTAATGACAGTTCAAGGGTGGCGTGAGAATAGCATGCAGTGTCTATAGTGCCATGGTATTCTGCCTTCCCAGCACCGTCCTTGAACTGTCATGGTCTGTTTATTTCTTGAATTCATGTGTAGCCAATGAAAATACCGACGCTAGGGCTCAGTGTGGAAAAACTGGTCTTACAAACAGTGCGCCAAACTAGTGCAGCATTTGATACTTAGCTTAGTGTGTAGGCATCATACTGCCAGAGCTGCAAGATTATGAAAGTTTACTGTCAGCTGTTGCACCTTTAATTCATTACATCCTGAGGCTGAATATTTACATTTTGCTTATTGTCCTATGAGGGCTGTATTGCAGATTCAGAGACAGATCCACCACTTTAGCTCAAGGGTGGTGCCAGAATAGCTTGGCACCTGAGGCGCCAAGCTATTCTGGCACCATCTTTGAACTATCAGTCAAATTTATTTCAAACAAAAGTGTATCAGGATGAAAAAAGGGTTAAATGTTCTCACACCATGACACCCGAATACATATGAAAGCATATACACACACACTTTTCACAAATGAGTTTATCCCCCTTATGCATGCCACTGATACTCTAAACATGCAGTACCAACAGATGCATGATCAAATCAAATGGAAGTTGACAACTCAGCTTACGGCAATATAGCAACTGCTTTCACTGTTTGCTTGCCAGCAGGAAGTGTAAACGGTCCCCGATAGCGCATAGTGCACTTGTCACCGAACTTCTGAAATGGCTCTGGCTTGGAACCATTGATTGTGTAGTAGATGGATGCATCCTTTGTTTCTGTGTAAAATATCCAAACAAATATTGCCATAAATCAGTGAGAAGAACAAACACTTCCACACAAATTACAAAGTTTTCAAGGTGAAACTTCCCATACCATTTGCGGGGGACCAAGTACTTCCCAGATGGACAACCTCGGGGCGTACACCACAAGTACACTCATATTCAACTGAGATGTTAAGCATTTTATTTGAATAGATGTGTGCTTGTGATGTACTCCCCTCACAATTCTGTCTGGGAAGTACTCTCACAAATGGCATGGGTTACCAACTGAAGCTGACTATGCTAAGGATAAGTGAGACAAAACAACATTTTTTTTTAAGTCTTGACCTGGGTCCTATGACATTTTGTTATATCTAGAGTTCACTCTATAAAACACTAGTTTCAATTTGTGTTATACTCCATGCAGTAAACTGGCATATACAACACAGCCTGCACCCTTATCTTGCTGAGCAGCACAGCTGCACTTGAAGCGCACTTAAAGCTGTTTTCATGCATTTTTTAAGTGCACTTCAAACAGTTATACAGACTCTGAGCAGAATACATGTATTTTCAGGAGAAAATCTAAGAGCATCCCAAGTGTAGATTGATCCTCAACACATTATATTCTGTACCCATACCAGGCACATCTGACCCATGAAATGGAGTGAGGAACCAAAAATTGTTTTTGTATTTCTGGATCCAATTCATATCTGATAAGGATCGAAGTAAAGATGAAACTGGGTACACACAGAACAAATGCTATCACTTTCTTCATAAGCAAACCTGCATGGTGAAAGAGGGTAAAATATTTTGCCTGTGTTTGCAAGTTTGAAAAGATTATTCACACACTCTAATCATAATGAAAAATTCATCAATGTCCTGATTACACCGTCTAGCATAACACTAGAGGATGGATATCCACTGTCATGCAGCATGCAAAGCATGAAATATTTAAATGCACTGACAAGATTCATTTAGATAACAAAAAAGAACATGAGAAAACGGATAAATAATAAATCCAACCGGGTTTTCATTTACGTCTGTTACACTGATCAGGTGTCAAAACTGATCAGAAATAGATGCACACCTGCCAAATATCCTACATTTTGCATGAGACTGTACAGTTGTCCTTACAGTACCTTCCATCTGCAAACGGCAAAGATTCACATGAGCCCCTGCAGTTGCAGGGGCTCATGTGAATCTATGCCTTTTGCCAACCACAAATGCTTGAAATGGCTCCAGCTGTTCCTCAAACTGATTTTCATTTGTGGTCAATACTCCCTATATCAGGGTTAGTGCGACTTTGGCCAAGCTAACTCAGCATTCTTAAAATAGTTAAAGAAATCATACTAACACTTAGCAACTGGCAATGAAGAAATATATCAGTTGTTTACTATGATCTACATGATATGCTTCTTTTGATGATGTGGCCGACCCATAGCATTCAACCATAATTATACCAATGTTGGTATGATTTAAAAAGTGATTTAAAAAAAACTCTTGGAAGACCTCCGAGGGGTGGGATCGATGAACTAGACCCCATCTGACCAATTCTGAGTGCTGACATGTCAGCTTAAACGAACTGCACAGACTTATTTTTGTAACAAATAAATGACCTCACTGGTATAACTATATATAAACATAAACAGTTTAACAACTGTCAAGGTGCATGTGTGATAAAATGTTAGAATTGTTGACTTACCTGTGCGGAGCTCTATTTTAGTATTGGAGTCTATGGCAGTTTTGTGCAGACCAACCACTGGGAAGCGCAGTGGGATGATGGTCGGCACTGCAACTGACCCTGCAGTCATTGTGCTGTCTTCCTACCCTGTCAACAGGAATGGAAAAATAGAATATTAGTGGTACACATTTTATGTCTGTCGCCTAACCACGCAAAGAGGGTAAGTGCACGTGTTTAGTCAGACTCAGACTACTTAGTGACAAAAATGTGCATGTATGTAAATTCAATGTGTATATGCACATCAATGCATGTAAATTAGAAGTCAACAAACATAAAAAAGGGTGAGATCAATTACTCTCTCACACACACCTTTGCATTTGCTATTCAAATGTTTTCACCACATTATATGTACTGCACTCTAGCTGCTATGAAAATATTGCATTTGTACAACACTTCATACATTTTTTAAATGTTCACTTGGCACACTCCATACATATGACAAGACTTTATACCTAACCTTCTGCAAGGCAAACCAATTATAAGAAAATTAAAATTAGCAACATTTTCTCTATAACTTTGTCCATGCTGTTATGCAGGCCCATTGAAAATAAATACAATAACGCAAAATGCAAGAATCGACTTGTCGTGAGCGTATTAATTTTAGCCTCTTGCTAATGGTGTGGCAAATGGGCTTATCGACTGCCAGTAGGTCACGTATGACTACTACACTATGAGCAGACAATAGAAACGGTTATGCGTGAATACAAGACTCCACGAGTATACAACTCCATGGAAGATGACTGAAATTTCCATTGGATATGTCATTATTTGTATGCTATAACATGCATGTGTTTTAAAGTAATGGCCTCCACACATATAGGTCGTTTTATGACAACGCAATTTATAGCGACTTTTCTTTTACATCGAAGAACGGTTAGATCCCTCAGTGCATTCTCTCCAAAAATCACCGACAACAAAATGCCATAAAACCTATTTAAAGTATACATATCATGCAGCTGTCGTGAGGACTGGTCAGATAATTACATGCAAAACACACAACAATGTGTTTTTTCATACCGTGTATGCCTGTGGAAAGATGTGTCCGGGCACCTGCTTGCTTGTGTAGCAACGCGCGCCCTAACGACCTCTTCTAACGGGTTTTCTGATTGGCTGAAATAGGGCAGCTGGTCAACTCGCCCATACATTATCTCGCCCGCAAGCCATCTCGCCAAAGACACGAGTCGACTCGGCAAAAGTAAGACGAGACTCAACTCGCCGAAGATTGGTTGCTCTAAGTAACCCGACTCGATTGCATGCTGGACTCTCAGATGTGACCTACCCTGGTGCTGTTCACTACTACTGGTGTTAAGAGGTGGCCAGTTGTCAATGATCATCCCATGCCTGTGTTTGTAGGCTATCGGCACACAGGCTAGCTGTCTCCCTTAAATTCGCGCCACCGATCAGCGCAGCAGTCGAAGGAGAAAGCCAGTGTGCGCTAGGGGTAGCTAACTTCTATGAGATGTGATCAAACAGTAATAATAGTTGTGCTGTAAAACCGAAACCATTTGGCCCAATTCACCTAAGCGTGCAGTCCGCAATGATTTTTTTTTTTTAAGTCCATGTTATACTGAATAACACTGTCCTCCACTGTTTACACAAATTTAAGTTACTACAGGCAAGATGAAGGTCAGGATCAGACTTACAGCCTTTGCTAGGCCCTCGATGCATGGAAACTCCATGCTGCCAGTTTAGGGAGCAGCTGTAAGTGGCATTGTAAGACAAGGACTGTTTGATGGTTGAGGAAGGCGACTGTTTTGCGTCTCTGTGTAGGACACGGTGACCTTGGCTTTTTGGTTGCTGTCATTTTCAATAAGGTATTCTGGCCACTGAGAGTTGGCCGCTTCTCATGAACAGACTTCATCACTAATTGTATACATGATATTTTTCATTGACTGAACGCTCCACAGGTAAAATATGAACAATGACATGAACCTCTAAAGACTAAGTTTAAAAAAATGGTGAAAATGTTGCTGTTAATTCTGGAAATATGACCCCAAAAAGTGCCATTAGCCTCTTCTCATCAGAGGGCACCCACACCTGATAGGACTGTTTCTTGTGGATATTGTTACAGGACTAGCAAGTATCATCTTCAGTGATGACATCACACTGTCCTTTGGGGCTACTTATGCCAAATATTTTGAGTAATTGATCTGAACGATCAGCTTGCAGTTCCATCTGATCCTCTCTCAAAACATGAGGTATCCTTATCACAGGTAGTATTTCGAGGTCTCTTTGAACTGTTACCCACCTAAAATGGGAAGTTTAAGGCATTTCTTAAAATAAGATTTATGGGTATTTTTTTCTGTGTGTAAATGAAAGCAATTGCATCCCAACTATCGTGACCTTTTTCATACCTCATAAAGTGGGAGGAGTCAGGAGGGAACTCCGCCATTGCCGGTCCCAAGCCCAGATGAAAAAGGAGGAGAGTTGGGTTGGGGCTCTGCCCTACCCTATAAAACATCCCCATTAACCTTTTGGCTGTCGGCAGTGCTTTTTGTTGCGATTATTCCTGCGGTAGGAAAGTGTTACCGACAAAGGGTAACCCTCTTTTACATGCAACCACCAGTACTGTTTGCAGTACAGGTGGCTGCATGCAAAAATGGGTTACACTGCATTCTAGACGTGTTGTATGGGATACTCGTCTCTCACAGTGCCGCGTGTCCGTATGCATGCCGCATATGGATACGCGACACTGTAAAAAGATGGTTCTGGCTTGAGTTAAATGTAGATTTACATATGATTAATAAAGTGGATTTAGTCTTTTGTTGTTGTTTCTGTCGGTGATGTCTATGTGTGAGTGTTTACAAGACATTCCAGTGTGTGTGCATGCGTGAGTGGGTGCAGTATCAGTGTTAGAAGACATAGCCATATCGATCAAATTGCATATTCATTAATAACAAGAATAAAATAGATGTTCTGAATCACAAACAAACAAACAAACAAACAACAACCAAAAATAAAAATACAAAAAAACCGCTGAAGTCGAACCTGCAGGTGCAGCGGAATTTTTTCCCATTCGACTTATCCTTCGCTTGACTTATTCGTCATTTGGATAAGTAGAATTTTCACAGATTTGTTCAGCTTCATTCAAATTTCTCTGCTCTCTGAAATAATAAAAGTAAACATTGATTTGTTCTGCATATGATGTATGTTTTGAAATAATCCAAGTAGAGATTTGAAGAACTCGCACCTTGCATGCTCATAAATGACACACACACACACACACACACACACACACACACACACACACACACACACACACACACACACACACACACACACACACACACACACACACACACACACACACACACACACACACACACACCTCCCCACCCCCCCACCCCCGGGCAAAAATTTATTTAAAATATTATATGAATGTACCTTCTTTTCCTCCTCACGCTGGGACCATATGGCGTTGAGGCGCGTCCCCTGGGTGACCAAAGTGGTGGATAGGGGGTCCCTCGCGAGAGGGGTGCACCGAATGAAATAAGGTGCCGTGAACCAACATGGTCTAAGGGAAGGAGACCCCGACAGAAAACCCCTGGTCCTCCTAGTAAGGGGGTTGGGCGTGGGCCGGGGTACCTTCCCCACCCTGCAAATAAAGAAATAGCTACAAAAACGCCGACGAATAGACAAACAGCTATTCCTTTCCTGGAGGAGGAAGGTTCTTCTACCAGGAGATTTATGACGTTGTGTGGTGAAAGCCGAAAGTCTTCGGAAGCCACAGGACCGAGCCGCCTCTCTCTATCCAGGGACATAATCATGGGCACATGGAATGTCAAGACCATGTACCAGAGCGGGAAGTCCGCCCAGATAGCAGCGGAAATGCAAAAGGACGACCTTTCCCTGCTAGGTATCAGTGAAGCCAGATGGACGCCGTCTGGCCAGAAAAGGCTGTTAACTTGGGAGATGATTCTGTATCTCAGGTCATGAAGAGGAGAATGCCCCCCATACAGACGGTGTAGCACTCATGCTGTCACCAGTGGCACAGAGAGCGCTGATTGGCTGGGAACCTCTTGGGCCAAGAATTATCACAGCAGCCTTTAGAACTAGGAAAAAGATCAAGCTAAACGTCATCCAGTGTTATGCGCCCACCAATGACAGTGACGAGGAAGAGAAACAAGAGTTCTACGACCGACTCCAGAGTGCTGTGGACAAATGTGCAGAGCGAGACATCACTATCGTCACGGGCGATTTTAGTAATGCCAAAATAGGGGAGGACAACACCGGATACGAAGAGGTGATGGGGAGACAGGGACTAGGGGAGATGAGTGAGAACGGGGAGAGGTTCGTAGACTTTTGTGCTCTAAACAGACTTGTCATTGGACGCAGCATCTTCCCACACAGAAGAATAACAAAGCAACGTGGGTCTCACCTGACCATACTACAGAGAACCAAATAGACCATATCTGCATTAGCAAGAAATTTAGAAGATCCCTTCAAGATGTTCGAGTGAGGAGGGGAGCAGATGTCGCCTCAGACGATCATTTGCTTACCTTAAGAATAAAGCTCAAGTTAAAGAAAAGCAGCACACGGACAACAAGAAGACAGCGCTATAATGTAGGCCTTCTGAGAGAGACTGGAGACTGTCCAACCAGTTTCAAGCGCTACAGGAGCTAGTAAATGAAGAGGAGGCGGTCACCACAGAGCAGCAGTGGAAGGCAGTTAGAGAGGTGCTGAGTCGGAACTCAACCTGCAAAGACACTGTAGGGTTCAGGAAACACCATCACAAGGACTGGCTGTCGGCACAGACCTTGAAGAAGATAGAAGTGAGGAAGCAGAAAAAAACAGTTGTCAACAACAGTCGCACGAGAGCAGCCAAAACAGGCGCACGAGAGCAGCCAAAGCAAGGGCACATGAGGAATACTCGGAAGCCAACCGCGAGGTGAAGAGGAGTATCAGGACAGACAAGAGAGCCTACACAGATGGCCTAGCAGCAGAGGCAGAAAAGGCAGCAGGCAGCGGCAACATGAAACAGCTCTACGACATTACCAGAAGATTGTCGGGCAAGTATGGCCATACAGAAAGATCAGTAAAAGACAAAGAAGGCAAGCCTATTGCAGACAGAGCAGACCAACTTGACAGATGGGTCGAGTATTTCGAAGAGTTACTGAACAGACCCACCCCACCCAACCCCCCAGACATCCAGCCAGCAGAGACTGACCTACCCATCAGCTGTGACAGACCCAGCCAGGAGAGATCAGAAGAGCAGTGGCATCTTTGAAGAACGGCAAAGCAGCAGGGCCAGATGGCATCCCAACGGAGGCTCTGAAAGCAGACCTAGAAACAACAGTAGAGATGCTGTACCCACTGTTTGGAAAGATCTGGGAAGAGGAGGTGATGCCGGCTGACTGGAAGGAGGGGTACCTAATCAAGCTTCCCAAGAAAGGCGACTTCAGCAAGTGTTCCAACTACAGAGGAATCACGTTGCTGTTAGTACCAGGAAAGGTCTTCAACAGGATCATCCTGGAGAGAATGAAGAGCTCCGTCGACCGCAAGCTGAGAGACCAGCAAGCAGGATTCAGGAAAAATCGATCATGTACAGACCAGATTGCCACTCTCCGCATCATTGTGGAGCAGTCTCTGGAGTGGAGCTCCCCGCTGTACGTCAACTTTGTAGATTACGAGAAAGCATTTGACAGCGTGGACCGAGAGACTTTGTGGAAACTCCTACGACACTACGGTGTACCCACAAAACTCGTCTGCCTGATCAAGAGCAGCTACGATGGCATGACATGCCGCGTGATCTATGTAGGGCAGTTCACCAGGGAGCTCCAGGTCAGAACCGGCGACAGGTAGGGAGGTTTGCTGTCTCCGTTCCTCTTCCTACTGGCCATAGACTGGGTCATGAAGAGGACCACAGAGCAGAGAAGAAGCGGAATACAGTGGACACTGTGGACACAGCTTGACGACCTCGATTTTGCAGATGACTTGGCGTTACTGTCCCACACTCATCAACAAATGCAGGACAAGACCACGAGGCCTGCTGACATCTCGTCCCAGGTGGGTCTCACCATCCACAACAGAAAACAAAGACAATGAGGCTGAACGCAACCAGGGAAGAACCAGTTTTGCTTGCTGGCACCTCGCTGGAGGAGGTGGAGTCCTTCACCTATCTCGGGAGCATCATCGACAAAAAAGGTGGCACGATGCAGATGTCAGAGCACGAATCGGTAAAGCCAGAGCAGCCTTTCTCCAGCTGAAAAAAGTGTGGAGTTCCAGAGAGCTGTCACAACACACCAAAGTCCGGATTTTCAACTCCAACGTAAAAGCAGTTCTCCTATATGGAGCAGAGACTTGGAGGTTGGCAAAAACCACAGTCAACAGAATACAGACCTTCATTAACAGTTGCCTTAGAAGACTCTTGAAAATCCACTGGCCAGAGAAGATCAGCAACGTCAGACTCTGGGAGAGAACAGAGCAGATAACAGCAGAGAATGAAATTGGGCGAAGAAGATGGGGATGGATTGGTCACAGTCTGAGAAAGCCAGTTTCCAGTATCATTAGGCAGGCACTGTCATGGAACCCCCAGGGAAAGAGGAAAAGAGGCAGGCCGAGAAACACCTGGCGTCGAGACCTCCAAGAGACTGGGAACCACCTGGAGTAAAATCGAAGGAGAAGCACAGGACAGGAGTCGCTGGAGGTCTCTCGTCGACGGCCTATACCCTGGGAGGGGTGACAGGCGTAAGTAAGTAACCTTCTTTTCCTAGTTTGGAACACCCCCCGCCCCCTGACGCCCCCTCCTTCTCTCCCCCCCCCCCCCCCCTGTTTTTTTCTTTGTGATTTTTCGGGCACTGGGAAGATTTTGTGTCAGGCTAAAGGTCCCAAACAGAAGTTGGACTCCCCCCCCCCCCCACTCCCCCCGCAAATTATCTGATTCGCCACTGGGTAACACCTACAAATAATGCAATAAAACTGAATGATACATCCATATCAAACTAAAGCAAGAAAAATAACCGAACGAACAGCAACCAACAAAAGGAAGGGATTTGGGAAAATTCTTGACGTAACCATAATGCGATGATGTATTTGTGAATTTACATTTGAAACGAACGCCTCTCAACAACGAACGACAGCAAAGTCATGGCGGACAACCACCTTCTGCCAAAAGCATAGATAACACTTCAATCGTCTACAAGAAGCATAGATCCACATGAGCCCGGAGAACTTATAAGGATCTATGCCTCTTGGAGATGTTTTGCGTGTTCTTTTAATTATGGTCCGCCGTGACTTCACTCTCGTTCGTTGTTGGGAGTCATTCGGCCTAAACGTAACCATACTTTGTTTACAGACAGTAGCCCAGGCGAACTCTTGATAAGCTTGGCGTCTGTGGCCTTCAAAACGAGAGCGAAAGTGTCAGCAGTCAAGTTAAGAGACCCATCCGCAGACCCCAGCGTCATCTTAAAAGTTTGCCGTTGTGTTCAAACCTCGCGCTGGGACCATACGGCGTTGAGGCGCGTCCCCTGGGTGGTGGATAGGGGGTCCCTCGTGAGAGGGGTGCACCGAATGAAATAAGGTGCCGTAAACCAACATGGTCTAAGGGAAGGAGACCCCGACAGAAAACCCCTGGTCCTCCTAGTAAGGGGGTTGGGCGTGGGGGTAGCTTCCCCACCCTGCAAAAAAGGAAATAGCTACAAAAACGCCGACGAAAAGACTAACAGTAATTCCTTTCCTGGAGGAGGAAGGTTTTTCTTCTACTAGAAGACTTATGACGTCCTGTGGTGAAAGCCGGAAGTCTTCGGAAGCCACAGGACCGAGCCGCCTCTCTCTATCCAGGGATACAACCATGGGCACATCGAACGTCAAGACCATGTACCAGAGCGGCAAGGCTGCCCAGATAGCAGCGGAAATGCAAAAGTACAACCTTTCCCTGCTAGGCATCAGTGAAGCCAGAGGCATCAGTGAAGCCAGATGGACGCAGTCTGGCCAGTCTGTATTCAGGTCATGAAGAGGAGAATGCCCCCCATACAGAAGGAGTAGCACTCATGCTGTCACCAGTGGCACAGGGAGCGCTGATGGGCTGGGAACCTCTTGGGCCAAGAATTATAACAGCAGCCTTTAGAACCAAGAAAAAGCTCAAGCTGAACGTCATCCAGTGTTATGCGCCCACCAATGACAGTGACGAGGAAGAGAAACAAGAGTTCTACGACCGACTCCAGAGTGCCGTGGACAAATGTGCGGAGCGAGACATCACCATCGTCATGGGCGATTTTAATGCCAAAATAGGGGAGGACAACACCGGATACGAAGAGGTGATGGGGAGACAGGGACTAGGCTCGGAGATGAGTGAGAACGGGGAGAGGTTTGTAGACTTTTGTGCTCTAAACAGACTTGTCATTGGAGGCAGCATCTTCCCACACAGAAGAATACACAAAGCAACTTGGGTCTCACCTGACCATACAACAGAGAACCAAATAGACCATATCTGCATTAGCAAGAAATTTAGAAGATCCCTTCAAGATGTTCGAGTGAGGAGGGGAGCAGATGTCGCCTCAGACCACCATCTGCTTACCTTAAGAATGAAGCTCAAGCTAAAGAAAAGCCGCACAGAGACGACAAGAAGACAGCGCTATAATGTAGGCCTCCTGAGAGAAACTGGAGTTAGAGAAGAGTTCAAACTGGTGCTGTCCAACCGGTTTCAAGCGCTACAGGAGCTAGTAAATGAAGAGGAGGCGGTCACCACAGAGCAGCAGTGGAAGGCAGTTAGAGAGGCGCTGAACTCAACCTGCAAAGACACTGTAGGGTTCAGGAAACACCACCACAAGGACTGGCTGTCGGCACAGACCTTGAAGAAGATAGAAGCGAGGAAGCAGAAGAAAGCAGCGGTCAACAACAGTCGCACGAGAGCAGCCAAAGTAAGGGCACAGGGGGAATACTCGGAAGCCAACCGCGAGGTGAAGAGGAGTATCAGGGCAGACAAGAGGGCCTACACAGACAGCCTGGCAGCAGAGGCAGAAAAGGCAGCAGGCAGCGGCAACATGAAACAGCTCTACGACATTACCAGAAGATTGTCGGTTAAGTATGGCCATACAGAAAGACCAGTAAAAGACAAAGAAGGCAAGCCTATTGCAGACAGAGCAGACCAACTCGACAGATGGGCCGAGTATTTTGAAGAGTTACTGAACAGACCTAGCCCACCCGACCCCCCCCCCCCCCCCCCGACATCCAGCCGGCAGAGACCGACCTACCCATCAGCTGTGACAGACCCAGCCGGGAAGAGATCAGAAAAGCAGTGGCATTTTTGAAGAATGGCAAAGCAGCAGGGCCAGATGGCATCCCAGCGGAGTCTCTGAAAGCAGACCTAGAGACAACAGTTGAGATGCTGTACCCACTGTTTGGAAAGATCTGGGAAGAGGAGGTGATGCCAGCTGACTGGAAGGAGGGGTACCTAATCAAGCTTCCCAAGAAAGGCGACCTCAGCAAGTGTTCCAACTACAGAGGAATCACCTTGCTGTCAGTACCAGGAAAGGTCTTCAACAGGATCATCCTAGAGAGAATGAAGAGCTCCGTTGACCCCCAGCTGAGAGACCAGCAAGCAGGATTCAGGAAGAACCGATCATGTACAGACCAGATCGCCACTCTCCGCATCATCGTGGAACAGTCTCTGGAGTGGAGCTCCCCGCTGTACGTCAACTTTGTGGATTATGAGAAAGCATTTGACAGCGTGGACCGAGAAACTCTGTGGAAACTCCTACGACACTACGGTGTACCCACAAAGCTCGTCCGCCTGATCAAGAGCAGTTATGATGGCATGACATGTCGCGTGATCCACGAAGGGCAGTTCACCAGAGAGCTCCAGGTCAGAACTGGTGTCAGGCAGGGGTGTCTGCTGTCTCCGTTCCTCTTCCTACTGGCCATAGACTGGGTCATGAAGATGACCACAGAGCACAGACGAAGTGGAATACAGTGGACACTGTGGACACAGCTTGACGACCTCGATTTTGCAGACGACTTGGCATTACTGTCCCACACTCATCAACAAATGCAGGACAAGACCACGAGGCTTGCTGACATCTCGTCCCAAGTGGGCCTCACCATTCACAAACAGAAAACAAAGACAATGAGGCTGAACGCAACCAGGGAAGAACCAGTCTTGCTTGCTGGCACCCCGTTGGAGGAGGTGGAGTCCTTTACCTATCTCGGGAGCATCATAGACAAAAAAGGCGGCACTGATGCAGATGTCAGAGCACGAATCGGTAAAGCCAGAGCAGCCTTTCTCCAGTTGAAAAAAGTGTGGAGTTCCAGAGAGCTGTCACAACACACCAAAGTCCGGATTTTCAACTCCAATGTAAAAGCAGTTCTCCTATATGGAGCAGAGACATGGAGATTGACAAAAACCACAGTCAACAGAGTACAGACCTTCATGAACAGTTGCCTTAGAAGAATTTTGAAAATCCACTGGTCAGAGAAGATCAGCAACGTCAGACTCTAGGAGAGAACAGAGCAGATAACAGCAGAGAATGAAATTGGGCGAAGAAGATGGGGATGGATCGGTCACAGTCTGAGAAAGCCAGCTTCCAGTATCACTAGGCAGGCATTGTCATGGAACCCCCAGGGAAAGAGGAAAAGAGGTAGGCCGAGAAACTCCTGGCGTCGAGACCTCCAAGCAGACATCAAGAGACTGGGAACCACCTGGAGTAGAATCGAAGGAGAAGCACAGGACAGGAGTTGCTGGAGGTCTCTCGTCGACGGCCTATACCCGGGTAGGGGTGACAGGCGTAAGTAAGTAAGTAAGTTGTGTTCAAAATATATAGACTCATTAATTATGTTGGGTGGGTGTAACTTCAGTCTTCTGCCGTCTACATTACGTCTTGTGGCTTCGCTGCTTGGAAATGCTTTTTAGTGGAGTCATAGACTTGATATTGCATGCCAAATTTCCTACCATCATTATCAGGACATTTTTATTATTCGTGCAGGCCGTCATTTCCAGACTGAATTTATTTCAGTTTCGTGCATCGCAGTGTGACCCCTACTCTATTCCCCTCAAATCATGTTACACACACACGGACGGATCAACACAACATTAGTTTATTATTATAAATATATAGTAATAGACTTACGACACAAGGATGATTGCAGTCTTACATTTCTAACTTCTGAACAATATGAGGTTGCATCGTTATCGCAGACAGAACCTGCCAGCACACACATACGCCGTGGCACACATGCACGCACACACACATACTGCATAAACAACCCGCAAATATCTCTGGATACATACAGACACCTGTGAGAGTCCAAACGTGAGATTAAAACTGCTTGGGCGAGTTGACTCGATTCTTGGGTGCGTTGACTCGAGTCTTGGGCGAGTCGACTGCTACTTTGGGCAAGAAGACAGCTACTTTGCGATTGCGAGTTTAAAAAGGGCAAGGACTTCCGACTGACGTCGATTTCGTCCTGGGGAGGGGGGTGGTTGGGTGGATGGTGTCGATCTTGCTGTCCGTCGCCCCGCACGCAGCATTTGGCAGGTGTAGTCGCCAAGGCGGGCCGGGCCGGGCGGAGGTGGTTCCAGTGGTGGGGCCGGGGCTACCGAACCATCGCCTAGTTTCTCTTCAGTGGTTGTGGTGATTGGGGCTGCCAAGTTGGTGCGTATTCCAACCACTGGAGCAGATCTTGTAGTATTGGTGGTGGCGGTGGTGGCCGGTAGGACCGTGGCTGGTGGTAGTGTCTGGGTAGTTGGGGTGGAGGTGGTGGTGGCCAGTGGATTCTTGGCCTTGGTCAGTGTCTGACGCTGGGAGGGGCGGAGTGGGCAGCGGTAGTGCGGTGGATGTGGTGGAGGTGTTGATAGCAGTGCCGGGCGGCGTCGGGGTTGTTCAGTCCCAAGTCGCCCAAGAGTGGTCGCCGGCGCTGTCTGTGTGGTAGACCAGAGGGCCCCTTCGTGGGAATAGGGTCGGTGGTGATACTGGCCTCTACATATGCCGGTGGTCCATTCGTCAGAATAGGATCAGGATCAGTAGCTTGGTCCGTCATGGCCAGTGACTGAGTCGTGGTGGTACTGGCCTCTGTGCAGGTATAGGGGGTGGGTCGGTCATGCACTCCGTTTCCTTAGTAGTCATCGGCGGAGTGCTTGTTCCTTTCGATGATTTGGTAGCTGGGGAGGCTAGGCTCCCTGTTGACTTGGTTGATTGGTGGGGTGACTGGGTCTCAGCCTCCTGTGTCATGGGGACTCCCTGACATCCGAAGCTGGCTGTTTTGTGTGTGTTACGATTGTGGTTGTGTTATTCTGTGAGAGCATGCATGCAAGTTAATCGTAGGAAACCGGATCCGATAGTTATTTGAGCTATCACGATTACGAATCGCGTACCTTTTTTAGTAAGATTCGCTATCGTTCGCACAAAGAGCGGAAATGATTGTCTTTGATATACGAAGTTGAATCCTGAAGAGTCTAGAAACCGCTCGAATAATCTCCGCTGTTTTCTGTGCGCGTGAAGTTAGCAGCCAGTATGTATTAGGCGGAGTCTTGAAACTTCCGGAGAATTCGGGCAAGATCGTGAACTGTGTAGCGTATTCTTGTGTAACGTCATTACACACCGAGATTTCACAAAATTGGGGTTGAAATTAGCAGTCGAATTTTGTAGACTATTGTAGTCTATTGTAGAAAGTTCTTTTTCATCAATATTAGTTATGAGTTTCGGTTACATGTTCCGTTCTGATTGGTTGTGTTGTATGAATTTGCTAGATTATTCTGGAAAGCTGTTATACTATAAAAGATTGTGCTGGGAAGCGCGTTTGTACATTGTCAGTGATTGAGTTATGCACTGTATAGTCAGTGTTTACATTGTATGATAACCACAATGTGTCAAAAACGGGTATACATTGTAGAGGAGATATTGTATCAGTGTTGGTGCATTTTGCGAATGCATTGTTTGGAGATCGCATCGCTGCAATAAAATATTGTTGGAACTGTTACTCCAGTGTAGGCTACATCCCGAAGCCACGTGTGACTGGTTGCAGCTGAGTGAAGTTTCTTTAAAGTTTGAGAACGTGACCTTACGTGCGTGCGTCTAGTGTGATATACTACGACCACGACTCCAACACGTAACAGGGTGGGTGGAAGTCCTTCAGGGCTACCGTCTCGAACAGCCACCGGGTGGTGACTAGCGCCCGGTGGTGGCTGTCCCCCTCAACAGAGAGGATGGCTGGCGTGGCTGCTGTCAGCAGCCGCCGGTACGAGTCTCACTGTCGAGGTCCATGGCGCCGAGGCGGACTTTCTTCTCTCTCTTGGACCACTCCCTCTCTTGTGTTAGATGGTCGGGGATGTGGTCTTGCGGACGGAGAGGCTGGTATAGTGTCCGTCTCAGACCCTGACTCCGTTGGGCGGTGGCTCATTCGAGTTCATTTTCCGATGGGTGGTTGGAGTCTGAGGTGCTCGGTGGGTTTGTAGCATAGTGGGCGGTCAGCTCTTGAGCAAAGCGCGCTGTTGACTGTTCTGATGTAGGTGCCATCATCCTGGTATAGTATAATATGCTACTTTCGGCAAGTTGACCCCTTACAAGGCGAGTTGACTGGCGAGTTGGCATATGGGCGAGTTGACCGTCACCCAAATCGACAATTCCTCCCAAACGGAGTTTCAAGGGAGGCAATGCAAAAGAGTTTGTGAAGAGTTGCATCCCTCATAAAATGTCTGCGCCCATGTAAACGTGGTAGTGTTTATGTTGTTGAGTCATTCTTCAAATTGATTCAAATTCTATCATGGAACTGGCAATATTGACTGGAGATAAACAGCGACTGTCTAAAGGTAACAAAACGAATCTGCCATATTTCATTAAAAACTTTTGTATGGTGTCTTCCCAGTAAAACCTCTCTCTCTCTCTTCTCTCTCTCTCTCTCTCTCTCACACACACACACACACACACACACACACACACACACACACACACACACACACACACACACACACACACACTCTCTCTACACTTGAGCTCTCTGTTACTGTTTATTTTCTTATCTTAGATTTAAGTATTAATTTAGCATCGGCAGGTATGTGAACACTTCATCCGTTCAAAAGTTCATTTTTTAAGTCCGACTTTTAGGACGGTCGCGGTAGGGGCGAATTTATTTTAATAGCATGTCCATGATGTCAAAGACGGGCAGGCCTAATCCTCTGACAACTGAAGTAACAAGATGAAAATTACGTCATGTCTAGTTACGCCAACCTCGCTGCTGAATGTACATTTGGCGCGAAGCGCCGTATATGTGTTTGCGTAAACACGAGAATCTCCGATATTGCTGTAGGCACTTGTAAGCTTAAAACTTCGCGAAATATTTTCTCTAAGGGTGGCTAAGAGAGCCTCTGAGCATTTTGTAACGAGATGTCTCCTTAAAGACATAAAAAACAGTTTATAGAAAGTCGGTTGACCCAGACTAGAGTCTGTAATTTTTGTCATATTTACTTGAAATTTTGGATAGCTAGTTTGGAGAAGGACATTGGATGAGTTTGTTAGCCAGCTTTGTATCTTTTCAACTTCTTCAGTAAAAATTAATTCTTTTAATAAAAAAAAATGTAAACAGTATAAAACCTTGACTTCTGAAGAAAGTCAGACAGTGGCGGTGACATAAAAGAAGCAACTCCGTTACCACGCAGACATTGAAGCAATACTCTAAATATGATGTAATTCTCTCTCTCTCTCTCTCTCTCTCTCTCTCTCTCTCTCTCTCTCTCTCTCTCTCTCGCACGTGCTCTCTCTCACATACACATGCGTGCATCTCCAAAAGGTATAGATTCTCATGCACCTAGGAGGCACATGAGGATCTATACCTCTTGGAGATGTTTGTAGCACGCGCTCAAGCACGCACACACACACACACACACACACACACACATACACACACACACACACATTGATGCGCTTTCAGAAGAGCATGCAGGTGTACTTAGTGTATCATGTAGCTAGATTAACCTGATTTCATACAAATTATATAGCAAGACTGAAATCGTACTGTCAAATTTTAGTTTTGTCACCATTTTCTCAAGTCTTGAAGCGAAAGTGAAACTCATATCATGCTGAATATAAAATTATTAAAAAACCCAAAACACATCATGATAAATGACGTTTGACAAGCCAATGACACGTATGCACTGCGCCCCGTTTAGAATTCCCTGTGGCGCATTGGCAGATCTGCTAGGCTTTTTCAAAAGGAGATATTTCAACATCAGAATTAGGTCAAAGACGAAAGTTAGAAACCTTCGACAGCGAGGGCAGCTTGCATAGAAGGGACTTTGTGGTTATGGTTCTTCCCATCTTGTTATTAATACAAATTGTATGCTACCCGGGTATAAAAATGTGTATAGAATTAGAAAGTTCAATAACGTAATAAGCTTTTGTTAATTTGGAGTTGGACTCGCGTATATATCTCATTTTTATTACACTGGATAATGATTAAATCATGGGATGAAAATAAAATGCAGTAAAAAAACCAACTGATGCCATCTGCAGTCACCATGACCTTGCGTAGCACATCTTTTACCCCAGGACCGAAATCACCAAATTTTGAATTTTCCCTTTGAAGGACTGTATTACAATTGATATTAAAGACAGATTGAGCATGATAGTTCATGGGTGGTGCCAGAATAGCTTGGCGCTTATGGGCGCCAAGCTATTCTGGCACTAACCTTGAACTATCATGCTCGATCTATGTCTTGCTGTGGTGTGTCAGGGCTGAATGAGTTAGTCTCTAACAATAACAGTCTAGTGACCTTTTTTGTTTTACATTGTACTTTCACTTTTAGGTGATGTCAACATTACAGACAGTGCCAGACAATTCCTGGATGGTAAATATGAGAGTGTTTTGAAAGGAGACACAGGGAAGGAGGTTTTGGGGCAGAATCCTGACAGCCTGCAGCAGCTGGATGCCTGCATTGTGAAGAATGTGGAGATCTTCATGTCACAGGCAGGGGGTGATGGATCAGTAGCCAGGTATTACTGGTACACCTCAGCTTCAGTAATAGAGCTACTTGTAATATTACATTCAGGCCACCCCAGTAGCAAAATGTCTTCAGGCCCAAGACGCCCACAGTGGGTCTGCGCACCACTTTGCCATCATGGGCCCGGGGATCTTTGCTTACTGGGCAAACGGTGCCTACCAGGCATGTGAAATGCACAAACACGTCCAACACAGAAAGAAGCACACCTAAGGAGAGAACAAGCACAAAACAGTTTACTAATACTATTTTGTGCTTGTGCTTCTGAAGCATGTTTGTTTCTAAGTTTCTTTGTTGATTATTTCTTACATGAACAAGGCTCTGGCTGCCTATTGGATATCAGGTGAAACAGAGGTCCTTTAGCTGACGTCAGGCTTAACTGGCCTTGGCATGAGCTTGCGGGGGCCATTTAAGGCTGATGTTGGGCCGGGAAATTTCTCCTTCTGAGCCCTTAAAAATGAATTTTTCTCTAAAATGTATTTTTTCAAAAAATACTTACCGATGACATTACTATTAGGAAACGTGCACTTAGCTTACCATTTCAGCCGAAAATTCTGTTGTGTACCTACACCGTACACAACAAGGGAGGCGACCCAAGGGCGCCATAGCCAGGTACCCGGAGTAGCCTCCCGTACCTCCCCATCCGGTGGCATGAGCAGTGGTGTCACACCAGTCTGAAGCTTAGCTTAGGAGCGGCAAGCGGGGCAGGTGGGAGGGTCCTTCAAGTAATGTCATCGGTAAGTATTTTTCGAAAAAATACATTTTAGAGAAAAATTAATTTGCTTCCTCAAAAACATTACCGATGACATTACTATTAGGAAGAATAGCGAATAGGAAGTGGGTGCCGCCTAGACTCGCATTCCCTGTAAGGGGCTTGCCAGAGCCGCCTACCCCGGCCACACTCCCGACCATTTCAGCTAAGCTAACACAAGGCGCCTAGGTGTCGGGAAGGGGTGTCGTGCCGCGGTGAAGACCCCAGTCCGGGCTCAGGTCACTCGCGGGCCCGAAGGTCCCTGTGGCAGCATCGGGCGAAGGTAGATCACGCCCACCAACCCACGGCCGTCCCAAGCCCTGACGGCGCAGCTGCGGGTGAAGGTGACGCTCGTGGCCAGGGCTAGCACCTCGTGCGCCCTGATCTCCAGCCTCTGAGCGTCCTCCGGGGAGAGGTCCAGGTAGGCGGACCGGAAACTCCTGCGGAGACAGGAAGATACCGACATGCCGCAATGTCTGCCAGGTGAGACGTGTCCACTATCCTGGCCAGGTAGCTCATGCAGGTGATCGGCGCCAAGGTCTGCTCGACGCAAAGCCAGCGGAGTAGTCAGATCCGTCGTCGCCCCAGGACCGCAGGACTCGCCACTGTCCCTCATGGACGTGTCTGGTCGAAGGCCTGCGAGCTGTAGTGAAGACCTATACCGGGCCCTTGAGAACCTCTAGCTGCGAGGGCGAGCCGCCCAATCCCCAGGCGTGCGTGAAGTCTTTCAGGGCCTGGTCGGCACAGCTGCGTCTGTCAGGGTTGCTTGAACCTCGTGCGCTGGGTGGGGAATCGCAGGGGGTGGGGGAGAGGGGGTGGAGCGTGGCGAGGCTCATGAGGTCGGAGGTCCAAGCCTTGGTCCAGCAGAACGGGGCACCAGCAAGCACCGCGTAGGCACCCTTGAGCTTGAGCAAGACCTTGGGACTAGCAGCATTGACGGATAAGCATCCGCGAAGAGGGCCACCCCAGAGATGGAGAGCGTGTCGACCACTGCGAGGGGGAGCAGGTGAATCCACTGTGTCGGGAAGGGGTCGAACATGGCCGCCTTGCACTGCGCGCAAACCCTCTGAAGATATCTGGGCGGAGCGCCCACTCGGTGTCGAGAAGCTGGCCGCACCGCGAGCAGGAGTCGGCAGGACCATCAAGTGGCCAGGGTTGCGTCATGCTCGGAAAAGGGATGTCGCAATCTTCGCACCACCGGAGGATCTGTGCCAGGAGCCAGCAGAGGGAGCGGGGAGGAACCAGCCCCGCTGTCGGAAGTAGGAGCCCTCAGTGGCGGTGTTGGAGAGGACGAGAAGCTCCAGGTGCCGGAGGCGTGTCTCACACGGACGAATGTTCACCCAATCGCTGCCAGCTCCAACCGGTTGAGGGACCTGTCCACACGGCCGTGAAGAACGTCGGTAGAAGGCGCGCGTCCCATCCGGCGAGGCTCGCATCCGCATTGAGGGGTGCGCCTGACGGGAACTGTCCAGCAGGGGATACGAGGGCGAAACATTGGGAAGACCGGCACCAGGGTCGCGAAGTCGCCAGGGAATAGATGCCAGGAGAAAAGCCAGAGCATCCGAGGCGAACGGGAGGAAGCCAGTCGAGGGGAACGACATCCACCGCCGCGGTCCTCAGGCCCAGGGGTGAAGTCCAACGCTGGAGAGAGCTGCGTCTGCTAGAAGCATCTGCCAGACGAAGGTCGCGAGCGTTAGGAACCAAGGTTCCGGAAGTCCCACCACGTTGCGGTCAGCTCGAAGCACGTCCAAGTGCACGACCGGAGGGAAGGCGCGGGGTCCGCCTTGCCGAAGCCAACCGGGAGGCCGGTCCAATGAGAAGATCGTGCAAGAAGTGATTGCCGAAAAGCGTCGAGCAGGTCCCAGCACCAGGGTCGTGAAGTCACCAGGGAACGGATACCAGGAGAGAAGCCGGAGGGGAATGACATCCACCGCCGCGGTCCTCAGGCCCAGGGGAAGAAGTCCAACTCTGGAGAGAGCTGCGTCTGCTAGAAGCATCTGCCAGACGAAGGTCGCGAGCGTCCGGAACCGAGGCAAAGCTGAGGCGAACGGGAGAAAGCCAGTTGAGGGCAATGACATCCACCGCTGCGGTCCTCAGGCCCAGGGGAAGAAGTCCAACTCTGGAGAGAGCTGCGTCCGCTAGAAGCATCTGCCAGACGAAGGTCGCGAGCGTCCGGAACCGAGGCTCCGGAAGTCCCACCATGTTGCGGTCGGCCCGAAGCATGTCCAAGTGCACGACCAAAGGGAAGGCATGAGGTCCGACTTGCCGAAGCTGACCAGGAGGCCGGTCCAATTGGGTAGATCGTGCAAGAAGCGATTGCCGAAAAGCGTCAAGCAGGTCCTGGCTGACACTAAAGTCCATGACCTGTACCACCGTCAGCAAGCTCCTGGTGAAAAGGTAGAAGGTAGGCAGGCGACTCCGTCCAGTCATGAAGAACATAGGCTCCATGCTGAACTGCCTGGACAGCGGTCCACCGCGGAGAGCGCCGCATCACGGAGTGGACTGGAGGAGATCAAGGGAGGTCAGGAGGCCCTCTGGGCTGGCTGGAGCGGGCCCAAGGGTCGTCTGGGAGCAGCAAGCGTCACACGAGGCGGTGGAGAGCGGCTGGGTCAGGGTCCCTGTCGAGTCTGTCACCGCCTGCGGGCTAGGGCTGAAGAGGCGAGAGACCGCGTCTTCACTTCGGTGAGGAGGTCGCGGCAGGAACCAGGGACAGCATCACCACGCAGCGGGTCTGTCATAGACGCACCTTCCCGTCGGCGAGGAGGTCGGGGCAGGAACGGGGGACAGCATGCTGAGGCCTTGGGTTTTAGTAGGTGGCGGCCGCCCAGGTGTCATCGGAGGCGTAGATCGCAGCCCGGTGTCCTCCACGCGCCGGACGACCGTCTGCACGAACAGCTCTGAACTCCCACAGGTCAGGGCACAGCGGAAGAAGGTCACGGTCCCGTCCAAGCCCCAGGGGGAGCGGCGTAGCGAAGCTGAAGAGCCGTGTGCTGTCACTGCCGTGGTACTTATCACTGCTGGTGGAGCCACGTACCAGCGAAGGCAGGCGGCGCTGTCCAAGACCGTCGGGCCAGAGGAGTCGGAGAGGAAGCCAGCATAGCTCAGGAGCTCTGCTGTCAGAGCGTGAAACGCCTCAACGAGGTCAGGGAAACCAGGGGCCTCCAGCAATGAGGTCGACTGTCATCCCACGGAGAACCGTGATGGAGCCACTTGGGCAACAGCTGGGGCTCGTCGGTGTCGGGAGATGCGGGCGGGAGACGCACACCGGGGAAAGTGCGGGGTCGGCCGGGCTCTCGAGGAACACAAAGCAGCCAGGGGCAAGGAGGCGCCACCAGGCCGGAAGTGCATCGGCCGACACGTGGAGATTAGGTCCCTTGGGCTGGGTCACAAGGTGGGGCGAACCAGTTCACTGTGGGCCAGGCTGGGTAGGCGCACAAAGTCCAGTCACGTCGTCAGGCTGGAGGCGCTAGACACACACCTTGGCACGGGCCGAACGTGGCTACTGCTGGATTGGATCCGAGTACAGGTGCAAATGCTTCCGAGTATCCGCGTCAGAGCCCGAGAGGACTCAGGCCGCAAGGTGGGGCGCACAAGCTCGCTGTGGGCCAGTCTCGAGAGGGCGGGTGCACAAGGGTCCAGTAGCTTCGTCCGGCTGTGGGCGCCTGTAACTCTCCGAGGGGCGGGGCGGACGACGGTGCTGCTGGACTGGTACCGAGTAGCAGCGGGGCTGCGCACACGAACCATAAGACGGGGCGAACAAGTTCGCTGTGGGCCCCACTCGAGAGGGCGTGCGTGCCCATGGGTCCAGTAGCTTCGTCTGGCTGGGGGCACTTGTCACTCACTGTGGAGCGGGACGGACGGCTTTGCTGCTGGGCAGGTACCAAGTAGTGGCGGGGCTGCGTACGAGCTCCGCACTTACGAGCTTCCGCATGGCGGGGCGAATAAGGTCGCTGTGGGCTACGCTCAAGAGAGCGGGCGCACAATGGTCCAGTAGCGGCATCCAGTTGGGGCGCTTTTCACTCAACGTTGAGTGGGGCGAATGATGTGGCTGCTGGACTGTACTCGGATAGCGGCGGCTCTCTTTCCTCATCTCTTTGCCACCTTCTAGTTTCCGCAAAGCAAGCTCGTTGCGGGCCAGGCTCGGGCGAACGGGCGCGCAAGGGGGGTCTCATCCGGAGAGTCGGCAGCCCCCCCAACATGCAGTAGCCTCATCTGGCTGGGGCTGCTGTCACTCACCATGGAGTGGGGCGAACGACGTGGCTGCTGGACTGGACCCCAATAGTGGCGGTTCTCCTTATCTCATCTGGCCGCTGTCTAGTTTCCGCAGAGTGGGGCGAGCAAGCTCGCTGCGGGCCAGGCTCGAGCGAGCTGGCGCGCAAGGGGGGTCTCGTCCGGCGAGTCGTCAGTCCCCCAGTATCCAGTGGCCTCGTCCGGCTGACTTTATCCTTCCTTTTAGCTTTCTAGGTTCCGCAGAGCGGGGCGAGCAAGCTCGCTGCGGGCCAGGCTCGGGAGAGCGTGCGCGCAAGGGGGGTCTCGTCCGGTGAGTCGTCATTCCCCCCGTATCCAGAAGCCTCATCCGGCTGACTTTAATCCTTCCTTTTAGGCTCCTAGGTTCCGCAGAGCGGGGCGAGCAAGCTCGCTACGGGCCAGGCTTGAGAGAGCGAGCGCACAAGGGCAGTCTTGTTGGGCGAGTCATCAGTCCCCCAACATTCCAGAGTGGGTGCGTCTAAGCCGGTCTGTAGCGGTAGCGGGTGGTTGGTCCTGGGACGGCGACGGTCGTTCGCGCGAAGGAGCCCCGAGCTGTGACCATGTTCTTCCACCCAGGGCAAGCAGGTATGACTGGATGCGCAGCCGGAGCAAGGGCAGCACACCGCATGCGTCTCGCCCGAACACTGGAAGTCTCCAGAACACGTGCGGGCTATTACTGCAACATAGTCAAAGGTGAGAGGCGAGCGGCCGTGGCCTGGAAAGCCACGCAGACCAGCGCACCTGTGCTCGCATTATCCCTTCACTCATTCATAACTTTTACCTACTGCTTGCCGCATAGCTTGAAAAAGTGTGGAGTTCCAGAGAGCTGTCACAACACACCAAAGTCCGGATTTTCAACTCCAATGTAAAAGCAGTTCTCCTATATGGAGCAGAGACTTGGAGATTGACAAAAACCACAGTCAACAGAGTACAGACCTTCATGAACAGTTGCCTTAGAAGAATTTTGAAAAACCACTGGCCAGAGAAGATCAGCAACGTCAGACTCTGGGAGAGAACAGAGCAGATAACAGCAGAGAATGAAATTGGGCGAAGAAGATGGGGATGGATCGGTCACAGTCTGAGAAAGCCAGCTTCCAGTATCACTAGGCAGGCATTGTCATGGAACCCCCAGGGAAAGAAGAAAAGAGGTAGGCCGAGAAACTCCTGGCGTCGAGACCTCCAAGCAGACATCAAGAGACTGGGAACCACCTGGAGCAGAATTGAAGGAGAAGCACAGGACAGGAGTTGCTGGAGGTCTCTCGTCGACGGCCTATACCCAGGTAGGGGTGACAGGCGAAAGTAAGTAAGTTGCCGCATGGCAACGTGAAGTCATGTCTAAGTTACACAGAGCAAGATAACCTTCGTGCGGTAGTGCGGAAAAGAACCCCACGCTTTTCCGGAGACCACCTGGTTTTGTTGTAATGAGTGTATTATAAGGGCACTGTACACCAAGTACAAGCCCGTACAATTCACACCTTCTCTCTGCCCGGTGTAAAGGGCAGCCGTATCTAATATATACAGCTATAACAAAAACAGTGCGGAGGCAGCCAAAGTGCAAGGCGAGGGAGCACGGCTCCGCAAGGCCACACAAAACAACATAAGCAACCTCTATAGAGAGTCCCAGTAGTTCCTTCCCCAACGACCACTTCTCTTGGTCAGGTGAGCCGTTGCTTTCTTTTTCTTTTTTTTAAAAGGACTATGACTTAGCAGAGCGTGCTTTCGATTCACGGACCAATGCGTAAAGGGCCCAGCCCACTTCCACTGCGCCCCTCTGCTACACTTCTTTCTCTGCTTAAAAAGGACTATCTGCTCGCGCTCAGTAGCCAAAGATGCGTTTGACAGAAATACGACAGTCCCGGTTTTCCTACTGGGACGCTCGTTGGCACATGTGAAGGCGACCTCCGTATAAACAGCCAGATTCACAGCCCGTGCCGGCGGTCGAGGGCAAAGGAATCACCAGCGCCCACACGGCCAATCCTTTAGCACTGAACACTTTGTTTCTCCAAGACTGTCACAAGGATTCTCCAGACTGCACACTCGAAGAGAACGAAGCTAATCCAAGGCAAGCACGCCCAATGTCAAACCACCGGTATGACCGGTTCACAACCGTACACAGCCAAAGATCCTGCAGGCTGAACCCGTCCGTTCGCAGTAAGCTAAGCGAACAGACTGTTGTGACACCACTGCTTACACCACCAGATGGGGAGGTACGGGAGGCTACTCCGGGTACCTGGCTACGGCGCCCTTGGGTCACCTCCCTTGTTGTGTAGGTACACAACAGAATTTTGGGCTGAAATGGTAAGCTAAGTGCACGTTTCCTAATAGTAATGTCATTGGTAATGTTTTTGAGGAAACAAAAAATCCTTTGGCTGTCAGTAGCACTTTTGGTCATGGTAACTCCTGTAGGAATCACCACTACCAAAAGTGCTAGCAACAGAAAGGGTTAACAAACATAAATTTGACACCACATTAATGCTGTGAAACGTACATAAATTTGGAACCACATTTAATCATAATGTAAATTCTAATAATATGGTCTGACATTTGATCTCATGTAAATTGTAATCACAATATGATGTGGTACACTGTACAGTATAAATTGTGCTGCAACTTACTCAGTCGAACAGGATACGGTCTGAGATGAAAATCAAATTTCAATTTAACTGTTATCCTAGTGTTTCTCACAAGTCACCTGCTTTTGTTCGTAAATATTTGGGGTGAGACTGGGAGAGGGGTAACAGTCTATCTTATGTTACGGGGTAATGATAACAGTCCATCTTATGTTATGGGGTAATAACGGTCTACCTTATGTTACAGTCTAACGGTTGATTAAGTATGGGCCTTTTGGGTTTCACTACATAAGGAAATAGCAGGCTTTGCCAGGAATTTTTATAATTACCCTCTGGTCTCATAAATTATGCAATCATTTCAATCCCTCTTCTTTCGTTTGTTGGTTGATTCATTCGTTCATGGGCGAGTCCTTAACTCATTCGAGATGTGCCGCCTTGCATAAGCCACATATCCTGAGGCGGCATGTCTCGAAAAGATGATCATGCACTACCCATGACCCTCCTGTTGCAATGTAATGGGACAGCGCTGATCTGTTCAACTCATTGGCTGTTGGTTGCAGTTTTTGTCTACAGGAATCACCCTTACAAAATATGCTACTGACAGTTAAGTTACTTCTTTATTTATTTCATCTTTATTGCCTGCCAGGGAGTTGGAGGTTTTATTGTGCGCGGCATCTTGCCTGCAGGCGTTTGTGCAGAACAACTGGCTTGGTCCTGTAACAGATGTGGAACCCTCTTCTGTACATGCACAGCCGTGGACTGATGACAAGGTAGTCCTCCCTTAATATGGAGACTTATTCTGCATTTTCAAAATCCCCAAACAATAAATTTCATCTTTGTGGTTCAGACAGAACACTAGACAAAACAGTCATTCTGCCACCTGTATAATCTGCAAGGGGCATAGATTCTAATGAGCCCCTGTAGATGCAGGGCCACGTGAAAATCTGTTGCTAGCATGGATCAACCTCAGTTACTGTATTCCCATGCTTATTGATCCTCATGAACTCCTGCAGATTTTGGGGTTCATGATGATTTGTGCCTCCTGCATTTGTGTGTTGTTTGTTGTGTTGTGACAGTAACGGGGTAAACAGTCAGTGGTGCTACTGTACTTCAATAGACTTTTGTCAGGGAAATAAATTTCCACCCATCTGAAATTTGCCACACAGCCACAAGAGGCATGGACCCTCATGAGCCCCTGCTGTCTTTCAGGAAACATAAATTTATGTGTGCGTTCACCATGGGAAAGACATACTTGTGGGACCATAGGTTTATTGACTCTTGGCTGGTACATCATTTTCAGCAATGGATGGCTGATTTAGGCGCATGTGCTGATTTGTGTGAATGTCTCAACATCTGTCTCAATGACTACTCTCTTGATTTGAACTGGACAGGCTCTGCAGGAGTTGGCTGTGTCAAGCCTGAGTGAAGATGGAGAGCCTGTGTACAGCCTGTCACGCCACACCAGCCTTCTATACCTGGCCCGCATAATATTGGTAGACTGCAGACACCTGTGTACTTCATTACAAGTGAGTTTATAAGTGACATTTACAGGACAGCATCTTTATGACTGCAGAAAAAATGTTCGGAAATCAGGGTAGGTAAAAATTGCATGTTTTGGGGCAAACAGTGGACTAAAATCCCAGGCAAGTGTGGGATATTGCATATATTTGTCTGGGCTTCTTCTTCTTTGTGTTCACCGTCTGTTGACTACACACGAAGACCAGCCTCGGCAGTGTATGCTGCCGTTCGCTGTAGGCCTTCCCTGGTCCCATACAGTTTGGTCTCCATTGTCTCTGGGGTTGGCCACATCCTGTCCCTGAGCTGCTGGTGTAGCCTGCAGTGCTGGAGGACGTGTTGGCTGGACTGCTTTGCGTCTCCACAGGGGCACATAGGGGTTTCAGCTCACCAGAATTTCCTGTGCATGTGTTGGGTTGAGTGGGCTATGTCCTGTTTTGACAAGATGACGACCTGTTTTGTTTGGGCTTTTGATCCACTATTTGCATCAAAACATGCAATATCTACCTGCTTCTGTCTTCTGGTAATCATCTGTTAAGTACATCATGCTGCTAAGTCTTTGACTTCCAAGTACTATGTCCATCTTAGCCCATTTAGCCCCAACACCCTACAGCAGGCGATAAATGGACCTTGATAATTCAAGGGTAGTGCCAGATGAGCTTGGAGCCTTCCGGCGCCAAGCTTATCTGGCACTACCCTTGAATTATCATGGTCCATCTATCTCCTGCAGCTAGTATATATTCGTTAAGTGACGCCTCCAAATTTAGGAAAAGTGGCCTTGGAGCTAAACAGGTTAACCCATTTACCCTGAATTGCTACAACAATATACTGCTGGACCATCGCCACTAGTACTACAAGGGTGGTGCCATAATAGCCGGTCACCCAGATGCCATGCTGTTATGACAGCGCCCATCTCAGTTGAGGATGAACTTTCTCCTGAACTGGAAAGCAGTCTTCAGATGACAACATTCACATTTGGGAATTTTGACAAGGCTGCAAGGTGTTAACACCTTCAAAGCTAATAATGACTTTCACAGCTTTTACTTTAGAGTGGCATCTTGGAGAATGCATTTGAGCTGTTCAAGCTGAATCAGCCATGATATTTCAGGGCAGTGCCAGATTAGCTTGGCTCCTTCCCTAAACCAAGCTAATCTAGCACAGCCCTTGAGTTATTATGGTCAATGCATTTCTTCCTTGTGGAGTTTTAACCTATTTAGCCCCATGGCCGCATTTCCCAAATTTTGGAAGTGTTACCTAATGAGTACATGCCACTTGCAGGAGATGGATTGACCATGATAATTCAAGGCTAGTGCCAGATTAGCTTGGCGCCTGAAGGTGTAAAGCTAATCTGGCACTACCCTTGAATTATCATGGGCAATCCATCTCCTGCTGTAGGGCGTTGGGGATAAATGGGTTAACATATTGAGCCTTATTTAGCCCCTGCTGTTTCTCTGTTTGTAGACATGGGACTGGTGGCTGGTTCGATGTCTGAGCGTTCAGCAGGCATTACTTGAACAGCGATCGCCCACACTGAAAGCAACCATTCTGGAACGTTTGGAAGAAAGTGAGAATTCTTATCATCTTCTTGATATATCTTTTCTTCATCTTCTTGAATATCTTTTCTTTTTTCATCTTCTTGATATATCTTTCTTTTTTTTTAAATTCTCCTTTTTGGCTAAGGTGTGAAGCAAAAGTGAGTATGTGCCAGGCCAGTGGTCATCCGTCCTTCGTCCATTGCCTGTTATCTGTCTGCCATCATCCATGGCAAACTTTATTGTTTCTTCAAAATACATTCCCGATGACATTACTATTTGGAATATCTACATAGCTTACGTAATTTCAGCCTAAGACCTGTTGTGTTCCTACACAGCCAGAAAGGCAAGTCAGGGGACCAAAACTAGGGCTGTGAGTAGCTTCCCGTGTCTGCCCATCCGGTCCGTGTCACGTGTTGTCACGCCAGTCGTTTTACTTAGCTTACAGTGAACAGACGTGTTCTAGCCTACAGGACCTTGACCCTGACTGTGTATGGGGTGACCGGTTCTTAAAGGGCCGGTTGTCTTGGATTATGTGTTTCTTTGATTACGTTCTGGGGGTTTCTTGGTGTTTGGATTACTTGTGGTTGGATTACTTGTGGTTGGATTACGGGTGGTGCCTTTCCTTCTGGGACTTGTGAGTGTAGTGGTTCAGGGTTGGTGTGCTCGGGACGTCAGTTCTGCCCATCGTCCTGTGGGTTGTGTGGAGCTTTCTCCCCCCCCCCCCCCATCCCCCCCCTCCTGCTCCACTACCATGGAAGGTAAGGCCTCAGTCTAGGCCCGCAACAGGCCCTCGGGCCCGGCGCTTCTGTCGACAGCCAGAACAGGACAAGCACGGCGTAACGTTTCTCCCGGCTTGATCATCACGGCGTCCCATGTTCGCAACACCTTGGCTGATTCGGGTGCCTGGGAGCGTCTGACTCAAGCGTTCGTCTGTCGCATCGAGGACGTCTGGCACCCGTCCTTTTCACCCCTGTTGAGAGACCTCCTCGCTCTTGCGGTGACAGCTAATTGGGCAGCGTATCACTCCTCTGTCAACGCCACGGGCTCTGCCTTGTATTGTGACTGGAGGCGCCGGGATGCCCTACTTCAGACCTGTCGTGGTCTCACTCCGGAGGTGCAGTTGCTGGCAGCTTCGTCACGCTCCCTTGCTAGCCCCTTCCTCTTCGGCCCCCGCCTGGCAGTTGGTGAAGGAAGCAAGTAAGAACATCTGGCCCGGCAGCGCCGCTCCTCACCGCTTGCAAGCAGCCCGCTAGGCCGTGGGTCACGCCCTGCAGTCCGGCAGACCCTTCTTCCTTCCCCGCGCCTCTCCCTCCAGGCTCCCACCCGTGCCCCTGCCATCGGCCGATCACCTTTCTCTCTCTGCCGCGCGGCGACGCTCTACCTAGTAGACCGAGCTGCCGTTCGTTCAGCCCTAGCTGTCGCCCTTCATGGCGAGGTCACCGCTACTGCAGAAGCCCGCCACGCGGCCAGTCTCACATCACGATTCCCCAGCCTTCTACAGCCACCTCTGCATCATTCCCGAGCCGGGCGGTAAGTGGCGACCTGTTATCGAGCTCTCGGCACTGACAGATACTTCGCAGCCCCAGACTTTTGCATGGAGACAGCAGGGCCCTCTAGGCCGCCGTGCAGGCCAGGGATTTCGCTGTCGGTCGGGACCTGTCCAACGACTATCTTCACATCACCATGCGCCCCGCCTCCAGATGGTGCCTGCGCTTCGCCTTCATCGGCGTGGTTTTCCAGTTTCGGCCCCTCCACCCCGGGCCTCAACCTGGGGTGGTGGGTCTTCTTGGTCGCCATCTTTGCCAAGGCCAGACACTCGTCCTCCAGTCCGACCACGAACTCTTAGGCGACCTTCTTGTGACGAACCACTCGGACGCCACGCCAGTGACGGACAGGAAGTCTCTGCTCCCATGGTGGACGCGGCTCGGCTTCCGGGTCAATGCACGGACTTCACACCTTCCTGCCCGTTTGGACACCTTGGCTTGGAATTTCCGACTGATCTCAACCGTGTGGGACTTCCAGAGCCTCGGATACAGACGCTGGCTGTCTGAGCCTGCCAGCGAGACCACGAAATGCTGTTCCCTCCAGAGTTGGCTCCAGCTCCTTGGCCTGAGGAATGCAGCGGAGGTTCCCTGCCGCTCGGTCGTCTGACTCACCTCTCCAGCCACATCTCCTTCCCCACTGGCTTCCGTCCTACGGCGGGTTCACCGCTCCGGTACCGGTTACTCCGTTGCTTCGGGATGTCGGAGGCCACCGTTGAGGTCTGCTCGACTGCTTCCTGCGCTGCGGATCCTGTGGTTTGGACACCTTACAGCGAGTCTCCTCTTTGAGGCCCACTCGACTATGCCCCGCACCGCGGATACTGAGATTTTGGGCGTCCTACAACGCTCTGCGGATACGGAGACCTTACGCACGGATAAGTCTGCTTACTCCCGCCGGGAGTTTGCCGGCAATGAGCATTCCTCACAGAGGTCCATTCGACTGTTCACCGCACTGCGGATAAGGATCCCTTACACAAGGATCAGCCCGCTCCCTCCCACGGGGGGTGAAGCATGGCAGCGAGCCTTCCTCACAGAGGTCCGCTTGTCTGGACACCGCACTGCGGATAAGGATGCCTTATGCAAGGATCAGCCTGCTCCCTCCCACGGGGGGTGAAGCACGGCAATGAGCCTTCCTCTTCGAGGTCCGCTCGTCTGTACACCGCACTGCGGATACTGTTCCTATGGACATGCGACGGCACACCTTCCTCACAGCAGCCTGCTCGTCAATACACCGCACGGTGGATACTAGAGCTGTGTACCGTGAAGACGGCCGTACCGCGATATACCGCGATATTTTTTGCCAGTACCGATATTTTCCAACGGTATACCGCCGTCCCCGATCCCATGTAATTTGATGACAATCTGGCCACTTGTACGTACAAGAATGCATGAAGAAGTTGAAACAAAATGAGAAAAGACAGACTCAAACACACCAGTGATCGTTTTTTTATAAACAAACTTTAATTATTCAGTGTTCACTTTGAATACAAAATCAGGTAAACAAATACTATGGGGGAAAAAAAAACACTGAATCATTAAATGAAACCTACAGACGTAGACTTTCTGGATGGATAAAAAATTTAAAAAAACAAACAAAAAAAAAAACAACAGAAAATGAAAATTACACTCCTACTAAGAGAAACTTTTTAATGCTTTTTTATTTTATTTTTTATTTTATTTTTATTGAACTGTACGAAAACGATTAGGCATGGCAGCCATATCAGTAGGACATTCTCCACTTTCTGAAAAGAACAGTGCATGACTTTACAAGTTCTTTTTCAGAAAGAGGAGCTTGTCCACATGCTCTGGGTTTAGGGTAGCCCTTTGGCTGGTCAGAATGTCCCCAGCTGTCGAAAACACCCTCTCAGAGGGCACACTCGTAGCCGGGATGGCGAGGTAAATCCTCGCCACCCTAGCCAACAGAGGGAAGCGGTACTCATTCTGTTTCCACCACAAGAGTGGGTTCTCCGCCATGCCAATCGATTTCTCCTCTCTATACTTCTCGACTTCTTCAGCTCCCTGCTGGTAGGTGGTCTTGCTTGGCTCGACATGTGTGACAAAGACATCTGCCAGGAGGGAGTCAAGCAGGCACGCTCCTTTGCTCTCGTACTTCTGTTCGTCCCCGGGTCTCTCTGTCTTTACAAAATGCTCTTCTTGGATCTCCTCAAGAACCTCAACATCATGGGCATGCTCATCAAGAGCTGGCGGACTGGGGGTGGCTGAAGTTCCAGGTTCTGCTGAAGTTCCAGGATCTGCTTTGACTGCTTCGACGGTCTTGGGTTTTGTGTGCAAGCTCACTGTGACGTCAGTGAGTTTGCAGAAGATGCCATCGCGTTGTTCTGGTGCCATGTAGGAGAAAGACTTGAAGCGCGGTTCCAAAGCTGAAATCGTCTGCAACATCTCTCTCTGTTCTGCATACCGGCCCTCCAGATCTGCTGCCATGATAGCCTTCATTTGCTGGACGGACATGGAGTTGTCTGGCTTTGGGCGAAGATGTCCTTTTTCGCCAAGCAGACTCTCAAGAAGGGGCATGATCACAGACGAAGTTGGCATCTTCTCCGTGCACATGAAGGTCATCATGTCCTTCAGAGGTTTCAGAAAAGCTTCAAGTTTATGTGCGGCGGCGGCCGCCTCCTTGTCATTCAGACTCGTGATGTCATGCTCTTTGAGATAGCTCAGTTCTTTGGAGCGAATCACAGCTACGACAGCATCCTGCAGGTACAGAAATCGTGACAGCATGTCAAAGGCGGAGTTCCACCTGGTACAAACATCAACCTTCAGCTTTTTTGCCTTCAGTTGAAGCAGTTCTGCCTTTGCATGGAAAAGGTTGGAAGCCAAATGACTCCTGTGAAAGAAGGTAGATATCCGCCTGATTCTACTCAATATGGCTGCGGTTCCATCCACCTTGAGCGCCTTCGGAACTGCAAGGTTGAGTGTGTGTGCAAAGCATCCCAAGTGCAGATGGCATTGCAGCAGCTTTCCAGCCTTGACCATGTTTGATGCGTTGTCCGACACAAGTGTGAGACCCAGCACACCCGGCAGTTTCCATTCTTTGATTGCTTCCGTGATGACCCTGGTGATGTTTTCAGCTGTAACAGATGAAATAAAAAAATCAATTCTAGTTATTTTAAATGTACACAAAAGGAGAAAAAAACTCACAATCGTTCCTAAATGTTGATTTTTTTGTTTTACAGCTTTTATCACAACACACACACACACACACACACACACACACACACACACACACACACACACACACACACACACACACACACACACACACATACATACACACACACACCTGTATGGCTCTCAGGCATTGGTCTTGTTTGTAGCACATAGTTCACCACCTGCCAATCAACCACCAACACAGCAGTGACAGTGACGTAGGAGTCTGTTGTCTGGAGGTCCATCCATCTGTAGTCACAGTTACCTGCACCGGAATTCACGTCTATTATTTTGCATCCTCATTGTGATTTATCAGTATATCACCTTTCAATTTCAGTGCTAGTACACTCGTAATTTCTTTACAGGACTTACTTTGTTATAGACAGACTGGCAATTTAATTATAATCAAGACTTTCAAAGTGAAAATTTCAGACTTATTTGACTGATTCTGCAGACGACAGATATAGCAAGCCCACCTCCCCCCCCCCCCCCCCCCCCCCACACACACACACACACACGCACACCTTCATTGAACCGCTAATTGAGAAAAAATCTTTAACATGCACAACTTTATACGCATGCAGTATCATACTATAACTTACTTGTTCGGCTTTCTGAAGGTCATCAATCACCTTGGCTTTCATGTTTTTGTACATCTCAGGGATAGCCAGCTCTGAAAAGTGGTTACGAGAAGGAACCTGGTAACGGTCGTCGAGTGCTTCAATCAGGCTTCGGAAGTGCTTGCTTCTCCACCAACTTGTAAGGTCGCAAATCTTTGATGAGGAACAGTGCAATTTGGTTTGTGATGGCCTTCGCACGAGGAGAATTTGTAGGATACTTTGCCTTTTTCGCCAGGATCTGAAAAGCTCCCGCAAGGGTCTGCTGGCGCTGTTGTTTCTTTGGGGGCTGCTCACTCTGTGAGCTTGAGGTTTCCGTCTGTGTGGTAATCAATAACTGTGGATGGTGTCTCCTGATGTGGGTGTTCATGTTGGAGGTTCCACCAGCAGTTTTTACATCGCCATTGCACGTCAAGCACACCGCCATATTCTCCACTATCGAACCGTCATTTGTTTTTTCAAAATACATTACCGATGGCATTACTATCTGGGAATACACTCTATTGCCTATAGATTTCAGCAAAATTGTGTGTAGCACACAACTGGGGAGGAGACACCGGGGATCCAAGCACTATGACCCCGGGTGGCCTCCCCTTACTACCCTATCCCGGCGAGCACAGGGCGACCTCGTCAGTTTTCACTCATAGCTCGACCGGGGACGGTCGAGTTTTTGCCTTTCTCCGTTCTACGGGTTTCAGTGGTTTTTGACTGTGGGCTTGAATTGGAGTCTTCGATTCAGCCCTGGACTCACTACATTCGTGGTTTTTCCTTTGACAATTGGACTCATTGTGACCTGTGCGCCGACCGGTTTTACCGGCTCTGACTTGTGAGTTCACCCTTGGCTTGGCCTTGGGGTTCGACGACGCACGTGACTTGTGCCCGGCTGGTTTGTGCAAGGTGGACTTCTTCGCCGGCGTAGCTGGTTTAGGGCCTTATGGCTTCTTCTGTGTCGAAGACTTGCCGCCGTGCGGGGACTTCCAGTGGCCGGTTGATGCACTCGACTCTTGCTTGCCGTGTTCGGGCTGTGCTTCGGACGGAACGTGTGATGGTGGCGCCGCTTGGACGGAAGACCGGTGTTCGCGCAGGTGGGACTTCTTCAGGCGTGACCGGTCCCCTCGCCCGCTTCGGTCTCCACGGGATCCTCCACGGGTGGACGTACTTCCCTCGGCGCATCGGGCTTTCCGGCCCACAGGTAAGTCCCCTTCTTGTACCGTTACCTCGCAGGTTCTCCCTCCCCTCTCCGAGTCTTCGGAGCAGGGTAGGCGAGTTTCGGAGTCACGCTCCCCACGCTCTGCTTCGTTAGCGCGTGGCTTGAGCCCATTTTGGTTCCCACCCCCCGCTCTGCTTCGGGCGAGCGGTCTGGGAGAGATGAGCGTTCGTCGGCCACCCCCGGCTCTAGGTCTCCGGAGCGGGGACGGGTGACGGAACGCAAGCATAAGAAAGAGAGTAAACGTGATAAGAAATGCTCTCGCTCACGCACCGAGGCTTCGGAACGTGACTCGAGACCGTTAGTAATGCTGCCTCCCCGCTCTGTATTTTCCGAACGGGCAAGGCATGCTTTGCTTTCTTCCCCCCCCCGCCCGCCCCGTCTCGCCTGGGCGGGCCCGGGGTGTGGTTGACTCTCGCCCCCCACGCTCCGAGGAGTCGGAGCGGGGGTCGCGTGCACATAATGGTCCCCTCCCCGCTTCGCTTCGCCTGAGCGGGCTTGGCGTGACCGTAGACTGTCCCCCCCACGTCTCGTATCGACCGGACGGGCCCGGTGTGACTTGGACCCTCGCCCCCCCCCCCCCCCCCCTCGCTCCGAGGCTTCGGAGCTGGGGCAGCGGGCTCATAAATCGTCCCCTCCCCGCTCCGCCTTTCCTGAGCGGGCTTGGCGTGACCCTAGACTGTCCCCCCCCCCCGCCTCGTATCGACCAGGCGGGCCCGGTGTGACATCGCGCGTCCTCCACGGTCCGACTCATCGGACGGGGGGCCGCGTGCCCGGTATTTGTCCCCTCCCCGCTCCGCCTTTCCTGAGCGGGCTAGGGGAGACTATTGGCGGTCCCCCCCCCCCCCCCCTCGCACCGGTTCTCCCGGGCGGGCCAGGGGTGACCAGGCCACTTCCTCGGTATTCCGATCGCGGTTTGTCGCTCACGTCGGCTGCCGCGTGCGGATCCCGACTTCGAGGTGGACCGTCGCTTTGCCACGGTCCCTCCGTCGCCGCGGCGCGCCTCTTTGCGTGCGTCGCGGGCGGCTGCGTCTACCTCGCGCGCGGCGGTGCGGCACTCTCGTAGCCGCTCGCCCCTTTCGTCTTTGCCGCGAGAAGATCAGTTTGGAACGGACGTCCTCAGCCTTCATCCGTTGGACTCGGCCTCGGCGATCTTCTTGCAGGACTCGGCGGCGGGTTCTCCTTCCCGCCTTTTTCCGCTGTCGCGTCGGCCTCCGCCTCGTCAGACGTTGCCGGCCCTTCGCTCGGATCACAGTCGGTCCACGCTATGGGTGAGGCTTCAAGGCTTATCGCCAAGTCCCTACCGCCCGACGTCTGTCCGCCTTCGCCTCCTCCGAAGAGACAGGCTTCGGCCATGGTCGACGCGCAGAGGCAAGTCCAGCGCCGCAAGTCCCTCCCGCAAGCCGGCTTCCGGGACCTCACCGATGCTTCTCCGCCCAGCTGCGTAACGACGCTTTCGGCGACACGGGATACTTTACCGCCGCTCGATCGCCGGTGGGAATCAACTTAAGCTTCCGCCAGGCCTAGTACGCTGGACACTCCCAAGCCTTCGCCTTACCTTTTCCAGCGGTGGATGTGGCGGCCTTACTACAGGCGGGCGGCCGCAGGCTCGTCCAGAACTCGTGGCCTCGGCCTCTCGACAGGATCGCCTCCTTAGCGCGGATCTCGCTGGCGTGCTCGGGTTTGGAACTGGCTACCCAGGCAGCACTGCAGTGCCTACAGGATACGTGGGACCTGGAGGCTCAGTCCCCGCTTCGTGACGTGCGGTCCATCCTGATAGCGGCCAACCGGTCCGCCTACCATTCTTCCGCCACCGCCAGGGCAGCGGCTGCCAAATGCGACCTCTGGAGGAGGGATACCCTTTTGCGCCTCTGCTCGGACCTTCCCTTGTCAGTGAAGACCCAGCTCCGTCACGCCCCCTTAGGGGGTCCTCAGCTGTTCGGCGACACTTGGCACACCTTTAAGGAATCTTCCAAGGACTTGTGGCCCAAGCCTGCATCTAACCCAGCCTCGACCCGCTTTCGCGCCCCCCGCACGGCGGGGGTCGTGCCCAGCGGTCTTTCAGGCCCTCCTTCTCTACAGTCGGATCTTCACGAGGTCGGGCCCGTCCATTCCAGGCTACTCAGGCCGGCCCCGCCCCTCGCCCTTCTTGGCCCCGCGGTGCCCGTAGATCGGGCCGCGGTCGGGCTCTTTGACTCGCCCCCGCCTCCGCCCCCGCCTCATTAATCGGGCCTCCCGTCGGCGGGCGGCTGTCGCTCTTCAGCGATCTTGGAGATCGCTGTTCCCGGACGACCCCTGGATTCTTTCCACCGTTACCGCAGGCCTGCAACTTCGTTCCTGTCGCCTCCGCCTCTTCGCTGAGCACCCTTGTGGACCCAGGAACCGCTCGACGGCACACAGGCGGACGCTCTGCGCGGGGAAGTGGCGACCCTCCTCACCAAAGCGGCGACAGAGGTGGTTTTGCGGCAGGACTCTCCGGCGTTCTACAGCCGACTCTTCTAGCTCCCAAACCAGGCGGCAAGTGGCGTCCAGTTATC
The DNA here is from genome assembly GCA_036245525.1 of Semisulcospira habei. Classification (NCBI taxonomy): domain Eukaryota; kingdom Metazoa; phylum Mollusca; class Gastropoda; family Semisulcospiridae; genus Semisulcospira; species Semisulcospira habei. The sequence continues at coordinate 73,209,110 of BTPG01000004.1, read as the reverse complement.
GACTTATCAGCTTGGCCTCGATTCAGGCTTGGCCTCGATTCAGGCTTGGCCTCGATTCAGGATGCTTATCAGCTTGGCCTCGATTCAGGATGCTTGGCCCCTCGATTCAGGATGGAGACGGCCAGGACACTCCGTGCGGCCCTCCGGCCGATGGACTTTGCGATCCGCCTCGATCTGTCAGACGCCTATCTGCACGTCCCGATTCATCCGTCGTTTCGCCGGTACCTTCGGTTTGACTTGGGGGGATCGTCTACCAGTTCTGCGCCCTTCCTTTCGGCCTCAACATCAGTCCGTGGGTGTTTACAAGACTGCTCGACGCCGTGATAGCCAATTTCCGTCAGCGCTCCTTGAGCCCGGCCTCCAATTACTTGGACGACCTTCTACTGCGCAACTTGGTCTCCGCAGCCCTCCAGACGGACAGGGATGCCCTGCTTTCCCTTCTGCGTCGTCTAGGTTTCCTACTCATTGGGGAAATCCGTTCTTCTCCCTCTCGACGGTTTCTACATCGGGGGATGGAATTCCTGACCGACCTCAACCTTGCCCGCCTGCCTCTGGCCAGGCGACAGAAGATAGTCGACTTAGCGACTTCGATGGGGATGGGATCCTCCTTCACCGCCAGGGTCTGGCTTCAACTCCTGGGCCTCCTCAGGGCGGCTGCGGACCTGCTTCCCTTGGGCAGACTTTATGCTCGGCCTCTCCAGCTACGTCTCCTTCTTCACTGGCGACCCTCGGGCGCTCTGTTGGATCTAGTACCTGTCACGCCTCGGGCTCGTCCTCACCTCGAGAGGTGGGCGGACCTCGCTTGGCTGGCTTCGGGGGTGCCCTACACTCCCCGCCGCCTCGGTGGTCTCTCTGTACAGAGGCGAGCCAGGCCGGCTGGGGCGCGCACCTGTTACCGGATTTCTCTCGGCCTCGGGCGTTGGCTTCGGGAGCTGTTCGGGAATCACGTCAACTGGCTGGAGCTGAAGGCAGTTGGATTGGCATTCGACGTTGGCAGGAGACCTTGGCCAATCAGGACGTCCTCGTGCTCTCCGACAACTCGACGGTGGTGGCTTACATACAGAATCAGGGTGGCACTCACTCGCCCTCCCTTTGCGTTCTTCGGTGCCACCTTCGCCTCTGGTGCAGGGATCGAGGCATTGCCCTACGAGCCCGCCACATCCCTGGCCACCTCAACGTGAAGGCGGACGCCCTGTCTCGTCGCGGACAATTGCTCCACACGGAGCGGTCCCTACGCCCGGATATTTTTCGCCTGCTCTGCTCTCACTGGGAAACGCCGCTAGTGGATCTGTTTGCCACCAGATGAAGCAGCCAGCTCCCGGTCTACGTCTCGCCAGTCCTGGATCCACTCGCTTGGGCAGTGGACGCGCTCCCCATTCCTTGGGTCGGCCGGATTGCTTACGCCTACCCCCCGGCAGTCCTCGTTCCGAAGGTACTGCGGAAGCTTCTGGGATGCTCGGCGGTCCTCCTGCTGGTGGCCCCCTTCAACTGGACCAAGAGCTGGACCACGGACCTCCTCGCGCTTGCGACGGACCCTCCTCTGGAGCTTCCTACCCCTTCCACGATGCTCAAGCAGCCCCGTCAGCGGCTTTTCCATCCGTGCCCCGTACGCCTCCGCCTACACGCTTGGAGGTTGTCCGGCACGCCCGCGCCGCTAGAGGTTCTCGGATGCAGCAGTGGCGGCAATTGCAGCAGCCCGCAGACTCTCTACAAGGAAGGTGTACGAAGGCAAGTGGAGGGTCTTTCAGACCTGGTGCACCTCCCATGGGCACCCTCCCACTAACCTAGCCTCCCACCAACTGGCGGAGTTCTTCCTGTGGCTCTTCGACGACCGGGGCTTAGCCCCGGTCGCCATCAAGGGCCACCGCGCTACGTTCGCGGACATCTACCGTCACCGGTGTCTTCCGGACCCAGGCGCCTACAAGGATCTGTCGAATTTCTGGCTCACTTTGAACTCCGACGTCCGGTTTCACGTTCCCTAGTACCCCGGTGGGATCTTGCCTGGGTACTGACGTGGTTGAATACGGACCGGTTGAGCCCCTCCCCTTGGCTCGGTTCTCAGACTTGACCCGGAAAACCTGTTTCCTTCTGGCTCTCGTTACAGCGTCCCGAGTCAGCGAGCTTCACGCGCTCTCGATGCTCCCAGCCTGTTTGCGGTTCGTTCCGACGGCTCTGCGCAGAGGCTCTCCGATCCGTCCTTCCTGGCCAAGAACCGCCGCCCGCGGCGGCTCCTCAGGTGCTAACGATACGGCCCCTCTGTGGAGCGGACCTCTCCCCTGGATCGCGGCAACAGGACCCAGTGCGGGCGCTAAAGATTTACCTGCGCCGCTCTCAGCCGCAGCGCCGGGGGCGCTCGCGCCTCTTCTTACCTTGTCCGCGGGCAGACGCCACATCTCGGCCCAGATCGTGTCATCCTGGCTGCGGTGGGTGATTAGGTCAGACTACCTAGACCTCTCCCCACGCGGCGCTGAGCCTTTACAAATCCGGGCGCATGAAGTGAGAGCAGTAGCCACCAGTCTAGCCCTGGACCGCAACTGCTCGGTCAAAGATATTTTGGCAGCGGGTGGCCGGCGCTCAGACTCCACTTTCGCACGCTTCTACCTTAAGAGACCTATCCGGCTGACGTGACTCCCTGGCACGGGTGGGCGACATCTCCGCGGCCCAGCACTCCCTCCGAGCGCTGCTGGCGTCTTAGGCACATCATAGCTGAAATCGTCGGGAGTTCTCTCTCGAGGGGGCCGGCGGAGTGGTTGGGTTGTGGTTAGATACGGCACCCTCCGCCTGTTCGCCATTCTCCCAGATAGTAATGCCATCGGTAATGTATTTTGAAAAAACAAATGAATTTTTTTTCTAAAATGTATTTTTTTGAAAAATACTTACCGATGGCATTACTCGAATGGCCCTCCCGCCTGCCCCGCTTGCCTCTTGTGGCTATGTGTGAAACTGACGAGGTCGCCCTGTGCTCGCCGGGATAGGGTAGTAAGGGGAGGCCACCCGGGGTCATAGTGCTTGGATCCCCGGTGTCTCCTCCCCAGTTGTGTGCTACACACAATTTTGCTGAAATCTATAGGCAATAGAGTGTATTCCCAGATAGTAATGCCATCGGTAAGTATTTTTCAAAAAAATACATTTTAGAAAAAAAATTCATTTTTTCTTTTTCTGACTCCAAAGTGCTTCCATATATGGGCCTTTGCTTTAGCATTTGCCACAATCGTGTACTCGCTTTCAGCCATTGTGCCTTTGTCTGCCGCACTTTCATAGAACTGCCTCTTTGTTCTAGGAAAAAACGTTTACTTTCGGTTTATAAAAAAAAAAGTTTACTTTCGTTTTCTATTGCAGTTCGCGGTATACCGACCCTTCCCGGACCGTACCGGTATACCGTATCGAGAGGCTTCCGAACCGATATAATACCGGTATACGGTAATACCGTGCACCTCTAGTGGATACGGATGCCTTACGCGAGGGTACACCTGCTTTCTCCCTCTGGGAGATTGACCGGCTATGAACCTTCCTCACGGAGGTCCACTCGATTATAGCCCACACGGCGGATGGGGTTGCTGGACACCCTACCGCGAGCCTTCCTCATCAAATTCTGCTCGTCTGTACACCGCTCTGCGGATGCTGTTGCTTGGACGCCCCACAGTGAGGATTTGGACGCCCTTCAGCAGGCCTTCCTCTTGTGGCCCGCTCGACTGTACTCCGCTCGGCGGAGACTGGTGCTTGGGATCCCTGACGCAAGGACTTGCCCGCTCACTCTCACTGGGAGGTTAGCCGGCGGCCCGCTTGCTTTGATCATGCTTTGCAGCTGCGATGGCTCTGGGCTCTGAGCTCTTTTGCAGGGACAAGCCGGTGCACTCCTGCGGGAGGCCAGTCAGCAGGGAACCAGCCTCTTTGAGGCTGCCTGCAGCGACCTTCGTCTCTCCACCCTAGGATGACTGGCAGACCGGACAGTTCGCTCCACAACAGGAGCCCCGTGCTCCTCCGATCATGGGACGGGACCACTAGTAAGGGGCGAGTCCTTCGGTTCTGGTACGGTGACTAGCACCTTCCACCCACCGAACTGGCTACCTTGCAGCTTGCCGAGTTCTGCCTTCGGCTCTTCGGCGACCAAGTGTGGGCTCCCGCCACGTCAGGGGCTTCCTCTCCACGAGCATGGATGCTTCGCCACTTCGGCAAGCCAATCTCCGGCGAGTACAAGCCCTCGCCGACCAGCTCTTCGGCTTCGGCGACCAAGTGTGGGCTCCCGCCACGTCAGGGGCTTCCTCTCCACGAGCATGGACGCTTCGCCACTTTGGTAGGCCGACCTCTGGCGAGTACAAGCCCTCGCCGACCTTATGGCTCCTTGGCCCCCAGCGCCGGTTCCCCGTGTGTGGATGCCGCGCTGGGACCTACCCGGGATTCTGGCGAGACGGGATTCAGACCGTTTGAAACGCTCCCCTGGGATCGGTGTGCCAGCTTCCCAGGAGACCTGCTGCCTGCCGGCCCTCGCCACGGCGTTCCGAGTATACGAGTTACATGCGCTCTGCACGCCTAGCCGGCCTACCTTCAGGACGGATGGCCACAGGTAGCTCCTCACTGTTTCTTACTTCCTCACCAAGCCTTCGTCTCCCTTGACCGCGCACCAGGGGATCACCAGACGGCCGCTGAAGAACTGAGCCTTCCCCGGGAGACCAGGCAGCAAGATCCGGTGCACCCCCGGTGAGTTTCTATGCCGATCCAAGCCCGTCTGGTGTTGACGGTCCCGCCTCTTTGGCCATCGACCACAGGCGGAGCTGACTTTGCAGCCCAAAAGATTCCTCTTGGCGACGCTGGGGCATTCGGTCTGCCTTCCAGGACCTCTCCCCAAAGTGAGACGTGACGCTGAGGATCCACGCACATGAGGTTAGAGTCTTCCCCACGTGCGTCACCCTCGACAGCTTCTGTGCCATCAGTGTGGCGTGTCATCTGGGCACGGGCGGGCAGTTCAACCTTTACCTGCTTCTACCTCCGGGATCTTGCTGGTCAGCAAGGCTCCTCGCTCTGGCGGGTGACAGCCCCGTGGCGCAATGCTCCCTCTCGGCGCCGGAGGTGCCTTTGGTTACTTAGCCGAAATTGTCGGGAGGTTGCTCTTAGGAGGGCGGGGCTGCGAGGCCTGTATTAGGTTGGGCGGCACCCTCCTCCTTTTCGTAATTCTTCCATATAGTAATGTCATCGGGAATGTATTTTGAAGAAACAAATGAATTTTTCTCTAAAATGTATTTTTTCGAAAAATACTTACCGATGACATTACTCGGACTACCCTCCCACCTGCCCAGCTTGCCGCAGGTAAGCTAAGCATTTTCGAATGGCGTGACACCACGTGACACGGACCGGATGGGCAGACACGGAAAGCTACTCACGGCCCTAGTTTCGGTCCCGTGAGTTGCCTTCCTGGTTGTGTAGGAACACAACAGGTCTTAGGCTGAAATTACGTAAGCTATGTAGATATTCCATATAGTAATGTCATCGGTAAGTATTTTTCGATAAAATACATTTTGTTTCCTCAAAACACATTACCGATGACATGACTAACTGGATGTCACACCAGGGAGGAAGAATATATACCACTCGGAATATTTGGATATTTGTTCGATTTTAATGATTTGATCTTCTCATTCGCACGACAAACAATAGACAAGACGTATACAAACCTAAGCAATATTCACTCGATTCATACATGCATCTGTAAAATACGCACACCCTCAACCATTTGCACAATGTTCACAGCACTAACCACACATCCTACACTTATTGTTCCACTACGATGTCACATCTCCGCAATGTCTGTCGATAATAACTGACACTAATTAATGCTTAGATCCTCGAATGATCAAACAGTTTGATTACTCCGACCGTGGATAAAGATGGATGTAGCGTCGCTGCTGTTGATTCGGCCACACCACTGGTCGAATAATCGCACTGTCTCTCGCGATGACACGTCGAAGCTCCACACGCACACCGTCAGGATCAACTTGTTATCTCGCACACCACGTTGATTAACCACATTCCCACACGAAGCATACACAAATCCAACTTCTCAGCTGGTGATAGGGGAGGGAAGCATCTATAACACATACAAAACGTATCTCTCCATAAGAAATCTGCCATTGCTAAAAAGTTACTTCCGCCGGAATGACGACACTGTAACGATGACGACCGCTAACGGCTTCCGGACGTTGTCGCCGATTCCCGATCGTTTCCGACATCGAATAAATATTGTAATAACAGTCAATTCGAAATATCATGCACACACACGAATACAACATATTTCCGCACAACACATAACCTCTCACCACGATACGAATTATTCATTTCAAAATCAACAGGCTCCACAAAACGTTTTGATCATTCCATTCAATCCCGCGCGCCGATCGCCAGACGACACCGCAAACTCGCCGATGGGCGCCGAATATCATACAATCTCAGATCTAGAGCCGAACAACTAATACATTTTCCGAATCTACTACTTAACAAACGCGAATCAGCTATATAATAAACAAATACATACCCAAAGATGCGTGAAGTAAACCTTCGACTGTTTCAGGCCTGTCTGCCCATCTTGGCCGTTGGACAAGGTCCGGTACTCGTTACTCTAATCAGTCGATCTGGTTACTAGTCGTAGTTCTTAAACTACAAAATTTTACGTACCACTGTACTGAGCATTCTGCTCTCAATCGTCTATTCTACCATAGACCATAACACGGCATTTCTCTGCCCACTACACCTCACAAAAAAACAACTTTTACTGAGAGCAAAAATCTCTCCTGACTGACTGTCTTCCAAACGATTCACAGTGACGTAACTCTTCAAACCAACATCCTACGTCACATGTTCCAAACACACATCTTACGTCATATGTTCTTGACGTCACTAAAAAGTACATGCCATAACCGCAACACACAACAAAGAACGAAAGTTCTCCACGAAAGAAAATACTGCATAATGATTAAAATAAATTGTGACACTGGAAATAGTCTACTTGCTTACCAATTTTAGCCTAAGACCCAAAGGGTCCCCCCAGGAGGCTCTCGGGGATCCCTGATAGGGACGAGAGAGCTTTCGGGGATCCCTAACAGGGACGAGAGTAGCCTCCCCTGCCCATCCGGTCAGGCGCCCGGTGGTGTCTCCTTTAGCCAGTTGTCTACTTCGCTGTTAGCGTTCGGACGCTTTTACCTGAGCCTCTGACCCTTGGAAAGACTGTGTACGGTTCGACCGTCCCTTACCGGCCTGCCTTCGCCTAGCCTCTCGTCTACCGCTTCTGGCGTGGCCTCCGTCTTCTCTGCTAGCCCTCGTCTGTACCTCGTGCTCTTGGCTGGCCCTGGAACCTTCTAGGCTCCCGTCGTCGTCTCCCTGCCATTCCGCCATGGACAGGTAAAGTCTCGGCCGTTTCCGACGTCTCGCCTGGCTGGGTCGGACGTCGGGCTTCGCTCGAGCTACTGTTGGTTTCTCTCCGCATTTCACGGTGAGTTTCGAGTGTTTCTTAATTTCAAAGCTTTATATGGCGGGGTTCGTTACCCGCCCCCGGTCGCCTTTCATGTTTGGGTATGGGCTGCAGTTATCTAGTGCGCCTCTCCCCAGTACGTCGACCTCCAGTGACCTACTGTCTGGTACTTTGTGCTTCGTCACTCTGCCGTTCCGCCATGGAAAGGTGGAGTATCGGCCACTTCCTACGTCTCGCCTGGCTGGGCCGGACGTCGGGCTTCGCTCGAGCTACTGTTGTTGTCTTTGCATTCACTGTCAGTTTCGCGTGTCTCTTAATTTTCGAAGCTTTAAATGGCGGGGTTTGTTACCCGCCGCCGGTCGCCTTTCATGTTTGGGTTTGGGTTGCAGTTGCCAAGTGCGCCTCTTCCCAGTTCGGCGACTTCCAGTGACCTAGTGTCCGGTGCTTTGTGCTTCGTCACTCTGCGGTTCCGCCATGTAAAGGTAAAGTCTTGTCCGCTACCTACGTCTCCCCCGGCGGGGCCGGACGTCGTGCTTGGCTCGGACTTCTGTTTGTTTTGTCTCCGCATTTAACGGTGAGTTTTGCTCGTTAATTCGGAGCTTTATATGGCGGCGTTAGTTGCCCGCCGCCCGTCACCTTTCATGTATGGGTATGTGTTGCAGTACCAAGTGCGTTGCTGCCCAGGACGGAGGCTTCCAGTGGCCTGGTGTCCGCCATACTGTAGACCGGGTGCCACCTGCCCCTCTGTCATCGGCTGCGCTGGCTGCCCTGCTTGACTGGAGGTTCTTGGTCTCTACTCCGGTGTTCCACCGCCGAGCGACCCGCGACTTCCGCCTCCTTGGGACCTTCCGCGGCACGGCGGAATTGTTCCAGCTGCCCTCGGACATGGGATAGCCACTCCTCTCGTCCCTGGTAAGTTTGTAGCTTATTCGTAGACGCGTTAAGCCCGCTGACTCCTCCGGCGAGTCGCCAAGCTGGCTACGTGCCCCCCTCCCGTAAAAAGGAGCCCCGGGCACCGCGACCATGTCGCCTTAGTTCACGCGTCGGCCCCTCGGCCAAACCTCAAGCCCGCTGACTCCTCCGGCGAGTCGCCAAGCCGGCTACGTGCCCCCCTCCTTGAGCCCCGGGCACCGCGACCTCGGTCGCTAATTAAGCGTCGGCCTTTGGCCCTTCTTCTAAGCCCGCTGACTCCTCCGGCGAGTCGCCTAGCTGGCTACGTGCCCTCCTCCTTGAGCCCCGGGCACCGCGACCTTGTCGCCTGTTACATACAAAAAAAAAAAAAAAAAAAAAAAAAGAAGAAGTTGACGCTTGGCCTCGCGGCCCCTCTTGAGCCCGCTGACTCCTCCGGCGAGTCGCCAAGCCGGCTACGTGCCCCCCTCCATGAGCCCCGGGCACCGCGACCTTGTCGCTAATTAGCTTAAGCACCGGCCTTCGGCCCATCTAAGCCCGCTGACACCTCCGGCGAGTCGCCTAGCTGGCTACGTGCCCCCCTCCTTGAGCCCCGGGCACCGCGACTTTGTCGCTAACTAGTCTACGCGTCGGCCTTCGGACCTGCTCAGCCCGCTGACTCCTCCGGCGAGTCACCAAGCCGGCTACGTGCCCCCCTCCTTGAGTCTCGGGCACTGCGACCTTGTCGCCTATTGTTGACGCGTTGGCCTCACGGCCCCTCCTAAGCCTGCGGACTCCTCCGGCGAATCGCCGAGCCGCTTTGTGCCCCCACCTTGAGCCCTGGGCACTGCGACCTGGTCGCCAATTAGTTCACGCGTCGGCCTTCGGCCCCAGCTTAAGTCCGTGTGCCCCCCTCCTTGAGCCGGGCACCGCGACCTTGTCTCCTTCGTTCTCACTTCGGCACTTCGACCTCAGTCTCTGGGCCCGCTGACTCCTACGGCGAGTCGCCTAGCCGCTTGTGCCCCCTCCTTGGGCCCCGGGCTCCGCGACCCTTATCGCCTGTTGGTACCCTACGCGGCTTTGGCCCCTCCTTCCAACCCGCTGACTCCGCCGTCGAGTCTCCAGCCAGCTACGTGCCCCCTACTTGAGCTTCGCGCACTGCGTCTGGATCGGCCTTCTTGTACCTCGGGACTTCGGGCCGTTTCCCCTGGCGCCTACGGCCTTCCACGTTTCACCGGTTCTCGTCTGTTCACCGAAGTGAAGCTACGTCGCGCGGTTAGCGCTTGGTTGGGTGCCCCTAGGGGTACACCCAGTGCAGTGGGGATCGACTTCCTCGCCCTCGTCGCCTGGATAGTTGCGGCGCCCGACGGTCGTCGCCCGCCCCTCGACTCCCTCCGGGGTCCCTGTCGACCTTTGCCTGGTGCGGCGCTGTCGTTCTCCTCGGGACATCCTCTTCCCCGCTCCCTGCACCCTTCGCCTCCGGCGTCTCCCCGACCCTCTCCGGGGGATGACTCGGCGTCCTGCGTTCGTCTCTGGCCTGCTGACGTCTTAGCCTTCGGCTCCCCGGTTCGCTGGCCTCTCGCTCCCTTCGTGCTCGCGGCCTCCGGTGGTTCCGCCGGCGCCCGTGCTTGCGGCAACCCTTCCCAGCTCTAGCGGATCTTCCGCGTGGCTTCGAACCCTCCGCCCCTTGCCTTCCTTCGTTCGTGGCGGCCTGGCTCCTTCTTGACCACCTCCCCTGATGCGACGTCGCAGCTCTACCGTGCTCCTGTGGGTACCCGCGCCCGTCGGCCCTGCCTGGCAGTCTCTGAAGGAACCCTTCTAGGCCTGTGGGCCCAACGCCACCCTTGTGGATTGGGTTCCCGCCCTTTCGGACCAAGGCCCTCGCCCTTCGCGCGCAGGTCTCCGCTCTTCTTTGGGAAGTTGCGATGCTGCTCATCGCTCGGCACGGCTCCCCCGCCTCGGACCCTTTGCGTCGCCTTCAGCCCTTGGTTGTCGCCGCCAGCCTGGACCTACCCGTTGCTTCTACGCGTCCCCATGCCTCCCGCCCCCGCCTTTGTCTTCGCTTGCCGTCGACGGGACCGTTCCAGCTCGGCCTCCTTGGTGTGGTCTCCCCTCAGCCCTGGGTCCTTGCGTGGATCGTGGATGCCTTGGTTGCCCGGGACCTTCGATCTTCCGCCAGCCATTCTCCTCCTTGGTCGACCTGCTTCTGCGGTATCAGTCAGTGGTTCCTCCTCGAGGGCAGGGATGCTCTCCTCCTCCGGTTGCTCGCCTGGTCGCCCTGGTCAGCGCCTACGGTCCGACCTCTCGCCCTCGCCGTCTGTTCACCTGGGAATGGTTTTGGTGACCGACCGCAACTTGGTGCGTCTTCACGAGCCTCGGATCCAGTCCTTGCCGTTCTAGCCCGTGGGTAGCTGCGGGCGCGGCGGTCCCCACCTGACTGCGGCTCCAGCTCCTCCTCCTGACGAGTGCGGCGGCTGATCTCCTTCCCTCGGTCTTCTGTACTCCGCCTCTGGAGGCTGTCCTCCGGCGATCTCTCTACCCTGGTGCCGATCTCCCCTGTGCTGCGCCACTTCGGCTTCGCTGGACGGACATTCTTAGCTCGGCTCCCGGATTCCCCCTGACCTCGCCACTGCCCCTCTCTCTCTGCGTCGTTGCTGGTCTCGGCGGTTAAGGCGCTCTCCTTCTCCCGAATTCCACTCGTCGGCCGTCCGCTGGCCCGCGAACCTGACTTCGCGGCACGTCACCCGCTGGGACTGGTTGCAGTTGGCAGGCCCTCTGCGCTTGGCGATACGATCTTTGGACACAGGACCTCCTCATCCTTCCGACAACCCCTCTTCGTGGCTTGCCTTCAGACGCAGGAGGAACCCGCTCTCCTGACTTCTGCTTCCTCCTCTATCGCCCCTTCGCTGGTGCGCGGACAGCGACTTCTCCCTCCCAGACCGCCGCAGTCCAGGTCACCTGTTCGTACTGGCAGACTACCTCTTGCGACAGAGGCATCCTTCGCAGGTTCTGCGCTCGTTGGGAGACTCCCCCCTTGTTCTCCTCGCCTCGAAGTGGAGCCTCCGGCTTCCCTCTTCATCTCCCCGTTCCCGACCTCTGGCCTGGGCAGTCGATGCGCTTGATCCCTTGGGACGGACTGGTCCTTACACCTACCCTCCAGCGGTCCTGGTCCTCAAGTCCTGCTCAGCCTCCGGGGATGCAACGCAGTCCTTCTCCTGGTAGCCGTTCTCCCGGACCGGATCATGGACTAACGACCTTCTCAGTCTCGCCACGGGCTCACCCTCCCTCTTCCCACCCCCCGCACGATGCTCGAGCAGCGCCGACAGCCGCTCTTCCACCCCTGCCCCGAGCGACTTCTCCTACACGCCTGGCGATTTTGCGGCAAGCTCTCTCTGCTGGAGGCTTCTCGAGTGCGACAGCGGACGCTATCGCTTCAGCCCGCAGTCCTACCAGACGTGTCTACGAGGGAAAGTGGCGTGCTTCGTGCCTGGCGCTCTGACCCCGCCGCCTCTCCACCGTCGGCCTGACGTCTCCTCAGCTCGCGGACTTCTTCTCTGGCTCGTCCAAGACCAAGGTTGGCTCCCCTCTGGGGCAGCTGCTACCCCTCTTGATCGCCGACGCCTACTGTCACCTCGGCCGTCCCGACCCAGCACCTGCAAGGACCTGCCCGACCTTATGGCGCGTTCGGCATGCAGCGTCCGGTCTTCCTCTCCCTTGGCCCGTGCTGGGACCTCCCTGGTCCCCCCCTGACTGACTTCGGACCGTTAAACCGCGCCATCTGGCCCGCTTCGCTGACGTGACTCGGAGGCCTGCTTCCTGATGGCCCTCGCCACGGCGCCCCGCGTCAGCGAGCTCCACACGCTCTCGTCTCGCCCCGCCGGCCTGCAGTTCCGAGTGGATGGCTCCGTGCAGCTACTCCCGGATCCTTCTCGCTCAGCCTAGGTCTCCCTTGACAGCGCCTCTGGCCCTCGCCGCTCGGCCGCTTACACGACCCGGTTCCTCGGGGCACTCCGCAGCAAGATCCGGGACAGGCACTTCGTATCTACCTGCTCCAAGTCCGTGCGGAGGGGACGGTCTCGTCCCTTGCCGCCGACCGCTGGCAGAACCGGCTTCTCAGCCCAAACGTTCTCCTCCTCGCTCCGCTGGGTATTCCGGTCCGCCTATCGCGACCTCTCCCCACAGGGAGCCGGGGCACTGAAGATCCGCGCCCATGGAACGCGCGCTAGGGCCGCACGTCTCGCCTTCGCCGCGCCGGTGTGGTTAAGGACACTGTGGCGGCGGTGGGGGGCGGGACGGATCTACCATTGCCGCTTCTACTCCCGCGCCCTGACAGTCCAGCGCGACAACCTTACGCTGGTGGGCAACTTCTGCGGCGCAACACTCCCTCCAGGCGCCCTCGGCGCTTAGGCGGCACTTCGCTAAAATTGTCGGGAGTGGGTGATCAGGAGTGACGGGCCGTCTTCGTCCCTGAAGAGGTTTCTAAAAGGGATTGTGCGGCACCCTCCTCCTCTTTGCCATTCTTCCAGTTAGTCATGTCATCGGTAATGTGTTTTGAGGAAACAAATTAATTTTTCTCTAAAATGTATTTTTTCGAAAAATACTTACCGATGACATGACTCGGAGGTCCCTCCCTCCTCCCCGCTTGCCGCTGGTAACTCCGTAGACAACTGGCTAAAGGAGACACCACCGGGCGCCTGACCGGATGGGCAGGGGAGGCTACTCTCGTCCCTGTTAGGGATCCCCGAAAGCTCTCTCGTCCCTATCAGGGATCCCCGAGAGCCTCCTGGGGGGACCCTTTGGGTCTTAGGCTAAAATTGGTAAGCAAGTAGACTATTTCCAGTTAGTCATGTCATCGGTAAGTATTTTTCGAAAAAATACATTTTAGAGAAAAATTAATTTTGCGAAAAATTCATATTTTGGCATTTTCTCAGACATTATTCTACCTACAGTCTCCAAAGTTAGCCCAAGGATACTTTGTTGCAAGATCTTTCTAAACATATCAATTTGATTGACGTCTCTCAAAGGTCAAGGTCACAGGAAATAGATAAAAAAAATAGGCATATTTTGACTTTTTTCTCCAATACTATTAACAACTTCAAACCTAGACTTGGTACAAAGATACCTGATGGTAAGACCTTTCTATGCATACTAGTTTGGTTGACCTCTTGGAAAGGTTAAGGATTACAAGAGATCAGGAAATAATAGCCATATTTTGTCCAAAGATGTTTTTTTCCTCAAAAATACTATTTACAACTCCAAACTAAATTCGGTACAGAGATACCTGATAGTAAGACCTATCTATCCATACTCGTTTGGATGATCTCTTGGAAAGGTCAAGGGACACAAGGTCAGCAAATGTGTGTAAAATGCTAATTTTTGATAGAATTGTAGTTTTTAATCAACATTTTGCACACTTTTCAATCACATTTGGCACAAAGGTAGCTTATGATACTGTGCATACTGATTTAGTTGCCCCTTGCTAAAGGCCAAGGGTCATGGGATGATCCACAAACTGGTAATAAAAAAAAAAAATAGCCATGTTTTGACCCCAAAATTTTGTTTCTTAAATATTACCTTTAATTTCAAACCCAAACTTGGTACAGAGATACCTGTTGGCAAGACCTATTTATGCATACTAAGTTGTATGGGTCACAAATATGTGAAAAATGTTAATTTTTGTTAGAATTTTAATTTTTATCACAGATTTTGTAAACTTTTCAATCAAATTTGGCATGAAGGTTGCTGATGTCAAGACATTTCTATGCATAATTTAGTTGATGCAACGTAAAGGTCAAGGGTCACAGGGGTTGGCAGATGTGTGAAAAATGCTTACATTTTTAGAAAACGTGAATTTCTCTAGTGCAGAAGCCAACCCTTTACATACTGCCACAAAGGTTACTTACTGTCACAAAGGTCACACGTATGTGGATCAGTCATACACGTGAGCCATAATGGCTTTGCCTTTCTTGTTTTTAGCTGCATCTGTCTGCTTTACTGTGATAAAGTCGGCAGCATTGAATTCTTTGGTATTGCATGACCAGTACACAGTGTGTACACAGTATACAGTGTACCAGAATGAGAAGGTGTGATTTTCTCTGTTTTCATAATGACAATTTCTGTTCCATTATGACTATGATTTATTAATGTACGTCATTTGCCTAACTGTCCTGGTCAGCACAAGGTCATCAGGCCGATGTCGACTGCAGTTGTCCCGTGCATGGCTGTGCATGGCCCTAATGTTGGCCTCATGACCTTTTGCTCACTGTAATTGTCAATTACACAAAAATTGCAGGAACAGGAAGAAGGGTTTGACTAAAAGGTAAACTTCAATGTGCTTCTTTAGAAATGGACTTAATTTGCTTGTCTTTATTTTCAGTTGCCGAAAGGGAAGCACTTCTGGCACAAGAGTCAAACAAGTGAGTACATGTATGAGTTGTAATGAATTGGTTTTGGGTTTTTTATTTCTATTTTGGGGAGTTTTACATTCACCTACATTCATTAGAATCAGGTAAAAGAAAGTAAGCAGTGTCTGTTGAAAGCAGACGGTGCAGTCATACCACAAGGGCTGGCTCATTTGATCGACTTGGCGTCTTTCCAGCTGTGTTGCATCTCTTGTCTCAAAAGATAAGTAGTCCTTGTACATGTATTACTGAAAGTGTGTCTATGCTGCAAATTTTAACGCTTTGGGTGTCGGTAGCAGTTTTGTAGTCATGATTCCTGCCGGTTGTACATGTCTTTCCCAAGTGTTTGTTTCCTCAAAATCCATACCGTTGGCATTACTATATGGAATATACCCTTTAGCTTATGGATTTCAGCCTAAGAGCCCTTTGTGTGTACCTACATGACAAGAGCCGCAACTCTAGGGAGTTGTAACCAAGTACCTGGGTAGTCTCCCCTCCCTCCATCCGGTCACGTGAACAGTGAGTTACCGCCAGTCTTACCCTTAGCTCGCCATGAGTACGGTTCACCGGCTTCAGCCTCCAACCGTTCCATTGGGATTACGTTCGGTTACTACCCTACATGTGGCAAGTTCTACTACTGGTTATGAAGATGGCGCGTTGAGGCCTCGGGTTACACCTATGGAGTCCGTCTGCTAAAGGAAGACGGTGGCGTCAGCGCAACCCATGGAAATGGACGAATTTGAAGCAACAGACTGAGCTTAGAGCAACCCTCTGTTAAGGTAGTGAGTAGGTTCACGGGGCCGGTCGTTAGTGGCCCCGTGCGGTCGCTCTTACGGTTATGCTTTGTCTTGCAGTACGCAGTTATGCACTTGTCGGAAGTGTAAAGGCTTCTACTGGCCGACGGACTCACTCGGTCTGTGTCTTCCTTTCACCGGCTGTTCCTCTTCCCGCACCTGCGGCAATTGTGCCCCGTGGTAGGAGCGCATGTGGTCACAGCTGTGGGGGTTTTATCGGCTTGGACGGCCTGCAGAGCAGACTAGAGAAGCTACCAGGCTGTCGGCAAGTCACCGGGCGCCGCGAGACCCTCCGGCTTTCTCTACACCGCCAAGCCCCACAGCCCCGCTCCTACGACCGACACCAGAGAATGTAAGCCCTCCTTCTCCTAAGACGCAGTACCCACTCCCTGTAGTTGGCCCTCACGTAGCAATGGCCGGGATGGCCTGAACAGTCTCAGATGGTCCTCCAGCAGTGATGACCGAGACTTTATCGACCGCACGGCTGTTTCAGATTGGCCACTTAGTTTGTTCCAGGCGAGCGGCAAAACTGGGTCACATCTGGTGCTGGAGCACTGCCTCAGCAAGTCTCTCAGCTGTCAGGCTGTCTGATAAGCGGGCTTTCTGATAAGCGCAGTACAGCAGGGAAAATTACTACCTTTTATTTTTCATGACTTTCTTATTTACCATTCAAGTGTGTGATGCAAAACTTTGTTTAAAAGCAGACATTCTGCCCAACACACTGACACCAAACACACTATAGTTGTGACAATCCAGTAGCCAGCAGGATAAGGTGCAAATAATAATAATAATAATAATAATAATTACGGTATTTATAATGCGCTTATCTTATAATAATTATAACTCTAAGCATGCACTCACAACTCGCGCACGCATGCGCACGCTTTAGACAACGACTCATGTACCACAAACAGTGAAATACATTACGACAGTCTGCTTAGGGTGGAGAGTGTGGTGGTATAGTGCTAGAACTGTTGAAAGAGGTGAGTTTTGAGGGCGGACTGGAAGGAGGAGAGAGAGTGTTTCTGACAGAGAGAGAGTGGGAGAGTGTTCCAGGTGGATGGACCGTATACTGAGAAGGAGCGGGGGCCGGAAGTGCTGAGTTTGGTGCGGGGGATGTGGAGGTGGAGAGGGTCGGAGGCAGAGTGGAGGGATCAGGGAGGAGTGTAGGGGTGAAGTAAGTTTGAGAGCTAGGCGGGAGCGCAGTTGTTCAGGGATTTGTAGCAGAGAGACAGAATCTTGTATTGGATGCGTTGGGGGATGGGAAGCCAGTGAAGGAGTTTGAGCAGGGGAGTGATGTGGTCGGATGTTTTTCTTTCTGAGGACGAGGCGGGCAGCATTGTTCTGGATGCGCTGGAGAGTGAAAGTGGTGGAGTGAGGGAGGCCCGGAAAGGAGATAGTTGCAGTAGTCGATGCGAGATAGGATGAGAGAGACAGCAAGTTTGGTGGCAGCTTCGGTAGTGAGGTATTTTCTGATCTGACTGATGCGGCGGAGGTGGAAGTAGCATGCCTGGGCCGTGGCGGAGACGAAGCTGGTCATGGAAAGAGAGGAATCGAGGATAACGCCGAGGTTTTTGGCCGAGTCAGAGAGGGAGATGGGGGTGCTGTCGAGTTGAAGGTGGAGGGAGGGAGGGAGCTGGGAAAGTTTCTGGCGAGTGCCTACCAGCATGGCTTCTGTTTTGTCGTCATTCAGTTTAAGCTTGTTTGCTGTCATCCAGTTTTTCACGTCTTCGTAGCAGTCAGCCGTGCGAGTCAGTAGTGACTGAGTGTTGTCGAGTTTGTCTTTGTCTAGTAGTTGTGAGTCGTCAGCATAGAGGTGGTGGTGTATGTGGTGAGACTGGATGATGTTGGACAGGGGAGAGGTGTAGAGTGTGAAAAGGACTTGGCCCAGTGGAACTCCGCGGGAGAGCGTGACTGGGTTGGAGGAGACGCCGTCGATGGTGACGGACTGCTGTCTGTCGGAGAGGTAGGAGAGAAACCAGGAGCGAGCAGAGTCAGTGATGCCAAAGAAGTGGTGAAGGCGGTGGAGGAGGATAGAGTGGTCTATAGTGTCGAAGGCAGCAGAGAGGTCGAGTAGCGTAAGAAGGGAGATGTTGCCCGAGTCGGTGGAGAGAAGCAGGTCGTTTAAGACATGTAGAAGGGCTGTTTCAGTGCTGTGATGTTTGCCATAGGTAGACTGGAAGAGACTGAGGAGGTTGTTGTCGGCAAGGTGGAGGTTGAGCTGGTTGAGAACGACCTTCTCAAGAAGCTTGGACAGGAAAGAGAGATTGGAGACTGGGCGATAGTTTTTGAGTTTGTTTGGGTCGAGGTTGTGTTTTTTGAGGAGAGGACGGACGATGGTGGACTTGAAGATATCAGGGACGGAGCCATTCTCTAGAGATGTGTTGATGATGTCGGTAATGAATGGCAGAAGTTTTGGAAGGCCGTTCCGGTAGAGAGAAGCTGGGAGAGGGTCTAGTTCGCAGGTTTTGAGAGGCATGGACTTTATGGTCTTGAGGACTCTGTCCTGAGAGACGGGCCGGAAGGATGAGAGAGGGGTGCCGGAAAAGGGGGTGTCGGGAGGGCAAGGTGGAGAAGGCAGAGTGTCGAGTGTGTTGCGCAGAGTTTGGATTTTGTCGGAAAAATAGGTGGAAAAAGCGGACGGGAGTTCTTCTTTGCTGTGTGTGTTGGGGAGAGGAGAGTCTTTAGAAATGCCTAGGAGTGTGTTCATGGTTGCGTAGAGGGTTTTGGAAGAAGTGGATTCCAGGATTTTGTTTTGAAGGTGTTTACGTTTGGAGTCGGAGATCATTCTGCAGACTTTGGATCTAGTTGTTTGGAAGATCTGTCTGTGAACGGTGAGGTCAGATGAGCGCCAGCGGTGTTCCGCTTGTCGGCGCTTGCGCTTGGCCTCAGCTATTTCGTCAGTGAGCCAGTGAGTTTTGTCACAAAATAGATGAAGTTCCAACATCAATAACACAAATACGATGCACACAGTAAGTATGACTTACCAGATCAGACGTACCATGAAAGGGGCCGGAGAGCGGAGGGTGATAATGAGGTCACTGTTAGTGCCAGTACTCTCAGTCACGAAGCAGTAGCACGGATCAATGTTATCAGTTCTTTCATGTACTTCGTTAAGTCTTTTTGTAATGTTTATGTATAGCAAAGCACTTAGTCAGACATCACATTCTTTGTTAATAGTTAACAAGACTGCAGACATACGGCCCACTGACACTAAATGGTCTGGTTTGTAAGAGGCCGAGAGGAGGGAGCAGAGAAGGGATTAATGAGAACACTGATAGACGATAGCCAGAAGACAAGTGGTATCCAAGATGCCGCATTCCTTGCTATTAGCATTAGTTTCATCCACAACTAGAGATTCTTGTTGCAAGGTTTTTAGTGGGATAAAACTGACATTCAGGCAGGCAGTCACGGAAATGTGTGACAGTCATACTGTCTTGTGCGTTTTCTGCTTTTGTGACATCGGAGTGCTTGCTAAATGAACATAGCTTTTTGTTTAGTCCCTTTCTAGCTATAGGACCTATTATCAGTCGTAACGTATGTTTATGTGAGAGTTTGCACCAATTTAAATGAACTGTATTCCAAAGTTCACAAAGATGATTCACATAAACTACCAATCAGAAGGCGAGCAGGCAAGGTATGTGGCAGATCCTGGAGTGACTAGGCTGTCCCCCAAAGTTCCTCAACATGATCGTCCAGCTCCACGAGGACCAGCAAGGCCAGGTCAGACTAAACAGTGACCTCTCAGAACCATTCCCCATGCGCAACGGCGTGAAGCAAGGCTGCGTACTGGCACCGACCCTCTTCACCATCTTCTTCAGCATGATGCTGAAGCAGGCCACAGTGGACCTCGACGATGACGACGCAGTGTACATCAGGTATCGTCTCGATGGCAGCCTGTTCAACCTCAGACGACTGCAGGCCCACACCAAAACCCTAGACCAACTGATTCGTGAGCTGCTCTTTGCTGATGACGCTGCCCTCGTTGCACACACAGAGAGAGCCTTGCAGCGCATTACGTCCTGCTTCGCAGATGCCGCCCAGCTCTTTGGACGTCAGTCTGAAAAAGACAGAGGTCCTTCATCAGCCAGCACCCAAGGAAGAGCATCGCCCTCCCCACATCACCATCGGCGAGTCCGAACTGAAGTCTGTACACCAGTTTACCTACCTCGGCTTCATCATCACGTCAGACGCCAAGCTGGACAAGGAGCTGGACAACAGGCTGGCAAAAGCGAACAGTGCTTTCGGGCGACTATTCAAGCGGGTGTGGCACAATCAACAGCTGAAAAAAGGCACCAAGATCAGCGTGTACAGAGCTGTCGTCCTCACCACCCTGCTGTACGGTTCCGAGTCCTGGGCCCTCTACCGCAGCCAACTACGACTCCTCGAACGCTTTCACCAGCGCTGCCTGCGTACCATCCTCATCATTCACTGGAGTGACTATGTCACCAACGTCGAGGTCCTTGAACAGGCGGAAACTTTGAGCATCGAGGCTTTGCTGCTGCGGACACAGCTTCGCTGGGCGGGGCACGTCTCCAGGATGGAGGATCATCGCCTACCCAAGATCACTCTGTTCGGTGAGCTCGCCACTGGACACCGAGACAGAGGGGCACCAAAGAAGAGATACAAAGACGGTCTCAAGAAGTCACTTAGTGCCTGCCAAATCGACCACCGCCAGTGGTCTTCGCTTGCTGCGGACCGTGACACCTGGCGCTCCACCATTCACAAGGCAGCCGTCTCATTTGAGGACTCTCGCAGAGCTAACCTCAAGGACAAGCGGCTCAGGAGAAAAAACAGAGTTGTCGTAATTCAGAACCCTGACCAGACCTTCCCCTGCAGCCACTGCGGTCGAACCTGCCTGTCCCGGATTGGCCTCCGCAGTCACGAAAATGCCTGCAGACGACGTGGGCAAGCCCTATAGAATCTTCGTTCGCAAAGTCAAGCCATGACCAATCAGAAGGACAGATGTTGGCATCCCAAAAATCAAAAACCGCATTGACAACTACGTGATCTTCTTTAGAACCAACTTTCCAGCAGTAAAGATAATCCCAAAGCAGCACATACTTGAATGCCACTGTGCAGACTTTATCACACAATGGGGCTTTGGACGGGCACTCCATGGTGAGCAAGGAGGCGAAGAGACACATGCAACAATAAACATTCTAAAGAGCAGGACATATGGCTTACAAAAGGAAGCGGAAAAGTCAAATTACTCATGACAGAACACATGACACTAGTGTCACCTGTGTTGTACTCAGTCATGCCACCTGTGAAGAAAAGAAAACAGTAAATGGAAGCAGGTGATTGTTATGCTTTCGTTACACACACACACACACACACGCGGCGGTGGTTTAAAAAAAATTGTTATATCACATCATCGGATTTCTATCACTTTCTGTCAGACAATTAAGCTAATCTTTTTTTTTTCTTAGTCACTAAGTTGGTCGCATTTGCTGTCAGAGGACGTTTTGGTGTGCCAAGCAGACTGATGTGCATAGGTATATTGAATTTCCTTATTCTGTGCTGCTTTGGTGGTCTGTTTCATGTTCAAAGCAGACTTTTCCAGATTAAACATTTTCGTCCTGAGAAACTATCCAAGAGTGAGATCCTCTTGTTTACCACACAACAGTTTTCTTTAACCCAGTTAATACCATGGATGCATTTCCCAAATTTTGGAGGTGTCATCTAACGACTGAGTACCAGTTGTAGTAAATGGATTGACTATGATAATTCAAGGGTAGTGCCAGATTAGCTTTGTGCTTGATGTCGCCAAGCAAATCTGGCACTACTCTTGAATTACCATGGTCGATCCATCTCCTGCTGTAGGGTGTTGGGGTAAAACTGAAAGTAGTGCCAAAGAACTGTGTGTCCAGTGTTGAAATTGTAACTCAGCAAGTCCAGCGGTGTAATTATCGTTTAGACAGATCCGTGCTGCTGCTACGTGCCTGCGAGAATACTGGCACTAACAGTGACCTCATTATCACTCTCCGCTCTCCAGCCCCTTTCACGGTATCTCTGATCTGGTAAGTCATACTTACTCTAGGCATGTTACTTCTAGCACATGTAAGTCCGTTTTGATGTAGTTTGTATCGTATTTGTGTTATTGATGTTGGAACTTCATATATTTTGTGAAAAAAAATCAACACAGACAGTGAAATCCATTCTTTTCTCTTTATTTGCACCTTATCCTGCTGGCTACTGGTTTGTCACAACTAAAGTGTGTTTGGAGTCAGTGTGTTGGGTAGAATGTCCGCTTTTAAGCAAACAAAGTTTTGCATCACACACTTGAACGGTAAATAAGAAGGTCATGAAAAACAAAAGGTAGTCATCAGGAAGCCTGCTTACAGTCAGCCTAACAGTTGAGAAATTCGCTGAGGCAGCGCGCAAGCACCAGATGTGACCCAGTTTCACAGCTCACCTGGAACAAACTAAGTGGCCACTTCTAGCGCTGAGCCAAACAGCCGTGACCGTCTCTCGTGGCCCTCCAGTTGGGATGGCCGAGACGCAGACCACACCAAAGAAGACAGCCCATGGGTCAAGACGTCAAGTCCAGCCTTCGGCCACACCTTGCACCCGCCGCTCCCTTGGGTCCGAGGCTAGCTCAGGACGCCACAGACGCAGGGATAGTTACAGTCCATTGTCGGCTCATCGGTCGCTACACCCCGGGCGGTCAGATCCCACGCAAGTTCGCGGACAAGCTCATGCTCTTGAGGACATCACCCGTCTCGGAGCCAGTCACCTAGTTCCCGGAGCAGATCGTTTGGAGATAGATGGCCACATTCTCCGCGACGACACACGAGGGCTCCGGCATGACGTCCGCCCGCGATGGAGCCTAGCAGGACCCGGCGCTCCTCTCTTGACCACCAAGCAAGGTAGGCCCACGTTACCGCAGGTACCAGGCACACAGAGCAGCCACGAGGCCTTCCTTCCGCTCGGTCCTCCCCGCCCAATCGCTGTCAGCGCAGGCGCGCGGCACCTTCCTGGGACAGGCACTATGGGACCCCACCGGACAGGCTACTGACGGGGGGGGGGGGGGGGGGGGTGGGGGGGGGGGGGGGGGCGGGGGGGGGGGGCGACGATTTCCGTCCGGACTCACCAGGGGCATCGACTTACGGCACAGATGCC
Source organism: Semisulcospira habei (assembly GCA_036245525.1). Taxonomy (NCBI): domain Eukaryota; kingdom Metazoa; phylum Mollusca; class Gastropoda; family Semisulcospiridae; genus Semisulcospira; species Semisulcospira habei. The sequence continues at coordinate 73,186,443 of BTPG01000004.1, read as the reverse complement.
CTCAGTCTTCACCCAGAGGACTCAGCGTCGGCCCTGTTGGTTCCGGGCTCCTGTCTCGACCCCCGCAGCCTGCCCCCCCCTCCCCCTCCCCACCCCCGCTGCTGACACGGCAGGAGAGGCGCCCTTGTCTTCCGTGACCACCCGGGCCTTAGATGAAGCGGCACGGATCATCTCCACCATCCGGCCGTTCCTGTGGCACCGCTCAAGAGGAAGGCCGCAGCTTCAGTGGATGCTTCTTCCAAGCGAAGCGGTTTAAGTCTCTTCCTCAGCCTCCAGGTTTCGGGACCTGCCAATGCCTTTAACGAGCATCTGCGGCAAGGCAGGCTGTGGGATAAGGGTTTCTTCACTGATTTGCGGTGGCCTAGGGATATCGACGTCAAGTTCCGGAAAAAGTGGTGTGCGGGTCGCTCTCAAGCCTTTGGCTGTCCCCTCTCTGTGGTGGGCCCGGAGGCAGAGCTACAGGCCGGCGGCGCAGGTCCGGTTCGACGCTTCATCCCCCCTGGGCTTGAGCTTACGGCAAGTTGATCTGGTATTCCCGCATGTGTGCTGGCTTCCTCAATCTGGCTACGCAGGCAGTGGTTCAAGGAGTGGAGGAGTTTTGGGAACGGCCAAGTGAGACTCGGTTGCGAGACATCCATGCCCTAGCAGTGACGGCGTATCGTGCGGTACTCCACTCAGCGACCACGCTCTCGCGGCGGAGGCTAACTGCGACTTGAGGAGGCGGGATGCCGTCCTAAGAAGTTGCACTGGCCTCCCTGCATCCTTCAGCACTCAGCTCTGCCGAGCTCTGTTGGGTGGTTTGCTTCTTTTCGGCCCTCCTGGCAAGAGGTGAAGACTGCGGCGACGGACCTGGGGCGTAGCGTCCCTAGAGTGGAGTACACCAGGTTCTGGCGGCCGCACGGACGAGGGTCGCGCCCTGTGGAACTTCAGACCCACCTCCTGCATTGTCCCCAGACACCCGTCACGCCCTCGCCGGTTCCTGCAGAGTCTCCAGTCGGTGGGAGGATAGCGAGGCACAGTGACGAGTGACGGTCGCTGCTGCCGGACGACCCTTGGATCCTCGACATGATCTTTTACGGCCTACATAGCTCGTTCCGGACGCCCGCCCCCCTCTGAGGCGGTCTCTGCTTGGACGCACGTGCCTGCAGACCAGTGCTAGGCAGACGCTCTGCAGGGGGATATTGCCGCCCTCCTCCAGAAGGCCGCCACGGAGATAGTCGCCCGCCTTGACTCCCCGGCCTTCTACGGTCGGCTCTTCATCGTGCCGAAGCCAGATGGCAAGTGGCGCCGGTTTTAGACCTCTCAGCGTTGAACAAGTTCATCGTTGCTCCCC
>BTPG01000004.1:73146033-73180324 GCA_036245525.1 Semisulcospira habei | reverse complement strand
ACACTGGTATCCTCACCACACCTCTCGTTTGAAGCAAATGCCCTGACCACCTGACTAGACTATACCTGTAAGTCTATTACTATAAGTATGCAATGCGTATGGCAAATGTTGACATGTTATGTCACGGGCGACATTCATTTGAACAGGTATTTTGCAAATGGTTCTTTTACGACAGGGTGTCAAGAGCACACAGGTAGACCTATTGACAAAAGAAATTCATGAGCCAGATACACAGAAATCATTTACGCCATAAAATGTCTTATCCTGTGTTGGCTTTTAGACTTCATGTAGTAATTTAAGAATGCAATTTTGAAAAAGTATTGTTATTGTACAGTGCAGGATTATGCGTGGTGTGTGTTTCTGCGTGTGTGTATGTTTGGGTTGGGGGCAGGGGGAGGGGGGGGATGAAAAGTTAAAATTTTCTTTTTTTTTCTGCGCCTGCACCAATGTAACAAAGCAAACAAAATTCCTGCTCATGGCCAGTCTCAGAATTATCCGACAGAAGAATCGTTACCATCATAGTTTCTCTGCGTTTTTGGTCTTTTTCACAACAATCAAGCAGCACTGAATGATCGCATTTGTTGCCATGTTGCCTACTATCTGATTACATCGTCTTAAATAAGAAAATGTCACAGTGTCGGGAATTTCTGCGCAACCTTCCCATGATGCCGGCCTGATTTTTGTTCTTTGAAGTCTGCGTACTTGTTTTTTATGTCACTGTGGAACCTTCAAGTTTAGAACGATCAAACATAACGCGTCGACTCAAGTTACAACATATTACTACATGCGCTGTACATCTGTGTTGGATACTTATAGTAATAGACTTAAGCTATACCTAACAAGATTCACACAGAAATAACCACTATAACCACTTCGAATCAAGATCATACTATCAGCCTATTATGACTTTAAGAACATATTAACCTATATCATACTGAGGCTAAAAACTTCTTTTTGTACACTGCCATATGCAAGCTACATTATAGTACTTACAGATAAGGATATAGACCAATGGCTTTAGTTCAAGGGTGGTGCCAGAATAGCTTGGCGAAGCTATTCTGGCATTACCCTTGAACTATTTTAGTCAAACTTATTTCACACACTGGTGTATTCCGAATGATAAGGGTTAAGCCAATGGCACCAAGCGAATGATAAGAGTTAACTCATTCTACCCCAACACCGAAATCCCCAAATTTTGCCGTTGTCCTCTGAAGACTGCATTGCAGTGCAGGACACAGAGATCGACCATGATAGTTCAAGGGTGATGCCAAAATAGCTTGGCGCCCATAGGCGCCAAGCTATTCTGGCATCACCCTTGAACTATCATGGTCGATCCTCATCTTGCTGTGGTGTGTCTGGGGTAGAATGAGTTAAGCCAATAGTAGTGCCAATTAGTTCATGCAGTCACCAGGGCTCATGTAGATCTATGCCTCTTGGACATCTTCATTCTACTTTTCAAATGCAAAATACATGAGGGACAGTGGTCCAAAAAATTCAATCATTAATTTAACTCCACGGCCGCATTTCCCAAATTTTGGAGGTGTCACCTGACAACTGTACCAGTTGCAGATGGATTGACCATGACAAACTAATCTGGCACTACCCTTGAATTATCATGGTTGATCAATATCCTGATTTAAAAGTCCACATGCTACATATGTCCAGCCACAGCACTAGGACAATTAGTATTTCCTATTTTTGTCACCAGTGAAAGCTACAGCTACTGAGCCCAGTAATCCCCTCTTGCACCCCCAGTCTTCATGATGAGTTTTACATCAGAAATCACCATCTCTCTTGTCACTGCCTTACACATGTCATAAACAGTCAATGCAGCTACCGTGGCTGCAGTGAGAGCCTCCATCTCCACCCCTGTTACTCCTGTTGTCTTCACAAGGGTTTCTATGTCCACTGACAGTCGCTCTTCATTCAGTCGACATCGAACGTCCACTTTCGTAAGGGGGATGTTGTGACAAAGTGGAATCAGATCAGCCGTACGTTTGGCAGCCATGATGCCAGCCAGCTGAGCGACTGTAAGCACGTCACCCTTTTTGAGTTTGTTCTCGCGGACAAGGGTGAAAGCTTCAGGGCCTAACGAGATGCTTGCTCGTGCATGTGCTTCGCGAGAGGTGATGGACTTCCCACCTACATCTACCATCATAGCGTTGCCACTCTCATCTGTGTGGGTGAGCTTGGAACTTGTGGTATCTAACTCTGTGTCACTGCTGGCATGTTTCGAGAGAACATTGCTGTGAAAAACGTTTTTTACAGGATCTTCAATGCCCATGTGTATGGAGTCACCGGTGCCATTTACAGTGCCTGCTGCTAATGAAAGTAGAGTAAATTTGACCCTATCATCACAGTTTTGGTTGTCTCCCTGTAAGCAAAGGTCCTTGTGCCCACAACGGTCGCAGTGGGCCCGAACACGGCTGTGCGTGGGCTCACTGCTGCCATCGTGGGTCCAAAGACTTCTTGCTGCTGGGTCTTCTCCTGAAGACAATTCTGTTGTAGGTGGGCCACAGCCAAAATCTACAACAGAATTGTTCAAACCTGCTTCTAATATTGTCTCTTTACTTTCTGAACTTGCACTAGTACCAGCTGTGTCTGACCCGTTCCCAAACCTTTCCCTGAAAGAAGTTTCCCAGTACTTTCTGGCGTCGTGCTCACCCGAACAAAAGTTTGATGAAGTTGAAAGAGCCCTTATTGAGGTCAAACTGTTGATGGGACCATGATGATGAAGATGGGTGCTATTGTAGATGACGCTGGATGAAGGTCGATGAGGAAAACAAAGTGGTTGCTGAGGGTGAAAGAACGGTGAAAACTTGAGCTGTTCACTCGTACGTTTACTGGTCACCGAGCTATCACAGGCACAAAGATTGTCTTGCTCTGTGACGGAGAAAAGAAAGAAATGTAACAAATCATTGTTTAAAGGCTAGGGTTTGATAAAAGAATGCACTTGTCTCCATATGGCCAGCAATTTGTGGACATGTACATCATGGAACTACCAGACATGTATCAGTGCTATTTATCCCCATCAGCAAGAAAAATGAATTTTTCTCTAAAATGTATTTTTTCGAAAAATACTTACCGATGGCATTACTACTAGGAATGCTTCGCTTAGCTTAACAATTTTAGCCCAAAAAACTCGTTGTGTACCTGACGACAGCGGGGGGCAACTACCCAGGGGTGTCATTACCAGGACACCCCGAGTGGCCTCCCCTGCCTCCCTATCCGGTGGTGTGCTCACCGTTTCCCGGCAGTCTCCGAGTCTTAGCTCGACTGCGGCAAGCGGGAAAGGCGGGAGGGACCTCTGAGTAATGCCATCGGTATTTTTCGAAAAAATATATTTTAGAGAAAAATTCATTTTTCTTTAAAAGGTATTTTTTCGAAAAATACTTACCGATGACATGACTGAATGGGAAGTGTCTACTACTTACTCATTCTAGCCTAAGAGCCAGTTGTGTTAAAACACAACCCGGGAGGCACTCGGGGAACCCCGAGGGGACCAAGAGTTGTCTCCCTATACCCACCACCCGGAAGCCTGGTACCCATAATCCCTCAGTCAGGATACTTAGCGCACTAGCGGCAAGCGGGGCAGGTGGGAGGGTCGTTTGAGTCATGTCATCGGTAAATATTTTTCAAAAAAATACCTTTTAAAGAAAAATGAATTTGTTTCTTCAAAAACATTACCGATGACATGACTGAATGGGAGAATTGCGAATAGGAGGTGGGTGCCGCGCTCCAGCACCCTTAAGGGCCCAAGGGCCGTCCTCCCTAATGCAAACTCCCGACGACCCTAGGTAGGTGAATACCTACGGCGCTGAGGCGCCAGGAGGGAGTTGTGCCCCCCGCAAAAAGGGCCCCCGCCAGAGCGAGGAGTCTCGCTGGCCTGGCAGAACTCTGCGATCGAGGCGGGCGAAGTCATCCTGCCCGCCAGCCTCAAGTAGCCACGAAGTGTAAGACAGTACAGTCCCTGATGAAAGTGACGTTCGTGGCCATGCAAGTGCCTTGATAACGTAACTATAGCCTCTAACCTCCCTGAGGGAGGGGTCCTGTAATTCAGAACGTATGACTGAGCGTAGCCAGGAAGAACGTCCGGCATGTAGCATCAGTGGTGCCGGCACCGGCAAAGAGGCGAGTGCGTCCGTAGCGAACGGCTATGTGGTAGGCACACGTGAGGCTTGTACAGGGATTTGCTACGTGGTCTCCTGGTGGAATAGCGCCCCGTAAGCGGGCGCAAGGTGAACCCGTGGACCAAGGCGCGGCGGTCCAGGCAAGGTATGGTCCGAGAGGAGCTGTACGTAATGGTTCCCTCGAACTGTAGGCAGACCGGGCGAGTCGTAGCTCCTGAAGCTCGTAAACCAATCCACCATGGTAACAACCCCAGGCGCCGCATGGCTGCAAGGGCAAGAAGTAGCATGCGATGACTCCTCACGAGGGGAGTCGACAGGAGGCTCCAGACGAGCGCGTGTGAGTCTCTCTGAACCGGGCTCTGAGGAGAGGCGGGTTATCTGCCGGCAAGTGGACCCCCAGCAGGATCCCGGCGGCTTACTTGGAGACGAGTGGGTACTGAGATTGGACGTGGGACGTCGCCAAGCGCGACTCTCTGAACTGGGCTCTGTGAGGCGAGTTCTCTGCTTCTCAAAGCTGTGTCCGGGCTCGCTCTGTCCAGGTAGCGGCCTCGTCGGTCAAAACCCCCACCCTGTGCCCTAGTCCACTGAAATCGTTGTGGAGACCCTCCACAGGATCATCCTGGTCTCATGCGCTGATCCTCCGAAGGTGTCCTGGTGCATTCCGTGTGTAGCCACTGGTCCCACCGGGGAAGACTGGCCCAGATCTACCGTCGGTCCAGGTAGCGTCACGCACGGAGGGAGTTGAAGTTCTTTCCCCAAGCACCAGGGTAGGGGGTACGCACTGGTCAGAGGATCGCCAGCTGCCCTGATCCTGGAAATACACCTCCGCTGTCGCGTTGTCGGAGAGGAGAAGCTCCTGTGACCTATCCTTCCTCCCACGAGCAGAAGGTGGTCTAGTAGCCCGCGTCGGATCCAAGCTAAGCACGCTCTTGTCCGCGAAGTCCGAAGGTCGGAGGGTTGGGCCTCGAGAAGAATCACGGAAGTAGGAAGCGTAGCTTGAGCAGCCGGGCTTAGAGACGACCAATGTGCGTAGATCCGACTCCGTGTAGTGGCTAGGTCCTCCGCCACGAGCACAGCCAAGCGGTACCACCTGTCCGAAGCCCGGCACCCCCTGGGTGCCCAACAAGAGTTGTCGAGATGGTTAGACGTCAGGGAGAAGGGGCTGCGCCTTGGTTCCCCAGTGTCCACGATGGATGAGAACCCTCAGTGAGTCAGGTGGCGATGCCGGGCAACTTCCGCAGCAGGGTGGCGGCGATGAGCTTGGATGTCCCGTCCAGCACCGGCCGCGTGTCCATCCGCGCAGAAGAAACGGTCTGACAGAACTGCAGCACTGGAAGCCGAAGAAGAGGGAGAGGAGAACGGCTGAGATGTCCGAGCCACCAGTCCGAGGGGTTGTCAGCCGTCAAACTCAGGGTGTCGAAGTCCCGCTGTCTGGAACCGGCGACCGAGGAGGGCTCCGAGGGAAGGAACCTGCTGACGGCGAACCGCAGAGGTCGAAGACTCCCTCCGAAGGGGAGAGCGAAGACGGAGCGACGCGGCGAGGGTCTCCTGAGAGCCAAAGGCGGGTCCCGACGAGGAGAACGGCTGCGACGAGGAGGAACGGAACGGAGAGGACGAGGGAAGGGGAAGTGGCCGGTCGATGGGAAGAGGAACGGGACGAACGGGAGTCCGAACGAGATGGGGAGCGCGAAGAAGGCGAAACCCGTCTGAGTCGAGGGAGACCTGATCCGTCGAACGCTGAGTGGAGAAGGTCCTCCTTCGATCTTGCGAAGCAGAGCGGTAACGGTGAGTAGAATCCCGGCACCTACGATCTTCGCCAACAGGAGGCTCCGTACGAGTGCGTGTAAGTCTCTGTGAACCAGGCTCTTGGGAGAGGCGGGTTGCTTGCCGGCAAGGGGACCCCTGCGGCCAGAGACGAGTGGGGAATGAACCAGGCTCTTGGGAGAGGCGGGTTTCTGAGCACTAACCGTTGAAAACTCAGTGCGTCTTCTGTGTCGGATCAAGTTGGCCTCGCACATCCCGTGCCGGGGGCACAGCGGAAGGCGTCTCGGTAATCTCCCAGCACCCGAGCGGGAAGGTCCTCCTATGATCTTGCGAGGGAGAGCGATAACGTCGAGTAGAATCCCTGTGTCTACGCTCTTCACAACCAGGAGGCTCCGGACGAGTGCGTGTATGTCTCTGTGAACCAGGCTCTTGGGAGAGGCGGGTTTCTTGCCGGCCAGGGGACCCCCAGCGGAATCCCGGCGGCTTCCTCAGAGACGAGTGGGGAACGACGGTGGAGGAGGGACGCCACGAGCGTCCCACCAAACCAGGCTCTTGGGAGAGGCGGGTTATTTCCACCAGCTGTGTCCGGGCGCGCTCTCTAACGGAGGCGGTCTTGACGGTCAAACTCCCACTTTGTGCACTAATCCCTCGATTACTCAGTGGCGTTTTCTGTGTCGGATCCAGTTGGTCTCGCACGTCCGGTGTCAGGGGCACAGCGGAAGGCGTCTCGGCAATCTTCAAGTACCCGAGAGGGTAGGAGGCTCCCTCCTATAAGTTCCAGAGATTAGACCATCGCAGCTCCGGTCAGGTAGCACAGACGTCACAAGTGTGGTCGGAAGCACACCCAGCGCACAGGAGACAGACTGTATGGATATCCGACGGCCACTGGAAGCCTCCGCATCGTTTGCAGGTCACCAGTAGGCCAATGCAACACACCAAACCTGAAGTGGCCTGGAACTGTGTCGATAGTAGTCTCCGCTTCCTTGGAGACGAGCATCCTTACTAGAGTCCCTGGACGTGCATGTGAATGTCTCAGAGCCGGGCTCCGAAGGAGGCGGGCTTTCTTGCCGGTAAGGGGGACCCCCAGCGGGATCCCGCGGGCTTTCTTGGAGACAAGTGGGACCGATAGTGGACATGGCTTCTTGAAAGGCTTAGTCCGGGCGTGCTCCCTCCTGGAAGCGGCCTCATCGATCCAGGCCCACTTCGTGCACTAGTCCACTGAATCCGGTGTGGGGCTTCCCACAGGGACGTCCTGGTCTCAAGCGACCAGTGCCAAGGATACGTTGGATGGCATATCCACATCCTGCGCATAGGAGACCCGACCTAGTGGTTGTCCGACGGCCACCGGCACATCTGCCTTGCGTGAAGGACGTCAGCATGCCCCTCTTCATCGGGGCGGAACGGGATCCTTCAAGCACCAACCGCATAGGTCGCTCCCGCCTGCAGACACTTCAATGCTGCCATCTGCGCTGCCGAGGCCAGGTGACACAATCATCCCAATGTGGTAGGAGGCACCTCCCGTGTCTGAAGACAGGCCTAGTCCCAATGGGCGCTGCCTGGACATGAAGAACACACCTACCAGTAGCAGCCGGGCTGGTGCTTACAGCCGAGAAGCTGCTTGTCCTCTCCAGGTGGTAGTGTACTGCAACGTCCTAAGAAGTCGGACGTGTGCGTAATTGTCTTACCGAGCGGGCCTTGCCAGAGGCTGTTCATGTGCGCTCCCCCTGGCAGCGGCCTCCACGATCCACGCTCGCGCACTAGTCGTGACATCCGGTGTGGCTTCTCCCCCAGGTCAGTCCGTTGTCGTGCGGAAAACCCGCGGTGTCCGGAAGGCGCCTAAACCGGTGCTGATCGCTTGCAACGCAAGCATGGTCAGCGGGGCATCCGGTGCAGTGGCGAAAGACCCCTGGGGGCTGAACTAGCCACTGTCATCTGTGTGAATGGGTAGCACATCCCTGCAACAGATAACACACCCGAAGGCCTGCGGGCGAGTCCTGTGGGACTAAGCCACGAAAGGTAGCCTTCGTAACAACAAAACACACAAGCACCAAAGCGGGGAAACAGACTGTCAAGCCTGCACGCCAGCAGTGCAGCAAGAAGGTCGACTCACTGCTATCAAGCACTAAGGTGAGCAACCAACATATGTAGCTAAAGTCAAACATGTCATGACAGAAGCAAGGTACCAAACTGCACGCCTACAAATAGCCATGCATGCAGTAAGCAAGTAGGCCCACTGCCGCCAAGCGCTAAGGCGAGGGAACAACATATGTACACAAAAGACGAATACGTCATGACGGAAGCAAGGCACCAAACTGCACGTCTGCAATCTAGCAGTGCAGTAACGAGGTAGATTCACCGCCGTCAAGCGCTAAGGTGAGCAACGACATATGTACCAACCCTTGTCATAAAAGGAGTCAGGCCCCAAACATCACTAAGGGTGACCGCGTGTGGAAAAAAACAACACCGGCCGCATGCTGTACAACTCAATACGCAATGACAACCAAGACAAGAAAACATCTGGGGCAGTAAATCACCACTTTATGTGGACATGTCACGCGGGGCCCGCCCAGCCAAGGAGCGTAAACCCCCAACCTGCCCGCCGGAACGTATATCCACTCTCTAAGGTACGTGAGCACTTGTCCACAGCGTATGCCTGCGTAAGCGAGTGTGCGCTTAAATTCATCACCCGCTAGCGAAAACAGAAAAGGGGCCAGAACAGGCGCTGGTACCGAACAAACTACGCGATGACAAGGCGTGACCCAAGCCGTGCCACCCAGCTAATCAGGCCATGGAGTAAAAGAATTCTCCACACCCAAGGTACAAATGCGTAGGAAACTTTGCTACGATTCACCGAAGGTGAGTGGGCGCGCAATTACAGTGAGAAGAAGACGAAAAACTTCGTACCTGCACAAACCAGTGCCCAGCCCGGGAACCGGCCGAGGGTCAAACCCGCTACCTTACCTCTCCGCCGAAGGGGAACGGGGGGAGACGTCCAAAACTCGCCTGGCACGACCGGCGAAGCTCACCGGACAGCTCACCAGAGGTCGAAGCGTAGGCGCTAAGCAGTGGGGACGAGAAAGCCACGCAGCAGCACAGGCAGGGCCGACGAACGATCCTATCTCCCGCTCTTCATTCCAACAGCCAGTCCGAACCCGAGAACAGGTCAAAAAAAAAACAAAGTCCGTAGGCTAGAGCCGAGCGCAAGACGACCGAATCGTGCGCCTAAGTAGACTAGACTGAGGGATTATGGGTACCCGGCTTCCGGGTGGTGGGTATAGGGAGACAACTCTTGGTCCCCTCGGGGTTCCCCGAGTGCCTCCCGGGTTGTGTTTTAACACAACTGGCTCTTAGGCTAGAATGAGTAAGTAGTAGACACTTCCCATTCAGTCATGTCATCGGTAATGTTTTTGAAGAAACAAATTCATTTATTTTCTCAAAATCATTACCGACGGCATTACTACTAGGAAGAATGGCGAATAGGAGGAGGGTGCTACAATCTGGTACACCTGTCCCTTGCCCGAGCGCTCTGCTCGTGAACCATCGAGGCCCGTCCCTACGTGCCACTCCCGACAATCTTAGCTAGGCGTTACCCATGGCGCCGGGAGGGAGTGCTCTGCCGCTGAGATGACCCCCACTAGTGCCAGGTAGACGCGCTGGCCGGATAGGTCTGACAGGTCTCTGCGGGCGAAGGTAGACTCGGCCCGCTCACCTATGACCGCCACAATAATCCGCCCTGTGCCAGGCTGGTGCGTTGCTAGTAGCCTCTGCTTGTGTGCTCAGATGCGCAACGTCTGGGCCCCCCCTGGGGGTATGCCGAATGACCAACCCAGCAAGCTAGGGACCGTTTGCGCTGAAGAGTCTCATCTGCCCGGAGCCAAGGGCAGGAATAGGCGTGTGTCTTTATCTTAGTGGCGTAGTCTTGCGTCTGCCACTATAAGGCGCCCTGACCGCGTCGTGTAGGCGGAACTCCCGGGACTGGTCCGTATCACTGAACGGACAGATGGTAGAACTTGCGGTGCGGACACTGGAAGGAGGTTCCTAGCCCAAGTCCAGCTGGTGGAGTGCTGCCCTAGTCATCGGCCCTGATCTGGAGACTGGAGGGACACCCCGAGAAGGCGCAATCTTGCTAACTGTGAAGCCGAAGCGATGGCGAACAGTCAGCCGGTCGTCTTGCCGATGACAGTGCTCGATCCGATCCGAGAGGTCTGTACCGGTGCTGGTCCGTGCTAGGTGTCAATAAGTGTCTGCCAACCGGTAAATTCGAATGATGCTGAGGGGTCCGATTCTGCTTGGGAGCCCCTAAACGAATGGCCAAAATGGGGGTAGTCCGGTCTGTGGGGAAGAGTTGCTCCGCTGCACATCAGGCCTGTAGTACTCTCCACTCTCCCTCGTATCCGTACTGTCAGACTCCTTGAGTCGCTGCAATCGCATCCACTGTCGCATCCGAGAAGCCTCTTGGTGCGAGTGCTGACTGTCCATCTCCCAGCGTGCCGCGCCAACCGCTCTGTGTCTGTACAAACAGTTGCTGCCAGTGTTGCGATCGTCTCGGACGTGGAGATGAGGCAGGGGTTCGCCGCACGTCTCCAAAGGACTGTGATCCAGCAGAACGGTCATCAAAGTCCTAATCACCATGCCATCCCTGAGCTTGTGGAGCCCCTAGGTACCCGTCATTAGGGAGGGAACACGCTGCCGTATCTTAACCCATATCCGCCTGAGGCTAAAAGCTTCAATTTGCGCCCTGCCATACACAGGTTATACTATAGAAAAAATAAGAATACAGCCCAAAGGCTTTACTTGAAGGCTAGGCTGGAATAGCGTGAAGCCTAACGGTGCCAAGCCACTCTGGCGCTACCCTTTAACTATTCTTATTCGAACGTATGTCACCCTCTGGTGAACAAGGTAAGGGTTAAGATGACTTCCACCATACTTGTTGTTCCCAGGCGGTTATCCAACTAAGGATTAACCGCCCCCAAACAGCTTAACTTCGGTGAACAGACCAACCAGGGAAATCACATGCAATAGTGGTTGGCTACGCAAGAAGTCCGTTCCTCGAAGAAGCCCATCCACGGCCCAGGCTGGTGGATCCCATCTAGAGGCGACAGAGGAAGCAGCTTCCTGTTCCACTACAGAGGACCGGCCTATCATCAGAGTCTCCTTACACACCTAGAGTAGTTGGAAGGCAGCCAGGTGTAGTAACACTCTTTGCGCTGCTGCTGACCCTGCCACAAGGGGAATCGACGCGTACGTTGAGCTGACCTCCAAAGCGCCGTGTCCGACGAGTGCTGTCCCGATCTCTGCACCACCAGCTGAAGTGCTACACGAAGAAACCCCAACCTTTTTGTAGCTGGAGCGCACCCATACCTTCCGTAGCGTAAGCCATTGTCGAGTAGCCAGAGCGTACCCGTACCTTCCGTAGCGCAAGCCATTGTCGAGTAGCCGAAGCGTACCCGTACCTTCCGTAGCGCAAGCCATTGTTTCCTTCTCACGAGCACCATCTGCACCGCCATCAACTCCAGCCAGTAGATGTATCTGCCTGCGTGTTCCCCCGTTGCTATCCCACTGTTATCGGTCAGGCACTCCCTGCCTAGGTGGCAATCTGGGTGCTGGTCCCCCCTCGGACTTGCCTCCGATGCCCAGGAATCCGCATCGGCGGTGGTGCGTCAGCCAGGAGTCCGGGTCCTCCCACGCTTCACCATCTGGGTCCAGAGGACCGACCATCCAAGCAGCTGCAAGCACAGGGCCAAAGTTACTAGTTGGCCAAAGCTGACACTAGACGTCACCTTGTCTCCAGGTCCGGGATCCGTAAGGGCCTACTGTAGCCTGTCGGGCGTCAGGATCTCAGCCCACCTCCGTGGTCTCCTTCTTGGCAGGGCTCCCGCATCACCAAGTAGCGCTGTAGCCAAAGCTTCCATCTCACCACCGCTGACTGAAGCGAGTTGAGACAATCATGCCGAGGTGGCAAGGGATCCTACGCTGTTGCCTTATCGTCTGCCAAGTCGGTCCCACAGAACAATGTCCTCGCACGGAGCCTTCCACCGCTGTGTTATCCCAAAAGACGGGCGAACATGGAACCTGTCACAACATCACATCCCTTCATATCCCGTCGCCGCCGGTGATCTCCGCCAAGGAGTAGGCTGCGAGGTGGTACGCCATCCTAAAGGTTGTCACTAGCTCCGTGCGTGTCCAGCTCCGACATACTGAGGCTGAAAGGTCCCAGGTGTTTTCCAGACACTTGCTAACGGAAGGCGTCACCCTCTCAATCAAATCCCGCGTCAGCTAGGGGGAAGCGAACCCCGGGAGCAGTCCTGTCCAAGCCTCGCTTCCGCTTCCTCGCGTACGAGTCTGTAGTGAGCCGCCGCCAGCCTCCACGCCTCCTTATCCACCGCTAGCACGGCACCACCCGGAAGAGACTCAACATCACTGCTGGCGGAAGTACATGTTCATCCTCTCTGGTCATTGGGAGTCTCAGAAGAACTGTTGTCCGCCGGCGTCTTGGCGAGTGGTCACCTAATGCCTCCGCTAGATTCCGAAGTCTGCGAGGGAGCGACATGAAGGACTGGGCCACCCGATGCGTCGGTCATCATCGCAGCCTTCCACTCAGGGTGAAGCGGCCGGAAAAATGACACGACAAGCCGGGACGCTTCGTCCAAAGAGCGGCGAATCAGCGAAGTGTTGGAGCGCACCGACCGCCCGTTGTCTACCCCCACTCCGAACCACGTCCTCCGGGTGTAGACTTAGCGCCTCCTCGACCTCCGGTTCTGGATGAAGGCCACCACTGTCGAGCTGTCGGAGCGTGCACGTAATCCTGACCCACGGACGCTGCTCCCACCCAGAGAGAGCGCGAGCCACACTGTTTTCACTCCAGCCTGTTGAAGTGTTAGACGGCTTGATCCCTCGTCCATGTACGAGGATATCCTGACTTGTGAGCCGCTGCTTCCACGCGGAGAGGATGCGAGGCACACTGCTTTCATCTCCAGCCTGTTGCTGTGTTTGTCCGCTTGATCCCTCGTACAATACGAGGATCCTGACCCGTGAGACGCTGCTCCCACTCGGAAGAGAGCGGGACACACTGTGTTGATGCGTTAACGCTCGTTCCATAATCCAACAGGCTGAGGTCGAGTGTCGAAAGTGAGGGCGATTCCGTCCTACCGCTGCCATCTCCATGATCCCAGCGCTGGTGTCGAGGCTGTCGTTTACTTACTTACTTACGCCTGTTACCCCTACCCGGGTATAGGCCGTCGACGAGAGACCTCCAGCAACTCCTGTCCTGTGCTTCTCCTTCGATTCTACTCCAGGTGGTTCCCAGTCTCTTGATGTCTGCTTGGAGGTCTCGACGCCAGGAGTTTCTCGGCCTACCTCTTTTCCTCTTTCCCTGGGGGTTCCATGACAATGCCTGCCTAGTGATACTGGAAGCTGGCTTTCTCAGACTGTGACCGATCCATCCCCATCTTCTTCGCCCAATTTCATTCTCTGCTGTTATCTGCTCTGTTCTCTCCCAGAGTCTGACGTTGCTGATCTCTGGCCAGTGGATTTTCAAAATTCTTCTAAGGCAACTGTTCATGAAGGTCTGTACTCTGTTGACTGTGGTTTTTGTCAATCTCCATGTCTCTGCTCCATATAGGAGAACTGCTTTTACATTGGAGTTGAAAATCCGGACTTTGGTGTGTTGTGACAGCTCTCTGGAACTCCACACTTTTTTCAACTGGAGAAAGCTGCTCTGGCTTTACCGATTCGTGCCCTGACATCTGCATCAGTGCCGCCTTTTTTGTCTATGATGCTCCCGAGATAGGTGAAGGACTCCACCTCCTCCAACGGGATGCCAGCAAGCAAGACTGGTTCTTCCCTGGTTGCGTTCAGCCTCATTGTCTTTGTTTTCTGTTTGTGAATGGTGAGGCCCACTTGGGACGAGATGTCAGCAAGCCTCGTGGTCTTGTCCTGCATTTGTTGATGAGTGTGGGACAGTAATGCCAAGTCGTCTGCAAAATCGAGGTCGTCAAGCTGTGTCCACAGTGTCCACTGTATTCCACTTCGTCTGTGCTCTGTGGTCATCTTCATGACCCAGTCTATGGCCAGTAGGAAGAGGAACGGAGACAGCAGACACCCCTGCCTGACACCAGTTCTGACCTGGAGCTCTCTGGTGAACTGCCCTTCGTGGATCACGCGACATGTCATGCCATCATAGCTGCTCTTGATCAGGCGGACGAGCTTTGTGGGTACACCGTAGTGTCGTAGGAGTTTCCACAGAGTCTCTCGGTCCACGCTGTCAAATGCTTTGAGGCTGTCGTTTCCCCGAGGAAAATCAGCCCTTGAAGCTCTGGTCGGAAGAACGGCCGCTCTTGCCGGGCGCTTCTGATGCTCGGTGTCACCGAGAGATCCCACGCTGCGCCGTACCCGAGCTTGTCCACTGGTCGGAGAGGCAAAGAGGGAAGAAGACGTTCCCAGGCATTAGGTACCTGTAGCGCCCTTTCTCCAGCTGCTGTGGTCGCCCGACCGAACATGTAGACTTCGTCCCCACGTGAAGCAGGTCCATGGCCACTGTGAGTTCCTACCTCCTAGGGTGGGTGGGTGGTTTGCACCACCTCTCGTCGGCTGCTGACCGAGTTAGTTCCTCCCAATAGGGCTTCGGACATGGGGGATCCACCCTGCGAGTTAGTTCTCGTCTGTGGCTCCATTCTTCGACTCGGGACCCTGAAGCCTGTGTCCTTCTCCATGCTCCTACGGCGTGGGGGAGGTATCCTGGTGGTTCAATCGCGACGGGGAAGCACCTCCCGCCGGCTGTCTCTAATGACTGAATGTCAGTCCTCCTATGGACAGCTTCAGTCTCCAAAACATTTCTCAGTCCAACACGATGGAGAAGTACGTCCAGACAGTTGGTTCGGTTGACCGCACGACCGTCCTCAAGGGAGGGCTCCGGTCCCAAAGCTTGCTTGTCTGAGACTCATATCTCGTCTTCCACCTTTACTGCGGGGGAACCGCGCTCCATATGACGACACAGACTAGGGGCGAACCCCATCACTGGCGTTCGAGCATGTCCTGGGCCTCTACGAGGCGGGGTGAAGTTCTTCCGTGCGTTCTGTGTCTCACGTGACTGAATTTCTCGCCCTCCGTTTACTGCAAAATGCCTGAGCTCCATGCAGACCCATACCTGGGGGACGAATCCCGTAGTGAGCGTCCTTGCATATCCGGGTCCTCTATGAGGCGGGGTGGAGCTCTTGTGTGCGTTCTGTGGCTATCTTTCCTGTCCCTCCCCGAGAGGTGCGCTGTAGATGCGGCCCGGTGATGGCGCTGGTCCGGCCTAAGGCTGGCGGGCACTTGCCTCTCAGGGGGGAGGGGGTCCCCCACTTGGGCTCTCTCTCTCTCTCTCTGTCTCTCACCTGGGGGGGTGATAATCTGGCCCAACATCTTTATTGCGGGGGGGACCGAGCTTCCATATGCCGACACGTGCCTAGGGGCGAACCCCATCACTGGCGGTCGAGCATGTCCCAGGGCCTCTACGAGGCGGGGTGGAGCTCTTGGTGCCGGGTCCGAATGGGGGGCAAGCCCCGATTCCTTTGCTGCTGCTAGGCTCATTCATTCGCTCAAGGCGGGGCAGCGCTGCCCAGGGCACCGACCAGTATGATTCTGCCTTTCCCTTCATTGTCGTCAATGCTGCTTTGTTCGTCAGCTGTGTGCAAGGCGCCGGTTTATCCCTCCGGTAAAATGCCCCCAGCTGTGTGACCATCTCTCTTCCTCTCTCGTCACACACTGTCACCTGTCTGATCGGAGGAGCAGCACGAGCATGGTAGGCAGACATCATGGCCGTCCTAGGCCACTGGAAGGCGCCACACCTAGTGCAGGTCCGTACCTAAGCACTGTAACAAAGGACAGAAGAAGACCGGCGAGAAGCCTCCGCAGAGGGACCGCGCTCCCGGTCGGCTTGCATACATCACCACCCGGTCGCCGCCGCCGACCGGTCGAAACCAGTTAGAGGCAGTAACCGCTACTTTACCTTATCATGACTCAAACTGATAATCCCACAGAAAAATGGATTTTTCTCTAAAATAAATTTGTTTGAAAAATACTTACCGATGACATTACTATTAGGAATACTGATCTAGCTCGCCTAATTTTAGCCAAAATCATTGCGTGCCTACATGGCAGGGGAGGTAACAAGGGGCGCTATAAGCTAGGCAGTCCCGTGTGGCCTCCCTTCCATCCTCATCCGGTCATACAGCTACCGGAATCGCCATTCTGTTGATAGCGAGCCAGCGGCAGCGGGGCAGGCGAGAGGGTCCTCCAAGTAATGTCATCGGTAAGTATTTTTCAAAAAAATTT
The DNA here is from genome assembly GCA_036245525.1 of Semisulcospira habei. NCBI lineage: Eukaryota > Metazoa > Mollusca > Gastropoda > Semisulcospiridae > Semisulcospira > Semisulcospira habei. The sequence goes on along the minus strand of BTPG01000004.1, from coordinate 73,164,116 downwards.
ATTTTAGAGAAAAATACATTTGTTTTCTCAAAACAACATTACCGATGACATTACTATTAGGAAGAATATCAAACAGGAGGCGGGTGCCGCTTAGAACGCCCCTAACCCCTGGGTAATATGGAGACCCGCCCTCCCTGGTACAACCTCCCGATAATTTTAGCGAAGATACCTGCGGCACCTGGGGTGCCGGGAGGGAGTGTTGTGCCGCCGGACTGTCTCCCACCAGCGACAGGAACTCGCGCTGGCCGGAGAGGTCCCTCAGGTAGATTGGGCGAAGATTGCCAGCCCACCGCCAGCCCAAGTCTTGACTGCGCCGTTGCGAACGAAGCGAGCTTGTGGCCCTGGTTCCTGACCTCAAGTGCCCTGACATTCCTGCATCTGGTTGAACCAGGGCTGAGGTCCAGGTAGGCGGGGCGTATCAGCTATGGAGCCCAGAGGTAGACTGTGCTCACCATTCCCCGGCCGTCATGATATCTGTGACCGCGTCGATGCGGCAAGCGCTAGGCTAACGGTCATGGTTATGATCTCGGCGCCCTGGTGTTCAATCGTTTGGCTGCAGCAGGGGCGAGATCTTGGTAGGCGGAGTGAATCACTCAACGTAGCCAGTAGGATATCGTCTAGGCCGAGCCGTGATGTCTACCTGGGGACAGAGAGAGAAATGCGGGTGCGTCCCCTGCGTGGCAGCTTGGTCAGAGAGAGAGAAATGCGGGTGCGTCCCCTGCGTGGTGGCTTGGTCTGCCGCAGGGACGCGTGTAAGGCTCTCACCTGGTCCTGTCGTCTGGATTCCCGGGTAGAGCCCGAACCCCTCCAGGGCTGGAAGGTGACCACCTGCGGGGCAGCCAAGGAGAAGGGTCATGGCTAGGCAGCCGGGTCGGACAGCAGTAGCCAGCGTCGTCCGTAGGGAACTGTAGGCATGGCGGGTGTGTTGAAACACTTGTATCCCGCTGGCCCTGGCCGCGCGGCGGGAGCCAGTAGGAAGCCTGTTTTCCGCGTCATGTCTGATGCCCGCGCCAACTGAGGTGGTTTGAAGCGGGTAGGGTTGGTCCACATCTGCGTCCCGGGTAGGTCCCATAGCGGTATGAGGGAGTGGAGGGGCGGACACCCACGATCGAAGCACGCCCTAAGGTCAGCCAGGTCCTTGCTGTCAAGGTCGGGCCATCCCACAAGGCCGGTACATCTCATCGGATACCGCTAGGTATGTGCAAGGAGATAGGTGCCTGAAGCTGGACAGTGAAGAACGCAGCACTCGGCCAGCCGGAACCGTCCGATCCGTGGTAGCGAGACACACCTCGTCACACAGGACTCGCCACTTTATCGAAACTCCCCTAGTCGAGGGTCCGCGGGCTGTAGCAGTAGCTTCCTCCGCTTAAGCGAGAATCGTCTAGTGGTGAGGGCTATTCGTACCACTCCAGAAGTGGAGGTGAAGTCGCTCGGGGCACGAGTAGGGCAGATCCCGCCGAGTAGCTTGAGCAACCTGCGCGAGGCGGACAGCTGCCGCGGGGCTGTGGCGAGGTTCAGGAGGTTGGTGGTCCAAGACCTGGTCCAGGCGAAGGAATCCACCAGTACCAAGACTACGTTACAATCTGTGCTCTTGAGCAGGCCCTTGGGGACGAGAACCGTCGGCAGGTAGGCGTACGCGACGAGTCCGTCCCAGGAAGGAAGGAGTGTTAACTGCCCAGGCTAGTGGATATGGCATGGGAGAGACAAAGAGGGAGGAAGTTGGAGAATCCACCTCGTTGAGAAGAAGGTGAGTGCAGCTGAAGCGGGCGGCCAAGGGGAGTAAGTCTGCTTCACCACATCAGGTCCAGAGGCTGCGGCCACTTCCTGGAGGAAGACACCGTCCGAGGGCAGGACGCCAACCCAGACGCTTGGCACTGTGGACTTCACCTTGATGAGCTTGGAGCAAGCCACCTCCAGAACGAAGAGGCGGGACGGCACAAGGTCGGGTGTACCCACGTCGAGCAGAGTCTGGCGCCCAAGCTAGTAGCACATCTCGGACCGCCGCCCAACTGGCCTCCGCCTGGTTCCGCGAGCGAAGACCTGGTCCACGGAATCCGACGTAGGGCACACGGGCATCCATCCAGTCCTGGCGAAGACGGCGGGCAGAAGCGGGAGAAGCCCAGGGCCGAGGTCGCGGCCAACGGGTAGAAGCGCGATCTGGTAGACCAGTCCACAGCAGGCGAAGCGCAGGTAACGTCCAAAGGAGGGAACAAGGAGACGTGGAGAGAAGCAACGGCCAGGCCAAGCTGACAGCGAGTCCATAGGCTGCACCGGGCCCGAGGGGCTCGGGTAGTCTTCATGCGAAGCAGGGCGACGATACTTGCGTACACAACAGGCCTGTAGCACTCACCACTCCTTCCCGTAGCCGGAACGCCGGCGCCTCCCGAGTCGCTGCAGTAAACCACTGTCGTTGCCGAGAAGCCTCTGGGTGCGAGTGACGACCGTCCATCTCCCAGCGCAAGGCGCTCTGCGACCAGCTGGAGCTAAGGCAGGGATGAGGAACCCGTCGTGAGGGGGGAGCGCTCTGCTGCATCCTAACTCAACCTACCTGAGGCAAACCGCTACCAAGAGCCCTGCAAGTACTGGTTACGCTAGCAGAAGAAACCGCCCAAGGCCTTAAGGGCGGCTAGCCAGAATAGCGTGAGGCCCCAAGTCACTCTGGCGCTACCCTAGAACTATTCTTATTCGAACGTAAATCGGCGTCTGGAGGACCGGACACGAGTGAAGAAGACTTCCACCAACTGTCGTTCCCAGGCGGTTATCCCACAAGGAAACCTGCTGCCGAAGGCTACCTTCAGAGAAGCGGGCAACCAGGGCCAAGCAAGGATGTAGTCGCATCACTCCGAGGGGTCCGTTCCTCGACGAAGACCATCCCTCCCTACTCAGTCTCGCCTTAGTCTGAAGAAGGCGAGTACGCAAACATTGGTGGCTGCAGCGTCCCTAACCAGAACTGTGTCACAATCTGGGTGTGAAGATTGATTCGACGCACTCCAAGCATGATCATATCAGTAGCGTGTGCCGAGCCGGTTTCCTTGATCTGCGCAGAATCTCTTCCCTCAGACCGAAACTCACAGAAAGTGCGGCGTCAAGACGTGTACATACATTCATCGGTCGAGGCTTGAGGTCGAACCTAGCGGCGCAGGGGAAGCCGCTTCCGTGCCATAGGAGGAGCACTGGCGGATCATCGGAGTCGCCGCAAACGCGTAGAGAAGTAGGAAGGTCGCCGGGCACAGTAACCGTCCTGGCGATGATGCGCGTCCGCTGCACGGCCAACAACTGCAACCACGAGAGTATCCGCCTGCGAGGTCCCTCGTAGCTATCCCGCTGGCATCTGTCCGGGGCTCCCTGCCGAGGAGGGAACGGGGAGCTGGCCCCGCGCCTGGCCCCTTCGGAGATGTCGCGAAGCAACACCATTCTGGAGCCCTCCGGGTCCTGCTGGGAGTAACCAGCCGTGCCACTCTGAAGGGTGTGCGGAGGCACCGCAGCTGCATGGTCACGTTACTGACGTCCGTAAAAACGGCTTGCGCTTAGCTGGGATGGGCTCAAGGGCATAGACGCGTGACGGTCCAAGGACGTTGAACCCAAAGATGAAGCACCATAGTGTACCACACCAACAAGCCCCAAGATGTACACATCACAGGCGTGTCCACTGTTGTCAAGCACTTCCTACCAAACAGCCGACGAAGTCTGCAGTCGGAGAACTAAGGAGGAGGAAGCTTCTTCACAAACGCCGTCACCCTTGGAGTTTCACCGGGTTGCTTTCGTAGGAATAGCCTGTTCCAGTGTCTCTTGTAGAGTGGCGGGCAGCGGCCATATCTCCTCCCTCACGGCTGGTAGTTCCCACAGTCCTGGAGAGAAGGAGGCAGCATCGCTAACGAGTCCCGTCAAGTAACCGGCGCGTTGTGAGCGTGCGTGCGTGTCTGCCCGCACGTGTACTAATGTGTGAGTGCCAATGTCGTTACGCAAAGCGAGCCTAACTGCTCGCCTACTTCGTGACATGCCTTGACTGGGGAGTCTAACGGACCGTGCTACGAGCAGACCTGTTTACCCCCTGGGTGCAGTCAGTGTACTTTCAACTGACTAATACTAATTGTGTACTTTGGACCTCACGTGTATTTATTCACAAGCCAGCGAGTGTCAAATTCTCCAAAATGTGTATTTTTGTGTATGAACGTGTACACGAAAGTGTACCCCAAAGCAAAATTGTGTACTTTAATACGCCAAAGTGTATGGTAAACAGGTCTGTATGAGGCATAAGCTATACGTGGAGGAGACCTGTTGAAAAAGGTGAACGAGTACGCTCGTCCTCCTCTAACTTAAGCGTGTTAGGACGGCCGCCAGGTACTAATCGTCAAAAAACTAGCTGAACGGGAGCTCGTTCGTGTGATATTGCAAGCACGACTCGTCTTTTTCTTGACTCGTGACTAAGCACCTGTGCCAAGGGGGCAGTATAAGCCAAGTAATAATTACTGACCTCCGTATCAGAAGGCTTGCGCTTGAGTGGACTGGTTCACGGGCATACACGCGTGGCGGTCCACGGACGTAGTCGGCCAGCTCGCGGAAATCCAGTGAGCTGACGAACCCTGAAGCCGTCCGGTGCTGGCCAAGCTCGGGGCAAGGATCAACCAGCGAGCTGACGAACACTGTAGTCGGCATAGCACGTTGGCCAGGCTCGGTGTCTCAACTGCAGCGAGCTGACGAACCCCCCCGACTGTAGCCCTAGGCTCTGGATCCGCGCGTGCGTCCCGAGCCGTGATTGTCCGAAGCGCCACCTCCACTGAAGGGGTCAAAGCAGAAGTAGGCGTCCGCTCCCAGGCTGGGGTCGGTCGTTCCCGCAACATAACGCCAAGCTGTGACCGCTGCTCCTCCCACAGGGGTTGCCGTCACCGCTCAGTAGAGTGGAGGCGCAGGTAAGCAGACATCCTGTGATCAGTCACACAGCCACTGGAAGTCCATACATCTTGTGCCGGTGCGAAATTGCCACTGCAAAACAGACACAGAGACCAGCGAACGAGCGTGGCTCCCGAAGTCACGCACCAATGCTAACAAGTGTACAAATTTTAAAAAACGAATCCGCCACACGACCAGTGCCGACGTCCGGCGCTATCTAACCCCCCTGAGTGCCGGTCGTGGGCACCAACTGAGGTATACTTAGTCAATCCAAGCCAAAGAGGCGGGTGAGACAGCGCTTCAGGGACCAACGAGAAGTAGAGCCGCCCAAGTTGACCGGCCGCTCATCGGTAAGTCCCTGGCACAAAGCAAGGTTCTTGACACGTCACTCCAGTGAACTCAGCACTCCGTCGCTAGTGAGCCCCAGCCCGAAGCAAGGCGCAAGCTACAAGCCGAAAGTCCCAACCGGTCCCACTATACAAGTCCAGATGCAGAGAGTAGGCACGCAACCTTCCTACGGCGTAGCAAAGAACAGAATGGCGATTCCGGTAGCTGTATGACCAGATGAGGATGGAAGGGAGGCCACACGGGACTGCCTAGCTTATAGTGCCCCTTGTTACCTCCCCTGCCATGTAGGCACGCAACAATTTTGGCTAAAATTAGGCGAGCTAGATCAGTATTCCTAATAGTAATGTCATCGGTAATGTTGTTTTGAGAAAACAAAAACCAACACCACATAATCCACAGAATACGTAGGTAATCCAAGCACAACACATTGCACATAAATCCAAGTGTCCATGGTACACAACGGTAATCCACCTAACCACAACCGAAGCACGATATGCTCACGGCCTGTCCTGGTTGAGCTAAGCGAAGAGACTGCCGGGAAACATTGAGAGCGCCACCGGATAGGGAGGCAGGGAGGCCACTCAGGGTGTCCTGGTAATGACACCCCTGGGTAGTTGCCTCCCCTGTCAACAGGTATACGAGTTTTTTTGGCTAAAATTGCTAAGCTAAGCGAAGCATTCCTAGAAGTATCGCCGTCGGTAATGATTTTGAGAAAATAACTAAACACGATTCCATTTCAAGAGACATAGAACATCATGACCCCCCTCAGTTGCCGGGGCTCATGATGATCTATGCCTCTCGCTGACACCACTCTGTATCTATGTTCCTTTGACAGCTTGGGCTACTTTGGTCTTGAATTAACCCATATCATACTGAGGCTAAAAGCTTCAAATTTGTACGCTGCCATATGCAAGCTACATTATAGTACAGCTGTGATCCGACATATCGTGAATCGTTACACCGCGACCCGGATATAGCGCGGGGGGTACCTTGGATCCCAAAAAATCGGACCGAATTTGTCACCGGCCTTGGCTGTATCGCGCTCCATGGGGTGCTGCACACAGCCTGATGCGACATGTCCACACACTGAACACCCACAAACCTTCTCCAGCTGAAGAACACATACATAAATTATTGTACATAAAGAGGATAGGAGACAGTGTATAATGAGGGTCTAGGCTTCTGGCACATGGCAGATGTCTCCCCACTTGACTGGCTGCTAGACGTGTGGGAGCAGCTTCACACAAACAACGTGGCCTCCTCCTAGATATGACAACACACGTAAATGCATTAATAGGAAACACTGATTCAATGATCATCAAGGTCTATGCTTTTCACAGGTGTCAAGTTTCCACACGCTCAGCAGCCCGCGGTTATGACCTGAAGGATATGAAAACTGACGCTGAACCCTTGGTCGCCTCCTCTAATGAAGAACATAGGCAATGATTGGAAGACCTCAGGCACAGCTGTGAGGGATAATGAATGTCTATGCTTGCGGCAGAGTTAGGAGGTCAGCTGTTGAAGTTAAAGAGAGGTGTCCTACCCTACTGCTGGTGCTCACCGGTCATCGTAATCGGATTTTCTCACCGTGCCCAACGACTTCAAACAAAACACACTAACGAGGTGATCAACATATTCATTGAAGAATAAAGGCTACCTAACTTGTCTCAGAAATTGTCTATTGATGTGTGTGAATGACATAAATGAGAACAGACGTTGTCCTTTGTGCGTGTGTGAAATCACTTCCTTTCTGAATTGTCTTTTCCTCTTCTTTTGGCCTTTGATTTTGAAAAGATTAAACAGATTGGTTTTTTTTCAAACAGCCGGCACACTCACTTCTTTTCTTTTTATTTGGTTCTCTTTAACCAATCATTGCGTATCTTCATGGATGCTAAGTTTACTAGTGTGAATGAAGCACACTTTGTGAATTGCCAAGACACATTTGACATGTAGACTGACACTCATTTTTATTCCTAACGTACCATAAAAGAGCCAGTGTTTCTGATTGGCTGCAGCACCAATGATATTGAGTCTGTCATGTACAACACAATCAGTATGGCGGGCATGATCGCACTGCAAGAATGTGTAAATGTATTTTATGTCTGAATAGAGAAGGAAATGTTCAGCAAAAATGGACCATTTCTGATCCTTCACAAAATGAAAAACGTTCTTTTTCCGTGATGCTAACAGTGCAATTAAGTGTTTCTGATTGTAGTCGGCTTTGAAAGAAAGAACGCACACTGGATAGGTAATGTCTACGCACACGCCCCGATCATTATCGGATACCACCCCACCACCCCACCCCACCCCCCCGACCCCCCTCTCCTTTAGTCCAGTATCTCGTGGATGGATATATCACGACCCCATTTTGTGGATCCCGAAGACCGCGATATGTCAGATCACAGCTGTACTTACAGATAAGGATATAGACCAATGGCTGTAGTTCAAGGGTGGTGCCAGAATAGCTTGGTGCCTAGAGGCGCCAAGCTATTCTGGCACTACCCTTGAACTATTTTGGTCACACTTGTTTCACATACTGATGTATTCCGAATGATAAGGGTTAACAAAATTTCAGAAACAAAATTTGCGACCGCTAGAAGTGAAGGGATACACAGTGCTCCAGCAAATCTGTTTCACCGTGTAACAGAGCTATCATGCACTAGTAAAAATTAATGAAACATTTTGTGAAGAATCAACATATCTAACAAATTTGCGAATCTATTTGTGTGCAGACCTGTCATCTTGGAAATAAGTGCCTCAAGTTGTAAGGTCAAAACTCACAGACCAGCTGACATGTAACAGATGGAGAAAACAACTACATGCACACACACACACACTGACCATACTCACGAGGCAGTGAAGCTGAACATCACCCACCGATAAGTATCATAGGACGGTTCTTCATCTTGGACAGGCTCGACATCCCTGCATGACGGAAAAGAGTGAAAGTTAACGCCCAATTACATGCAGCCTCCGATACCATTTACAGTACCACACACACACACACACTGTTTACGGTACCACTGGCTGCACGCACAAAGGGGTTGACCCTTTAAGCCCCAAGGTCCCATTTCTCAAATTGGGGAGGTGTCACCTAACGACTAGGTACCAGTTGCAGGAGATGGCTTGACCATGATAATTCAAGGGTAGTGCCAGCTTAGCTTGGCGCCTGAAGGCGCCAAGCTAATCTGGCACTACCCTTGAATTATCACGGTCAAGTCATCTCCTGCTGTAGGGATCCGGGGCTAAAAGGGTTTACCACATGATCGAAAGGCCAGAGATAGGTCCCCGTGAGCTACCGCAGTTGCCGTGGCTCATGAGGATCTATGCCTCCCCTTGACCCCACTTTGAATGGACAGCCTGCAATAAATACAAAATTCTGCATCCTCTGGCAGCAAAAGCATTAAATATGACAATCGGTTAGCCCGGAGGTAAACATTTCCATAATGGGAGTTGCCTTCCTCGGACTACAGAACAGTTCAGGAGACAGATCAACCATATTTCAAGGTCTGTGCCAGAACATAGCGGGGTGCCCAAAGGTGCCAAGTTATTCTGGTACCGCCCTTGAAATATGGTTGATCCACACCCTAGTGTAGTGTTAGGGGTTTGAAAAAGAGTACATGGTAGATCCCTTTATCGTCAGTGGTCACTAAACGATAATCTCCGAAAATATCACAAATGATCTGCCGTTTGCCTGAGATATCAATAGACAAAAATAGTAAATAAATGAATAATAAAACCCTTTGCGGGAATCATTGCAACAAAAACTGCTACCGACAGACAAAGGGATAATACAATAAAATCTAAGGATAATTTGTAAACGGCTAAATTCCATGCACAATACCTTATTCAAAGGGACAGAACTCCTGCACATGACCAGCAGGCTTTTATAACCACATTCACACCTTTAACCTGTCCTTTCCTTTTTTAAATAAAGCCTACAATACACGATTAAAGATATCACATGAAAGCCATTCTGTATTAACCCCTTCCCTGACCCTGGTCGCAGATTGTGTTTCGGAAATCTTTGTTAATGTGACGTCGAAGAACCTTATCCGTCCAAGGACGATGGATAATAAGTGGGGTCGTCACCAAGAGGCATTGATCCGCATGAGCCCCCGCAACTGCGGGGGCTCATGAGGATCGATGCCTCTTGCATTTGGAGGTTGCTCACAGCGTACTGGCAGTAAGACACAACACCAGTGGATCTAATTTTCTTAATTTGTGAGAGTGGACTAAAGTGCTGTTGTGGGGTACAACACGAAAATCTGTGCTTATTGCTGACAGACATTGCTTCCAGATATGCCTCAGATTAGGGCCTTAACTTAAGCAGGCTATGTGGACAGGACACACTTTTTGCAGTTCTAAAGAGACTGAAGCACCCCAAATTAACTACTGGCTGTCATGCAAGTACAACCACGAAGAATGTTGACAAGTGCATCTTGTGTTGTGTGGACGCTGCTTAGCTTCAGAATCCTGCCTGATGAATCAGACACATGATTGGTCCAAATTTCTTTTGCACACTAAAAGCTCACTGATTTTGTCAAATTATGACAATATATCACAAATTTATCAAATTTCCGCAAACAGTAGCAGATGTGATTATCTTTTTTGCAGCTAGCAGATGCTTAACACATAGACCCCAGGACCAAAATCCCCAAATTTTGATGCTGCCCTCTGAAGGACTGTATTAAAATTCTAGTGACAGATCCAGCATGATAGTTCAAGGGTGGTGCCAGAATAGATTGGCGCCTATGGGCGCCAAGTTATTCTGGCACCACCCTTGAACTATCATGCTCGATCTATGTCTTGCTGTGGTGTGTTGGGGCTGAATGAGTTTGAATACAATATTGACTTGTATTTTGTCCGATGCATGGAAAAATTGCAGCCTGCTTGGTCTCAGGGGGCGTAGTCCATACTTCTCCTGCGTGAAACATCGTAGGCCTGTCTACATAGCCTAATGAAAGCCACTGCCACAGTAACTGTTCCCCATTAAGCAAAGGTCCTCGGGCCCACGACAGCCGCGAGGGACCCGCGCACAGCTGTGCGCGGGCTCACTGCGGCCGTCGTGGGCCCAAAGATGTTTTGCTACCGGGGTCAAAGATACACTTCTGCAACGGATGGTTGCAAAATGCTACATACAGGTCTGGCTATGATTCATTTAGTCACAGAAGGATCCAGTCCGGTACACATCATCTTAATATCAAGTAGTTTGACAATGACTTCCCTAAATTCTATAAATACAATGCTATCTGTATGAGCAACAGCTAAACATAGATGACTGATGCATAAATGGGTGTGTATATTAATAAACAAGTGTGATATGTGTGCGCGTTTGTTGCGTGTCCGAACTGCCATTGTGTCAACGAGGCACAACAAACACAAATGGTGCTGAATTGTGTCTTCAGATTTAATGTAATGGTACTTTTATCCATTTAACCCCACTGCCGCCAAATTTTGTAGGTGTCGCCTGACAACCATGTATCAGCTGCAGATGGATCAACCATGAAAACTCAAGGGTAGTGGCAGATTAGCATGACTCGATCCTGATGCACCAAGCTAATCTGGCACTACCGCTGAATTATCATACTTTATCCATCTCCTGCTGTAGTGCATCGGGGCTAAATGGGTTAAAGTTCAGATTCCAGAGTTCCCCTCTCATGAGCTGAATGAATGACTCTTGTTGGCTGACATCAGTTTCAGACATGGGTCTTATTTGTGGTCAACTGTTCAAGCATACCTGCATGTTGTTTCTTCTTGCGTTTGACTGCTGCTCCGATGACCTCAAGTAGTTCAGCCTCTGAAATGTTGCTGCGCAACTGATCACGCAGAGACACTTCCGCATTTCCATGGAGACACACCTGCAAAACAAAAAAGTTTTGCTCAAATCAAGTGTACATGGAATTCAAACACTGAAATCCTGGTGAGCCCCATAAGTGTCCCTCATCATTAATCCATTTAGCCCCGGTGCCCGACAGCAGGAGATTAATCGACTGTGACAATTCAAGGGTAGTGCCAGTTAGCTAGGCGCCATCAGGCACCAAGCTAATCTGGCACTATCCTTGAATTATGATGGCTGATCCATTGCCTGCAACTCGGTGCATAGTCAAGCGATAGCTCAAACATTTGGGAAAACCAGCCTTGAGGTTAAATGGACTAAAGACCATCATTCCAGTGCCTATAGCCACCTAAATGATGGTCTTTAATGACAGGTGGTCTCTCATAAGGGTCGGTCCCTCCAAACAGGTTTTCAAGCAGTTATTCCCCTTTTTCTCTTCCTTTTTCATTTCTCGCAGACACATTATTTAGTGAAGTCGATCAACTTGTGAAAATGGCTAACCGTGTCCCACTTAACCCTGACACCCTACAGCAGGAGATGGTGCATAGTCCGTAGGCGACACCTCCAAAATTTGTAAAATGCGGCTGTGGGGTTTAATGGGATACAGTATGCATAGGAAGTCAGGGTGAATAATCAACACTGCTGAAGACAGTCAGAGCAGCTGCAAAATCTCTATAGTGCTTGATCAATGTCCGCACACACACAAAAATGCATACCTTGAGGTTAAGCAATCCAGACCAAAAAGGTGACTGCCAAGCGTGTAATATGCAAAAAAGTACCCAACGGAGAAAGAAACACGCTTAGAAAAGACGGGTACAACACAATTTATTAATATTTCGGGTAAATACCCTTTGTCAAAATAGACAAACAAACAAACAGAGAGATTAGCCGCTACTTATCTTCATTGGCAGAAGGAATGTGGCAACTGAAGCCACATTCCTTCTGCCAATGAAGATAAGTAGCGGCTAATCTCTCTGTTTGTTTGTTTGTCTATTTTGACAAAGGGTATTTACCCGAAATATTAATAAATTGTGTTGTACCCATCTTTCCTAAGCATGTTTCTTTCTCCGTTGGGTACTTTTCTTTTTTTTTATACCTTGAGGTTGCCATCGGCAGTCATGCGAAGACGGTTACATGTACCGCAGAAGTGTTCACTCATGGATGTGATGAATCCAATCTGACCCGCAAAGCCAGGCACTTTGTATGCCTGGATGAAAAAGAAATTACAGATATGCATTGTATGTTTAACTTTGTGTCGAGTACTAAAGCACTACACACATATGTTACACTTACACCATAATGAAGGCATGAACTGATGACAACTGGCATTAACCCCTTCCGGGCCAGCGGTTACAAATTTTGTTTGTGAAATCTTTGTCAAGTCCGACACTAAAGAGTCCCAGAATCCAATAAACATAGATCGATACAGAGTGGTGTCAGCAAGAGAAAACAGGCTCAAACTGATGCAATTTTAACCCATTTAACCCCACGGCTGCATTTCCCAAATTTCAGAGGCGTCGCCTAAGGACTATGCACCAGCTGCAGGAGGTGATGGACCATGATAATTCAAGGATAATGGCAGATTAGCTTGGCGCCTCCAGGTGCCAAGCTAATCTGGCACTACCCTTGAATTATCATGGTCTATCCATCTCCTGCTGTTAGTATTGTAGGGCGTCGGGGCTAAATGGGTCAATGTCAAGTTGTGCGTTGAAAATAAATCCTCAAGCAGGAAAATAAGTACACATTCCTACAGAAATCATTGCCACAAAAAAATCGCTACCGACAGCCAAAGGGTTAATTGGTTTGCATGGATGGTTCAATCCAGCATTTGTTCGTCATCCAGCTACCCACCCAGGTAGATGACAAACAAATGCCTGACTGATTAAGCACTATAAGCTCACCTTGGATGTGTCGTTGGCTCTATCAGAGAGACGCTGCAGATCAGGCCATCGTTCTTGTATCATGTCCAGCATCTGCTGATACGACACCATACGCTTAAAGTTCCACCGATTCCCGTCAAACGGCATGTACTCAATGAAACGCACATCCACAGGCTGTCAACAAAAAGCAATCATCTGTAGAGAAGAACCCAACGGAGAAACAAACACACATAGAAATGATTGCTTACTTACTTACTTACGCCTGTCACCCCTACCCGGGTATAGGCCGTCGACGAGAGACCTCCAGCCACTCCTGTCCTGTGCTTCTCCTTCGATTCTACTCCAGGTGGTTCCCAGTCTCTTGATGTCTGCTTGGAGGTCTCAACGCCAGGAGTTTCTCGGCCTACCTCTTTTCCTCTTTCCCTGGGGGTTCCATGACAATGCCTGCCTAGTGATACTGGAAGCTGGCTTTCTCAGACTGTCACCGATCCATCCCCATCTTCTTCACCCAATTTCATTCTCTGCTGTTATCTGCTCTGTTCTCTCCCAGAGTCTGACGTTGCTGATCTTCTCTGGCCAGTGGATTTTCAAAATTCTTCTAAGGCAACTGTTCATGAAGGTCTGTACTCTGTTGACTGTGGTTTTTGTCAATCTCCATGTCTCTGCTCCATATAGGAGAACTGCTTTTACATTGGAGTTGAAAATCCGGACTTTGGTGTGTTGTGACAGCTCTCTGGAACTCCACACTTTTTTCAACTGGAGAAAGGCTGCTCTGGCTTTACCGATTCGTGCTCTGACATCTGCATCAGTGCCGCCTTTTTTGTCTATGATGCTCCCGAGATAGGTGAAGGACTCCACCTCCTCCAACGGGGTGCCAGCAAGCAAGACTGGTTCTTCCCTGGTTGCGTTCAGCCTCATTGTCTTTGTTTTCTGTTTGTGAATGGTGAGGCCCACTTGGGACGAGATGTCAGCAAGCCTCGTGGTCTTGTCCTGCATTTGTTGATGAGTGTGGGACAGTAATGCCAAGTCGTCTGCAAAATCGAGGTTGTCAAGCTGTGTCCACAGTGTCCACTGTATTCCACTTTGTCTGTGCTCTGTGGTCATCTTCATGACCCAGTCTATGGCCAGTAGGAAGAGGAACGGAGACAGCAGACACCCCTGCCTGACACCAGTTCTGACCTGGAGCTCTCTGGTGAACTGCCCTTCGTGGATCACGCGACATGTCATGCCATCATAGCTGCTCTTGATCAGGCGGACGAGCTTTGTGGGTACACCGTAGTGTCGTAGGAGTTTCCACAGAGTCTCTCGGTCCACGCTGTCAAATGCTTTCTCATAATCCACAAAGTTGACGTACAGCGGGGAGCTCCACTCCAGAGACTGTTCCACGATGATGCGGAGAGTGGCGATCTGGTCTGTACATGATCGGTTCTTCCTGAATCCTGCTTGCTGGTCTCTCAGCTGGGGGTCAACGGAGCTCTTCATTCTCTCTAGGATGATCCTGTTGAAGACCTTTCCTGGTACTGACAGCAAGGTGATTCCTCTGTAGTTGGAACACTTGCTGAGGTCGCCTTTCTTGGGAAGCTTGATTAGGTACCCCTCCTTCCAGTCAGCTGGCATCACCTCCTCTTCCCAGATCTTTCCAAACAGTGGGTACAGCATCTCAACTGTTGTCTCTAGGTCTGCTTTCAGAGACTCTGCTGGGATGCCATCTGGCCCTGCTGCTTTGCCATTCTTCAAAAATGCCACTGCTTTTCTGATCTCTTCCCGGCTGGGTCTGTCACAGCTGATGGGTAGGTCGGTCTCTGCCGGCTGGATGTCGGGGGGGTCGGGTGGGCTAGGTCTGTTCAGTAACTCTTCAAAATACTCGGCCCATCTGTCGAGTTGGTCTGCTCTGTCTGCAATAGGCTTACCTTCTTTGTCTTTTACTGGTCTTTCTGTATGGCCATACTTACCCGACAATCTTCTGGTAATGTCGTAGAGCTGTTTCATGTTGCCGCTGCCTGCTGCCTTTTCTGCCTCTGCTGCCAGGCTGTCTGTGTAGGCCCTCTTGTCTGCCCTGATACTCCTCTTCACCTCGCGGTTGGCTTCCGAGTATTCCCCCTGTGCCCTTACTTTGGCTGCTCTCGTGCGACTGTTGTTGACCGCTGCTTTCTTCTGCTTCCTCGCTTCTATCTTCTTCAAGGTCTGTGCCGACAGCCAGTCCTTGTGGTGGTGTTTCCTGAGCCCTACAGTGTCTTTGCAGGTTGAGTTCAGCGCCTCTCTAACTGCCTTCCACTGCTGCTCTGTGGTGACCGCCTCCTCTTCATTTACTAGCTCCTGTAGCGCTTGAAACCGGTTGGACAGCACCAATTTGAACTCTTCTCTAACTCCAGTTTCTCTCAGGAGGCCTACATTATAGCGCTGTCTTCTTGTGGTCTCTGTGCGGCTTTTCTTTAGCTTGAGCTTCATTCTTAAGGTAAGCAGATGGTGGTCTGAGGCGACATCTGCTCCCCTCCTCACTCGAACATCTTGAAGGGATCTTCTAAATTTCTTGCTAATGCAGATATGGTCTATTTGGTTCTCTGTTGTATGGTCAGGTGAGACCCAAGTTGCTTTGTGTATTCTTCTGTGTGGGAAGATGCTGCCTCCAATGACAAGTCGGTTTAGAGCACAAAAGTCTACAAACCTCTCCCCGTTCTCACTCATCTCCGAGCCTAGTCCCTGTCTCCCCATCACCTCTTCGTATCCGGTGTTGTCCTCCCCTATTTTGGCATTAAAATCGCCCATGACGATGGTGATGTCTCGCTCCGCACATTTGTCCACGGCACTCTGGAGTCGGTCGTAGAACTCTTGTTTCTCTTCCTCGTCACTGTCATTGGTGGGCGCATAACACTGGATGACGTTCAGCTTGAGCTTTTTCTTGGTTCTAAAGGCTGCTGTTATAATTCTTGGCCCAAGAGCTTCCCAGCCCATCAGCGCTCTCCGTGCCACTGGTGACAGCATGAGTGCTACTCCTTCTGTATGGGGGGCATTCTCCTCTTCATGACCTGAATACAGAATCATCTCCCCACTTAAAAGCCTTTTCTGGCCAGACTGCGTCCATCTGGCTTCACTGATGCCTAGCAGGGAAAGGTTGTACTTTTGCATTTCCGCTGCTATCTGGGCGGCCTTGCCGCTCTGGTACATGGTCTTGACGTTCCATATGCCCATGGTTGTATCCCTGGATAGAGAGAGGCGGCTCGGTCCTGTGGCTTCCGAAGACTTCCGGCTTTCACCACAGGACGTCATAAGTCTTCTAGTAGAAGAACCTTCCTCCTCCAGGAAAGGAATTACTGTTAGTCTTTTCGTCGGCGTTTTTGTAGCTATTTCCTTTTTTGCAGGGTGGGGAAGCTACCCCCACGCCCAACCCCCTTACTAGGAGGACCAGGGGTTTTCTGTCGGGGTCACCTTCCCTTAGACCATGTTGGTTCACGGCACCTTATTTCATTCGGTGCACCCCTCTCACGAGGGACCCCCTATCCACCACCCAGGGGACGCGCCTCAACGCCGTATGGTCCCAGCGCGAGGATAGAAATGATTGCAACTTTTATTAATTTCAAAATTAATATTTTTCAAACTAGAAAAACAAACAAGTACACAAATCAGTTGCTACTTATCTCACGAGACAGAAGAAGCATGGTGGCAACTGAAGGATGTGATATAAAACAAAAATGATCCAGAACACGCTTACATGCGTGACAGTAACTTTTTGGCCTGGATTTCAAGAAAGAAAGACAAGATGGGTTGAACCATAACCCACTAAGTCCCTTCGATATATGAGAGCTGTCTGAGCTGTCAAGGGTCTCTTCCTTTTGTCTTTGACTTGATTCTGATGTTGAAATATCTCCTTTTGAAAAAGCCTCGCAGATGTGCCAATGCGTCATAGTGAACTCTATAAGGGGCGCACGCAGTGCGTACACATCATTGGTTTGTCAAATGTCATCCGTCACGATGTATTTTTTGTTTTTTCCTAATTTTACATTTAACGTGATACGAGTTTCGCTTTCACTTCAAGACTAATGGTCACAAAACTAGAATTTCACGGTACAGTTTCAGTCCTGCTATAATTTGTGTGAAATCAGGCTGACTTTACCTAGCCACATGCTATACTAAGTACACCTGCATGCTCTTCTATGTCGTTGATGTGTGTGTATGCTTGTGCGTGTGTGCATGCGCACGCTCCAAACATCCTCAAGAGGCATAGACGGTTACATGTACAGCAGAAGTGTTCACTCATGGCACATGAGGATCTATGCCTCTTGGAGATGCACGCATATGTGTGAGAGAGATTGAGAGAGAGAGCGAGAGAGAGAGAGAATTACGTCATATTTAGAGTATGTCTGCATGGTGACGGAGTTGCTTCTTTTACGTGCCGCCACTGACCAACTTTCTCCAGATGTCAAGATTTTTTACCGTTTTAATTTTTTCTGAAAAGAATTAATTTTTTATGAAGAAGTTGAAAGGGTACAAAGCTGTCTAACGAACTCATCCAATGTCTTTCTCCAAACTAGCTATATTGGGTCATCTGAATGCTCTTCTGAAAGCTCGACGGTGTGTGTGTGTGTGTGTGTGTGTGTGTGTGTGTGTGTGTGTGTGTGTGTGTGTGTGTGTGTCTGTGTCTGTGTGTGTGTGTGTGTGTGTGTGTGTGTGTGCATGTTAGTGCGTGCATGCGCGCGCTCCAAACATCTCAAAGAGGCATAGATCCTCATGCACTCTCTGGGCGCATGATTGATTGTACATTGCTTAACGTCCCGACAGCAACAAGGCTTTCTCAGGACGTGCCTGCACTGCTTGTGAAAAAAAACTAAACAGAAAATTGAATGTATGTCGCCAGCCGGTCAAATACATTAAATAAACCTACAACATGGGGCAGAAATAAAGCTAAGACCATTTAGCAACACACATCCAATATCAAGAGCTACAGGCAGTGCAGACAGTAGGGAGAGTTTTAAAAAGGCAAATACAGGTGAATGGACAAAGGGTAGACAGAAACACATGCCCCAGAATAGAGAGGAAAACCCACCCTGTGGGGCTGACCAGGGTGACCCTGGGAACTAAAAAATACCTAACCCCACCCAAGTCCCCCAGGGCAGACCCGGGTGGGGGGT
>BTPG01000004.1:73081444-73145533 GCA_036245525.1 Semisulcospira habei | reverse complement strand
ACTGACTCACGAAACGAGCGGCGGGCTCAAAGTAATATTTGACACGATCAAACAAGCGCTATTTGCAGTTCATATTTTCTAACTCTCCGTGATAAAATTATGTGCATGGTAAGGTCCATATGATAATCACAACTGAAATCGGGCACGCAAATATGAACTGGGGTGGAACGATGTCTAAGGCCATTCCTGAGTCACGCTGCGTGCACTGAGACTCACAGAGGATGCCGCTGTAGAAAAACCGAACACTAAGTCCAAATTCACAGACCTGCACACAATAGTCGGTTCTAGTAAAATCTACGACGCTACTCTACGTCTGAGTGTAGAGAGGTAAGATCATGCATAGTCGCGGAACACCTGCAGTGCTTGGCGCGTGCCATATCTAGCCGGCAATCCAATTACAGTATTTACACTCCCACCCCCCAGCACGCGACAACTTCAACTTCCATAGATGTCACAGGCAGAGGAATATTGCTAAGGACTGTCGTATATGTATGTGTGCATTCGCTCTCGCTCAAAGGTACCGCAAATGTACAATGTTTTGACAAAGAGACTTTAATTGGCCGCTCCTATTTGTATAAAAAATGTGTCTAGGGCCTAAACCACAACAAACGTTTCAAAACATTTGTGTAAAAATGCCCATATAATCGACGATTAATTTTAAATGAGGAGCCTCTGAAAACGGTTAGTACATTTAAAAATTTTTTAAAAAAAAATTATTTTTGTTTTGTCGCACGTGGGGGTAGGGTGGGGGTGGGTGGGTGGGTGGGGGGTGGGAGATGGATGAGATACTGAGCAGTGTGTGAGTAATTTAATTTTTACCATTGTGATAATGTAGCTGAAACCGTACGCGCGCATGCGATCCCAACGAAAGAAAATTTGTCGGCCAGACTGACACAATAAAGTTGTTGAATTGAATTGAATTGAGTTCAGTTATGTTTTGACAAAGAGACTTTAATTGGCCGCTCCTATTTTTAATAAAGAAAACATGTATCTAGGGCCTAAACCATAACAACAACAATAAGACTACAGCAACAACGTTTTAAAACATTTGTGTAAAATGCCCATGGAATCGACGATTAATTTTAAAGAGGGACCTCTGAAAAGGGTCAGTACAATTATTTCAATCTGTGGGCAATACATTTGCCAACATGAAACGTACTATTTTACCCATTATAGTCGAGAAAAAAACGGAACACGGTCCAATCTAAAGAGACATAGATCCTCATGAGCCCCCGCATTCGCGGGGGCTCATGCAGATCTATGCCTCTTGCTGACATCATTTTGTACATACGTTCCTTGGACGGCTGAGGCACTTTGAAATTGAATTACCAGAGACTTGAGAAACTCAGTTTGCGTCCAAAGAAGGGATGGAAAACGCTATCCTGGTGAATTTTGGTTTCACGGTTCGTCACATTAATTGGCTTTTTTCAACGATCCACTGCATGCTACTTTCCCCTAGAAAGTATCTACATCTGGTTAGTTAGTTATTTGGGTTTAACGCCGAGCAGGCGACTAAGGCCATCTCGCCGGGGGTATCTACTTCTGGTTAGTTTGGTAGGTTAGTTCGGGGTTAAACGTCCACGGCACCGAAGTGATAATGCGGGACGGCCCAGACAGGCGGGTTGTGGCGGACGGGGAAATCTATTGCCTACAGAGTAGACCTGAACACTGATCAATTCAGGCGCACTGCAACTGTGCCACTTTGATTTACCAGGACCTTTTAACGGACATGGTATTGAACAAGTCCGTCTTTTCCCCTTAGATTGCGAGTCCTGCTACCAAGACCGGAACGGGGACTGGAACCCACGACCCGGCGATTCCTTTCACTGACTCGCTCCGACGCTTAGAAACTGCCTGAGTTATTCCGGACTCTACCTTTGTTCCCAGGCCTTTGTACAAATACCTGACACATCTCGCGGCCTGGGCCCATCTAACGCACAGTGGAAGCCAGGTGTCAAAAGCAGTCCTTAACAAAATCGCCACGTCATCTTGTAGAGAGAAAAAGGAAGATAAAGTGTGCTAGTCTGTGATTTTGGACCTTACGGTCGTAGGCCGTAAGGTCCAAAATCACAGATCAGCAAGAGTAAAAAAAAAAAAAAAAAAAAAGGCCGAGAGTTTTTAGCAAAAGACACACAGATGAGATAGGAGACACGCGCCTGTGGAAGCCTGAAGGGTTTTAAAATCTGAAATCGGAATCTAAGCCCTTTCAACAAGCAATTGAGCACGCACAACAGGCAAACTCCCGAAAAAAAAACACTTCTCCTTTTTATTTGAAGAAGTGCAAAGAAAACTTCCACACTTCAGCCGCAGCCTTAAACCTACTGGACTTTGAACAGCAAGCAGGGTAAACACATGAGGCTTGTCATGACAACTTGAGAGGCATAAATTCTCATGATCCCCTGCTTTCGCAGGGGCTCATGAGAATGTATTCCTCTTGGAGGTGGGTCAATAAATTTGAGAGGACAGAGCTTGTCGTATTCCTTGTTTAAATAATGCTAGACACTTGCATGATCGCCGCCCCCAAAAACACAGAAGTAAATATCGTCACGAGAATTGTTGATCAACATAAACGCGTCAGAAGCAGGGCCGAGGGGGGCTTTTGAGGATCTGTGGCCTTGTGACGATGGAGGGTATTTGCTGACACGCAGTGCACTGTAAAAAGAGACGGTGAATTTAGGTCAAGAAGCGTTGACAAGAAAGGAACCCTGCTGCATCTGCCTTCACACGGGTGCGACATTTTTTTTTACCTTTTCCGCCGATAATTGGATCTTACACTCTCATCTCGTAGATTCTCGTAGATGTCACCCTTTCTCAGTCTGTCGCAGAATAAGTGAACGTGATCCAACTGCAAGAGGCATAGATCCTCATGAGCCCCTGCGACTGCGGGGGCTCATGAGGATCTATGCCTCTTGCTGAGACCAACGTGAGTCCGTGCTATTTGGACGGTTGTGGCTTTTGGTCGTTCAATGAGCATTGATTTCAGAAACAAATGTAAGTCTCCCCTTTTCTTTTCAAATGTAAGTCCGTTGGCAGGAACTGAAGGGGTTAAACAGAGGCTCTCAGCCCTCATTTCTCATCCAGGGAAACAGACGAGCACGTCCGTTGAAAGATTCTGATCAGTCAAGGTGGCACCTCTTGCATATGGGTGGTATACAGTTCTTCTGGCAGCGATCGGGTTAAAAACGACACAGCTGGGTGGCTCGGTGTTAGAGCGTTGGTCTCTCGACCGAAAGGTCCCGATATCGAATCCAGCGTGGGTCAAAATTTGTTCAGACCCTATTTTGGTGCCCCGTCTTTGAAATCACCTTCGTGGCGGACAAAAGACGTTAAGCCCTAAACGTTTAACGTTTTAAAAACGACACAACAAACGTCTGTCCGATTTTATAAAAGATATTAATATGCGGGATTTTCAAGCGTTTTTTATCCCCAGAATTATTCGTAAAGGAGATATTGCTATCTACTAACCCTTTAATGCCTGGAGTAGGTCGCTTTAGTACGTAAATATAGATCTAGAAAGGAAGTTTGGACAGGTGTGACACTTTAAACAAAAATTGCTCAAGTTTCATTTTAATCTACAGTGGATTCTGTTTTGAGCAATCGCATTTTTTGCAAGAAAAAACAATGGCTTTAAAAGACAGGTGTGCTCTCCCAAGAGTGGTCTTAGAGAGTGAAAATGTCACCTGTAAGTAAAGACCACAGTTCTGGTGGATGCATGATGGTCTTCAACCCATTACATCCTGAGGCTGAATTAAAAAAAAATGCTTATTGTCCTATGAAGCCTACATTACAGATTACAAAATGCATCAACCATTTTAGTTCAAGGGTGGTAACAGAACAGCTTTGCGGTCCAGGCGCCAAGCTAATATGGCACCACCCTTGAACTATAATAATCAAATTTATTTCAAGCAGTAGTGTATCTTGAGGAAAAGGGTTAATATACAGTAGAATCGGCAGTTTTGAGCAATCGCCTTTTTTTGGGGGGGCTCGAAAAACAACGGCCTTAACGCACAGATGCTCTCTCAAGACGAGTCAATAAAGACCACAATTTCGGTGGCTGTATGATGGTCTTTAATGACAGGTGGTCTGTCATATAGGTGATTGCTCAAAACAAGTGCTGCTTTATCACAACGCGATTAAAAAAAAAAAATGTTGAAGTGGAAGGAGGAAGTGGCACTTTTGGCTGCTCAGCTTGACACATCTGTCTTCACACCAAGATGACAGCTTTCCTTTCTTTACGTCTTAGACTTCAAGCGTTTCGTAAAGATAACACACTCGAGACGCGCTGCATCCGCCTGTCACCCCTACCCGGGTATAGGCCGTCGACGCGAGACCTCCAGCGACTCCTGTCCTGTGCTTCTCCTTCGATTTTACTCCAGGTGGTTCAATCGCGCTGCATCCGGATACGCGGTAAAAGCCGCGTATGTAGCTGCGGCACGTCTCGCAAGCGGTGAAGCCCTTCCGGCGCCCATGGGCATGACGTATTTCCGGAAGCTATCAGGCGCAGACCAAACCCTTTCAGTGACAGTTGACGCAGACTGTTTCTGCAATCTTCGTTAATTTTTAACGAAAAACAAAAAAACAAAACAAAAACCAACCACTGTCTGTTCCAACGTGGTGTCAGCAAGAGGCATAGATCCTCATGAGCCCCCGCAACTGCGGGGGCTCATGAGGATCTATACCTCTTGCATTTGGGTGGTGTTACAATTTCACTGACTCGGCGCTGAAGAAGTTAAAGTTGATAACCGTCCTGTGTGACGAACCTGGATATGACAAAGGCGAGCAAGAGGCGTAGATCTTCATGAGCCTACGGCTCTTGCATTGTTTCGTTTTCACCCTATCTCAGCGATGGGGGGAAGGGAGGGGCGGGGGGCGGGCGGGGGTGAGGAAACAGGGAGTGGAGATGTAAACATTTAAACCCAACCTGAAGTAGATGCATCTGCCTTTCACAGTTAGGCGACAGTTTTTTTTTCCCCCTTTTTTCTCAATAGCTTGCTCTCTTCTTTTCAAATTCTTTTTCTTCTTTTGGATTAAAGCGACTTCAGTGGCGTGCGACACCTTTTTGATGTTGTCGCTGCGCACAATAATAACACCATCCGATTTCTCATAGATTAGGTGGTGATAAACTGAAAATCGTTGTGCTGGGCAGTGCAAATGGAATTTTGATCCTGGGATCTATTGTGTACTTCGGAGCTAAGAACTTGGATGAAATTAACTCGAGAGCTCTCAGCTCTAACAACATCGAAGAAAAAGAGTTAAAAAAAATCATACGTTGAGAGTATATGAAAAAGAGTAATCTATTGCGGTCGTTTGCACTTTAAGCGTCAGGCGATGAATGCAGACTTGTGGGTGGGGGTGAGGGGGTGAGGGGGTGGGGTGGGGGTGGGGGGTGGACATGACAGTTTAACGCATCCTCGGCTGCCAGTGATCGCGGATTTCGACGTCTGAAACCAATTTACACTCACCGACATTCGCGTGAAGAACACAACTGAAATGGGACCAAACGAGGGCACAAAGAACGCAGGACTAACAAGAGACTAACAAGAGACATAAATCCTCATGAGGATTTATGTCTCTTGCAGATGGGTAGCGTTCGCCTTGTCTCCCCCCCCCCTCCCCCCCGTCCCCCCGGCAGTTAAGGTTTTAAAATGGAAAAATTACATTGACGCCTGTTGGAAAGTGAGGTCAGGGGGGAAATGACCGTGATGGCTCAAAGGAAGTGTTTTAAACTAGACTGGTGAGTGCCAACCCCTTACCCGCCAGTGATCACGATTTAATTGTCAAGCAACAGCACACTGACCGAAATTTGCGTGAAGAACACAGATGTAAATGAAAGCAAAAATAGGAATAAAAACATAGGACTAGCAAGAGACATAAGTCCTCACGACTGCGGGGGACTCATACAGGGTTTTATCCCTTGCAGATAGGTAGTGTTTTCTTTGCCCAGGCAGTTAAGGGATTAACGATAGCAATCAGAGAAATCAGGTTAAAAAAAGTATGGAGCTGACTGGACAGTGAAGACAAGTTATAAGACAAGACAACGCGTGGACAACATGTGCAGTACAAAAAACAAACAAACAAACAAACAAGCAACACAAACGAACGAACAAACAAACAAACAAACAAACGAACGAACGAACGAACAAACAAACAAACAAACAAACCAAACAACAAACAAACAAACAAAGATTTTTTTTCTGTTGAAAGTGCAGCCAGTAGATCTTGATGTTTATGAAAATCTGCTTGAGACAAAATGAGCAGTACAAAAGTAGTAGAAAACAAACAGACAAAGAAACAAAGAAGAAAGCAATCGAGCAAGCAAGCAAGCACGCAAGCAAAGAAACAATAAAAGCAAAAAAACCGAAACAAACATTTTTTTTCTGTTGAAAATACAGCCAGTAGATCGGCTTGAGATTATGAACATCTGCTTGAGACGAAATGAGCAGTACAAAAGAAGCAAGGAAACAAACAGACAAAGAAACAAGCAAGCAAGCAAGCAAGCAAACAAACAACCAACAAACCAAACAACCAAACAATCAACAAACTAACAAACAAACAAACAAACACAGATTTTTTCTGTTCAAAGTTCAGCCATTAGATCTTGAGGTTAATGAAAATCTGCTTGAGATATTTCTAGAGAAGACTGCACGCCAAGATCAACATCTTCAAACACCTGCATCCGAGCACCCTAGTACTTTGAGCCATCGGTGCCGGAAATACCTGTGGGATTCTACCATACCCGTCACATCGATACCAGCTATGTCTTGCCTATATCCCTGACAAGCTCACCGATGAAACCCTGACACACATTATATCAAGCATGACAGTTGAAGGATAGTGCCAGAATAGCTTGGCGCCTCCAGGCGCCAAGCTATTCTGGCACCACCCTTGAATTATCCTGGTCGATGCATTATTCTATGAGGACTAGTTCAGTGCGGTAACCGCGCGGCCGCGCGCACTGACGCAAAGCCGACGATTGCCACTCTTTTTCATCTACTTCTAGTAAAAAGATCAACCCACATCCGTTTTAAGAGACAGCTGCGCAGGATGGCGGACAGTCAATATTTGTAATATATTGTCTCGAAACAACCGATGTCGGTTATGCCTGCTCCCAGCGCTGAAAGGCACGGACGCAACAGCTTGTGAGGTGGAGAATAGAGGCAACTCCGTTAAAAGGACATAAAAATAAATGTTGCTCTGTGTCGCTGGTACAGAAGCGTTCGTTTGTTAAGAACACAATGCAATAATAAGAAACAAGTGCTTTATGCTTGCGTATGACGAGCAAAGAATAGATGCAACCTAGTTAAAAGCAAAAGGTTTTGGTCGATAAGCAGCTGTTCACTGGCAAGAAAACTTTAACCCAGACGGGAGAGGCATAGATCCTCATGATCCCCCGCAGTTGCTTCGCCGGCACATGAGGATCGGCCTCTCAGTTGCTGAAACCACTTTGTATCCATGTTTCTTTGACAAGCTGGGGATCTTTTGGCGTTGAATTTACTATGATTTCAAAAGCACAATCTGCGTCCGATGGCAGTCAAAGGGTTAAATATAGCTCTGGGATGACAAGAAACAAGTGCTTTCGGTCTGTGTAAGAGGAGAGACGCGTGTGGCCATTTCAAACTAAGTTAGATTAGGTTACATTTGTTTCACTCAAAAACTAATGTATTGTATTAACTCATTCAGCCCGACGGCCGTATTTCCCAAATTTTGGATGCGTCATCTAATGACTATGCACCGTTTGCAGGAGATGAATCGACCATGATAATTCAAGGGTAGTGCCAGATTAGCTTGGCGCCGACAGGCGCCAAGCTAATCTGGCACTAGCCTTGAATTATCATGGTCGACCCATCTCCCGCTGTAGTGCGTCAGGGCTGAATGGGTTAACACAACCGAAGTATAAGAAGATTATTATTATTATTATTATTATTATTTCGGTGTTGTTGGTGTTGTTTTTGTTTCTTAGGTGCATTCAAAATGACGGATTCGTAGTCGTACACAAACAGCAGCAGAACTACGACTTTCGTTAACTATTGTCTCCCCTTCATCGCGGCTTTGCTGAGCAGCCACTGTAGTGTCCAGTCACCATCACAGCTGACCCTGCGGGAGAGCACCATAGAAGTATGCACTATATGATCCAGACATAATAAAGAAACCAGAAATGCAAGGTAGATGGGACAGCAACGGTGGAAGGGGACCGGGGGGGGGGGGGGGGTGCAAGGGTCAGAGGTGAACTGACAATGGTGTGGTCAGGGATAAAAGGCTCACGGTTAAAGTACCAGGCC
This sequence comes from Semisulcospira habei, assembly GCA_036245525.1. Classification (NCBI taxonomy): domain Eukaryota; kingdom Metazoa; phylum Mollusca; class Gastropoda; family Semisulcospiridae; genus Semisulcospira; species Semisulcospira habei. The sequence continues at coordinate 73,137,254 of BTPG01000004.1, read as the reverse complement.
GCAGTTGCATGAGCGAACTGTAATCCTGCGTAAGCCACTAAGCAAGGTGCTCCACTAAATCGGAGCACCTTGCTTAGTTGCTTACCGTGGCGCAGGATTACAGCTCGCTGGTGCTCCTGACTTCTTTGGTGTAGGCTTAACAAGGGATGCGACAGGCACGCGCAAAGAAGCCCCAGACTTGTGCAGGACGTGGCAACACACAATAGAAGGGATCAAGGTGTTGGGGTAGGTAGGGTGGGGACTGCCTTAAGTAGGGTGGGGCGGGGTAGTAGTGGCAGTAAGCAAAAAAAAAAACGGCAGGACCGACGTAGGGCCCACTGCGGCTGGCGTCGGCGTATTGTGTAGAGGTGGTGAAAGGCAGAGATGGTGGGGGAGAGAGGTCATCCGCCGGCCACTGGTCTTCCTCTTTTTGTTCAGACAACACAATTTTAAAAAGAATGAAAGGAAAGATGCGGCATCGATAGGAGGTGTTTTTTTTTTGTTGCAGGAGATGGGGCGGAAATCAGTGGGTGGGGAGGCGGTAAAAAAAGGGGGGGGGGAGAGGGATGTTGCTGGGGGCTGGGGGAGGGGGGCATCAGAAGCATCGGGATGGATGTGAAGCTATTGACCGGCTATAATGGCTATTAAACTTTAAAAGAAAGGAGAGGGGTAGTTTGCCAGGTCTGGAAGGGATAGATGGAAGAAGCCCTCTAAAGGGCGAGAGTAGGGAGGAAGGGGTGGGGGTGGGGGTGGGTGGTCATAGAATTGATGCTGAGGGGGAAAGGGGTTGAGGGGAGGGTGATACTATATACCAGCTGAAGCGAAAGATGAAATGCTGCATAAATATTCACAATGGTTAGGTAGGATGAACGACTGGTCGCGAACTGCCACCCCAGAGCCAAGCTCTAGCACTCATCTGCCAAGCTCTTTGACACCGCGAATCGCGGCAGGAAGATCAACCACGACAGCTTAAGGGTAGAACCTGATTAGCTTGGCGCCTGGAAAGGCGCCAGGCCAATCAGGCACCACCCCCGAGTTATCATGGTCGAAGGATCCATCAACAGCTGAAATGGCGCTGGAAATAAAACATTTAATACTGTACTGGCGAGAGGTTGACCAAACTTGGCGGGAGTGTTAACCTAATGTGAACCGGAGACTAGAATAGTCTTATCATGAGATGGAAAGGAGGTGGGGTGGCGGTGGGGATGGGGATCGAAGAACTGAGAGTTAGATGTGGGGGCTGGGGGAGGGGGTAGCGGGGGAGGGGGGAGGGGTCGCGAGGCTGGGGGCGTTGCGGGGGTGGGAGGGGGGGGGGGCGTTGCGGAGGGATGGGGAGGTGGGTGGGGTGGTGGATGTGTTTTAGCGTTGGTGGAAGGGGGAGGTAAGCAGCTGCCGGACAGGACAAGACAAGAGGGACATAACCGGACTTTGTCCTCACGATTTTCGGATAAGGTTCATCCCCTGGACGTCCGCGCCAACCGTTTTATCTTGTCTCTCGCCATTCTGGTGACGAAGCAATATACACGTGCCCTGCCGCCGCCTTCACGTCGCTTTGTCACACGTGTGATCAGCCCCCCCCCCCCCCCCCCCCGTTGTGTTCGTCAGCAAGCTTAGGCAGAGAGAATTGCCCGGGCCAAACGTCCTCGGGCCTACTTCGGACGCAATGGGCCCACTGCGCCCCAAATTGGCCCGATGACCTTTTGCTCACTGACTTTTCTTGCCTGCAAGGTGATAAACACCGCCACCACAAAAAAATCTGTTAGTATAGTTAGTTAGTCATTAGGGTGTTACGCCAAGCAGACGACAAAAGTCATGTCACGGCGGAAAATCTGTCAGCATTATATGTGTAGAGGTATATGATGTGGTAAATGCGTATTTTTCTGTGGGCTGGCGATTGGGTGCCTGATAGGAGGGGGCAGGGATCGAACCGTGTGTATGCCCAGCGCTGAATACTTCCCCTTGGCTTGCGTACTCTACCAGCGCTAGCCTCACCTATCTAGGTTTGTATTTCTAGAAGAAATCTAGACCAAAAAGGTGGCCGCCAAGTTTGTAGAATGCAGAGAATGTTCATCCCAACGAAGAAAGAAGCACGCTTAGAAAAGGCAACTGTGTTATAATTGTCTTTTCTAAGCGTGTTTCTTCCAACCCTGGCATTCACTTTCTATTTATAAAAGTGATATTCGGATATACCAAAACGATAGGGGTCCAAGTTTGTCTGTTGATATATTCGAAGTATGCCACAAGGCAAGTAATTAAACAAAGTGTAGTCAGTCATGTCCGACTTTTGTTACAATATCCAACCACGTTGTACACGAAATTTTCAGTATTTGAGTTTTTCCTCTGTAAAATGTGAAAGTTCAGGAACCAAAGCCTAAATACCTAAAATACAAGAAGAAAAGGGATTGCTTTGAATTACAGTGAACGTAGTCTATTCAAGGACACTGAGACTGAGGGTGTACGCATGTACATAGTGGGTGACAATTTGCTGCAAAATCATGCTTGGATACGGATGCTTCCCATTGCGCTAAAGGCTCTCGGGCCGACGTCGTACCCCGTTGGCCCGCGCACGGCCGTGCGCGGGCCAACGGGGTACGACTTTGGCCCGATGGTCTTTTGCGCATTGTGTTGCCTCCTTTGCTTGTTTCTGACAAAATCTGGAACCTGTAGCTCAACAGGAAATACTTATAACAGCCTAGTAGAGAACAGCCTCGGATCACATAATTATTCCGACCCCAACATTTGTTTTCTTCCGTTTTTCTCCAGAACACACAATGTTAGTAAGAGGCTGCAGAAAAAACACAATGGAGATGAAATGTATTAAAAATGTTCACTCTTTGATGTCTCTCAGGCGTCCCTTGTCATTTACACCGGTGTGAAACCGCGAAACACCTTTCATCGCAAAGATGGAGCACCTTTCACACGGGATCGGATGAAACAAATGACAGTGTAATGAGAAAGCGTTTCGGACCGCCCAGCCTTTGATGTTGAGAAGTTATGTGTGCTGATCTGTGATTTTGGACCTTACGGCTTTCAGCCGTAAGGTCCAAAATCACAGTCGAGCGCACTTATTCACTCATACCCCTAGGTCTGCAGTTTAACTCATTCTGCCCGAGACACACCACAGCAAGATATGGCTTACCATGATAGTTCAAGGGTGGTGGCAGAATAGCTTGGCGCCTATAGGTCGATCATGGTCGATCTGTCTCCTGAATTTTAATGCAGTCCTCAGACGATAACTCCAAAGTGGGTATTTCGTGCCTCGGGCACAATGAGTTAATAGGCTTATGCACACACGTTTTCTTGTAAGGGATATGTCAAGTCGTGTTAACCAAACTTAGCACTGTATTACGCAAGCACCGTGTGTTCTTTTGATGTATCGTGCACGATTGAATATTGCGGGTATGCGCACAGAATTTGTGTTTTGGTCTGTGACTGTATCTGTAAGGTCCAAAGTGACAGAGCAGCAAACATGTCCACATTGAGAAAGAGACACAGAAGCTTCAAAGTAAAAAAGTAACCACCAGGGCATACAAAAGATGAAATCCTTTTTCCTGTTTTCATTTTCTGCCCCCCAAAAGCTTCCAGCAAGAACAGACCACAAACGTTAAAATAAACTACGGTGAAATTTAAAAGTAGGAACTCGTCCTACGGGTTTAAAAGGTGGACTAGGAAGAGGCAGCGGTTGTCATAATTTATAACAAGTTTGGGGGCCTGTAACTGTCATTAACCCTGGCAAGGCTGTTACATACAGTTAGCGTATAGCCCTTCAAAACCGACTCACAGTTATTCTTAATTTTGTTGAGGCTATTGTTGTTTTGTCATTGTTATTATTGTTTAAAAATATATTATTATTATTATTATTATTATTATTATTATTATTATTATTATTATTATTATTATTATTATTATTATTGTTATTATTATTTGAAAACGGAGCAAGAAGAGCTTTGAGCTAAAACCAGCTTCGTTTTTACTAGGATATATGAAAGATGAAAAACAGATGAAAAAACAACAAACTCATTAGAAAAACATGACCGTACATTGTTTTTTTTTGTCTCCTTGGACTTTTGTCCATGAGAGAGAGAGAGAGAGAGAGAGAGAGAGAGAGAGAGAGAGAGAGAGAGAGAGAGAGAGAGAGAGAGAGAGAGAGAGAGAGAGTCGTGTTCAATGTCAGACTTACATAATTTAGATTGAGGGCCTTTCGCAGGTCGAGTGCTACCCAGATGAGAAAGACCACAAACCGAATTATCCCCCTTCCCAATCATAAGACTCACTCTATCGCCGCCAGCGGGCGCCACATGCGTGCAAGCTGGCTACGTCACGGACAATGGCGGCAAGGGGCGCCCCCATGCGGCGAAATTCATATCGGGAATCGTCCAAGCCTGCTTTATTTGTTTCTCTAATCATGAGGTGACAATATCCTCTCTCTCTTTCCAATCATCACTTTTCTTTTAGCCTACCGTACCGCGTCACTTTTACGCGCCGCCTCCCATCTGGTTTCACTAAATGCCGGGCAGGGGTGGGGGTGGGAGGGGGGGGCGGTGGGGGTGGGTGGGTCTACGACCTGTCCGGCCAACACTGACCTGTAAATTGATACACCCAGAGCAGTGTCAAATGTCCGTGACCCAGATGTTTAGCATGCCGAAACAAGGCCTCGCTAGAATCTGGTGCCAGACTGCCTCTTACCCCAACATAACGACAGAAACTGTCAACGCCTCGGCCGCTTTAACAGCTCGCCGCTGCCGCTTTATCGCTCCCTGGTCGTGCCGGCGTGTTTATGTGTACTGTAAACAAATTCCCAACCCTTTCCCGAGGTCTCTGTACAGTCTATTTTTACTCTGAGGCCTTCCTTTGTAAAAATTCTCAGCTTTTCAAGTCGGTAAAGCGATCGCTGATTCCATTGCTAACGACGCGGTCCGACATCTTGGTTTTACTCTCTTCGGTTGTTTTTCTTTTTTTATGTGATACTGTGGAAATTGATAATCTATTGCTATATTGCCAGGAAACTTGTAGCAATGTTTCGAAGTGTTTAAAATCAAATGTTTTATTTAGAATGCTTTAAATGGTCAGCTATTGATAAATTACTTTTGTTTGAGTGTATTGTGTTGACCTCACGTGCTACGAGCGTTAGATTTGATGCTGCACAATCAAAGTATGCGTTTGTTTGGCCATTCATTTGAAACCTAAAGCCAGGAACTAGGCTTCTAACGTACACAAAAGCGCCCGCATTCGTTTGCGAAAATTCGCCGGCCGCCTCGGGGTTTACACGTTAGACAAACCCTACTCTGATGCGGGAACTGAGGAGCACTATAGTATAAATCACGAGAGAGGTTTACCACCGAAGGTTTTCAAAACTTGCACAGACTCATTACAATCTATGTATTTTCACCAAGCTGGTATTGCAGGCCAGTATGCTTGCTGAAACTGAAACCGTGCAGGAGACAGGCCAATATACCGCTTCTAGTCCTAGCATATATGTACATTTGCCCCTGCATTTACAAAGGCTACTGAGAACCTGCTGCCGCAAACAAACTGCGCAGTTCTTCTCAGAGCGGACAAAGTCAGGTTTTAGCATAAGACTGAACACATGCTCAAACTTATAACGCCCGGGGAGGGGAAGAGCTGTTACGCGCAAGCATGGATGCCGTGTTCACAGGTCACAGTGTGACTAGAATAAAGAGTGGTCCGCATGTGTTGTACACGTTTCTAGGTTGCCAATATTATCCCTGCTACCTCACCTATTGGGATAAATCAATAAAGCAGCTAATTTAATTTATTGTTCGAAAGACTTTATGTACAGGAAATTCACCTATGGTGCAACTTGCAGCCACTCAATCACACTCGTAGATCATGATCATAATATTTTATTTTCCTAGTAATATTTTCCTAGTAAGGCCATACAGCCAGAGACCATGAGGGAATTTTTTACTTCTGTGGTCTTACTTAATGCACGCCATCCTTGAGGTGGTTTTTTTTTTTTTTTTTTTACTTATTGTCAGGGTAGGTCATACTTGATATAAATCCAAACGTTTTTGGCCTTGGGACTTGAGAGTGTTTTTGCATGATTCTGCAGGAACAATAGATAATACGGGTGTAAAAGGTTGGGAATGGATATGTGATACTAAAACTGTGCCGTCATTTTCAGGTGGTTTCAGTTATATAGTCAGTAATTGTGTGTTGTATGGTGAAGGGAGTCACATAAATGTTACTGTTTTAAGAGTAATGTGGCTGAATGATAGTGGCTGTGTAATGATATTGTGTCTGTGGGTGTGTTCAGGTTGATTTCCAAATTTTTACACTGAAACTGGTTTTCTTTATTTTTCATGTGATTCACTTAAAATTGGTGAGCATCTTTCACGTGACTGACTGATTAAAAGTATGCTTACAAATGCAAAATCTGATGGAAACTGTAGAAGTAAGATGCTCTTTCCTATGTGATTTTGGAACTTACTGAGCACATTTCCCAGCCGCTTTAGTTTGGCACTTGAGACTTCAGTGGTGCTGAGCATGTTTTAAGTGACGGGCGACTGATTAAAATGATGGTGACCAATGCAAAATCACTGAGATGGACACTTTACAAGTTGTACACCCCTTCCCGCTAGGTCTTAACCCTTATCATTCGGAATACACCACTGTGTGAAATAAGTTTGACTAAAATAGTTCAAGGGTGGTGCCAGAATAGCTTGGTGCCTCTAGGCGCCAAGCTATTCTGGCACCACCCTTGAACTAAAGCCATTGGTCTATATCCTTATCTGTAAATACTATAATGTAGCTTGCATATGGCAGTGCACAAATTTGAAGCTTTTAGCCTCAGTAGGATATGGGTTAACTGTGTGTGTTAAGACTATATTGACCCATATCAGACTGATGCTAAAAGCTTCAGTTGACCTGACTGCCATATTCAAGCTACATTATATGATGATGATGATGATAGATGATGATGATAGAACTTTATTGCTATATGTAACAATACATTAGGAAATCGTTGCGGTGCCGCGCAACATTAAAGGAAGAACATTAAACACATTAAAATATAATTAAGCTACTCACGTGCACACACACACACACACACACACACACACACACACACACACACACACACACACACACACACACACACACACACACACACACACACACACACACACACACACACACACACACACCGTATGCCTTAGTAACTATTGTGGTCTAAACATAAAGGCAATAAACACGATTTCACATTAACACAAATTACATAGGATTACATATAGTACTTACAGCTAAGGATGTCAGTAGACCAATGGCTTTAGTTAAAGGGTGGTGCCAGAATAGCTTGGCGCCAAAGTATTCTGGCACTTCCCTTGAATAATTTAAGTGAAACTTATTTCACACACTGGTGTATTCCGATTGATAAGGGTTAATAATAATAATAATGCATAGCATTTATATGGCGCATTTCTCATATTTATAATATAACTCAATGCGCAGAATGTAGCCGCGAACTGAACCCAACAAGCACGCTCACGTGAATTACACGCATTCACTCACACACTGTACGTAAACACAGAACATTCACGTGGTGCTAAGGGCAAGCTCAAGCGAGCTACACGGTATTTGGAAATCGTTTTGTATTTGAAATTTTATTAAGTTGGCTGAAACTGATACCAAAGTGGAGGGGGAGGAAGAGCCGGAGTACCCGGAGAAAGAACCCCCGACGGTTAAAGGAATCTGTTTCATTTATGCGTCGTTTAATTGCATTTGAAAAAAAAAAAACTAATCTTAAAAAAAAAAGCCCTATTTAGACATCATGGTTTGTGAGATCTTGCAGTATATTTCTGATAAAGAAAACCTACTAAGTGTATATAGAAATATGACTGATATACCAAATGTCACTAAAAAAATAAAATAAAAAAAACTAATCTTAAAAAAATGCGCTATTTAGAATCATGGTTTGTGAGATCTTGCGGTATATTTCTAATAAAGAAAACCGACTCAAAACGCAGAAACTAAAAAATTTTCTTATTAGGACAAAATACACCACTATATATTATGACTTGGATATGAAAAGACATCTTACTTCTACAGTTTCCGTCCGATTTCCCTGCTTTGATGATCGTTTAAATCAGTCAGTCACGTGAAAGATGCTCACCAATTTTCAAGTCCATCACATGAAAAATAAAAAAATTTCAGTGTGCAAAATTTGAAAATTGTTCTAAGTCCAAAAATCACTAAAAAAATTATAAAAAATTAACCAAATGTTTTTCACTTGTGCTTGTTTGACACCATGGTTTGTGAGGAGATTTTGTATATATCTGAATAAGAAAATTGACGGAAAACGCTGAAACTGAAAAATGTTCTTCATAGCATGAATTTTCTCACTGTATATTATGACTTGCAGAGGGAAATGTATTTAAGTTGTACAGTTTCCATGCGATCTGGCTGTTTTCAACATCATTTTAAGCAGCTGATGAAACTGCATCCGATGGACATATTTAAAACATTGCTAACCCTATATTTGATAGAAACCCTAAGGTATAAGTGTATAAATATGACTGATTATACCAAATGTCACTAAAAAAATAAAATAAAAAAAAAACTAATCTTAAAAAAGATGCGCTATTTAGAATCATGGTTTGTGAGATCTTGCGGTATATTTCTAATAAAGAAAACTGACTCAAAACGCAGAAACTAAAAAATTTTCTTATTAGGACAAAATACACCACTATATATTATGACTTGGATATGAAAAGACATCTTACTTCTACAGTTTCCGTCCGATTTCCCTGTTTTGATGATCGTTTAAATCAGTCAGTCACGTGAAAGATGCTCACCAATTTTCAAGTCCATCACATGAAAAATAAAAAAAATTTCAGTGTGCAAAATTTGAAAATTGTTCTAAGTCCAAAAATCACTAAAAAAATTATAAAAAATTAACCAAATGTTTTTCACTTGTGCTTGTTTGACACCATGGTTTGTGAGGAGATTTTGTATATATCTGAATAAGAAAATTGACGGAAAACGCTGAAACTGAAAAATTTTCTTCATAGCATGAATTTTCTCACTATATATTATGACTTGCAGAGGGAAATGTATTTAAGTTGTACAGTTTCCATGCGATCTGGCTGTTTTCAACATCATTTTAAGCAGCTGATGAAACTGCATCCGATGGACATATTTAAAACATTGTTAGCCCTATATTTGATAGAAACCCTAAGGGCCAAAGTTTGGTTAGGGTTACCGTTATTTTTAGTGTTAGATTGTAGCTAGGGTTATAACCCTAACGTGATATGTAAGGCACATTTTTGGTCATTTTTTTTTTATGGTGCCATTTGATAGCCCATGTGGTACTGAGTCCAGAAATGCAAATACAACTTTTGTATTCCAATTTAAACATGTGTTATCGCCCTTGAAAAAAATCGCGGGAAAAGCACATTATCGGCTCTCGTGTCCGTATTTTATGTTCAATCTCTCCCATTTTCATACCCATACTGCGGCTGTACTATTTTTATCGATATCTTTAAAAAGCAGGTGTAAATACTTTATATATTTTTTTTAAATAATTTTTTTTCCAAAAAAATTTCAGGTCACCTTTTTAATTCAATAATTTTCCTCCCATTCACAACACCTAGACTTAGCTTGCATCAAAACGTTCAGGTCATGCAACTGCATCCGATGAACATACATAAAACATTGTAAACACTAGATTTAACAGAAACCCTAATGACCAAGTTTACCGCGTCAGTATCAGCAAGACCAACTGTAAAAGCTATCTACCTCAGTATTTTTCTCGCACAGTTTTCACCCAAACTCTGAACACATTTATGACACTATTCTCATAAAGTACTTTGAAAGACCCTGCAAGTTGTGTTGCTTAGTTTTTGTTTGAAAAAAGTTCCACGTCTAGTGCCAAACCCTGTCAGTCCAGTTTATTATGTTCAGTGTACTCCAGCTTCTTGGCATTTCCGAAGTACCATACTCTGGGGTTCAGTTTTTTTGTTGTTGTTGTTTGTTTTCTTTTTGTTGCTAAAGCCAGAATCAACCTGAACTCACCCACAGACACAATATCATTGCACAACCACTATCATTCAGCCACATTACTCTTAGACTAGTGGCATTTATGTGACTCACTTCACACTACAACACACAATTACTTTACCGGATAACTGAACCACCTAAAATGACGGCACAGTTTTAGGACCATATCAGTATCCCTTCCCAATCTTATATTGTTCCTGCAGAATCATGCAAAAACACTTTCAAGTCCCAATGAAAAACGTTTGCATTTATATCATATGTTTACAGATATCAACAGAAATAGTACAGCCGCGCAGCATGGGTATGAAAATGGGAGCGATTGAACATGAAATACGGAAAATGCACCACAGAAAAGCCTGGCTAATTTTTTATAAGCATGTGGCACCGAGAAAAACAAACAAACAAACCCAACAACAAACAAGCACTGACACGAACAAACAATATTATTCATCTATTTATTTACACAGGTCAGTCATTACTTTGTTCACACGAGTCATTATATAAAAATCTGATTTTGGAGACAAATGCACGCTGCTTTCAGCTGTGCTTGGGTGTGGGGTTGGTAAGGAATCGGGTTCATAACCAAGAAATGAGACTGTCAATGTGCAGGTTTTTGTTGTTGTTGTTATTTTGTGCATGGCAAATGTGCAGCTGGTGGGCGGTAGTGTTTTTAGGGGATCCTTGAAATATTAAGGGATGCCTGGGACTGACTATAGCTAAGAGACTGGACAGTACGAAAACGGCACTGTATACCGTGGCCAAAAGGGCTGAACATAAAAATGTAGAATGCACTGAATGTGTGTGTGTGTGTGTGTGTGTGTGTGTGTGTGTGTGTGTGTGTGTGTGTGTGTGTGTGTGTGTGTGCGTGCGTGTGTGAAAATTACGGCTTGGTTACACACACACACACACACACACACACACACACACACACACACATACACACACACACACACACACACACACACACACACACACACACACACACACACACACACACACAAACACACACACACAAACACACACACATTCAGTCCAATGGAATAAAGAGGGGATAGACTGTGCTACAATTAAAATCACCTAACCTTCTATTTCATGCTTAGGGCTTTTAGTCCCTCAGTTCACTCTGTTAGTATAAACATCCGATGCAGATCGGTTTCCAGCAATGAGGGCCACATGTGGGGCTGTGTGGCTATCACTACTGGACACTGACCGCGTCCACATTCATAGGAACATCTGGGGTGGATTACGTTTGGCATACAGGACAGGATCTCACGAGCCCCTGTGACTGGTAGGGGCTAATGTGAATCTATTTCTTCTCAGGCAAAGAGGGGGGGGGGGGGGTGGGCAGGATGGGAAACTGTACAGAACTGCAGCGTGCGTGTTGGTGGGTTATATGAGTCTTCCCGGACTCCAAAATCTTCAGTGATTAAATTCTCCCTGCACATTCCATTTAGTTCTGTTCCCTAGTTAGAGTGTACCAGAGACGACTTTGCTAATTTCCACGTCAGTGCCCTCCGAAACTAAGCAGCATCAGCCCAAAATACACTCAAAACAAAAACTATTTCATTAATTGCTGTCCATTTTTAAATGAAATTTTATCACTTTTTGTTTATTTTGCAAAATCACATTTTGAATGAAATAGGCGATAGATAAAAAAAACCCACAAGAAACGTTATAAAAAGAAAAGCATTTGACGAGAGTTAAAAACAAAGATGGCCGACTGCGTCGTTAGCAATGGCGGAGCCAGTAGTCGGCATTACCGACGTGAAAAGGCTGAGTTTTACGCTTGGGAGACGAATGTCTCAGAGTCAGTAGTTACCAGACTTTGCAGCCGTGAACTAAAGATCTGGGTCAGTGCATTTGCCCTGCTCTGGTTGTGTTTCAGTACAGGTCAGTGTTGACCTACGGCCGCCCAACCCCCAACCCACCCCTCTCCGGCCCCGGCATTCAGTGAAACCAGATGGGAGGCGGCGCGTGCCGTCCCTATTAAGAAATTTCTGTCAACAAAAGGGCTACTGGGACGCTTGTGATGATATGACATTTACCTCCTCCAATCATTCGCAGCTTGAACTCCTCCTCTCCTATGTCTGAGCAACATGTATTAAGGCCGACCGCTAAAGGCAGCAAGAGGTATAAATTCTCATGAGACCCTGCGACAGCAGGGTCTCATGAGAATTTATGCCTCTTGCAGTTGCTGTGTCAAAATGAGAGAATTCAACAGGAGATGCAGTCACATTTACCAGCAAACAAGCCAAGGGAAGCTACTACACAGCCACGGCACGTCACTCTTGCATCGACGGGATGTCACTCTTCAATCGAAAAGGGATGTTATACTAAGGGCAGGGCAAGAGGGCGGGCAAAAGCAGAGACACTGATCAAAATCACAGCATGGGGGAGAATCGCAATATTTTCACACAATGGTATTAGGGACGATGTCCTTTTTGCTTGTTGCACATGTTGCGATATGTGTTACTCTCTAGAAAATTGCCATCCCGAAATAGATTGTACATATTGATATGTCTGTTCTTTACGTTTATCATCTAACCATCAGGAACACTGTTAACACAAAGGAACAAACAAACAACAACAACAACAACAACACGTCATTTTCAACGTAACAAAACAAATCATAAACAAAGCACCTGCATCCTTATTATTTTCTCTCTGTATACAAATTAAGGAAAACAAAGTAAAAAAAAAAAAAGGCTTCAGATTTGCTTCCTGCGATAAGCTAGTCGCATTTGCCACCCGCAATGTTTTTACCCGTCACGTGACCGAGCAAACCTCGCACACGTGATCTGTACGGTCAGTCTCGCGTCATCGGGTGAGAGGCACGTGCAGTGACCCGGATCAAACAGAAAAAGGACCCATTTTTTCGCGGATGCGCACGCCACTTGAAAGCCTGAAAACAAAATGCCCGACAGCAGGCTTTGGTAGCGTTTAGTGGCAAGGCGGATTAGAAAAACAGTAGTTTGAATAACAATGTGGTCGGGGGCGCGGATTTGGCATTGACAGCAGACGCTACCGATATTTTGTGGCCTTCGGCGGTGTTTGACAAGGTTTGATTAAACACACGATGCGTGTGTGTTCAAAACTAGTCACCATTGTAACAGAGTATGGTGCTCTGTAAATGTGTGCTGGTTTGTGATTTTTGTCCTTACGTACTCCAGCCGTAAGCTCCAAAATCACAAACCACCACACATTTACAGATTTGGTCTCTTTTTATTCCTTTCACAAAAACAACGTTAACAATAAAAAATATAATAATAATAATAATAATAATAATAATAATAATAATAATAATAATAATAATAATCGTCATCATCATCATTATCATCATCATCATCATCATCATCATCATCATCATACCGATCATTGACATACCCAATTCTATGAATCGGCTCTGAGCGCCGCGAACTGAACCCAACACGCCCGCTCATGTGAAATACAGGCATTCATTCTGAAGACAAACAGTAGAAGACAAACACAGTACATTCGCGTGGTACATTAATTCACGTCAGCCCAGCTATAGAAACCTCGGAAATTGTGATTGCTTGTACCTAAAATGCATAAAGTGGCCTGAAGCCCGATTTGTACAAAGAAGTACCCAACGGAGAAAGAAACACGCTTAGAGAAGACAGTTACAACACAATTTATTAATATTTCGGGTAAATACTTTTTTTTTTCAAAACAGACAAACAAACAGATAGAAAGATCAGTCGCTACCTATCTTCATTTATCGCAGAAGGAATGTGGCAACTGAAGGATGTGACGTAAAATAAAATAAAATAAAAAGAAAAGTGCGTAAGAAAGAAGAAGTTAAATAAGAATGACGTCAAAGAAAAACTCATATTAGAGACACTCAAGGAGACTGAAACTGAACACGAGCTACAAAGAGTGTGTGTAAGCCGCGCGCGCATGCGCGAGCAAGCGTGTATGCGTGTGCGTGAGGCCAGAGAGACTGAGAGAGAGAGAGAGAGAGAGAGAGAGAGAGAGAGAGAGAGAGAGAGAGAGAGAGAGAGAGAGAGAGAGAGAGAGAGAGAGAGGGGGGGGGGGAAACTTTAGATCACATGAGATCAGATGTTAGATTCGTTTAGTAGGCACTGCTTACAAGTCAAGAAATATAAATGGACCATGACCGCTAAAAGGTAAAGCCTCTCAGCATCTCTCCAAAATAGTTACTGTGGTTTAACCCATTTAATCCCACGGCCGCATTTCCCACATTTTGGAGGGCTACTTAAGGACTATGTAACTGTTGCAGGAGATGGATCAACCACGATAATTCAAGGGTAGTGACAGATGAATTATCATGGTCGATCAAAGACGCAAAGCTCATCTGGCACTACCCTTGAATTATCATAGTCGATCCATCTCCTGCCGTAGGGCGTTGGGGCTAAACGGGTTAACTCAACCCAAACAGCCAAGACTATCTCACAGCAACTCTCCAGATTAACCGCACTTAGCCCCGAGGCCACATTTCCTAAATTTTGGAGGTGTCACTTAATGATTTTGTACCAGTTGCAGGAGATGGATGGACCATGATAATTCAAGGGTATTCCGAGATTAGCTTGGCGCCTGAATTATCATGATCCATCCATGTCGTACTGTAGGGCGTTGGGGCTGAATGGGTTAAATCTAATGGATACGAAATGTCAGCTAAAATCTCCCCACGTTTTCCTTTAATTTTTTAATTCTACAAAATGCATAAAAGACGTAAAATAAATGATAAAAGGAGGGAGGATGTGTTGGGGGTGGGGGAGGGGGTAGGAGGGTTGGGGTAGGGGAGGAGGGGGGGGTTGGGGTAGGGGAGGAGGGGGGGGGTTGGGGTAGGGGAGGAGGGGGGGGGGGGCAGACAAGCGTGGAAAGCCTCGTCACAGCTCGGTGTGAATCGGGCAGGTGCAGGGGGCGGGTTATGACGAGTGGAAATTATTATTTTCTTTTTATTCCCAACGGGGCATGACAAAGGAATACCATTATGCTAATGAGTCAATGGCCATAAACGCGAAAGTAAAACAGGGGACCCTTTTCAGGGTGCTGTTGTAGGGTGGCAGTGGGGAACAGGGGTGTGGGGTGTGTTGGGGATTAGGGGCATGGTTTGGGGTAGGGGGAGACACTTGATGCTTTTGTTTCTATCGGCGGTGTTGTCAGTGAAACTGTGTGAAAATACAAATAAATTATGGAATAACAAAGAGCAATGTATATTTTTTAGCGGTATATTCTGTTTCCTTTTTGACAACGAACAAGTTCATTTGGTGGGAATGTTGGGGCAGGGGAAGGGGGGGGGGGGGCATTTTTTTAATTACTGTTACGGCTGCTGTGCGCTATGAAGGTGAAAAATAAAGAAATGAATCAGCATGCGACCTGTTTCATACATTCGAGACCATGGGCGTATCAGTTACCTCGAGGGAAGGGGTGTGTGTGCGTGTGTGTGTGTGTGTGTGTGGGGGGGGGGGGGTAGGTGGGTGGGTGGGTGGGCTTCCAGCTTTTAGTTTGGGACTTTCAACCCGACACAAAAGACCGCCTCGAAGCTAGGGAGTGGTAGAGGAAGAGAGAAGGCGCACCCCTCACTAAAATATCCAACAACGGGGAGTGGGGGGGGGGGGGGAAGGGGTGTCTTAAAACTCGAAATACCCCTCCCCCCCAAAAAAAAAAAAAGCGGTGGGGTGGGATCCGGAACCCATGGAACCCCCCCCCCTCGTCACCCCCCAGATCCGCCTCTGGAGACATACCAAATTCGGATGCCCGGCAAATGAAGTGAGCGGCCATGACATGCCGCATATCATGCGGCATGTCATGGCCGCTCACTTCGTTTGCCCCGCATCCTGATGGGTTATGCTGAAACGTGTTAGGACAAAGGACGTTTTGTGTCCTTTCATGGGCCCTCTTTTCAGTACCGTTAGAACCAGTCATGCGGTGTGACCGAGAAAGTCACGCAGAGCAGTCACGCAGAGCAGAAAACATTTGTTTTCTTACGATGTTTCATTTCGTTTGCTCTACGCTTCCTTGGCCTTAACCCCTCAAGTGCCAGTCGTGATTTGCTTTTCTGAAATCTTTCTTAACGTTCTTAACTTTCAACGCCAAAGTGTCCAGCCACCCAAAGCGGACAGGGATGCAATGTGATTTCATGCCTCTTGTAGTCGAATTGCGCTTACGTTTTTCTCGGCACTGAAAGGGTTAAAGGCCTAGCAGCACAGTCGCGGTTCTCTGCAGCGTCTGCCGTCAAAGGGGTTGGCCAAGAAACGAAGAGGCCGACGCAACACGCCCTGAAAAGTCACTCACCCGCGAACAGATTCTTTTCATTGTCAAGTACCATAACTCTTTAATCATTTTTATTCTTCACGCACTCGAGAGCAAGTTCAAATCTCTTTAGAAAAGAAAGGAAAAATGAAGTTCATGCAAAGTCAAGACGTGAAGTTACTTCAGCCCAAGAACACCATCTGAACATTTTCCCCACCGCCATTCTGCGATAGAAAAAACAAAACAAAACACTTTATTATGCCCGTTTTCAGCCGGAAAGCTATTCTGTTCCCTAGAAATAACTCTCCCAATCTTAATGTACCCATTTTTCAACCAAAAGCTACTTTATTCCCTACAAATCGCTCTCGGGGTCTTATTATACTCATTTTTCAACGACACAGTTACCCCAGTCGTCAAGATTTCTCGCCCCTTCTCAAGTCTAACCATAGAGACCACACGCATTGTCAAGGACTCTATTCTTGCGGGCATTGATGAAATAATTACGATTTCAGCGCCTGCCCCTTTCATCTGCAAGAGGCATGGATTCTCATGAGCACCTGCGGCCGCAGGGGCTCATGGGAATCTATGCCTCTTGCTGACATGATATTGGCGAGCTTGTCTCCTTTTAAACTACGCGTATTTCTAATCGCTTCATTTCTGTGTGTGGTGGTTGCCCCACTATTTCTTTTCCTTCAGCCCCAAATCCACTTCCATGTAAAAAGAGACATGTGAGCTCAAGAGTTCAACTGTGCCATTTCAGTGCTAGTGCGTCTTGCATCGTCCACGTCAATTCTTTATGTACATAGATGTTGCTTAGAGCGAGGAAGTCACACGGGATTTCAGCCTCCTGCGTCGGTGGAATAATAGAATAATGATCTTTTACTCTGAAGAAAACAGCACTCGAGAAGATGGCGAAAAGAGCAGTGTTATCACGGACCAGGATCAAGGACTTTGTGCGCAGGAGCCCGGCACCGTTCATAACCCTTTTTCACTGACTGTCGAGGAAAAAGTGTTCGCGATCGGCGACCGCAAGAGACATAGATCCTCATGAGCCCCCGCAGTTGCGGGGGCTCATGAGGATCTATGCCTCTTGCTGGCAACACTTTGCAGTCAAGTCCCGTCGGCGGCGAGGGTTCTTTGTGCGTCGAATTAACAAATATTCAAGAAATACAAGTTGCGACCACCGGGAGTAAAGGGGTTTATTTCTCTTGCAGTTGCAGACCCTAATCGATCGAACACCGACCACCTGTAGGATGTTTATGAGCTCATGAGGATCTATGCCTGTCAGACAAGGTACATCATCTGCTATGGGCTAATAATGATCATAGGGGTTGGGGTGGTGGAAGGGGGAGGGGGGGGGGTGGGGGAGGGGGCGACGTGGCTCGGGTGGTAGAGGGTCGGACTCTCGCTCTTCAGATCGCGGGTTCGAAACCCGGTGAGATCAAACTTGTGTACAGACAACATTCGGTGCCCAAGCCTTACTTTGCCTTCGTGGTGGCAAAGATTAAACCCTACAGATTAACCCTTTGGCTGTCGGTAGCGGGTTTTTTTTCTCGCGATGATTCCTGCAGGAATCATCTCGAGAAAAACCGCTACCGACAGATAAAGGGTCAAGTTTTTTTCCCGCATAAGGATCTATTCTTGTGAGATGTGTTTTGTGCTCGTTTGAGGAGTGTTCCAGGCTCATGAGGATCTGTGTCTCTTAGATCTTCGTTGGTATGCACACAAGATGCCTCAGCTGCTGAGGGCTGGTTTATGTCTGTGCTGCCTGGAATTGCGAGGCGCTCGCTTAACTCATTCTGCCCGCGACACCGGCACCACAGCAAGATATATCTCGACCATGATAGTTCAAGGGTGGTGGCAGAATAGCCTGCCGCTTGGCGCCTAAAGGCGCCAAGCTATTCTGCCACCACCCTTGAACTATCATAGTCGATCTGTCTCCTGAATCGTAATGCAGTCCTGAGAGGATAACTCCAAAATGTGGGTATTTCGTACCTCGGGGACACAATGAGTTAACGAGTGATCAAAGGCAGCGTGCAGCAGCGCTGCGTGAGAATAAACTGAAAAGTGATGCTGTTAAAAAGAACCGTTATACAGGCGCAAAGCCTGCTCCTATGACAGCGGGCAGATGGTATTCAACCACCCTCTTGTTTGTCGCAATATTTCTTGTCGCTGCAAGACGCGCTGACACGAAAAACTGTAGAAGTCATAAAGAAACAGAAAAGGGATGAGGAGGGAGAGAAGAGAAGGGGTGTGGGTGGGGGTGAGGGGGGGGGGGTAGCTGCGTCGGATCTAAGCAGCCCGTGAAAGCCCCTCGCCGCCTTGTGTTTTATGGGGCCATTTCATTTCTTAACCCTCCCCCATCTGTGTAGTCTCAGTTGCTAAAATTAGCCCACGTCTTAAACCTTATTTATTTCCTTTGTCTAAGGATCTGGCGAGAAGTAAATGGGATTGAGAGATACCAGCAAGAGGCGCTGATTCTCATGAGCCCCTGCTGCTAGCAATGGGCTCACGAAAATGTGTGTTTCTTGCAGATGAGCAATGTCGGCGAAAACCCCAGTCCTCAGTTAGTTGGAGCTGCCGGCAAGAGAAAAAGCGAGCAATTAAAACGGAATAAGATATCGAGCCAACGGGACACAACTCTCTTGTACAAAAAACAATCAGGTAAAGGGGAGCAACTTGCATGGCGACAATCAGGCAAGGGCGGACAATCGGCGACAATTAGGCGAGTGGTTGTGATAGGGAAATTGGGGGAAATGAGACGAAAAGGTGACCTGATGAGGGGGTGGGGGTGGGGATGGGGGTGTGGGAGTGGGGGGTGGGGGGTGGAACTCGACCCACTGTGGCCCACGGGGTTGAGTTCGGTGGTATCACCAAATTTTACACACATATTTTTTGCACTCAGTGTTTTTATCACTCGTAGAGTCGGCCTAACGTCGATATTAACGCGTTCGCTTCTAGGGATCACGACTGAATTTCGCGTGAGACACTACTGCACGCTGACCGACAATCGCGTGAAGAAACAGATGTAAATGGGACCCAAAATAGGCATGAAGAGCAAAAGACTAACAAGACACATAAATCCTGATGAGCCCCCGCGACTGCGGGGGCTCATGAGAATTTATGTCTCTGGCAGCTGGTGGCATGTTGCAGTGCGATATCGAACTCGACCTCCAAAGTTGCCCTGCTGCGCAGCCGCCATTTTTTGGATGAAGACAGATGACGTCATTTGAGGCCCTTCATGTTCACCTGGTTGCGTTTTGTCAAGAAATGTTTAATTACCCGTGCATTCATGGACGGTATTTGAACTTCTAAGCCTGCTGACGCTTTCTGTGAAGGCCGCAGAGGGCATGAACCACCAAGAAATAATAATTCCGATGACACGAAATTGCTCTTTTTGTTTTTCATTTTCTGCCCTCAAACGCGGCCCTAGTCAGCAAAAGCTTATCGGCAGACGTGGGTCAAGGTCCGCGCACATTTGTGCGCGGGCAGACCTTTAACCCACGTCAACACGGTGACTTTCTAGTGCACAACTCAATCTTCAAACTCGACGCAAGTCAAAGCAGAGTCTTTTAAAAGGTGGATTGGGACGGAGAACTGGATTTGATGGTTTGATTTACGCCGACTTTTAACACAGCAAAGGCAATCTCAAAAGACGGGCAGTGGGGATTCTGACCTAACCCAACTTGACATTTTTAACTCATTCAGCCCGACGGCCGTATTTCCCAAATGTTGCAGGCGTCATCTAATGACTATGCACCAGTTGCAGGAGATGGATCGACCATGATAATTCAAGGGCAGTGCCAGATTAGCTCGGCGCCAACTGGCACTACCCTTGAATTATCATGGTCGACCCATCTCCTGCTGTAGTGAATGGGTTAATGGAAGTCCTATATGCTTTTGAACTTGAGCAGCCATTGACCATCTCAAAGATGCAAATGAGAACCGGCCACCACAGTAAAATTTAAGTTTCCCTTTTTAATTGCATATAAATTGTAGTGGTTCTATACCTCTTCAAAAGTTTAGATCGAGAACTTCAGCCTAATGAGAGATGAAAGTGGAAAGTGTTTTCACGGCGACGCAGAAATTCTTAACAGGTCAAAAACGTTCAGATGACATTCTGTAACAAGGTGCGTGCAGATCTATACCATCACGGCTTCAGGCCGTAAGGTCCAGAATCACAGACCAGCATACACATCTTTGATTTCACGCCCTGCTTGACGACAAAAGCGCATGTGAGGGCGACATTCGAGGGGAAAATCTGTAACGACCGGCTTGCAGACAAACACTTTGTTGACTACCTTAAGTACACCGGCGAGCATAAGAAATGCTACACTTTTGGAATCATCTGAAACGCTAAAGTGTTTCCGATGATTCCAAAAGTGTTGCAGTTATTTTGGTCGTTAGTGCAGATGCTGAAGATCGTGTCGGCCATTGGTGCCTGAAGAGAATGACACAATGAACGAGCCTGTTCAACTGGAAGACATTTAATAGTATTACTACTGAAACTTTTACGCTTTTCTTTAAATGATATGTTTGCTGGTCTGCGATTGTGGACCTTACGGCTTCCAGCCGGAAGGTACACAAACACAGACCAACACACCGTATTTTCACCGTGAGAGAGTCTTCACTATGGCCAGCACTGTGAAACAAACGAACAACGAATCAATCAGTCTGAACAATACGTACATGCTGATGAAGGGCCGCGCGTTGAAAGTAAAGTGAACATCTAGATCCATTGTTCACTAGATTGCACGTCAAGTTGTTTTGCCGTAAGGAAGGTCGCGAGTCGGTAAAGTACGTAGATTGATTGACTGATTATCTTTGCTCTCACCTTAACCTTTTTGATGTCGGCAGCGGTTTTTGTGGAGGTGATTTTTGCCGGAATCACCCTCGAAAAAAACTGCTACCGATAGCCAAAGGGATAACGCCATGTATGCGAGGAGGATGGAAGCGATGAACTCATGCATGTTATGGAACTGAAGGCACGAGATGCATGCTAAAGTACGCGTAATAGGCCAGCGTTGGCCGAAAAGTAATTCCACGTTTTCCAAAGACCTGCGTCACTGGAAGATTAGATCATTTACCTTGTCCAGCATTCTGACAATGGCAGTGACACAGTTCTGTCCGAGTGTGGCAAAAGACGATAAGTCCGTTTTTGTGAAAAGCAAGATTTTCATTGCTAGGCAATGAAAATCTCGCTTTTCACAAAAAAATGGACGTACTGTCTTTAGGCAGATTGTTAGTGAACATACAAGTCAAAGATCGAAGGTAGCATTTTCACTGATATGCAACGAAAGCGAACCAGAAAACAAGGCTGCCCCTTCCATTGATGAACGATGATAAGTCTACTTCACTTATAACAAGTATGATATAACAAAAGACGGATATTACACCACTGTACCAGAGGTCATGACAGGCACTCGTTCTATGTCAAATTACTTCGTTCACAACAACCAAGGATATAACAGCAAGCACAGTTGGGTCCCCTGGCTTTAGGTAATACCCGTACTGTAATAATATAACTGTAATAAGGTTAATTATTGTACGAAACACACTCAAGCGACTGACGTTTTAATGACGTGAGTTGATAAACATTGCGTCATCATCGTGTTAAGGTTGCATAACCAATGACGTAGATAATTTAATTAAGCGATTGGAAACACGATTGGCCAAAACTCACGGATAGACATAGGATCTGTTCGACACGGTGTCGGAACGAGGAGGGGAGAGAGAGAGCATGACTGATCAAGACAAGGAATTAGTTACCAAGTTAAGGATGCTGTCTTCGACCGCATTAAACTGCGTGCTACAGCTCTATGGAAACGTAATACTGCAAGAGATGAGACGACATAGAAGACAGACTCAGACTAGACAGAGCTAGTAGCCAATGAATGAAGGAAACGATGAATTGGAGAGAGAGAGAGAGAGAGAGAGAGAGAGAGAGAGAGAGAGAGAGAGAGAGAGAGAGAGAGAGAGAGAGAGAGAGAGAGAGAGGGTGGGGGTGGGGGTGTCATGCAATCAGACGATTCAATCAAACGATTCCCTTCCGAATTTAACCCCTCCATTTTCAGTTAACGCTGACTGTATTTCAGTCTGAAATCTTTGTTAATTAAACACCGCCAAAGAGCCCCTTCTGTCCAAAGAACGTGGATACAAAAGTGTTTCAGCAAGAAGCATAGATCCTCATGAGCCCCCGCAACTGCGGGGGCTCATGAAGATCTATACCTCTTGCAGATGGTTTGTGTTACTTTTTCTCGGCAGTCAAGGGGTTAATCTAATACCCTAACCATTCTTAGACAAGAAGATCTCACAAAAAGAGAAACGAAGATATGGTAAACGTACATATCGGCTTGTCTGTGATACGCGTCGCAAAATCGCATTCAGTCACACATCTTTTTTTCCGAGTTACAAATCGTTCACAATAATTGTCAGTATATATACTGATCTACAAAAGAAACGCGATTTTTTTTAACCATGCGCTTTTCTTCGTAAATATGCTTTAATCCGGGTTACTTTGACGATATTTATTAGAAAATGTTATGAAGAGTGTGTTATGTCATGTGAAAATATCCAATCCAGACCAAAAAGGTGACTGCCAAGCGTGCAAAATGCAAAGAAGTACCCAACGGAGAAAGAAACACGCTTAGAAAAGACGGGTACAACATAAGTCACCTTTTTGGTCTGGATTGCTTATTTCTCTTTGACTGCATCTCCATGTTTGTCTCGTTTTCCTTGTCCTAGCATGCTGTCGTAATGAAGATAAGTAGCGGCTAATCTCTCTGTTTGTTTGTCTATTTTGACAAAATGTATTTACCCGAAATATTAATAAATTGTGTTGTACCCGTCTTTTCTAAGCGTGTTTCTTTCTCCGTTGGGTACTTCTTTTCGTGTGAAAATAGAATGTTTAGTCTTAAAAATCTCACATCGATGACTTATGACGTCATCAGTGACACTACCATTACGGGATATTGAAAGTGAAATGGGGAGCATCTGCAGAGGACACAGCTGAAAGCCAAGCAATGTGCAGTGTCACTAGGGTCCGTGTGCATGAAAATCCGGCCTGTTTGGTCTTGACCTACTTTTCGTTTGTCAAAGGCACCTACATAATCAACATGACCTACAAACATGAAAATCAAAAAGTTCTTTATTTTAGGTTAGCGGCCATATTTACCTGATCAAATGGATATGGGTGTGTTCTTTATCTCTGTGTCAGTCACTGGAGCATAAAAAATGGTTTGAAAGTAATTCACCTTAAATTAGATTTATTAAGAAAATGATGTGCATCGCAAGTTCTGGTTCTCTAAAGAATGTTTCGAGTCAAATTTCGTTTGAGGCAGTTAATAACATTATAAGCAATCCACACGACTTGTGTGTTAAAACATATCACAGAAAACTTGCTTCACAGAGTGTGTCCAGTTTTGCTTATTTTCACCACTAATGAAACCCTGTGTACTCCAAGGTAGCCATGGGCGATAACTCATCCAATTTTTGGTGTGAAGGTAGCTCAGACAGTAGGCTGAACATCTGAAGTAAGCAACAAATAAAATTTTCTTGTTTTGCTGTCAGGGTGGCTCTTTGTTTGCGGGTACACTTACAGACACTTTCGCGCCGGTACGGTACTGTTCCGTTCAGTTACCACAACTATTTCCCATGTGAGTCCTTTCCTAAAGTCGAATTTGTCTGACACCGCAAGAAATCATCTGAGACGAGCATAGATTCGCTACATTACAGAAATAAAGCCCCAAAACCTGCGCCGTCTAAGGAACGCATACAGAGACTCATCTGCAAGACGCGTTAACTTCATGTGCTCCTGCTAGCACAGGGGCGCATGAAGATCTTTGCCTTGGGTATGTGAGGATTTCACTGTTAGATGTACACAAACTCTTCACGTAATTACCGCGTCACTGTTACTACGGGCAACTGAGAATGAAGAAAACCAGACGACACTTAATCTGATCGTCCATTGGTCAGAGTTATGGCTGGTGAGTGAAGCGACGCTCCCCAAGATTTCTCGCGAGAGTTCCAGAGGGTTCCTTCAGCGATCAAAACGCCTTCAAGGACTGATTAGAACGGGTGCTACGTCTTTTCTTGGTGGTTGAGGGTAGGGGGGGGGGGGGATGGGGGAGGGGGGAGGGGGGAGGGGGTAGGGAGTGTGTGTGTGTGTGTGTGTGTGTGTGTGTGTGTGTGTGTGTGTGTGTGTGTGTGTGTGTGTGTGTGTGTGTTTGGGGGGGAGGGGGTAGTGGGAGAAGTGAGAAGGGGAGATGATGTTTGGATTTGAAATTTTGTGGCCGGGTCTGCTCTGATAATTGATATTTATGGAACTTAAATACTTAAAATATTCATAGTCATTTTGATCATGATTATGTGAAACTAAAGGTATGTGCTTCGTTTTAACATTACAAGCTGATTTGCAAGCAAACAAAATCAGCAAAAACATTATCTTAAAGCCGGTGTTTTGTCTTATATGGAAGTATGTTTAACAATGGTGGGAGGTAGCATCCACGTTTAACCGGTTCACAGCCTGTGAACAGCGATTCTGTTTTTGAAATCTTTGTAAATTCAACGACAAAGATCCCGAGCAGTCAAAAGAACATGGATACAAACTGTTTTTAGCAAGACGTATAGATCCTCATGAGCCCTCGCAACTACAGGGGCTCATGAGGATCTACACCTCTTACAGTTGCATGGTGTTCACTTTTTCGTCGGCAGCGAAAGGGTTTCGGTTGGTTCTGACGATTTGTTGCTTGAAACATACAACAACCGTGACAAAAATACCCACATCGCAGTTAACATCATACACTGACGAGCAAAATAAATGCGAAATTTTTGGAATCATCGGAAACACTAAAATGTTTCCGATGATTCCTAAAATGTCGCATTTATTTTGCTCGTCAGTCAGTCTATATGTCACTCCCAAAACAAAACATCTAACATTTATTAATTGTCTGCCTCGCCTTACGAACAAGTCGCCAAGGATGGATCGACCTACTGTAGGTCAAGGGAAGTGCCGATCAGCTAGGAACCTGTAAAAATCCTCCCGTCAATATCTAGCGATCGTTGTGAACCCTTTGGGTGTCGGTAGCGGTTTTAGTCGCGATGATTCCTACAGGAATCATCGCGACTAAAAGCGCTAACGGCACGCAAAGGGTGAATTCTGTCAGATCCTATTCTCTCTGACGACACGGCTTTAAAACTCCTTCCTCGGCCCCGGCAGCACCAATATCAACTATAGTCCAACAAGATGCCCACAAAGACACGCATCAGGGGCTAATGAAGATCTATTCCTGCATCAGACACGCGGCTTTCGCGACGTGGGGTTCTGCGCGTGCTCATCCTCCAAGGAGCTACTGCCGGGGCAACTGCACTTTTCTCCGGGGTCTCTTGAAAATCACAGATGTCTTTACGACTTTGGCTGGGCCTTCGATGTTTTCGTTCGAGACTGTCTAGGCCCTTCCCGCTCGTTACGCTGGAACCCCCAGTGCGCAAAAGGTCCCCGTGCCGACGTCGACCCGAGGACCTAGTTGCGCACCAGGAAACTTACGACTTGAAGATCGTCCAAAGTGGCCATGTGGGAAATCTCCACTACAGTTATGAATCTTCGGGGTCGTCTGGGAATGTTAGGATGGAACAGTCTTGGTGAGCAAAAGATCCTCACGACTGCACCGGTCTACGTTGTCCCGTGCACGGGCCAACTTAGGCCCACGTGGGCCCAACGATGGTTTGCTTATTAGGGCGCCATATACGGCTGGAGCCCAACGATGGTTTGCTTATTATGGCTCCATATATGGCTGAACATGTACTGAGAAGTTTAACTCTTTAACACAGTTTAATGTCGCTGATTGAGATGGACCAACCATGATAGCCCAAAAATAGCACAGTTTATTTGACTCCTTCGAGTTCATGTCGTGTCAGCCAACAAGCCAGTCAGCCAGCCTGCCAGTCAGTCAGTCAGTCAGTCAGTCAGTCAGTCAGTCAGTCAGTCAGTCAGTCAGTCAATCAGAAGTCCCCTCCCTCTGTATAACTGAGGGAAGCAAAGAACGAAAAGCAATCGTTGATCCCCTTCATTCTCAATCAATGTTTTTGTGACCAGAAGAATTCTGATAATCACATTCTTTCCTCTTCCCCTTCATCGCTTTGCCAGACGCAGGCATCAGCCATTGATCCATCGACAACGGCGCCGGCCCTCCTTTTGTGTAATACCGCGAGACTCCAGTCCAGTTTCCCTACGTAGAAGAATAGTCTATTAATTCAATAACTCCCTTCCTCTTAGCAACCCATTCCCAGTAAGCAAAAGGCTCGAGAGCTGATGTCGGACGCTGTTGGCCCGCGCACAGCGAGCCAACATCGTCCGATATCAGCCCTCGAGCCTTTTGCTTACTGCATTAACATCCAGAGTACACTGCGTGCGCCAGTCGCGGGAAGACAGAACGACCGTGACAGATCAGGAGCAGTGCTCTACAGATCTATAGAAGGGAATCGGTGAGTGACTGAAATAAGGAACATAATAACCGGCAAACACCCCAGTATTCACGGACCGACGTCGCCTCGAGTACGTTTTGCACACTGGACTTCGCCTCCGTACATCCCCTCCCCCTCCACTCCCCCCCACCCCCCACAAAAAAAAAAAAGAAAGAAAGAAAGAAAGAAAAAAAGCGAGTTAAGGCGATCGGTCGTTTTGGCAATGTCTGGAGGATGCAACACTGGGGATGGGCGTTTCTGACTGACGTCACCGATGGAATGATGGGAAGGTGATCCGGGGATCTTGCTCATCAATCACACGCAGGGCTATGCCCTCAGCCACTCTGAAGAGTTCGGAGATATATTACGTCTTTTGCGGGTACGAGGAACGTACCGATATGTGCCGGGGACTCAACGCAGCGCGGCCTAGCAGGAGAGGCTGGAATCGATACCTACCACGTGATCTACTCAGTCTTCTTCGCGTTAACCCATTTAACCCCACGGACGCATTTCCCACACTTCGGAGGTGTTACCTAGCAACTTTTGTACCAGACGAAGGAGATGGCTCGAGCATGATCATTCAAGGGCAGCGCCAGATGAGCTTGCCGCCTTCAGGCGCCAAGCTCATCTGGCACTAGCCTTGAATTATCATGGTGAATCCATCTCCTGCTGTTCGGCGCTGGGGCTAAATGGATTAAGACACCAGAAAGACATCTGGACACGACACGGTCGACTTTATAATGAGAATCAGGTCAAAGATAATAGGTAGTTCTCTTTGAATGTGAAAGAACAAGTACAGTAATCTGTGTTGTGCTTGCTGTTTCTAAGCGTGTTTCTTTCTTTCTTTAGAATTTCAACGTAATCAGTGTATATAAACCGCCTCACTCGGCTCGAATAGTTTTAACCCTTTGGCTGTCGATAGCGTTTTTTTGTCGCGACAAAAAGCGCTACCGGCGACGGCCAAAGGGTTAAACCCGAATGAGTATCTAAAACTAGGGATATAAATGGGGCGACTCCTTAGATACATTCTCATAAGCCCCTGCTGCGGCAGGATATACACTTTGTTATCACCTTAAAGTGCATCCATATGTGCCACGAATCGTTCACAAACAATATCGATACCGTCCCAATACCCATGCGGCAACAAGCAGATACTGGGAAGCACATGGCCGAGGTAGACACGATATCTTCGGCAGCCTTTGGGCGCCCCCTAGTGAGGAACGAGGCGATCACTGAGTTCTCTCCCCCCATCCGTCATCTTTCTCAGACGCTCTAATCTTATCTAAAAACCATCGCCTGTCCGCCTGCAGCCATTCCAGCCCCCGTCCCCCTCTCGCTTCAAATAACTAACTGCTCCTCTGTGACCCGCCGCCCATTTGTC
The DNA here is from genome assembly GCA_036245525.1 of Semisulcospira habei. NCBI lineage: Eukaryota > Metazoa > Mollusca > Gastropoda > Semisulcospiridae > Semisulcospira > Semisulcospira habei. The sequence continues at coordinate 73,109,179 of BTPG01000004.1, read as the reverse complement.
TAATGTCTTCTCGTCATCCTCCATCGAGCCACCAGGCACCCAGTGTCTTCCTTTTTGGGAGGAAATGTCTGCCTCAAAGATTGAGTGGCGGCTATTGGTTTGTTTTCTTCTTAGTGACGTCTGCGTTGCTTGAGCGAAAGAGAGAGAGAGAGAAAAAAAAAACCCAACAAAAAACAACAACAAAACAACAACAACAACAAACAGACGGCTTTATCGGGAAACATGTTGTTTGTTGCTCGGTCAGTCAGTTGGCCTTTTTGTTGTTTGATTGACTGAATGGTCTGTTTGATTGATTGGTTGATTTTTTATGTCCTCCATTTAGTGTCTAAAACCACCTCTCTCTCTCTCTCTCTCTCCCCCCCCCCCCTCTCTCTCTCTCTCTGTCATGTATTTCATGCAGATGTGTGTGCGCGCGGGTGTGTGTGTGTGTGTGTGTGTGTGTGTGTGTGTGTGTGTGTGTGTGTGTGTGTGTGTGTGTGTGCTCGTGTTTGTTTATGCGTGGGGGTGTATGTGTGTGCGGCGTGCGCGCGTGTGTGCATTTGTGTGTGATGAGTGTTATTATTTTTTCTGTATATAATGATGAAGGGTTTAAAGGGTGGGGCCAGTACTGCGCACACTGCACTCCACCAAAAAGCTCCACCGCGCAGGCTTTAGGAAACGTCCACGGACCATGACACTGACCATTCCAAGTCCTGTAGCGATGGGCAAGGGGCGAAACGGCAGGTGAAAGATGTCACTGGAAGCCGCAGTCTCAAACCTGCATGCAGGCGGTTCAGGATATTGGTCGCCTGATGTTGACCTGGGGAAGACAACGTCACTCGGCACACCCTGAACGACCAAGCAGCCTTCTCTAGGGACAGCACTGTTTGCTCCACACGGAGAGGGGCCTAGAAAAGGTGGCCTAACCAAAGCTCATCCCTTTGCAACCCCAGTTGGCTAGCCGCGGTCAACGGGCATCTTTTCCTGCGGTCAGAAAACAAGAAAAAAACAACGGATCCACTCTCATGACGACCACGACCGGACTCAACGTAGCATGCTGGAACATCCGAACCATGCTCGACACAGCAGACAGCGGACGCCCTGAACGTCGTTCCGCCCTCATTGCCCATGAATTGCGGAGGTTAAACATCGACATCGCCGCGTTCAGCGAAGTACGCCTCCCGGACGAAGGCAGCCTCCAAGAACTTGGCGCTGGCTACACCCTCTACTGGTCAGGCAGGCCTTCATCAAAAAGACGGATCTCAGGCGTGGGCTTCATGGTCAAGACATCCATTGCGACTAAGCTGGAAAACCTACCAACGGATCACTCTGACCGCATCATGTCCATGCGCCTTCCACTGAGACACCAGCAATACGTCACCCTTCTCAGTGTGTACTCCCCAACCCTCCTCGCAGAACCTGCAGGAAAAGACAAGTTCTACACTGACCTGCGCAGCCTCCTACAAAGCAGCCCTGCAGACGACAAAGTCATCATCCTTGGCGACTTCAAAGCCAGAGTGGGCCAGGACTCTGAAGCCTGGAAAGGAGTCCTCGGCAAGCATGGTGTTGGGAACTGCAATGACAATGGCCGCCTACTGTTGGAGTTCTGTGCAGAGCAGCAACTTGTCATCACCAACACTAATTTCCAGCAAAAGGACAGTCGAAAGACCACCTGGATGCATCCTCGCTCCAAGCACTGGCACCTTATCGACTGTCCTAGTGCGTCAGAGAGATCGCAGTGACGTCCTCCTCACCAGAGTGATGCCCAGCGCAGAGTGCCACACTGACCACCACCTTGTCCGCTGCAAACTCAGGCTCCGCCTCAAGCTGAAACCCAAGAAAGGGGTCCCCCCCCCCAAAGAAAATGCTTGATGTTGCCAGCCTTCAGCGTGACGACGTGAAAGCATGCTCAAAGACACAGCTGATCCAGCAGACTCCTCCCCTGAAACACTCTGGGAACAACTGAAAACTGCTATTGCAAAATCCTCTGCGGAAGTCTTGGGCTTTGCTAGAAAGAGGAACAAAGACTGGTTTGATGAAAACGACGTAGAGATCCAAGAACTTCTAGCAGAAAAAAAAAGCCGCCCACCAGGCCCATCTAAACAAGCCTTCCTGCCCTGTGAAGAAGTCTGCCTTCCGCCTCATCTGCAGCAGTCTCCAACGCAAGCTGAGAGAGCTCCAGAACGAGTGGTGGTCCACAGCTTTGCGCTGACAACGGTGACTACAGGTGCTTCTACGAAGCACTGAAAGCAGTGTATGGTCCCAAGCACCTGGTTCAAAGTCCCCTGCGAAACGTTGATGGACAGGCACTCCTCACAGATAGTATTTCCATCTTGAACCGCTGGTCGGAATACTTTCAGGACCTCTTCAGCGCTGAGTTCACTGTTCAAGTAGCAGTCATTTTCCAAATCCCACAACTCCCAGGAAAGGTTGAATTGGATTAACCGCCCACCACTGAAGAGACCCTCAAGGCCATCCACCAGCTCAAGAGTGGCAAAGCAGCAGGCATTGACGGAATCCCGCTAGAGATCTGGAAACATGGAGGCCCAGCACTGCACAACAAGCTCCACGACCTCTTTCTCTGCTGCTGGGAGAAAGGAACACTACCAAAGGATCTCCGTGATGCAGTCATCATCACCCTGTACAAGAACAAAGGAGAGAAGTCTGCCTGCTCTAATTATCGTGGATCTACCCTGCTGTCCATTGCCGGGAAATTCTTGCAAGGCTGCTCCTGAATCGGCTGGTACGTGCCATCGCAGAAGTCCACCTCCCAGAGGGTCAGTGTGGCTTCAGAGCCAACAGGAGTACCACCGACATCGTCTTTGTGCTGAGACAGCTTCAGGAGAAGTGCCGCGAGCAGAACAAAGGGATGTACGTAACGTTTGTCGACCTAACAAAAGCGTTTGACACTGTGAGCAGGCAAGGCATGTGGCAGATCCTGGAGCGACTTTGCTGTCCCCCAAAGTTCCTCAGCATGGTGGTCTAGCTCCACGGGGACCAGCAAGGCCAGGTCAGACTCAACAGTGACCTCTCAGAACCATTCCCCATTCTCAACGGCGAATTGATCAGTGTTCAGGTCGTACTCCATAGGCAATAGATTTCCCTGTCCCCCATAACCCGCCCGTCAGGGCCGTCCATTATTACTTCGTTGCCGTGGGCGTTAAACCCGGAACTAATCAAAATCAATCTCTCTCTCTCTCTCTCTCTCTCTCTCTCTCTCTCTCTCTCTCTCTCTCTCTCTCTCTCTCTCTCCTCTCTCTCTCTCCCTCTCTCTCTCTGTGCACCCAACCACCACACAACTCAACTGCAAGAGGAATAGATGCTCATGAGCCTCCGCATTTCTGTTTGGAAAGACATCTCGCTGTGTTGGAGATATGTATGGCTGGCCTGCGATTTTGGAGCTTACGGTTGAAAGCTGAAAGCCGTAAGGTCCAAAATCACAGGCCAGGACACGAAAATGGATTTTTTTTTCCTGTACGGGAAGAAAAGACGCAGAGAAGATGAGACAAGATGTACAGCAGAAAGCCCAACCTCCTTTCAGCGTCTGATCGACCAGTGGAAGAAATCCCGCGGGAATCGCTCCTAGACGCACTGCAAATTATGTTAACCATTTTGGCTGTCGGTAGTGGTTTTTGTCCCTGAGAAAATGAGAGGTTTTTGTCGCGGATAAAATGAGAGAATTTGTAAAGCTGACTAATAAAAGATTAAAAAAACAAAACAAACCCCCCCCCAACTCATTCGAGACGTGCCGCCTCCGGATACGCGGCTGGAGCCGCGTATCCGGAGGCGGCACGTCTCGAATGAGTTAAACATGAGGACGTGAGGGTTTAACCTCTTTTATCAGCCACAGAAGTGATTTCAAAGAGGGGGCACATAGTAGTAGCTGAACAAAGTTTGATCCCACCTGAGAGTCTAAAGCTATGTTTCCATAAGCACGAATCCGGTACGAATACGATCTGAAACCGATGCGATGATGCAAATTTCCTTCAAAACGTGAGTCATTTTCTTTCGAAGCCGGATACAAAGTCGTGTATCGCATAGGACATATGGAAACACACAAACATGAAAAGGACTTGCTCGAGTTTTTCTGTTTCGGATCCGCTTCCGATTCGGATGGGTTTCGTATCGTATCCGTGTTTAACGCTCTACCGTCTGACCTACCCAGCTCCAAGGACTAGTAGAAGGTGTCCCTTGCTGAGTACACGTGCATGCGAATTACTCAGCACTAAAGGACGCACTAGTTTGCTCACCAACCCATTTCAGACTAGACACATGACAATAATAATATATGGATCGACCATCACTGGTTGCCTGCCTCGATTGACTACCGCTGCACAGCTATGGTGAATCGAGACAGACAGCCAGTGTGGAATCGACCGTGATATCCCTTAGGCACCAAGCTCATCTGCAACTACCCTTGAACTATTCAGCCGGGTCGATTTTCCCCTATTTGATCTCTTTAGGAAGCAAGTAGAAACATTGACTGGAAATGGACGTTACCTTATGTGTTTTTTTTTTTTGTCTACCGTATTTAAAAAATACGGTAGACTTTGATATGGGGCTGGTCGGAGCGCATCCCGGAGCATGCACATGACGTTTTTGGCGTGCATCGCACAAATTCTGGAAAAGAAGTAACAAAGATAAAAATGACGTCACGTCTAACTACGCAAACCTTGCTAGAGAACGTATTTTTGGCCCGCCGTGAGATGGCCTTAGTTGCCTGCTCGTTAAACCCAAATAACTAACTAACTAGTCTTTTTGGCGCCAAACGGTGTGTGTGTGTGTGTGTGTGTGTGTGCGTGTGTGTGTGTGTGTGTGTGTGTGTGTGTGTGTGTGTGTGTGTGTGTGTGTGTTTGTGTGTGTGTGACAGCGACTAGGGCCCGCGTTTCAGGACGGACAAGCTTGAAATTTTACGATATTATCCCTAAAAGAATTATCTCGGGACCTTTCATTAAACTTTTTGATTAAGATGCTCATGGTGAAAAAAACGGCCGTTTCACAATACCGGTTGATCCGCACTGGAGTCCGTAATTTTTCTTGATTTTACTAGATATTTTGAGTATAGCTAGAAAAACGGGACATATTGAATGAGTTCGTTAACCAGCATTGTACCTCTAGAACTTTTTGAGCGATAATTAAATATTTTTTGAAAAAATATTTTTTTCACGTTTTGAGATTAATTTCATTAATTATATGGGTTAATCTTAAAACAATTGAACCTTTTTTACGAAAAAAAACCCCAATCTTCTCATTAATAATCCCATGAATTTTCGTATACGGTATTTACATAAGCCTGCAGTTTGTCTCGGCTGTCGGGTACGATTAGGTCAATTGTGACCTGTATGCCCTAGGTGTGAAAATCAAACAGTTTTCTGCACCACTTTTTCGGAGTTATTTGTAAAACAGCTATCGTAACTTTAATTTTTCTTTTACGAACCCCCCCCCCCCCCCCCTATTTTCTCATTAATAGCCGCATGATTTTTCATACACAGTGTTGCATAAGCCTGCTGTTTGTCCCGGCCTTGGGGTAGGATTAGGTCAAATTGTGACATGTAAGCTCTCGGCATGAAAATCAGCAAGAAATTTGCAAAGTTGATCCTTTGATACGTCAAATGTTATTACTGCGATAATGACGTTTAACATCGAGTCGTCACTATGAACACGCGTCGTGGGGCTAATGATGCCATGACGTGAAGCTTGAAGTGACGTCATTTCGCTGCTCGTGCTATTATTTTTCTTCAGAATAACTATGCTATGCCAGACCACAGAGCTTACAAATGGCGGGAATCCGTCTTTATTTCTGTGTGCCCGTGTGTGTGAATCAGAGGGTGGGTTAGAGTAAAAGGAGATGGATTCCTGTCGCTACACGAGCCCACAGAGCGTACTAATGGCTGGAAGCGCCGTGTGTCCGTCATTATTTGTGTGCTCCGACGTGTGTGTTGATTAGAGGCTGGCTTAGAGAGGAGAGAAAAGGATCAGCATAATAAGCCAAAAAAATATGAACAACTCTGAATGTTCCTAAGAGATAAACGCATCCGAGTACCAAACAATACGGTAGACTTTGGGATGAAATCCTCCTCTTATTATCTGTTAGTTTAAGTTTAAAGGTTTTGTCTGGTTTCAATGCATCAAGCCATTAATCAAATTATAATCATATTAAGCTCTATTTAACTACAGGCCGATCGACCTAAGCCTTGACAGTTCTACTTTACTGGTTATTATCTAGATTAATACTTTAACCTCATGACTGCCTAGACAATTTGAACACCACTCAACTGCAAGAGGTATAGATCCACACGAGCCCCCGCAGTTGCGGGGGCTCGTGTGGATCTATACCTCTTGCTGACACCACTACAATTTTATCTATACCCCTTGCTGAAACCGGTTTGGGGATCGACACAACTTGCTGAAACCAGTTCGTATTCCTGTCCCTTCGAAGGCTGGCGATCATCGAGGTCGAATTTACTACGGTTTCAAAAACACGAACATTCAGCTGTGCAGGGGTTAACTATGAGGTAGGATATGTCGGCTGATCGACTGTTCGTTGCCTTAACCCCTGTATCGGCTATGTATGCCTTGAAACCATATCAAACGGTTGCATTGTAGGCTCATTGCCGAGACCAATAAACCCATGTGCTGATCTTCCTTGCTCGTCTCAACTCAGCTGAACGCAACATAACCTCCTCCGCCCATGGACCGCAGGTACAAATCTCACTGATCATCGTCGGCAAGAGGTGTAGATCCTCACGATCCCCTGCATTCGCAGGGGCTCATGAGGATCTACGCCTCTTGCGGAGGTAGGAAGATTTCGCTCACCTGTGTTACTCATCGTTCGATTTTGTGCAAACAGGCATCGCAAGGAGCAGATCGACCGATCCAACCTTTGACAGCAAACTAATGACAACTTGCGGAAAATTAATGGCACTTGTTGTGAAACTAATATATGGCACTTGTTCAACTTGTTCAAGTAGTTGTTAACGAATGACACTTGTTTAAAATGAATGACTCCTACGGGTATTAATTCGGGGAGCGGATTATCTTTATGAGGCCATTCCGTCTGCAAGGCTTGTTTATGTCCAATTAAAAGGAGTCAATCAGTATGTCATCTCGACACCAACTTGAAACTACTATTCATTCGTACTTAAAAGGTGACTGCAGAGCATGTAAAACGCAGAAACATTGACGAAAAAAAAAAGTTTGGAAAATACTCAATTAGAACGGACACGTACAACACACCTGTGTTGTACTTGTTCTTTCTAAGTGTGTTTTTGTGTGTGTGTGGGGGGGGGGGGGGAGCGAGGGGGGGAGTGGTGGTGGTGGTGGTGGTGGTGGTGGGTGGTGGTGGTGGTGGGGGGTGGGTGGGTGGGGGGTGGGAGGGGGGTTCTTAGTTATGTATAATATATCGATAGGAAATGTGACCCATGTGTGATTCTCGATTCGCGGATTTCATTTTTCGCCCTTTTTATTCATGAACCCTAGAGCTGCGTGCCACGTTACACTACAATGTTGCAACGCAGGCCAAAAATAGAGACTGCTAAGCGTGCAAACTGCACACAAATTCCCAAACAAAGAAAGAAACACGCTTACTAAGGACAAGTACAAAACAAAAGTTTATAAACAAAAGACTGCATCAATTGGGACTCATCCTTTTCACTGAAACTCTTCTGCTTTATTATTATTATTATTTTACTTGCTGCGTCTCACTGCTGTGAATTTTGACAGAAGAACTATCGAAATTTCACTCGTAGATACTTTTTTTGGTCAGCTTTATTTGAAGAGGGGAAAAAAATATTTACCAATAGACACCATTTCTTCTTTTCTTGTTTTTTCTTGTCCAAGTGTGTTGTGTACCCTGCGGTAAGTTGAACAACGGTATGCTCCTTTAAAGAGACATGGACGCCATTACGCTTGCTCGAATAAGAAAACAGCTCGGGAGCCGTCAATTAGCGGGACGGTATAGTTTATTTTATGTAATCAAAAGAAATAATTAGACAATGCATTATTAAGCCCTTATCTGCCCGCCTCTAGCAATGTCTATGAAACTATAACATAATTACTGCTGTTAACCCAGTCCGCCTCGGGCACATGGATTATAAATAATACAAGCAAGAGACATAGATTCTCATGGTCCGCGGGGAATGAGAATCTATGTCTCTTGCGCTTGTGTGTATTTGCTGTGTTCTGGCAATTAAGGGGTTAACTCAGCATACACAAAATGTGGATCAATATTTATTGTTCAATACCTGTGTTTTTTTGGTTTGTTTGTTTGTTTGTTTTGTTTGTTTGTTTTTGTTTGTTGTTGTTGTTGTTTGTTTTTATGTTTGTTTTTAACAGAGGAACTAGGTTATTGCGTAATAAAACATTTAAGCTATTCTGGCACCACCCTTCAACTATCATGCTCGATCCATGTCTTGCTGTGGTGTATCGGGGCTTAATGAGTTAATATGTTCTTTTAAAGGCCCACTACCGCCGTAACTCTTCAAAGAGACACTTCTGTAATAGATGGTTACAAAACGCTACACACAGGTCTAGTTATGGTTCATTTAGACACGGGAGAATCCAGCTCTGCACACGTCGTCTTTATATTTAAAAAAAAAACAAAAACAAAAAACTGACAATGCATCCACTCCGTTGTAGAAATACAACGCTATCAGTACAAGAAACAGCTAAAAATAGATTGACACGCTAACGGCAGCGCAGAATATGTAAGCGCTATTACGCGTGTGCTTTTGCTGCGTGCCCAAACGGCTGTTAAACTTCGTTAGGTGTGTTGACAAGGTATAACAATCTCAAATGGGGCTGAAATGTGTCTTCAGATTTATGCGTAATGGTACTTTAACTAAAGACTTTCTTTTTTTCTTTTTGAGTTATATTCGCCAACGAAACGGATCTTTAAACCATTTAGCCCCAAGGCCACATTTCCTAAATTTTGGAGGTGTCACTTAACGGTAATTTACCAATTGCAGGAGATGGATGAACCATGATAATTCAAGGGTAGTGCCAGATTAGCTTGGCGCCTGAAGGCGCCAAGCTAATCTGGCACTACCCTTGAATTATCATGGTCTATCCATCTCCTGCTCTAGGGCTTTGGGGCTAAAAGGGCTAATGCTTGTCCTGCCAGGACTAAGAGCTATTTTCACTACGCCCGTTCGAAGATCGGGACTGCCTACTATGCAGCAAAAGAGCAAGCTTCATAATAAAACAAAAATTAGTTTGTCATTTTGGACATCATTTGAAGAAAACATAACGGAGAACACGTATGTATAGAGGTGATACATGTATTCCGAACTATTAACACATGGACCGAAATCCCCAAATTTTGAAGTTGCTCTCCGAAGGACTGTATTGCATTTCTAGAGACAGATCGAGCATGATAGTTCAAGGATGGTGCCAGAATAGCTTGGCGTCTATAGGCGCCAAGCTATTCTGGCACCACCCTTGAACTATCATACTCCATCCATGTCTTGCTGTGGTGTGTGGGGGCTTGCCTGTAGAAGGTCGATCGAACCCCTTCGCTGCAGAGAAAAAGACAACGCGACCCAGCTGTAATAATGGACAACAACAGAAATGGACAACAGCCCCAAGTTGTAGGAGAATTTTCCAGAACGGTACCTGCCAACCAACTGTCCCTCTGCATTTAACCCTTATCATTCGGAATACACCAGTGTGATGAAGCTCTATGCTCACGCATAGGGTTCACACAGTAGGTTTAATACGGTACAGTTTTGTTAGCGGTTTGTCTTGTGACAACTATTCCGTGAGGCACGTGGGCCACGTGGCATCTTTAAGGTTGTAGGACACACCTGTTTCGCGCATCTTTTCTGCGCATTTAGATACCGCTATCTTGCGTCTGCCGTGACCTGAGACTAGAGGTCACCGAAAAAAACCGCCGTACGGCAAGTCGTATTGCAAACAGGCTCAATTTATCGATAATTGACAAAAGATATATACTGTCTTAAATAGGTGTGTACGCTGACTGTTTCTATGCATAAAATGTTGTGTTTCCTCAGAAATAAGATACTTTTGCATAAGTTGCGACAAGTCATCGAGGGTCAGTAGTAACGCATAACCATTTCTCAGAAGAAGAAAAAAAAATGAACGGGCCAACCGAACGGGAGCCAGGAAAACAACAAAATCTCTTTAAACATCAGGAAGGTAAAGTAAAGTAGAAAAAGAGGTTGGTGGTGTTTGCTAAGTGACTAGAACACGAGTTACTAGTAGTGAAAGAAAAATGTCGTACGTAAGTGGCATATCTGACTGGTTTTCCAACTCTTAGTTAAAAAAAAGAAAGTTTTATGCACCGCCGTGAGATGTCACCTGCACGGCGTAAAACCCCAATAGCTAACTGTCCTTTTATGCATGGAAATTTACAGCCTACCTGCAATGAAGAAGACTACATTTTATTGTGGGTTGACAGGGGCATGCATTCCATGTATGTCAGTCACCACCTAGAAGTAGAACATTTCCATACATTCTCAGAGAGCCTTTACTAATACCGTGGAAGGAATGTAGTCCACATTGTAGTGATATTAAACCAGTGCCAGTGCTTATTATTTAGGAAAACGTACTGTGTGTAGTATAAAGTCCTGCTAAGGGAGAATTTTGCATTACTAACTCAGTAACTGCTTTACTTTCAGTACTTAGTAACTTAGTTTTCTCATCCATTCTCTGTCTTATGAAGGCTATATTAGTTATTACAGATTAGGAGATAGGTCCAGCATTTTTTTAGTTCAAGGATGGTGCCAGAATAGCTTGGCGGATGAGATGCCAATCGATTCTGGCACCACCCTTGAACTATCATAGTCACATTTATTTCAAGCAGTGGGTGTATCAGGATTAAAAGGGTTACCTAGTAAAACGCTACTTTGACTGAAACCCTAATATTTGTTGACTACCATTTTGGATGACCGTAGAATGTGTGAAAAATACAAATTTGACTAGTACAAAAGCAAGCCTGTATGTTGAGACTCGTGACACTTGTGACACTTATTTCAGCTACCGTTTGGAAAGGTCACACAGGTTGTGAATCAGTTATGCGCATGAGGCGTACAGACGTGACTTTGCCATTGTTGTTTGTTCTTTGTGGTTTACACAGTTTTTGTCGCATTTATTTTGAAAGTAATAATCTGCCCCTGCATTTAGTTCACGCAAAGTGAAATTGTCATGCTGCCGAACAAACAGTAATAATCATGTATTTCATTTCAGGCTAATACTGCTGTTGACCTCTCGCTGTGGAGTCTCAGTACTTTCACCCAGAATACATACTTGCAAACAAGTGCAGAAGTATGACGTCTACACCAACTGACCAAGGTCACACTCACAGCTCAAGTGAAGTGAGGAAATGTGACACTTATTCTCCTGGACTCAAGGTAAATCATACCAGTAGATCTGTGATGAGAATCAGGTGCAGAACACAACACAACTATGGTGTGAATGAACACATCATACTGTAATGCCTTCTTTCATTGGCTCATGTGTGAAGCAAGTGTAAGGCTATGTTCTGGGCCATTGGTCGTCCATGATAAACTTTAATGTTGGCATTTTCTCGGAGACTATTCAATCCACAGTCTTCAAACGTAGCCGAAGGATACTTTGTGGCAAGACCTTTCTTACTCTTAGCCTACCAGTTTGAGTTCAGGCCAAGGGTCATGAGAAATCAAGAAATAGGTTTAAAAAAAAAAATAGCCATATTTTGACAAAAGATATTTTTTTCTCCAATACTATTCACAACTGTACATAAGCCAGCACTTTACATATGCTTAGCCTCATGGCACTTAAATTTCAGTCACCTTTTGGAAAGGTCACACAGTTCAGATTAAGAAAATGATCAGTTTTAAATGCACACGAGCGATCCAGGCTTCACCATTCTTGTTTGTGGTGTTCACAGTTTATTTCACATTAGTTTGAAGGTAGTAATGTGTAAACTAAATGTAGGGATGAATTGGGTGGGTGGGTGGGGGGGGGGACTCCCCCCACCGGCCCCGAATTGTTTATAATGCTATAACAAAGTCCCTGTTTGTGGAGTTTGGAACCGACCCACCCTGAAATAAGATCAGAAGTGAAATTGCCATGCTGCCGAATAACACGATACACATGTATTTCATTTCAGGTCAGTGCTGCTGTTGACGTCTCACTGCAGAGTCACGCCCAGAGGGTATACTTGCAAACAAGCACAGAAGTATGACGCCTACACCAAGAAGAGGCAAGAGCTAGTCAGGTCATGTTTGCTCACAGGAGAAGGCCACAGCTAAAAGCAGGCAATTCCAGTTCCAGCGGATCAACTAAAGTGAGAGAATGCGACACTTATTGTCCTGGACTCGAGGTAAAGCATACCGATTGATTTGTGAATAGAATCGGGTTCATAACAAAACACAACTGGTTGGGATAAACACATCACACTGTAATGCTTTCTTTCATTTTGAAGATGGTGTAGTAGTAGTACCAGCATTCTCAACAACACCGAATGCTAAAATCACTTGCTGTCAACAAGTGGCACCATATTGCATTTGATTTGAAAACTAGAGGGTTGGGCAAGTCTCCAAATACTGTCGTTTTCTTTAATAAGCACTTAGTGCATTCAAAAGGACTAGAAAAATCTGAATACTACCCATTTGGTCCAGTGTGTGCAGTTGCTAAACAGCAATGCGTTGTGTCCTGTTTGAAACAATTTCTGCAAGTTACACTTTGAATATTGATGCTGATTCTAGATATATGTATACACCCTTTGTGGTCATTTCAAGCTCAATGGCGTCTAATTTTTGGCGCAAGTGTGATAGCAAAAGTAAGTGTTTGTAATGGGTCGTCCGTCAACTGTCTGTTACCTGTGGGCAACTTTAACATTGGCATTTCCTCGAAGACTATGCAAGCCTCAGACTTCAAACTTGGCACAAGGGTACTTTGTGGTAAAATAATTCTAAACATACCAATTTCTGTGACCTTTCAAAGGTCATCTCAAGTAGTATTTTCAACTTCAAACTCAAACTTGCTATGGAGATACCACATGATAAGGGTGACAAAAGTTAGTTTCGGGTAGAGTTGTAGTTTTTATCAATGTTTTTGCAAACTTTTCAATAAAATTTGGCATGATGATAACACTTTTCTGTGCTACTAATGTAATCAGCCCCTCACAGAGGTAAAGGGTCACAGAGGGTTGACAAATGTGTGAAAAATGAAGGGATTTGGAAAAATACTCAGGTTTCGCTGGTACAAAATCCAGCCCTATACTTATGTTTAGACATTTTCAGAGACCTGTTGGAGAAGTCAAGCCAAGGTAAAAAAGGACAGACATATTATGTGGATTAGTCATACACGTGAACCATAAGGACATTGCCTTTCTTGTTCATGTTCTGACTACTGTCAAATTATGCATGTATGTACTTTGTATAAATACTTGCAAACATATATGCACGCAATATGTGCATGTCAGAAATTTTTTTGATACAAAATTATCTTTTGCAGGTTGTGAAAGCTGAGGGAAGAAAAGTTCAGCGGGTACATCTCTCCGCAATGGCCAACCGACGAGAAGGCAAAGGAAGTGAACTGATTGTCCTGTGTAGGAGGGCAGACGTCCTGTTATTTTGATGTCCATCCACCAGGCTGGCCACAGTGTCAAGGTTTTGGACAGTCACATCATTCGCAATGCAGCAAAAGCCTGTGCCTTACTGCCTGAGCTGATGCATAGCCATATATTAGGAGAAGGGCAAGCAGGCTTTAGGCCTGGCTATTCAACTGCAGACACAACAACAGTGGGGCAGTGACAACAAAGTGACAATGACAAAACTCGAGAAAATAGAAATAAAGAGGGAGTGTTTCCATAAGCCTGACATAGAAGCAGCGGGGCAACAAAATTGTAACGTGCAGTCGAGCAGTTCAGGGGCTATTGTACAGTGATGGGGGTGTGCTTTGTGTGTTTTCATATAACAATGTGACAAAGCGATTTGACACCCATGTTGTAATTTGTAGTGCAGTAAAAAGGTGAAAAATATCTGTATTTTGACCAAAAAGATGTTTTCTCAAGTATACACAACTTCAAACCCAGACTTGGTACAAGGTGGTAAGAACTTTTCATGCATACTAATTTCGTATGCATGAAAGGTCAGAAAGGTCAAGGGTCACAAGAAATCGGGAAATAGGTACAAGATAGCCATATATTGCCCAAAGATTTTTTTTCTCAAGTATTCCTAACTGTAACCCTAAACTTGGTAAAGAGATACCTGATGGTAAGACCTTCCTATGCATATTTATTTGGATGACCCCCTCAGAAAAGTTACTTTTTGTCACTCTCCTGTCATGTCGCGATTTGGAAATGCAGCTTAATATGTATTAGTTTTTGATTATCCAAAGAAAACCCCTTTACTGACAATGTGTTCATTTTTCGAAGACATTTCATCATATGAACAGGTCTTTATTGTGACAAGTTCCTAAATGCTGGCATACATCAGTCATTCAAAATATGTACTCCACAGCTGACACGTATGGGGTAGGAAACAGTGGTACAGATAGATTTTGTGCAGCATCGGTGTGAGACAAGGAGAAAACTTATCACTGCTCCGCTTTGCATGATTCAAAATGATATACAGGGCTCATTTTGAAAATGGTCAGTGGCCTCGGAGTATAAAACCCACGGGTCCTTTCTGAAGAGGGGATGTGCGGAAATATAGAAACGTGGGGATGTATATTTATGTCATTAAACCCTCAGCTTAAAATGTTGTGCAAATGTGGACTTGCTCAATGAAAAACGCAATACTTCTCAAGAGTGAGTTGACCATGCAGTTTTTGCATTACCCTCCAGCTGTCACAGCAGATTTAAGTGGTTGGGTATCATAGGCATATGATATGTACTGTACTTTGTGTTTGTTTTGTTTTTTTCTTCCACTGTCAATCTTTGACTTTCAGCTGTGTGGCTTTACTTATCGTATCAGAATTGCTAACCACATGGTTCATTTCACAAGTTTTACAGATGTACTGTACATGACACACGCCTGCAAACAGAATGATCTGACTATGATCCGTGTCCATTTGTGATTTGTGCTAAGGAACATGCGTACAGTGTAGTAATAAGGATAATATTTCATTTCTGAGCACATTCATGTAAGTTCTTTTGTGATTTTTTTCATGCCCCAGCGGGTCCAAAATTAAATAAAGTAAACTGATGCCAACATTGTGTACAGGGTGCTATGCAGCAATTAGTTGTGACATGATAGTCTGCACCATGTTGAGTTTTTGGAGAGCAGCAATGGTATTGCTTGGATTACGGGCCAGCATGGCGCAGACTCTGTTGTAGACACTTTGCCAGCGTAGCACTCACGTCTCATGTATTTTGCAGTGTAATATGGTCCATTTTGTATCAAGAGCAGTACAGGTATTGCTTGGTGTGGATGCCTATATTATGCAGACTAGGTGACACAGTGCATTGTACCCTTGTTATTCAGTTGTTATGGTATTTTGTGTTGACATCAGCATTGTGCAGTGCAAGTTATGGGGCTTGAGACTGCATTTCACTTTGTTGTGCTGCAATTGGACACAGTGTGGTACTGGTAACAGTATTGTTTGATTTTCATGCCAACATTGTGCACAGTATCTGTGTAATGTAGTTTGGTACTGCATTTCACTGTTATTATGTTGTGGGATGTGCAATGTTGAATTATATCAGGACTACAGTGATGGTACATGGTCTCTCTCTCTCTCCCCCTCCCTCTCCCCCTCCCTCTCTCTCTATATATATATATGAGCAAAATAATATATGTAGTGCAAGGCTCTAAATGATAAGTCTGTCATTCCTTCTCTCCTATCCCCCTTCTTTTATATACTGTGCATTTGGCTCCCAAATAAATACCTCATGAGCAAGTGGTTGCCGGTGTCGGTCTCCGTTGGCATGCACACAACTAAAAATGACATCAGCTCCACTTTTCTCCCAAATAGCTTGTATACAGTCAGCACTTTGTCAATGTAAATGTGAATAATGTTACATGTAGTTGAAATATGTTCTGCAGTAAAGCTGTATTTTGAGGGGGAGCTGGGTGGCTCGGTGGTAGTGTGTTTTTGTTTCCTTATAATTTGTAACCAAAAACTGCTGGGAAACTGAGATTCAGCTAGAGAGATAGGTACATCCACTACCAATCTGTTTACAAACATCTTTCAACCAGAGATGTTCATCGACCTGCTTTCACGCAGACACCAAACGAGCATGTAGCATTTCTTGCAGCAGGTATATTAAAACAAATTCACATCAATTAATGTTTGTGATGCCAGTAAAAATTATTTAAAAAAACTGTCTGTGACAACACTCTTTGGTGTGCTTTTTCATCAGTGAAGCTGTGAATGATTGAATGAATGTAAACATGCTCACACAATGCCTGGCTGAAAAAAATGAATGAACAAATGTACCGAGGTAACCAGTGTGCATTTTTATCCAAAACTGAATCCGGTTGTTTGGTTTATGGTTTAACATTCACATTACCACAGTGATGATAATCGCATATTTAAAAAATAAAAATAAAAAAATAACACGCGTTAATTTTTTTTTTGTTTTGCTTTGGGTTTAAAGTGTGTTTCATTTAGCGAAGTAGAAACTGTCTGGGTTTCAAATGTGAGCAGGAAAAAAATGTCGCCATCTACGGGACTCGAACCCTGGTCACTGAGTGGCAAAGAAAAGTACTTTACCACTGCACTAACTAAATTACTAAGAAATAGCTCGTGCATTTAATTACTTATAGATAAACGTTTTCATCCCGTATCTGCCGTTGTTGTTTGTTCCAGTTTACTGTCACAAATAGTAATCGAGGACTAGCAGTTTGGGCGTAGTTTGCAACAGTTTGGGCTTAGGTTTTCCCTTGTAAGTTTGGCATAGTCGTTTTCCCTTCTTTCTAATGCCGGCTACGGCGGAGATATGATCTGCCGGAAGTCAGACATCGCTTGTATCCCTTATTGAATACGCACTCGAAAACGACCCAAAGTGCCCAATTTTGTGCGGGACCCCATATTTTTTTCATAATCAATGTGATAGTTATAACATAAAGTACGACTTTATCGAATAAAAAGGGCCTGAGCAATTGCCCAAAATTGCAAACACTTGTAATGTTATTGATAACATCCGGGCAATTTGCGAATTTACAACATACATTTTTTTAGATTTCACTTAGAATTCCAATTATCAGAACACACTTTTTTTACGAGAAAATACTAACATACTTTATGAAGTGACCGAAATGTTTCTTTATCATTTTAACACACTATTCGATAAATTTTTTATTGTGTTCTGAAATCGGCTATTTTGCGTGTTTTCCCGCGTGGGGTACCTCACAAAAAGGGCTCAAACTTACAAATATGCCCGGGACCATGGGTCTCTCAGGGTGGCAATAGCCTCCAGACTCAACAAGGCTCTCAAAAAACCCTACAAAGGGCAGTTTTCAATTAAAAAATGTAGGTATAGTATACAACCTTAAGAAACGTTTGGCACGGGGAGTTTTTTTTTTAGTGAGTTTTAGGCGAGAGCTCAGTCTGTCAGAGAGTGAAATAAGTTATTACGGGGCTTTACTGTCAATGTGAACAGACGTGTGTGAGATACCTTAGCCCTTATTCCAAGACTCTGAAACCTAGAATTCAGGTATGTTTCTATGATGGTTACTGCGTTAAAGATAGTATGCGTTAATAGGAGTTAATTCGGTTGTGTAGTGTTGACTGGGTTGGTTCAGTTATGTTGGTTTGGAATTCATTGAGGTAACCGGTGTTTTCGTATATAGTTATTTACCGAGATGGATAACTAAGGAATGTGAGGTGTGTAGGCCTAAGTCGTTATGAAGGCAGTACGTGATTAAGTATAGTCTTTTACTGCGTATAGGAGAACGTATAGCGAGAGTGTTAGGTTATAATCTGGTTCAAGGTAGTGACAAAGATATGGGGGTGTTACGAAAGTAGTTCGGGATATAAGGTAAGTGTGTGTGAATGAACGTGTGAGTTGTTTGTATCAGCCAGGTTACGTAATGTATCTCATATTATCCAATATATGTGTGTGTTTAGCAAGTGTTACGATTTAGGACTATATTATTGTTCAGAGTGCTTGTCGGAGAGGGAGCGACGGACGCCGAGACGTCAGTCACCAGGGACCTATTGTGAGGTCATCTCTTCATCTCTTCACTCAGGGAGTGAGCGACCTTGCCGAGACACCCGGGTCACAGCGAGGACTGCGCCATACGGTAGAGTAAGGAGGACGTCCACGTTACGAGAGACAGGACTACTGGAGAGCGTACAACAAAGGACTTGCACACCTAGACGTGAAAAGGACTGAACGTAAGCAGGCGGGAACACCAAACAGGTTGGAGTGTGATAGACTACTATCCTTGAACAGGTCCTTGAACAGGCTGAAACTGTGAGCATCGAGGCTTTGCTGCTGCGGACACAGCTCCGCTGGGCGGGGCATGTCTCCAGGATGGAGGATCATCGCCTACCAAAGATCACCCTGTTCGGCGAGCTTGCTACTGGACACCGTGACAGAGGGGCACCAAAGAAGAGATACAAAGACTGTCTCAAGAAGTCACTTAGTGCCTGCCAAATCGACCACCACCAGTGGTCTTCGCTTGCTGCGGACCGTGACACCTGGCGCTCCACCATTTACAAGGCAGCTGTCTCCTTTGAGGACTCTCACAGAGCTAGCCTTAAGGACAAGCGGCTCAGGAGAAAAAACAGAGATGCCGCAGCTCAGAACCCTGGCCATACCTTCCCCTGCAGCCACTGCGGTCGAACCTGCCTGTCTCGGATTGGCCTCCGCAGCCACGAACAAGCCTGCAGACGTCGTGGGCAACTCCTATAAAATCTTCGTTCGCGAAGTCAAGCCAAGAGAGAGAGAGAGAGCCTGGCATTGATATTGTGTGTATGCATTTGGTGTTGAGATGCCGGTAGTGGGGAAGGAGTGGTGTATATAGTTTGGTAGCTTTTGAGCATTTCTTTTATTATTTGTTATAAACTTCGTCGTTAGCGAGAAAACCCGCGTGTTGAGTTTTTACCGCGTGAATGCGCCCGTCTGAGTCAGTGGCGGTGTATGCGTCTGTTGTGCGAGAGTCTGTACGTGCGACTGTGAGTAAGTCTGCGTGCGTTACAGTGTGAAATAAGTTTGACTAAAATAGTTCAAGGATAGTGCCAGAATAGCTTGGCGCCAAGCTATTCTGGCACCAACCTTGAACTAAAGCCATTAGTCTATATCCTTATTTGTAAGTACTATAAGGTAGCTTGCATATGGCAGTGTACAAATTTGAAGCTTTTAGCCTCAGTATGATATGGGTTAATTGTAGCGAGATTTTTGCGTGCGGCTAAAAACAGCTCAGAACAAAGCCGTTGGAACTATGACAGGTAGGTAGGTACTGGCTCTTGAAAATTACGTGCAAC
Organism: Semisulcospira habei; assembly: GCA_036245525.1. Taxonomy (NCBI): domain Eukaryota; kingdom Metazoa; phylum Mollusca; class Gastropoda; family Semisulcospiridae; genus Semisulcospira; species Semisulcospira habei. The sequence continues at coordinate 73,089,820 of BTPG01000004.1, read as the reverse complement.
TCGACCCACAGCCGTAAGAACCGTAAGGTCTAACGTCTGTAAGATCAGCTCAAGTGTAGCCACCATGGGCTCCTTGCGCGATGAGATTCCTGTAATTCCCTCGTGGGACTTCTCCTATTGGTCCAGAAGGCGATGAAAGGAGGCTGGCCAAGTCAGTGGCGCATCTTCGCACATCTTGTACGCTTCTTTCCTACACACGATCGATATTCGCCTGGGCCGCGTGCCGTCTTCAGCCGCTGTCTTCTTGCGCCAAGACCTTCTCATTACCGGCTGTTGATTGGTCGTCCATCTCTTCCCTACAAGCAAGCCGGCAGTTGACTGGTCGTCGATCTTCTGCTTACAAGCAAGCCAGCGTCTGATTGGACGTCGATCAGTGTGTTAACAGATACAGCGTCTGGGGTTGGTCGCTAGGGAACTTTGCAATCAGGACTCGTCTTCTTGCTTCCGTCTTGAGTCTCGTGTCTGTCTTACTGCAGCAAGATCGATCTAAACACGTGTTTGATTGGTTCCGGCGGATCAGCTCATTTTGCATGCGGATACGAACTAAGTGGACTGTTAACTCATTTGAGACGTGCCGCCTACAGATATGCGGTGAATCGCCGCGAACCTGTAGGCGGCACGTCTCGAATGAGTTAAATGCGGTAAATGTATAATATAGTCTAACCATATCAGTTCAACCCCTTCTATGGCCCGTGAGATGGCCTTAGTTGCCTGCTCGGCGTTACACATAACTAACTAACTAACCCAAAATGGCACTGAATGCATAATTATTGTGTTTCTGAAATCATGATATTTGTACATTCGACTACCAAAACTTACACCTGTCCAAGGAACATGATGGATACAAATTGGTCTCAGCAAGAGATATATTATATCCTAATAAGCTCCCGCGACTGCGGGGGATCATGTCTCTTACCGCCCTCTCGCCTATTGAGGAACTCTCATACTTAGCAAAGGAGAGGAAGAACAGAAAAGGTCTTTTGTTTTACGGCATTTAAACTTCATCAGTCAAATTAGTCTTCTTGTTCAGCATTGAAAGGCATACAATAGGCACTTAAAAAGGAGATAATTTTTATTTGCGAACTATTATTATTAACCATTAATGTCAGAAAGCCTTTTTGCAGCCATCCAGACCAAAAAGGTGACTGCCAAGCGTGTGAAATGCAAAGAAGTACCCAACGGAGAAAGAAACACGCTTAGAAAAAACGGTACAACACAATTTATTAATATTTCGGGTAAATACCCTTTGTCAAAATAGACAAACAAACAGAGACATTATTTGCTACTTATCTTCAGATGCAGAAGGAATGTGGCAACTCATTCCTTCTGCATCTGAAGATAAGTAGCAAATAATGTCTCTGTTTGTTTGTCTATTTTGACAAAGGGTATTTACCCGAAATATTAATAAATTGTTTTGTACCGTTTTTTCTAAGCGTGTTTCTTTCTCCGTTGGGTACTTCTTTTCTTTTTGCAGCCAGTGGATGCAGATTGTGTATTAAGAAATGTTTCCTAATTCAACGTCAAAGGTCCCCTGGCGTCAAAGGAGCATGGGCACAAAGTGCTGTCAACAAGAGGAATAGATCCTCATGAGCCCCCGCAACTCCGGGGGCTTATGAGGATCTATACCTCTTGCAGTTGGACGGTGTCCCAATTTTCTCGGCAGTGAAGGGTTACATGCAAAACACCATATTTAACCCATTCAGCCCTGACGCACTACAGCAGCAGATGGGTTGACCATGATAATTCAAGGGCAGTGCCAGATTAGCTTGGCGCCTGTCGGCGCCAAGCTAATCTGGCACTGCCCTTGAATTATCATGGTCGATCCATCTCCTGCAACAGGTGCAAAGTCGTTAGATGACGCCTCCAAAATTGGGAAATACGTGCGCCGGGCTGAATGAGTTAAGAAGCAGAAAATGCAATGGCTGTGTGCATTGTATAATAACTTCTCGCCTTTAACCCCCGTTTTCCGAATGGCTCCGGCGCCTTGCTTTTAATTGCATGTCCTTTTGTACGAAATGGATCGATCAAAGTCGATGAGCGGCTTACAAGATGTAGCAGCCGCGCGCATTGTTTGCCCAGTGATTTATTGCGCAACAGGAGGAGCCCATCGACTCTTAGCAAAGAACAGGTGATCCGTGTTTGTTTTATTTAACCCATTCAGCAGTGAGGCACTACAGCAGGAGATGGTTCGACCATGATAATCCAAGGGTAGTGCCAGATTAGCTTGGCGCCGACAGGCGCCAAGCTAATCTGACACTACCCTTGAATTATCATGGTCGATCCATCTCCTGCAACAGGTGTATAGTCGTTAGATGGCGCATCCAAAATTTGGGAAATACGTGCGTCGGGCTGAATGAGTTAAAGGGGGTGGTTTATAATACTTTGAGAAATAAGGTTAGCGTGCACAGCTTCCCGCTCCTGGAGATTAAGCGCGCTCTAATTGCTCTTTATTATTTTATTATTATTTCAGTCTGAAATGTGCTTTGTTTTTCAAGGGTTTGCCAACCGTGAAAATGAGCTGTTTGATTTGATTAAGGGGGATTTGTCATATTTTGACGAACTGTGCTAGAAACTGCATGTTTCATTGTGATTTGGGCCCTTCAGGTTTAGGCCGTAAGGTCCAAAATCACATAGACAAGGACACATTAGGGATAATTTTTTGTTTTGGAGGACGGGGGTGGGGGGGGGTGGGGGGGGGGGTGGTGGGGCAGGGGGAAGGGGGAGAGGGGCGGGGGTAGGGGGTGGGAGTGGGGTGGGTGGTCAGCTACCATAAAGAAATGTACAACAGGCTGTCTGTTAAGTTTTCAAGGACTCGCCTTTCACCCCTTCACTGTCGAGAAAACTGAACACGCACAAACTGCAAGAGACATAGATCCTCATGAGCCCCCGCAATGGCGGGGACTCATGAGGATCTATGCCTCTCGCTGACACCTCTTTACATCCATGTTCCAGGGACAGCTTTGGCTCTTTGGGGGGGGGGGGGGGGGGGGGCTGAACGAACAAAGACTTCAAAAACACAATCTTCGTCGACTGGCCGTGAAGGGGGGTAGGGGGGGATGGAGGTGGGGGGGGGGGGAAGTATAACGTGAACAATTAACTTTGCTAAAATATGATCCGGTGGATTATATCAAAACAGCATTCACAGCCGCAAGCTGCATCAAAGATCAGCGCATGTGTTCTGGACTTAACCCCTTGACTACTGATGTTAAAACCGTTGGGCGGAGAAGGACTGTGTCGTCAGTAGTGGGGTGCCGTTTGCCAATTACGACTCCCAACAACAAACGACAGCGAAGACACGGCGGATAACAAGCTTCTGCCATAAAAACAGACAATACTTCAAACATCTCCAAGCGGCATAGAGGCTCATAAGCCATAACAGTCCTAACATCTACAAGAGGCATAGACCCTCATGAGGCCTACGGGCTCATGAGGCTCTATGCTTCTTGGCGGGCTCATGAGACTCTATGCCTCTTGGAGATGTCTGGTGTGTTGTCTATATGCTTATAGAACATCTTGGTTATTCGCTGTGACTTCACTCTCGCTCGTTGTTGGAAGTCTTTCCATGCAACGGGACCTCACTACTCACGATACCGGTCGGCGGAAGTGACGTGAAACTACGAAACCTCATTGGTAACACTAAAGGAGGTACGCGTCTTTATCTTTCTTTTTCGTCAGTAGCAGTCAAAGGGTCAAGGGGGCGTTACTTGGGTTAAACTGACACGGGATTTATGAAATATTAACCCATTTAGCCCCAAAGGCGCATTCCCCAAATTTTGGAGTTGTCACATAACCGCTATGTACAAGTTGCAGGAGATCGATCCACCATGATAATTCAAGGGTAGTGCCAGATGAGCTTGGTGCCTGACAAAAAAGCTTATCTGGCACTACCCTTGAATTATCATGGTCGATCCATCTCCAGCTGTAATGCGTCGGGGCTGAAAGATTTAACACTGAACGGAGGTTTTGGTCATTTCAAGTAACAGAAACAAGAAACAGTTATTTAAAATATATATGTTCAATCGAACGGTTACAAATAACAAAGTAAATGTAAATTTCATAGAATAACCCAAAGAAGAAAGAAGCACGCTTAGAAAGACAGCTATTACACTATTTATTGTTTGAAAAATTGTGCTGTAACTGTCTTTCTAAGCATACTCCTTTCTTCGTTGTGTTATTCTCTGCATTTTACGCGCTTGGCAGTCACCTTTTTGGTCTGGATTTCGTAAATTTCATAAAGTGTTTTTTTTGTGTTTGACCAAAACAAACAAACAAACAAACAAACAAACAAACAAACAAACAAACAAACAAACAAACAAACAAACAAACAAACAAACAAACAAACAAGATTAAAAAAATTAAACAAATAATGATTTTTAGAAATACCTACAGCTATCTTACAAAACTGTAGTGCAACACCTGCGTCTTATGATATCAACGAAAGAGAACGGTTGTACCCTTTAAACTAATAATCATTTATCGAAGAAAAAGTACAGTATTGCCCCCTTTAAACTTTTTATAAACGCTGATCGCCTTAAGGAAGGAGGATGCTCGATGCAGACAACTTGACAAAAAGAATCGACACTCACAAAACATGACCTGTGAATTCACCTGCAAAATCCCCGTGCTTTCCGTGTTCAAGTCTTAAGCGTCTTTATGAAAATGGAAATTCTGAACCAGCGAACTTCACCAAAGAAGGCCGAAAATCCAACCCTGCCAATGGACACAGATTGTGTTTTTGAAATCATTGTAAATTTAACGACAAAGATCCTCGGCCGTCAATAGAACATGGGTACAAAGCGACTTCAGCAAGAGGCATAGATCCTCATGACCCCGCGACAGAGGGGGGTCATGAGGATCTATACCTCTTGCAGTTGGGTGGTGTGGCAGTGAAGGGGTTGATCTAGATCAACACACACCTAACATGCACCACATGTTGCCGATGAAGGATATTTGCAGCTTGTGCAAGCATCACAAAACCATACAAAAAAAAAAAAAAAAAAAAAAAAATCTGCGTTTGTTTCCACGACTAAGTGATGTCTGTGTGTAATTATTGACAGCTTTTATCTCAGGAATCGATCTTTACTAAGATGCATCTGTTCACGTAGCCTGTGCCAGTCATGTGCAAATAGGGACAACTGAACAGTCCCATTTCCCTCATTCCCCTAAATAAGACAAGATGGGATGAACCATAACCCACAAAGTCCCTTCTATATGAGAGCTGTCTTCGCTGCCTCTACCTTTTGTCTTTGACTTGATTCTGATGTTGAAATATCTCCTTCTGAAAAAGCCTCGCAGATGTGCCAATGCGTCATAGTGAACTCTAGTAGGGGCGCGCGCAGTGCACACGCGTCATTGGTTTTTCAAACGTCATTTGTCATGAGGTATTTTTTTTTTTTTACGCAGTTTTATATTTAACGTAATATGAGATTCGCTTTCGCTTCAAGACAGGAAAATGGTGACAAAACTAGAATTTCACGGTACAATTTCAGTCTTGAAATAATTTGTGTGAAATCAGGTTGACTTTACCTAGCTACATGCTATACTAAGTACACCTGCATGCTCTTCTGAAAGCGCGTCAATGTGTGTGTATGCGTGTGCGTGTGCGTGTTTGCATGCACGCGCTACAAACATCCCCAAGAGGCATAGATGTTCATGCGCCCTCCGGGCATTTGAGGATCTATGCCTCGTGGAGATGCGCGCATATGTGTCATTGTTTTGTCAAACGTCATTTGTCATGACGTATTTTTTTGTTTTTTCGTAATTTTATAGTTAGCGTGATATGGATTTCGCTTTCGCTTCAAGACTTGCAAAAATGGTGACAAAACTAGAATTTTACGGAACAATTTCAGTCTTGCTATAATTTGTGTGAAATCAGGTTGACTTTACCTAGCTAAATGCTATACTAAGTACACCTGCATGCTCTTCTGAAAGCGCGTCGATGTGTGGGTTTGCGTGTGCGTGTGTGTGTGCGTGAGTGCATGCGCGCGCTCCAAACATCCTTAAGAGGCATAGATGTTTATGCGAACTCCGGGCACATGAGGATCTATGCCTCTTGGAAATGCGCGCATATGTGTGAGAAATAGCGAGCGAGCGATGATGAAACGTTTTATTGACAGGAGAGAGAGAGAGAGAGAGAGAGAGAGAGAGAGAGAGAGAGAGAGAGAGAGAGAGAGAGAGAGAGAGAGAGAGGAGAGAGAGAGAGAGAGAGAGAGAGAGAGAGAGAGAGAGAGAGAGAATCAATGAATCAATGAATCAATGAATCAATGAATCTTTATTTTACAACGGTAAAGATATTAACAATGCCAGAGGCAATGCCATTTTTCAAATCTGCCGTTGCTACATCTACAACACAACAATTACATTACATTAATACATGTATAGGACGAACGCCTACGATGTGTTGGGGGAGGGGGAGAAATGGTAAAGGGAAGAAAAAAAAAAGAAAAAAAAAAAAAAAAAAAAAAAAAAAAAGCAACAACACAGCAGCACTATACATACACAGCAGTAGAATGGGTACATTACTAACAATGATATCTACGTATAGAAAGCAAAGCTTGAAGATAGTTATGGCTGCGAAGATAAATGTTCAAAAAGACTTTTCTTGAAACATGATACCGTTGGAGTGGTCTTCGTGTGGGATGGAAGAGAATTCCACAAAGTCGCCCCCGAGAATGCTAGACTGGTTTTAAATAAGTCTATTCTGGTTTTGGGTACTACATATAGGCTTTTTGTATCGCCATAGAGGGACTGTGACCGGACTAGCAGCTGGGTTAGATATTCCGGAGTGTTGTCATTCCGAATCTTAAAAAGGAGAACACCTTTGTTGAATGCAAACTGCTTTTTGAGAGAAAGAAGTCCCGCTTTGTAAATCTTATCATCCGTTGTCAAAGTAGGATCAGGTAAAATTAGTTTCGCTGCTCTTCTGTGTAAGGAGTTCAGTCTTTTTAAATGTACATCTCTGCAGCCATCCCACACCGTCGAAGCATAATTAATGTGGGACTGAATATGTGCATAATAAAATAATTTTCTGGTTTCAAAGTCAGTGAAGTGCTTCAGTTTGGACAGCATGAAAATGTTTCTTGAAACAGTTTTACACACTCTATGTGTGTGTGCCTGCCATTTGAGCTGATCATCTATGATAATTCCAAGGAGGCGGTGTTCAGACACTTGCTCAATAGAATTGCCTTCGAAGGACAAATCAAGTGAAAGGGGGCTTAATTGGTGTTTTTGGCGTGTCGCAATTACCATTGACTTGGTTTTTGCTGGATGGATACTCATTGAGTTACGTTCACACCAGGCGGACACCTCATCAAGGCTCTGTTGTAAGTCATCTGCAACCACAGTTGAGGTTTTTATTTGCCGTGTGGATTGACGTATCGTCAGCAAACAAGTCACATTCGACAGATTCTGACGTTAGGTGAAGAGGCAGATCGTTGATGTATAAACAAAATAGAAGAGGGCCTAACACTGACCCTTGAGGTACTCCAAACTTAACCTCCTTCACTTCAGAGTGTGATCCATTAACTACAACCTTTTGCTTTCTTCCCTTTAGATATGAACTAAAGAATGAAACTGCTGAGACGTTTTTTAAATAATGACTAAGTTTGCTTATCAGAGTGTCGTGGTTAACCAGGTCAAACGCCTTCTTAAAGTCAAGGTAAATAACACCCGTCAGTTGCGAATTGTTTACGTTAGATAACCACTTATCTGCAAGTCTGCTTAGCGCTGTATGACAGGAATACTTCGGACGAAACCCAGACTGGAAGGGATGAAGAATATTATTTGTCTCTAAATACTGAGACAAATGTTTGTGTACATGTCGCTCCAGAGGTTTGCTTAACACGGACAGTAACGAAATCGGTCTATAATTATTCAGATTTCCCCTGTCCTTGGATTTCGGTAGTGGAATTACTTTTGCAAGTTTAAGCTGTGTAGGAAATACACACTGATGGAGACATAGGTTGTAAATGTATGTCAGCGATTCAACAACGTAAGGTAGGGATAGTTTCAGAACTTTAGTATTTATGTCATCAGGGCCTGATGACTTCTTGTTCGCGAGACTACTTATGAATTTACCTACTTCATGTATTGCAATCGATGGAATGCTAAAAGGAGTCACAGTCTTCTGATTGCAGTAGTTAATTAAAATATCGAAACACTTATCATTGACACTTCCTTGTGTTGAGAAAACTTCAGCAACAGACAGGAAGTGATTATTAAACATGTCAGCGGATAGATCACTAGGGATTACCGTGGATGCACTAGAGCCTCGGGTAAGGGAATTGAGGACGCGCCAAATAGCAGACCCGTCTTTGTTGTTTTTAATAGTATTTCTTACAAAGGCTTTTTTCGCTTCGCGTAACATATACTTGACGC
>BTPG01000004.1:73021444-73076444 GCA_036245525.1 Semisulcospira habei | reverse complement strand
TCTAGAGTCGGGATCGGATGGCGAAAGAAGCGACACATTAGGGCTCCCGTGCAAACACGGACCACGCGACTTGAAACGAAACTGGACACGAAATTACGTCGCATTGACGATTAGAATCGCGTTTTCTTGGAAGCTTTTCTTTGCCAGCTGAGTCCTCGGGGACCTCTCGGGCCACAATTTGCCAGAGTTCTCCTGCCTGGATACGCTTGCCCATCAGCGAGAAATGACGGAGGGTGAGCTGCTCAGATTGAGTTTAGTGAGAGTGAGACTGACTTCTTCAATGAATAAAAATGAGGTCAGCAAGAGGCATAGAGCCTCGTAAGCCCCCGCAAAATGCGGGGGATCATGAGGATCTATGTCTCTTGCTGCTTAGCTTTTTTAGTGCTAAAAACGGGGATTCTCTTTTCATGAACATGGTCTGTGTCAATGAGCTTGGACAAACAAACCTCCAGCCGAGAAGAGCTCTAAAGGCGGGAAGGGGAGGTAAGGATCCTGGGTCTCAAGAGAAAGAAGTTGTCTCATCTTCGGATCTTTCGCCCTTGATAAGTTCGCCCACACAGTTTGGGGCAACAGCCAGCTCTCTTCAGTTTTCGTCCCTAGGGTATCACGTCCCCATCCCGACCTTTTGCTTTGAGACGCTCTCTCTCTCTCTCTCTCTCTCTCTCTCTCTCTCTCTCTCTCTCTCTCTCTCTCTCTCTCTCTCTCTCTCTCTCTCTCTCTCTCTCTCTCTCTCTCTCTCTCTCTCTCTCTCTCTCTCTCTCAACTCTCTATCCTGCCTCCACCACAGCCCCCATCCCCACTCGGGCCTCGTCACACCCCTCTTCCAAACACTGTCTCAAACTTGGCCTTCTCTTTCTGTGACCCCGGGGGACAGGATCTCATAGCTTCTAATACGCTCCGACTGTGCGGCCAATATCTCTGACTCCGACATTAATTTTCTTAATTGAAACAAGGGGATTAAAATTGGATTAGGCGGGCCACCGTGACGGCGCCTGCGCAGTCGGGGGTGGCCCAGCCTCGTTCTAAGGGACGCGCGTGCGCGCTTGGAAGCCGCCCCTTCTGGAGCGTGCGCATGGTGATCTTCCGGTCTCCGCAAGTGTCGAGATGTTGCCAGAAGTTTGACGAAGCGATACTACCATTACTGTGTGCTGAACTATCGTGCCAGATTCATCTCCCTCAGCTGGTACGCAGTCTTTAACACATTCGAGACATTCGCGCGCTTTTAGCTGAGTATTAGGATGAGTTAACAGACGTCACATAAGACTGATAGTCATTACTGGGCATGAGTGAGTTAGATCGGAAATTGAACCTGTGAAGCCACATGAAGTAAATTAAAACGCATCAACAGATAATAATAATAATAAAATAATCTTGGCTTGACTTCGCGAACGAAGATTTTATAGGAGTTGCCCACGACGTCTGCAGGCTTGTTCGTGGCTGCGGAGGCCAATCCGAGACAGGCAGGTTCGACCGCAGTGGCTGCAGGGGAAGGTATGGCCAGGGTTCTGAGCTGCGGCATCTCTGTTTTTTCTCCTGAGCCGCTTGTCCTTAAGGCTAGCTCTGTGAGAGTCCTCAAAGGAGACAGCTGCCTTGTAAATGGTGGAGCGCCAGGTGTCACGGTCCGCAGCAAGCTGATAAAATAATAATAAAGAGCATTTATATCGCGCTGAATCCCCAGGAGCAGTGGGCTCTAAGCGCGTTACAAAAAAATGTATATATGGAGAATCTCACTACCTTTAAAAAAGTCTAATCTATGCACATCTAATCTACGCACGCACATACAACTAAAACACATATAACAAAACCATATGTATGCAGACCAAACCAACATCACACACACGCACACACAATCTGTGGATTAATGGTACGCAAGCTGAAAGAAGTAGGTTTTAAGTTGGGTCTTAAAGACGTCAATGTTTTCAGCATTCCGGAGGTTTAGGGGAAGTGAGTTCCAGACAACAGGGGCTTGATACTGGAATGTCCGGCAGCCAAACCGCTTAGAGGAAAAGCTGGGGACACGAAACGCTTCTCAGAGCAGGAACGAAGGGAACGGGAGGGCTGATAGATGTTGATGAGGGATGAGAGGTATGGCGGTAGGGATCCATCAAAGCAGCGAAAAGCCAGGACCGCAATCTTGTACTCGACTCTAAACTGAATGGGTAGCCAGTGCAATTCCTGAAGTAGGGGGGTTACATGGTCCATTTTAGATTTGCCAAAAGCAAGTCTGGCAGCATTGTTGAGGACTGTCTGCAGACGAGAGAGTTCTTTTTGGGGGACACCTGCCAGGAGGGAGTTACAATAGTCTAAGCGGCTAAGGACAAGGGAGCAAATAAGTTGAGCAGTAGCGGACCGGGTGATGAATGGTCTAATGGAGCTGATTCTTCGCAGCTGGAAGTTCGCTGTCCTGCACACATTAGTAATGTGATGGTGCATGGACATACTGCAGTCGAACTGAACTCCCAGATTACGTACAGACTGGCTAAAGGTTATTTCACTGTCGCCAACCACGAGGGAGGCCCCTGGTGGGACCTGACTAAGGGAGTGGTCAGAACCAGCGCAAAGTGATTCAGTCTTGCCGTCGTTCAGCTTCAGTTTGTTGCACAGCATCCATTTTTTTCACAGAGGAAATACAAAGTTCAATCTCTTTCACAAGAGCAGGAAAATTAGATGGAGAAGCACCTGTGTGGAGCTGGGTGTCGTCGGCATACTTGTAAAATTCACAGGCATGTCGGGTGATGACGTCAGACAGGGATTGGGTGTAAAGGCTGAAAAGGACGGGCCCAAGGACGGATCGTGTGATAGTGTGGTAGTATATTTTAAAAAAGGATTAACACCTTTCCTGCCACTGTACTATTGTTCATTCAACGACCAAATGTTAAAACCGTCCAAGAAACATGGATATAAATTGGTCTCAGCAAGAGGCATAGATCCTCATGAGGCCCCGCCGAAATAAAAAGTGTGAAAAAATGAAGTCGGTAGTTCTGGATATGTCCTACATAGAGAGAATACCTCTTCCTTGACCGACAGAGGATGGGCATCCTTAAGGGGTTAAAAACAAACCCCCAAAACTACGAATTGCCAAAAATTGCTGTTTTTAAACAAAAATAGAAAACATCAATCTGTAACCATGAGTTAACTGAGAATGGGGTACAGTCAAACCTGTGTCGCCCACAAGAATACATTTTGAGGGTACATTTTTCATCCCTAATTTCTGTCCCTTGTTAAAAACTGTTGTTAGCTCTATTTTTAGTTAAGGTGTTCACTTTTGCCCCTGGAAATTCTAGGGTGATGTTTTCTCTTTTTGTGTGTGTGTTGAAAACATATATGTTTGGCAAATGTAGGTCGATTTTCGTAGGTTTTTATGTTCATTTTTAACCCCTTAAGAAGACCCACCAGACGTATTCTCCCTCTTTCTACCTGCTTCGGTCAAGTTATGTTCGCATTTACTTGTGTGACGTTTTTGCGCATTTCTTCCTTTTCAAAGTGGTGATTGAAACACCACGCTACTGGGCAAACACTTGAGTATTCAGTTAAAAACTTTAAAAAACTATATAAAACATTGAAAGGGACCTTCTAGTGGCAAGAAAAGTTATGAATCATCGCGACTAAAACCGCTACCGACACCCATAGGGTTAATAATTAGCAATACCTACTTCTTAACTCATTTTTTCCGCGACACGCCACAGCAAGATATGGCTCGACCATGATAGTTCAAGGGTGGTGGCAGAATAGCTTGGCGCCTATAGGCGACGAGCTATTCTGCCACCACCCTTAAACTATCATGGTCGATCTATCTCCTGGATTGTAATGCAGTCCTCAGAGGATAACTCCAAAATATGAGCATTTTGAACCTCGGGCACAATGAGTCAGGTATGTCCTGCAGTAATGCTGGACAAAGGTCTAATGTATAGCGAAGGCCTTTGGTTGCTCTAAGTCTCCTTTGTACGTACGAGAGCTCCACTGACGCGCACCAGGGGTCGCAGAAAAAAAAAAATGAATACGATCCATCTGCAAGAGACATAAATCCTCATGAGCCCCCGCGAATGCGGGGGCTCATGAGGATCTATGCCTCTTGCTGAGACCAATTTGTAACCACGTTTATTGAGACGGTTTTAGCTTTTGGTCATTGAGTGTGAACACAGATTTCAGAAACAATAATGTACGTGCAGTGGCACGGAAGGGGTTAAAGATACTGTTATATATGCCAACACACAGGGACTGTACAAAGAAGGGCTGAAAAGTCTTAATTGCTGCAAAACAGCACTGAGAGCCCGTTGTGTCGACAATTCTTTAAATAATTTTTAGAATGAAAACCAGACATATAACAGAGGGCTATAACCCTTTTAACGCTAACACTATACAGCAGGAGATTGATTGACCATGATAATTCAAGGGTAGTGCCAGAATTGCTTGGCCCCTTCAGGCGCCAAGCTAATCTGGCACTACCCTTGAATAATCCACCTCCTGCAAGTGGTACATAGTCGTCATGTAACACTTCCAAAATTCGGCAAATGCGCCCATGGTGCTAAAAGGGATAATCTCTCTCTCTGTCTCTCTCTGTCTGTGTCTGTCTGTCTGTCTGTCTGTCTGTCTGTCTCTCTCTCTCTCTCTCTCTCTCTCTCTCTCTCTCTCTCTCTCTCTCTCTCTCTCTCTCTCTCTCTCTCTCTCTCTCTCTCTCTCTCTGTGAACTGAATGGCTTTATGGTAGAGCGTTCGACTCTCCGACAAGTAATGGGTTCGAACCCAGCCGGAGTTAAAATTTGTACAGACCTTTATTCGGTGCCCCGTCTTTGAAATCACCTTCGTGGTAGACAAAAGAGGTCCAGTCCTAAACGTTTAACTTTTTTGGTCTGTCTGTCTGTCTGTCTGTTTGTCTGTCTCTGTCTGTCTGACTGCCAGTCTGTCTGTCTGTCTGTCTGTCTGTCTGTCTCTGTCTCTGTCTGTCTGTCTGTCTGTCTGTCTGTCTCTCTCTCTCTCTCTCTCTCTCTCTCTCTCTCTCTCTCTCTCTCTCTCTCTCTCTCTCTCTCTCTCTCTCGATCGATCGATGTATATTTATGTGTGTATTGTAGCAGGACAGTTTGTAAGAGAGGTATTCGCATGCCTAAAACTTTATCCTGAATAAAAACGTTTCATCATCATCATCATCATCATCATCATCTCTCTCTCTCTCTCTCTCTCTCTCTCTCTCTCTCTCTCTCTCTCTCTCTCTCTCTCTCTCTCTCTCTCTCTCTCTCTCTCTCTCTCTCTCTCTATGTATATTTATGTGTGTATTGTAGCAGGACAGTTTGTAAGAGAGGTATTCGCATGCCTAAAACTTTATCCTGAATAAAAACGTTTCATCATCATCATCATGATCATGATCATCATCATCATCTCTCTCTCTCTCTCTCTCTCTCTCTCTCTCTCTCTCTCTCTCTCTCTCTCTCTCTCTCTCTCTCTCTCTCTCTCTCGATGTATATTTATGTGTGTATTGTAGCAGGACAGTTTGTAAGAGAGGTATTCGCATGCCTAAAACTTTATCCTGAATAAAAACGTTTCATCATCATCATCATGATCATCATCATCATCATCATCATCATCATCTCTCTCTCTCTCTCTCTCTCTCTCTCTCTCTCTCTCTCTCTCTCTCTCTCTCTCTCTCTCTCTCTCTCTCTCTCTCTCTCTGTCCCGACCATGTAAAATCCGCCTCCTCGCTAACCTGTTTAAAAAAGGGTCTCTGCAAGTATTTCGTGGATCACTCGTAGGGATGCTTTAACTACATGTATATATTATATATGTCCCTTTTTATGCTGGGTCCAATTTATTCCCAATTAAGCCTGTTATTCTTTTCATTTATCATTTGAACTAATTAGCTGTGTGTGTGTGTGTGTGTGTGTGTGTGTGTGTGTGTGTGTGTGTGTGTGTGTGTGTGTGTGTGTGGAGGGGGAGGGGTGAGGGGGGAGGAGTGGGGGTGTCTGAGAGACTATAAGTATTTCTATGTGAACAGTGTTGTCAATTGTCTGCAAGTATTATGTTTTACTTAAATGTATGTACATTTGTAGATAGTCTTGTAGTTGTTAGCAACAGCAGGTTTGTAAAATGGGTGTGTCGATGACGATGTCAATGCCTTAACCCTTGTAAAATAAAGTTTCATTGATTCATTGATTCCCCCTTACGCCCCCCTTCATCTCCTTCCCGTTGAAAAACAAAGATAAACGGAAATGCACGCAAGGAATCCTAAACTCGGCCCACGGTCCCTCGCCATTAATTCTTAAGATGTCAAACATAAATCAGTAATTAACGGACCCCAGGGCGCACAATACCCTCGGGCCGGGTCGGCCGCCGTTGTCCGCGCACAATCGCGGGACAACAGCGGTCGACGCCGGCCCGAGTAGCTTTTGCTCACTGGACTTCAACTTCAAAGACATGATATACTGTAATATAGTGTCACGGCCGACGTGCGCCAGGTATGGATTTTTGGATCCGTTTCGCCATTTTGCTGACGGCGGGGCGAAGACAGATTGCGAGATGCTGGTTAAAAACAACGGAATTAACCCATTCAGCCCTGACGCACTACAGCAGGAGATGGATCGACCATGATAATTCAAGGGTGGTGCCAGATTAGCTTGGCGCCTGTCAGCGCCAAGCTAATCTGGCACTACCCTTGAATTATCATGGGCGATCCATCTCCTGCAACAGGAGCATAATCGTTAGATGATGCCTCCAAAATTTGGCGGGAAATACGTGCGTCGGTCTGAATGAGTTAAGTGTGCTGGCCTGTATTCTGGACGCTACTACGTCAGCTGTAAGGCAAAACATCGCAGACCAACGCTTATTTCAAGTGCACGTTGAGTCACTCGGTTTAAAATTTGATGACTTCAGTCTTTCTGTACACATGATCCAATGATCGTTACTCTGGTTGTCAGAAAGAACCATAGCTTTTCATGACCCCCTGCAGCTGCAGGCACGCATGAGAATATGTGCCTCTTGCAGATGTGTGAAGGGTACCTGTGGGCGCTAGTGATTTCTATCCAGGCACGTGCAACTTACAATGTTATGGCCTTCGTGTTTTGGCCTTATTAATGCAAGTCGGTCACGCATCTGAAGAAGTTAATTGGACATCTGGCTTGCTCCGAGATGTCAGATGAGATATCGTCTACATGATAGTTTAGTCTCAATGATTGAAGTTTATGCTATACTATGTTGTGCGCGCAGAGGAATGATGGAGCGCCATAGAGTTAAATCCGCATTTCGATGTTGGGGGATGACAAGATTTGTACATGTATAACGTGGCTGCCCAAAATTACGTCTGACTCAGTTTGAGATGTTGAGCAGTGGCAAGATTGAGTGTCTTTAGAGTATTGCTTTACAAAATGCACGTCAACGTGCTAACATCTGACTATGAGTTAGTTAAATTATACACCGTCAATAAGCCAATAAGTCAATCAAACCGCAATCCATCCATCCATTCATCCATCCATTTATCCATCTATCCATACATCAGTATATCCATCCATCTACCCACCCCGTCAGTCGGCAAAATCCAGACTAAGAAGGTGACTGCCAAGCGCGAACATCCCAGTGTTGAAAACTTAGTAATGACAGTTACATAATAAAACTGTGTTATAACTGGCTTCCTAATCGTGCTTCTTTCTTCTTTCTCGGGGCCTTCTGTCAGTCGGCAAGACCATCTGCCCACCCACCCATTCACCCCGTCCCTCGTTGTTTCGAGAAATTTATATCAGGGTTCAAGATCACAAAAGACGGCATTGTAAAATGCACCTTACACTCATCAACCCTTTCAATGCCGAGAAGACATGTACGCCACCTTACTGCAAGAGGAATAGATCCTCATGAGGGCTCATGAAGATTCTATGCCTCTCGCTGAAGCCATTGTCTATCAGTGTTCCTTTAACGGCTGACGATCTTTGGCGTTGAATGAAAAAGCGTCAGTCTGCAGTCACTGGCAAATTCAGAGTCCGAAATAGCTCAGGCGGTTAAGCGTCGGAATAGGAGAGTGGATTCGAATCCCCGTAGTCCCGGCCCCGGTAGCTGGACTCGCAATCCAGGGGGAAAAGACGGGCTTGTTCAATAGCATGTCCGTTGAAAGGTCCTGGTAAATCAAAGTGGCACAGTTGGAGTGCGCCTGAGTTTATCAGTGTTCAGGTCGTACTCCATAGGTAATAGATTTTCCGTACCCCATAACCCGCCCGTCAGGGCCGTCCATTATCACTTCGGTGCCGTGGACGTTAAACCCGAACTAACCAACCAACCAACCATCACTGGCAAAGGGTTAACTCAGAGACGTGCCGTCTCAAATGAGTTAGCGCCATAACTTCTGGAGAAAGCAAAACTACGCATCTGCAAGAGTTTTTTTTTCGGCATCCTGTCTCGGAAGACAATGGAGTATGCGCTTGCTGGGTCAGTCACTGGAGTGACCTCTCCAGTGCGCAAGCCTGGGCGAAGTGTATGGAGATCCTGGGATGCCCAGTCGTCAAGATCCCCCTCTCGGCCTCGCTGATGTATCCAAAGGAATGCAAAGCAGTACGTTTGGCATCAGTTTGGCTGCAGGAGCTGCCAGAACAGTGCGTGAATACAGGCAGCTGTCTGCCTTCGGGGCTCCACTCCTGATTTGAAGGGTTTACTCCCCCACATTTGGCCGTTGGATCCAACCTGATCTCCTCCGTCCTCTAGCCGTTGGCTGTCAGAAACAGCTCATCCGCCTAGTGGTGCAATGTGAACACCACCCCCTCACGTGGTTTAGCCCACCAGCTGAGGTGGTTTGCCAGGGTGTGGCGCTTGGAGCCAGCACGTGAGAGATTAAGGAGATGGATGAGGACCAGTGATGCCCGTCCGTCCTATGTAGGACGCAGCTGCCGAACAGCAAAGGTACTACCTCTATCCAGAGCCCCCTACACCCCATCTGCAAGAGGCACATAAACAAACCCTCATCAGCTAACGCAGTCGCGGGGACTCATGAGGATTTATATCTCTTGTTAGTCAACATTCGTTATGCTTATATCTGGTCCCATATATGTTTGTTTTTCAAGTGAATGTCAGTCGGTGTAAGTCGTGTCAGACGCAGAATTTGTGATCACTGGCAGTGAAAGGGTTAACGTTTAACCCCACGACCGATTTTCCCAAATATTGGATGTGCCACTAACGACTTTGTACCAGTTACAGGAGACGGATCGACCATGATAAATCAAGGGCAGTGTCAGATTAGTTTTTGCCATCAGGCGCCAAACTATTCGGGCACTACCCTTGAATTATCATGGTCCATCCATCTCCTACGGTTGAGAGTTGAGACGAAATGGGTTAGGCATTAGATGCAACGGTGTACATCATCCAGAAGTCCACTTTCTCTCGTTATTTTGCTATCATCATCACCTCCTTCACCCCCAACCTCCACCATCTTTTCCACCCCCACATCCCTACCACCACCACCACCACCACCACCACCACCACAACCACCACCAATGCTATGAATCCAAAAACACACTCGATCCATCTCGGGGAGAGACTGGAGAAATCGAATTAGTAAATATTCCCTTCCACGCGTCCTTCAGAAATTAATGGCGGTCATGACGATGTGTGGCGTGATCCGGCGAGAATGCTCGAGGGTCCGCCAAGATGGCGGATGAAATAAACATGACTCCGTGCCTGAGGAGTGCTAAAAGAAGCGTCCTCCCGGGACCTGGAAAAATCGGCCATCAACCTTCATCAAAATTTCAAAGATCATCTTCTGCAGTCGCAGGGGCAACTCCGTAGTACTGTCTCTGTGGCAACGTCGTAGATCGTTAGCAAGAGGAATAGATTCTCATGAGCCCCTGCATCATGCAGGGGTTAATGAGAATCTATGCCTCTTGCAGATCTCAAGCGATTGCTCAAGACCTTTCTGCGCTACGCAACTACAGAGAACAGGTCCAGCCAAGACGAGCGGAGGTGTCCCAACGGGCGCCACTCCAATAATTTCTCATCACGGGACAAAACTCTTCGGCAAATGGCGGCCGCGCTCAAAGGGGACGCGCAGAGGAGACAAGATGCATTTCCAGACAAGTGAAGTTCAGAGAAAACAAGCGAGGGTTTGTGTCAGTGTTGTGTCGCGTTTTCACCAGCCAGTTGATCACATTATTGTATTGTGTTCTGTGTTTACATTAAAAAAAAAAAAAACAAAACCATGAGAGATGGCATAATCGGGTCATCAATCAAGGTTAGCTTCCTGCAGTGTTAGTTTCCTGTTTTACTTATTTTCAAAACGTTTAAGGCAACAACCATCGCAGCATACACAGCCACTGCAAAAGATAACACTACGTTTGTGTTTTAAAAACAAACAAACAAACCAAAAAAAACCCAGCAACTGAAACTCAAGAAACGTCAGGACTGTGCGACACAGATTTTCAACATTTCTTTTTTCAGCGTCATATGGGGCATTGTGTGCGGTTCATCACTAATCTTGAAGATATGAAAACAAAAAGAAAAAAAAAAAAGAAGAAAGTAGGACGAATACCCAAGGCAAATACGTCCCACCTACCTACGTACCCCCATCTACCTCCCTCTTACCCCTCCTCCTCTCCCCCCCCCCCTCACCCAAAATACACAATCACATACACGTACTGACTGACGCATCTCCACTTTCCGAATCGACTGATTGGTAATTATAGTTTCGACGCATTAAGCGTGCACATTTTGGCGTAATTAGCGAAAACAAATATATAAAGGGAAAACGTCATACATTCGAGACGTACTGCATCCGGATACGCGGCTTTATGTTGCTTCAGTATCCGGATGCAAGAACGTCTCGAATTTGTTATCAACTGTGCAGAATTTCTTTCGAACATGTTACGTGAACGTAACCGCGCAGAAGACGGTAACGAACAACTTTCCTCTCAGGATGTGCATCCCACGTTTTCACTCGGAGATCACACAACCTCACTGCTCCTTGGGCACAGCTCTTGGCAGAGAGATAAATTAGGATATGAAGGGGATCTTTAATAATGAAGGAAACTCCAGTCCCACGAGACGCACCAGAAGCGCCTTGCAAAGCCTGTTCTCAGTTCTACGCCCAACCCGGAAGGACACCCAAACCGAGGACATAAACAGAGCCAGGCAAAAGCATGGATTCTCATGAGCCCCTGTGACTGCAGGGGCTCATGAGAATTTACGCCTCTCGCAGATGTGCGGGGGTTGGTTTAATAATTCTTTTTCTGGACACATCCCCCGGTGACAGCCTAAAACTGAGAGACACAAAGTCGGTTTAACGCCAGCGAGAAGCATCATTTCTCATGAAGCCTTACGCATGCATGGGATCTTGATAATCTATGCCACTTGCAGATGAAAATGGACTGCCAGTGAACTGTTCTTGTGGAATATTGCTTGGATATGAAAGTTTTTCCGCAGTCAATATCGGGGCGTCCCAAGGGGGTAGAGGACCCGCTAAGTGAAATTTGATATAAAGGAGGATCGGGCGGGTAACGGCTAAGTGCCGACGGTGTTAGAAATAGCCAAGACACCAAGCTGTACTGGCCACCTCGCACACACCTCAGCTGCTGATGCAGACGTTATCAAGGATAATACTTTATAAATCTTTTCTTGAATTCCAGTCGAAAAAATCGCATATGAGAATTTTTCGACTGGAATGCAAAAAAAAAAAAAAAAAAAAAAAAAAAAAAAATCCACCCCAAAAAACAACAATCCTACATTAAAACAAGTCCCTTCTATATGAGAGCTGCCTTCGCTGTCGAGGGTCTCTACCTTTTGTCTTTGACTTGATTCTCATGTTGAAATATTTCCTTCTGAAAAAGCCTCGCAGATGTGCCAATGCCTCAAAGTGAACTCTAGAAGGGGCGCGCGCAGTGCACACGCGTCATTGGTTTTTCAAACGTCATTTGTCATGACGTATTTTTTTGTTTTTACGTAATTCTATATTTAACGTGATATGAGATTCGCTTTCGCTTCGACGGGAAAATGGTGACAAAACTAGAATTTCACGGTACAATTTCAGTCTTGCTATAATTTGTGTGAAATCAGGTTGACTTTACTAAGTACACACCTGCATGCTCTTCTGAAAGCGGGTCGATGTGTGTGTGTGCGTGTGCGTGTGCGTGAGTGCATGCGCGCGCTCCAAACATCATCAAG
The DNA here is from genome assembly GCA_036245525.1 of Semisulcospira habei. Lineage (NCBI taxonomy): Eukaryota > Metazoa > Mollusca > Gastropoda > Semisulcospiridae > Semisulcospira > Semisulcospira habei. Next base: position 73,064,328 of record BTPG01000004.1, on the reverse strand, counting down.
AGGCATAGATGTTCATGCGCCCTCCGCATATGTGTGTGTGTGTGTGTGTGTGTGTGTGAGAGAGAGAGAGAGAGAGAGAGAGAGAGAGAGAGAGAGAGAGAGAGAGAGAGAGAGAGAGAGAGAGAGAGAGAGAGAGAGAGAGAGAATTACGTCATATTTAGAGTATCAGTGTCTGCGTGGTGACGGGGTTGCTTTTTTTACGTCACCGGCACGGTCTGACTTTCTCTAGAAGTGAAGGATTTTTAATGTTTTATTTTCTGAAAGGAATTAATTTTTACTAAAGAAGTTGAAAGGATACAAAGCTGGCTAGCGAACTCATCCAATGTCTTTCTCCAATCTAGATATATGCAAAAGTTCAAGTAAATATGACAAAAATTACAGACTCTTATCTGGGTCAATCGAATTCCTATGAATGGTTGTTTATGTCTTCAATGAGACATTCAATTACAATATGCTCGGAGGCTCCCTTAGCCAGCCACGTAAGAAAGTATTTCGCCAAGTTGCAAGCTTGTGTATACAGAAATATCGGAGCTTCTCTGGTTCACACACATACATACATACATACATAATACGCACATACATACGTACATACGGCGCTTCGCGCCAAAATGTACGTTCAGCAGCGATGTTAGCGTAACTAGACATGACGTAATTTTTATCTGGTTACTTCAAATGTTTGAGGTTTAGCCTGCCCGCCTTTGACGTCATGGACATGGTATTAAATTCGCCCCACCGCGACCCGTCCTAAAATGTCCCTTCAATAAATAGAAGGGACTTAAAAAGACAGATAAACTCGTTTGGAAGAATATGGACAGAACAATTTACTAGACTTTTTGGTTAAAGTACGCTTTTTCACGTCTGTGGGCACATGGGCTTACTTAGTTGCGAGGGCTCGTGAGGACATATGCCTCTTGTTGTCACCACTATGTATCCGTGCTCCGGCCTAGTACGGTTGGAGATCTTTGGTACCGAATTAACGAAGGTTTAAGAAACACAACCTGTGTCCAATGGCAGTGACGGGGGTGAAGGGTGCGCCATCATGTGCAGAAAAAAAAAGAAAAAAAAAAAAAAGAAGAAAAAAAAAAAAGAGAGAGAGAAAACATCAGTCTAAGTACGAGGCAGAAATGTACCTCACAAATTGTCATTTCTTCAACAAACGACATTCACGTGAAACAGATTTTCAAGGACCCCGGCGCCCAGCAGACTCATGAGAACCTAATTGTGTGTGTGTGTGTGTGTTTTTTTTTAATCGTATTATTATTATTATTATTATTTTTATGGGGGAGGGGGAGGGGGAGGGAGAGGGGTCCTTATTGCATTCTTTTTTCAAGGTTCTTTCTTGAACATTGCCTCTAAGTGAAGAAGCTGGATTTTGAATCTTTCGAAGCTGTTGAAGTACAATATTGTAACTTTAACTGTTTTGAACGTCTGATATGCCTGTACCGCCCCCCCCCCACCCCCCCCACCCCCTCCCCCCCACCCAGTAAGCAGCATAAGACCACCGACAAACAGTTCCTAAGTGAATTTTCTGATCTTCTCAGTAATGTGTGTGATCGCAGAGGTGATGCGACCATTATCGGCGACTTCAACTATCACTATGAAGTCACGGTCCTCTAACAGTGCTGTCAATAAGCTGAAAACGCTCTTACATGACCACAACTTCATTCAACTGGTACAAGAACCAACACACAGACTTGGACATGTCCTTGACTGGCTCATTATCAGGGAAGAGGGTAGTTTTCTTTAGGCACATGCAGTCAAGGAGATACCCTTCTCTGATCACAAAGCCATTTTTTGTGATCTCCTCTTGTGCAAACCTTAGCGTGCAAAGAGAACCGTGTCCTCGAGAAATCTGAGGGAAATAAACATTGATGTTTGACACTTTGACGGATATTGTTGCTGATGATGAGTGTTCCAGTCCTGTCTTTGCAGGTACACCCTCTCTCAGTTTTAACCAGTGTCAGAGAGATACATTATGCCCTAAATAGGATCTTTTGACTCGGTGCCCAAGCAAGAGTGTCAGACGAATTTCTGCCAATATTAACCATAATTCTGAACTTTTCCCTCGTGTCAGGTTGTGTTCCTGAACTTTTCAAGCAAGCACTTGTCATTCATCTCCTCAAGAAGCCAAGTCTTGACAAGGAATGCTTGACAAATTATCGTCCAATTTCCAATCTGCCTTTCCTTGCTAAACTTTTGGAGAAAGCTGTTCATCAGCAGCTTCAAAAGCACTTGAATGACAATGGCTAGCTTGACATGTATCAGTCAGGACACAGGAAAAATCATTCCACCAAAGCCGCACTGCTTTATGTTGTCCGAAATTTACTAAGTCATCCGCTGACAAGAGAAAAGTCTCTATTCTTTGTCTATTGGATTTGTCGGCTGCGTTCGACGCCATCAATCATGACATTCTTTTGAGACGACTGCAGTGCACTTTGGCATAACTGACACTGCCTTACGATGGTTCCCCTCCTATTTGATAGGCCGCTCTCAGTGTGTGACCGTTGGAGGTGCAAAGTCCAAAACACTCCCCCTGCGTTGCGGCGTGCCTCAGGGTTCTGTCTTGGAGCCTGTACTGTTTTCAATGTATACTCAACCCCTGTCATCTGTCGTGAGTCGGCATAGTTGTGGTTTCCACAAATATGCCGACGACACACAGCTGCTCAGGGATCCCAAGCCATGTGATGTTCCAATTGTAATTAAGGAAGTCGAACTCTGTATATCATTTTTTAAGAAATGGATGTTAATGAACAAGCTCATGCTGAATGGTGGCAAAACTGAGTCAATGTGTGTCGCGTCATATCACACTCTTTCCCAGGTCACCAGCAGCAGCTTGACTGTTCGTGAAGCCAGTATACTTTTAAAACGATATGTTCGTGACCTTGGCGTTCTTTTGGACTCTATTTTGCCTATGCATGACCATATCACTTCCATCTGTAGAGCAGCCTATTTCTAGCTGAAGAAAATCAGCTCTGTAAGATCTTTCCTGACTCAGTCTGCCACCATTCAGCTTGTGTCTTCACTGATTTTGAGCCGCATTGACTATTGTAATTGTTTGTTTGCTGGCCTGCCATCTGAAGAACTGACTTGACTTCAGAGAATATTAAACAGTGCAGCTCGCGCAGTCAGGAATCAAAAAAAGATCATGTGTCATCCTTGTTGTACTTCACTGGCTTCCCATCAAAGCTAGGATTGAGTACAAGGTAGCTACTTTCGCCTTCCGTCATTTCGATGGTACACTGTCTCCCTACCTTTCTAGTATGTTAACTACTTATCAAGCTTCACGAATCTTACGTTCTAGCAGTGACAAACTTTTGAAAGTACCGAAAATAAATACAAAGTCCTTTGGTCAAAGGTCCTTTTGTTTCCAGGCCCCAGTCATTTGGAATTTGCTTTCGAAGCACATTCGTGAAGCACAGTCATTTCTGTCAAAAGTCAGCTTAAAACACATCTTTTCCAATGTCACTACTCTGTCTTACCCAATTTTAGTCTCTTTTCTGTTTCACAATAAAATCATGATGACCCTGTGCCAGTTCTTGTCGCGACGAATGTTTGTGCTTTGGGTGTGTTTATGTGCTGTTCATTTTTGAATTTGTATTGTAATATTTGTATTTTGTGTTGCTGCTGTGTATTGATTTGTGTTTTAGTTTTTAACTTTGATTTGCATTGTACAGCGCTTAGAGCCTGCACTGCAGGAAGTTTGCGCTTTATAATAATAATAATAATAATAATAATAATAATAATAATAATAATAATAATAATAATAATAATAATAATAATAATAATAATAATAATAATAACGCAAACCTTGATTACACACACTATCAATTTTTCAACTAACGTCACTTACTTGCGCGAGGAACAGATTCTCATGAGCTCCCCGCAGACTGCTATGACTCTTGTAATCTGGGTCGTTTTTTTTTTTTCCAACGGCCCTGAGAGTGCCAGGACATTAACTCAGAACCCCTTCACTGCTAGTGATCAAATACTGTGTTTCTGAAATCTTTGTTTATTCAACGCCGAACAACTTTATCCCTCCAAGGAACGTGTATACACATTGGTGTCCCCGTAGAGTCTTAGATCCTCTTGAGCATATACAATAAAAATAAAATAAAACAGCCCTGCAAGGAACTTGGATACAAATTGGTGTCAACACAGATCCTCTTGAGCATATAAAATAAAATAAAATAAAATAAAATGGATAATAAGTGATTTCAGCAAGAGGCATAGAACCTCATGAGCCCCCGCACCTGCGGGGGCTCATGAGGATCTATGACTCTTGTAGCTGAATTGCTTTTATTTTTGGGGGGTTTACAGCGGATGTGCGCCTTTGATCCAGTTCCTGCCTTAAACTGTTACCTCAAACAAGGAACCTAAATCAACCAGGACATACTTTTTTGTTACGTTTTTTAATTTTTTTTTTATATACTATACTCAGATTTCCAGCACATGGCCATAGTAGCAGGGGAAAGGCCATGCCGTATCCTTTACGCCTGAGCGAGCGCGGGTCTGACTCACTTGGAGATGAGCCACGTGCGGCAACTTCGAGCCGATCCTCGCAAGGCTTTGTTCGTCATCAGCCAAGCGGAACGGCTACAAAAAGTTTCAGTTTACCGGCCTTGCCCGAACAGGATATGATCTTTACAAGGTCTGAGGAAGGAAGGGTGCAGCGTGAGAAGGTTAACACGAAACGTGCGCTGGTCTGTCATTGTAGGCCTTACTGTCTCAAGCCGTAAAGTTTAAACTCATAGGGCAGCACACACGTGACATTTCTCATTATTTTGTGTGTTCTTGCTTTGTGATGTTTGTAAAATTATCATCATCACAATTACGATGCTCAAGGATATAATGCCTTCAATGTCATTGTGCCAATAAAAGCATCACTGACTGGGAACCCCATAACGGTACTGCGCGAGGAACACAGAAATACATTGGAGCCGACTTGGGGACAAAAGTCCTCATGAGCCCCCGCACCCCCAGATGAGGGTCTATGTCTCTGGGACTTTCAGTGTCGCTCGTCAGGGAAGGGGTTAAGCCAGGTAACATTTTATGACGTTTCAGGTGTTAAACTATCCAGCAATTATAAGCAGAGTGCAATACTTCTTTTTACGCCCTCGGTTATTTGTGCAGAACATGACCTCTCAAGGTTTTCCGGAAACAGAATGACCCCGGACCCAACGCTTTCAATGACAATTAGTAATATTGTGCGCATTTCAATGACGCATTTATGGCCCCTCCCACCCCCACCCCAACCCCCCACCAAAAAAAAAAAAAAAAAAAAAAAAAAAAAAAAAGAAAAGAAAGAAGCTCCGTTGGCCACTGCATGAGTGAGCATAGACTCCGCCAGCCACTAAGCAAGGTGCTCCGCTATAGCACCTTGCTTAGTGGCTGGCGCCGGAATAGTCACTCATGCAAGTGAGCCCTAGTCTGTGATTTCGGACCTGACGGCTGTAAGCTGTAATGTCCAAATTTACGGATTATCAAACATACACACATAATGTGCGATGTGTGTGTGTGTGTGTGTGTGTGTGTGTGTGTGTGTGTGTGTGTGTGTGTGTGTGTGTGTGTGTGTGTGTGTGTGTGTGTGTGTGTGTGTGTGTGTGTTCCACTTGACAAGTGGCCTGTGATCTCTTACAAGGCGTAGAGGAGGAAGACAGCTGTTCGCGAAGGTTACTCAATCGACACTTGCCACATCCGGGCACGCGGCATGAAGCCGGCATACAGCCGCATATCCGGATGCAGGACGTCTCGAATGTGTTAAACAGACAAAAGCCACAATCACAGACGCTTCGTGCGCTTGCAAGGTAACGCAAACAATTTAAATCATTTCTTGGAAGAGGCATTTGCTACTACATTTTGTTTTCTTTCACAAGTTTGCAGTCAAAAGACGGAAGTGGGGTTGGGGTGGGTGGGGGTGGACAGGATCTGTCGAGGTTTCTCACAAGTGACTGGTCCAATCGAAAATATGACGTAGAAACTTCCCTTTTTCAGTTTTTTTTTTTGAGAGTCGAAATGTTCTTAACCGTTTCACTGCCGAGAAAAAGGGATGACAATCCAACTGCAAGAGGCATAGATCCTCATGCGCTCCCGCAGTCGCGGGGGCTCATGAGGAGCTATACTTCTTGCTGACACCACTTTTTATGTGTTCCTTTGACGGCTTGTGTGAAATTAGCAAGGATTGTCAGTTTGGCGTTCACGTTTTACGACAAACCCTATTTTCTCGGAACTTGAGGAAGAAAAAATTATAATCAAGAATAATAGAGAACCGAAATAACACCATTCACGCATCGAGATTTTAGGGCATATAGGCCGTTTGACACCGTAGCGCACACCGTTTTTGCGAAATATCTACACAAACAAAAGACTTTTCTGCACCCCTTTAAGAACAAATATCATTTCATGTTTGACTGCGCTGTTTCAGGTTTTAAACTTGGCCAATTCACGTGAAAATGGATTTTCTGATACTGGGATTATTATATATGGGGCACATTAGGGATGTAAAATCAGCCATTTAATGACAAAATTTCCAAATTTTTACGACATTACAGAAAAACTAACACACTGTTCGAGTTTCTTAAAAGTAAATAGTATTAGGTCATTAGGTCATATTTGTTCTAAACTTGGTATAGAAAGGTGGCTCCTGTCGGAGATATTTGCGAAAAAAGTTGTGCGCTCCGATGTCAAACAAGCTATACCCACCCTAAACGAGGCGCAGACCGCCATTTATAGCCTCTGTCTGGCCTGCAAATTGTTATGGTTACAGCTCTCTTGTCACAGAAGTCGAATAATAACGGAATAAGAAAAACGAAAGCCATGAACTGAAATACACAAAAGAACAGAAAGGATCGAAGGAATGATATTTTCATTTAATCGTGAATGTTTCTCTCTCTCTCTCTCTCTCTCTCTCTCTCTCTCTCTCTCTCTCTCTCTCTCTCTCTCTCTCTCTCTCTCTCTCTCTCTCTCTCTCTCTCTCTCTCTCTCTCTGAGGCCAGAACAAATTTCAGGGATATTTTCTTCAAACAATGACGAGAAAGCCACAACATTTCCTTTACTTGCAGAAACAATTATCTCAAGAAACCGCATAACGAACAACTGATGACCTCCTCTACTGCAGAAAAACAAAAGTGCATTGGCTCAGCAAGAGGCATGGATCCCAATGAGCCCCCACAATTGCGGGGGCTCATGAAGATCAATGCCTCTTGCAGATACACTGCGTCCGTTTAAAAATCAAAGATCTGGCTTTGAAATCGCTACGGTCCCAAAGGTACGCGCATATCGGACGCACTCCCAGGCTTCACTGATCGCCACAATGATTCCGAAGCTCTGTACTGTTGAGGTCCCCCACCACGCATACTTAAGAACCTTTCCGGGGTCTTAGCCACGGAGAAAGAGTCCATTTTTGCATCCATCTGCTCGGGCGCTCCTGGAAACCCCCTGAGACTTCCTTTCAAAACAAGCGGTAATGGAAAAAGATGCCGGCTGCAGAACTGAACTTTTCTGTTGTCGCTTTATGAGGGACACATCTTTAACTCAAAATGCACCGATTTTCCTCTTAGTTTTTGCGGCGAAGGGGAAAAAATAAAAGAGAGACTGATGGCTTTGATGTCCGTCGAACAACTTGACTGTCTGAGGTGTGAGCGCGCGGGCGAGAAAGCTGATTTGACGTGAGAATGTTGTCTCAGACGTGATTGCAAGTCTGGGAGAACAATGAACAAGGAAACAATTATCTTTTATTTAGCAGCGAGACAGAAAACGAGACATCGACCGCTTGATTTGCTGCGCTGATCTGTTATTTTCTAGCTTCTTATATTGCTGTTTTTGTTACCCAACTCCTCTTTGCGTCGTCTGCGACATAATGTCGAAGATCCGTTGTAAAACAACAACAACAAAAAACAAAAAATCTACCAACATATTGTCAGTTGGTAGAGCGTTCGACACGCTTTCGAAAGGTCGCGGGTTCTAACCCAGCTGGGGTCAAAATTTGTACAGACCTCTTTTCCATGCCCCGTCTTTGAAATCACCTTCGTGGTGGATAAAAGACGTTAGCCCTAAAATTTTTGAACCCCTTCCCTGCTACAGTACGCACATTTTTGCTTCTGAAATTATTGTTCATTCAACGACAAAAGCCAAAAGCGTCCAAGAAACAAGGATACACATTGATCTCAGCAAGCGGGGACTCATGAGGATCTATACCTCGTGCGGTTGGGTGGTGTTTGGCAGTGAAGGGGGATAATTTATTTCTTTTGTTCAGCGAATGACATAACAGTTGAAGGAACCAGATATAGCGGGATGTGATCAGGTTATGATGGGATTGGACACATCGATTGACAAGGCCCAGTTCAGGGGAAGAGCTTCACAATTCTGGGAGTATAATTATTGTATTGCTGAGCCTTTTTCAGTTCTATCGTCAGAAGTAATAGGGGATGGTTCGACGACGATAGCTCCAAGGGAGTACTTGGTTTGTTTAGCATCATGTCATCTGCTAAGCTAACCAGGTATTGTGCAGGCTTGAAATATCATGGAGTACCACGTTAATTTTTTGTCTCTCCCGCAGACAACGTTGACTACAATGAAAAAGATAAACCTGCCATTAAAAACACCGCATCAAGGTCGTCATATTTCGTTGAAGTTAGGACAGCTATCAATGTATCGCAGACAGATTATGGCGGAAATAAAGCCTCACAGTTTGAAAGAATGATAACAATAGTATTCTTTCAGAAATCACGCGCAATTATTATTCGCATATTAATGTGCCCGTGTTATCAAAACCATAATGCGTTTATACTGACAGCGTGTTCGCATACAACCATCACAAACTCACCGTTTGACTGAGGCAAGAGGGATATTGAATGCGGCAAGCAAGATACTAGATCCTCATGAGCCCCCGCAACTGCGGGGGCTCATGAGGAGCCAGGCCGGCAGCTTGCGCTTGGGTGTTGGGACAGTGTTGCGTTTCGGCACTTAAGCGGTTAATGCAGACAGTCCCTTTTTCTATTGTCTAAGATCGCGAGCATATCCGGGTATAGGCTTCTCTTGACTTTGAAAAAGGAAGGACGCGTGGATACGCTACACGGCTGTTGACAACCCGGCCACTTCTCCATAAAACATCTCAATTTGGATGCGCAGATCCCTGGACAAACTCTCCCTCGTCACCTGCGAGTAAGCCTACAGTGATTCTCATGATCTCCTGCAGCCGCATAGGCTCGTGAGAATTTATGCTATTTTTTTGGATGATGAGACTGGTACATTTGACCCGTCAGCCCGAAAGGACGGTCGAAGCTTTGTTTATGACTGACACAAACACACACACGCAGATAAACACGTACGCCAATAGATCCACTCTGACATTTGACAGCGCATATTGTAAAAACTTCGCCGCCAGTGGGTCCAACGAGTCCGAAATAGCTCAGGCGGTTAAGAGTCGGAGCAAGAGAGCGAAGGGAATCGCCGGGTCTTGGGTTCGAGTCCCCGCCCCGGCCACGGTAGCTGGACTCGCAATCCAGGGAAAAAAGACGGGCTTGTTCCATAGCATGTCCGTTAAAAGGTCCTGGTAAATCAAAGTGGCACAGTTGTAGTGCGCCTGAATTGATCGGTGTTCAGGTCGTACTCCATAGGCAATAGATTTCCCTGTCCCCCATAACCCGCCCGTCAGGGCCGTCCATTATCACTTCGGTGCCGTGGACGTTAAACCTCAACTAACCAGTGGGTCCAGATTGTGTTTCTGCAATCTTCGTTTATTCAACGCCAAACAGCAAAGTCCATCCAAGGAACGTGTATACAAAGTAGTTTCATCAAGAGGCATAGATCCTCATGAGCCCCCGCAGTTGCGGGGGCTCATGAGGATCTATACCTCTTGCAGTTGGGCGGTGTTTGATTTTATTCTGGCAGTGAACTAGTTAAGAGGTTTAAAGAAAGGTCGATGAACGGACACAAAACGCAATCTTTCATACACTTAAATCATCCAGTGACATGGTCGTATTCTCTGTGTTTGCAGCGGCTGGGATGTACTTTTTTGTTTTGTTTGGAAAAGCAGATTCAATTGGCTTATATCAACATTGTGTAAAACAAATTGTAATTTGATCACCCAAGGACACCAAACGCATGCGATTTTGAGTTTGAATAAATAGGCAGGACAGCATTTATTTCTGTGACCACTGATTAAGAAGCAGCTGTCGTAAAAAGATGAATTATCCAAGGACAGGACCCGCATCTGATGTTACCGACGCATGCATGCACGCTGGTCTGAGAGTTTGGACCCTGCTTTTTTCAGCAGCGGAATAATAACTGATAATACCAATGTGTGCTGACGTGTGATTTTGACACTAACGTCTTCCAACCGTAAGGTCCGAAATCACGGACCAACTCGCAACAAGCTGGCCCATCGATGACAGTGTTTGCAGTCAACGAGGCATAGGTGTAACTCTAATGCGAGTTTTTTAAAATCTTTATTATCATTTCAGATTAACGCAAGAAGCGTAATCAGTACAAACAACGCAGATGCAAATGAGGACAGCCATAGGCATAGATCCTCATGAGATCACGCACCCGTAGGGCGCGTGATCTCATGAGGATCTATGTCTCTTGGAAAGAGAAGTATGTTGCTGTCGCGATGAATTGCATCAAGGCTGCTATGAAATTTAGAGTTCGTGGTCGCATGAGAATCTATGCCTCGATCTCGCAGATGGCAGGACCAGTCGCTGAGGCGATGAATCACATCAAGGCTGCCACGAAATCTAACCCATCTGATTCATTTGACCACGTACATCCTGTTTCGTCTACGTGTAGGTCTCCGTTGCCATAACCAACCATGTGATCCGGAAGTGCGGCTCCTACCTTACTGTCTCCTCGTGCAGAAGCGTATCAAGTGGAAACAAACTGCTGCAGACTAAAATAGAGGAGACCCTCGAAAAGATCAACTGATATCTGATGCAAACGTGTTGTTCCCAGACTGTGCTGTCTGTTACGTTTTGACGAGCTATACGCCGCAATAAAAAAAAAAAGATTCACTCACCGGCGGGGAACATGTAATTGTATAAAACGAACGTCTTTCAGTATGAACCTCTTCACTGCCTAGAAAAGGCGAACGCGATCTAACTGCAAGAGACATAGATCCTCATGAGCCCCCGCAGTGGCGGGGGCTCATGAGTATCATCTATACCTCTTGCTGAGACCATGTTGTGCCCATGTTCTTTGGGCAGTTGTGACTTTTGGTCGTTTAGTGAACACTGAAAATTTAAGAAATATAATGTACGTCCGTAGGTAGGGAAGGGGTTAATGGGCTTAGAACTCATTACTGTGCTCTTTATTTTTATTCTTATTTTTAACTGGAATGCAACATACTTACTTGTTGTGCACGTTTAAAGAGACTTTTTAAAAATTTTTATTTATTTATTTATTTTTTTTTTGGGGGGGGGGGGATGTGGGGGTGGGTGGGGGGATGCGGGGGGTGGGTGGGTGGGGGGGGGGTGGGGGTGGGGGTGGGGGTGTCTAAAATCACCAAGATGTGATTATGACCTAAAATAAAATTCATTAATTCATTCATTCATTCACGCATTCATTCGTAAAAGTTGTTTTGGATACGAAAGCTTTTCTGTTTAAATCGTTTAACAACCATATTCCTCGACGTGCAAACAGGAGTGTTGCAAATCATTTATTTAATGGTGCCCCTCAATCTTTTTTAAAACAAAAATTGTCTTTTCAACATCTGACTACTTCGATTTTTGTTTGTCTTTAAACATTTCAAAGTGTCGTTTTGACGTTGCCTCGTTCGATATTTCGCCGTTCCAAAGTTTTGTGGGTTTGTGAGTCATGGTGGGTTTTGACTTTTAACATTTTGCCGTTTTGGTGTTGAGTCGCATCACCCTTTTGTCACTTTGACATTGTGTCGGCGTTCGACATTTATTCGGCATTTTACGTTTGCGACATTTTATCCATCCCTGCAGCTTTAATCCATTCCGCCCTGACGCACTACAGCAGGAGATGGGTCGACCATGGTAACTCAAGGGTAGCGCCAGATTAGCTTGGCGCCAAGCTAATCTGGCACTACCCTTGAATTATCATGGTCGATCCATCTCCTGCAACTGGTGCATAGTCGTTAGATGACGCCTCCAAAAATTGGGAAATCGGCCTACGTGCGTCGGGCTGAATGAGTTAACCCCTTTCCAACCACTGTAGGCCTACTTATCTTTTCTTCAGAAATCTTCGTACATTCATCGAACGAAAACCAAAACCGTCCATGGAACATGGATACAAATTGGTTTCAACAAGAGGCATAGATCCTCATGAACCCTCACATTCGCGGGGGTTCATGAGGATCTATGCCTCTTACAGTTGGATCGTTTTCGGTTTTTCTCGGCAGTCAAGGGGTGAAAATGCACGCGATTTTGGTGTAGCCTGTACTTATAGGTGCGAAAAAAAAATAACGTATATTGAATCTGAATGCAAATTGGACACAATGCGACTAATAAAAAAAGCACACTCATTCACACTGAAGGACCCAGTAAAGCAAAGATCCTCGTGCTCACGGCGGCCTCAGTGAGCCCGCGCAGGCCCACTGCAACCGTCGAGGGCAGGGATGTGGGGTGGGGGGGGGGGGGGGGGGCGGGGCGGGGCATGTTTCAGTTGCTAATGGATCAGGATCAAGAATTTATTTAACGTCTTTTCACACATTGGTGATATTAGACACAAAAATTATATATATATATATATATATATATATATATATATATATATATATATATATATATATATATATTATATATATATATATATATATATATATATATATATATAATATATATATATATATATATATATAATATATATATATATATATATATATATATATATATATATATCGCAGTGTGAGGGTATCCAAAGAAAATCGATCCCTATTCCTCTGGCCTTAATACAGCTCATAATATGTTTTATTTCATATACTAAGTCTTTTCTAGTGTTACAATCCAGCTTTTTAGACTATATAGGACAGATTTAGAATCGACACAAATCAAAATGTTAAATATAGCATAAGGTAGAAGTTGAATAAAATTTAGTGCCATAAGAATCGCATACAGTTCAGACGTAAATATAGAAAATCCTTTAGCGAGATAAAAAGATTTCTTCACTTTGAGATCTGGAGTAACAAAGCCTGCAAAACAATCTGAAGAATCTAAGACAGACCCATCTGTGAAAATTTTCAAATGTTTAAAATATGTTGTCTGTAATTTTTCTTTCACTAAATTTGCTAAAACGTTCACATCCTCATCTTTTTTTCAAATCTGTGTAATCTATATCGAAAGTAGCAGGTCCCACGGAGGTATAGTAGGAGTTACTGGTAAAACGGGAATAGACTTGATATCTATATTGCAGTTTTCAATAGCATCTTTGACATAATTACTTACTTACTTACGCCTGTCACCCCTACCCGGGTATAGGCCGTCGACGAGAGACCTCCAGCGACTCCTGTCCTGTCTTTGACATAATTACGTATAGGTAAAAGATACGGGATTGTTTGCGCTCTCTTCGGGAAATCCAAATCTGCGTCTAAAAATATGTCTTCTCGCACTGAATTTTTGACGGACAGGCTTCGGACAATGTATTTTGCAGTTGCTAATTTACGTTGGTCAGATAAAGACAGAATACCTGCTTCTTCGTAGTTTTTTTTTTACAGTATTAGTATGAACTGGCACTCCAAGGGGTAATTTAACTGCTTTACTGTCAATGCTTTGCAGCTTATGTAGAAGTGTAGTTGGGGCAGTAAAGTAGACTTCCTGACCATAGATAAGTGTTGATCGAACTAAAGATGTACCAAGGTGTAAAACAGTTTTAATGTCCTGACTCCATGGTTGTGAGTTTATAATTTTTAACAAGTTAAGTCTTTTTCTTGCCTTATTTAATATGGCTTCAATATGAATTCTCCAAGATAATTTTGACGTAAAACGTACACCTAAAAACTTTACACAATGTTGGTAGTTTAAAGGCGTCCCATTTAGGGATAATTTAGGCAACTGAATGTTTTGCTAATGGGGGAGTCAGCCAATGCGATACTGTTGTAGTCGTAAAAACCATTCTGCATTGTACTTAGACTACCAAGAAAACACTAAATTAAAAAATACATGCATTCCTCAAAGCCGTTCGAGTGACAGCTTACACTCAGAATACCGTGATGTACCAAATTTTGCAAGATCAGTTAGTCAGTTCTACGCATACAAGTCATTATCACCTCCACACATCCATACTGAGTGAGACGAGCCTATCGATTTATTTATCATTAGGAATCTCACGCCGCTGTTTAACCCCATGACTGCAGTGAAAAAAAATCATGACGATACAACTGAGCCTGAGTCTTTATGAGCCCCCGCAGTCGCGGTTGCTCATGAGGATCATGACGTATTTTTTGTTTTTACGTAATTTTATATTTAACGGGATATGAGTTTCGCTTTCGCTTCAAGACTTGCGAAAATGGTGACAAAACTAGAATTTCACGGTACAATTTCAGTCTTGCTATAATTTGTGTCAAGTCAGGTTGACTACATGCCATACTAAGTACACCTGCATGCTCTTCTGAAAGCGCGTCGATGTGTTTGTATGCGTGTGCGTGAGTGCATGCGCGCGCTCCATACATCCTCAAGAGGCATATATATTCATGCGCCCTCCGCGCACATGAAGATCTATGCCTCATGGAGATGAGCGCATATGTATGAGAGAGAGAGAGAGAGAGAGAGAGAGAGAGAGAGAGAGAGAGAGAGAGAGAGAGAGAGAGAGAGAGAGAGAGAATTACGTCATATTTAGAGCATCAGTGTCTGCGTGCTGACGGAGTTGCTTCTTTTACGTCACCGGCACTGTCTGACTTTCTCTAGAAGGGAAGTTTTAAAAAAAAAACTGTTTTAATTATTTTGTGAAAAGAATTAATTTTTACCAAAGACGTTGAAAGGATAAAAAGCTGGCTTACAAACTCATCCAATATCTTTCTCCAAGCTAGCTATATGCAAACGTTCCAGTAAATATGACAAAAATTACGGACTCTAATCTGGGTCAGCCGACTTCCTATAAACGGTTGTAAATCTCTTCAATGAGACATTCATTTACAATATGCTCGGAGGCTCTCTTAGCCACCCACATAAGAAAGTATTTCGCCATGTTTCAAGCTTGTGTGTAGAGAAATATGGAAGATTCTCTTACATACATACGGACACACATACATACATACATACATACGCACATACAGCGCTTTGCGCCAAATGTACGTTCAGCAGTGAGGTTAGCGTAACTAGACATGATGTAATTTTTATCTTGTTACTTCAATTGTTAGAGGTTTAACCTGCCCGCCTTTGACACCATGGACATGCTATTAAATTCGCCCCACCACGACCCGTCTTAAAAAGTTCCTTTTATAAATAGAAGGGCCAACAACAGCAAAAAAAAAAAAAAAAAAAAAAAAAAGATGGGACGAACCATAACCCACAAAGTCCCTTCTATATGAGAGCTGTCTTCGCTGTCAAGGGTCTCTACCTTTTGTCTTTGACTTGATTCTGCTCTTGAAATATCTCCTTCTGAAAAAGCCTCGCAGATGTGTCAATGCGTCGTAGTGAACTCTAGAAGGGGCGCGCGCAGTACACTCGCATCATTGGTTTGTCGAACGTCATTTGTCATGACGTATTTTTTTGTTTTTACGCAATTCCATATTTAAAGTGATATGAGATTCGCTTTCGCTTCAAGATTTGGGAAAATGGTGACAAAACTAGAATTTCACGGTACAATTTCAGTCTTGCTATAATTTGTGTGAAGTCAGGTTGACTTTACCTAGCTACATGCTATACTAAGTACACCTGCATGCTCTTCTGAAAGCACTTCGATGTGTGTGTATTGTACACAAACCAAGGGGAATTACTCAGCGCTGAACAGACAAACAGTTAGATCCCTTGCCCCCGCCTATCAGGCACCCAATCGCCAGCCCACAGAGAAATACGCAGGTATAGACCAAGACGATCAACTGCATCCTAAAAAAGAATGCATCAGGTCTCATATAATCCATGTCTTTCTCCGGAACTGAGGAAGTAGGCAGGAGAAACATACATACACAAACACGAAGGTGCATTACTATATGTGGTCGGGTAAATACCCTGATTTCCCACAGTAGATGCACAGAACATTACACAACAATGTAACGATACAAATTTGCCTCGAGTTATAGATACTCACAAACCAGGCAGGTAGAGACTCCTTCGTGTTTGTGTATGTTTCTCCTGCCTACTTCCTAAGTTCCGGAGAAAGACATGGGTTATATAAGAGACCTGATGCATTGTTTTTGAGGATGCAGATGATCGTCTTGGTCTATACCTGCGTATTTCTCTGTGGGCTGGCGATTGGGTGCCTGATAGGCGGGGGGGCAAGGGATCTAACTGTTTGTCTGTCCAGCGCTGAGTAATTCCCCTTGGTTTGTGTACAATTCTGCCAGCGTTAGCCTCACCTACCTGGTTTGTGAGATGTGTGTGTATGTATGTGCGCGTGCGTGTTTGCGTGCGCGCGCTGCAAACATCCTCAAGAGGCATAGATATTCATGCGCCCTCCGGGCACTTGAGGATTTATGCCTCTTGGAGATGCGCGCATATGTGTCATTGGTTTGTCAAACGTCATTTGTCATGACGTATTATTTTGTGTTTACGTAATTTTATATTTAACGTGATAATTATGAGTTTCGCTTTCGCTTCAAGACTTGCGAAAATGGTGACAAAACTAGAATTTCAAGATACAATTTCAGTCTTGCTATTAGTATTAGTGCATAAGCTAGCTAGGTCTACGGTGCACCCCCCCCCCCCCCCCATACTCAATAAGATGGGTTTATAAATGTACCTTAGTATGTCCTGAGATGTTTAAGCCATGTTCCCCAAAAATCCTTAGGAACACACCAGAGATATAGCCGATGGCGCAAGGGTACCCCCATTCACGCTCTTCGCACATGCTAAAATGAGGTTGAGAAACATTTTCCTCTAAATAAATCAGAATTCATTCCAGAAGCCCAAATCAGGCAATATTATGTTAAGGCACACCTTTTGCACCCTCTGCAAAAAATCAGACTGAAACAATATTGAATCTCTGGCTCACATTAAAGGTATTTGTGCACCCAGTAAACGGCCATTTTCCGCGAAAGCGCAAAAAGACAAAAAATAATGTGTCAGATGCCTTCAGACATTTTCTATAGCACTGACAGTCCATTTTAAGGTTTACATCATTAAAACAGGATGTCACAATTATTATAAACTTGACTAGGTGATGGGTCTTTGTTAGGTTTTATTGGTTAGGATCATGTCGCGTGATCCACCAAAGGGCAGTTCATCAGGGAGCTCCAGGTCAGAACCGGTGTCAGGCAGGGGTGTTTGCTGTCTCCGTTCCTCTTCCTACTGGCCATGGACTGGGTCATGAAGAGGACCACAGAGCACAGTCGAAGTGGAATACAGTGGACACTGTGGACACAGCTTGACGACCTCGATTTTGCAGACGACGTGGCTTTACTGTCCCACACTCATCAACAAATGCAGGACAAGACCATGAGGCTTGCTGACATCTCGTCCCAAGTGGGCCTCACCATCCACAAACAGAAAACAAAGACAATGAGGCTGAAAGCAACCAGGGAAGAACCAGTCTTGCTTGCTGGCACGACGTTGGAGGAGGTGGAGTCCTTCACCTATCTCGGGAGCATCATTGACAAAAAAAGGCGGCACTGATGCAGATGTCAGAGCACGAATCGGTAAAGCCAGAGCAGCCTGTCTCCATTTGAAATAAAGTGTGGAGTTCCAGAGAGCTGTCACAACACACCAAAGTCCGGATTTTCAACTCGAACGCAAAAGCAGTTCTCCTATATGGAGCAGAGACTTGGAGATTGACAAAAACCACAGTCAACAGAGTACAGATCTTCATAAACAGTTGCCTTAGAAGAATTTTGAAAATCCACTGGCCAGAGAAGATCAGCAACGTCAGACTCTGGGAGAGAACAGAGCAGATAACAGCAGAGAATGAAATTGGGCGAAAAAGATGGGGATGGATTGGTCACAGTCTGAGAAAGCCAGCTTCCAGTATCACTAGGCAGGCACTGTCATGGAACCCCCAGGGAAAGAGGAAAAGAGGCAGGCCGAGAAACACCTGGCGTCGAGACCTCCAAGCAGACATAAAGAGACTGGGAACCACCTGGAGTAAAATCGAAGGAGAAGCACAGGACAGGAGTCGCTGGAGGTCTCTCGTCGACGGCCTATACCATGGCAGGGGTGACAGGCGTAAGCAATTGGGTAGGATAAAGTACCACAGTTACTCCCAACCTGATTTTATAATACTGTGATGCATTTAGGGGCCACAGTGGCTGAATCTGCTGCTCTACCCCCATTTTAACAGTACACAAAGGAACGCAAAATGATCATGAAAATTGCTTACGTCGTACTCCTCTGTTTAAATATTTTTTTGTTCCCAGTTTCTTTAAAAAGTGTGCATAATTATTGAGCATACAAATGTGTGATCATTTCATTAATTTCAATGTGGCCCATCAATTTAATTGTAACTATTTTTAACTGGCTGGTCTTTTAGGTGATAGTTTACCTAGCGTAAGGCGGGTGTAGTAAGGTCTCTCCTTTTCCTTTCATTTATTTTCGTCTAGAAATGTATAAATATGAATATGCGTAATAAAGTTTAATGGTTCCTAACGGCCAAAACAATGTTATCAAAATACTTAGTTTCCACATGTCCACCACGAGATCACCACTTCCACCTTCTTCTTCTGCAACGTTCAATTCCTTGATGGCTGTCTTTAAATCTTATATTGTTCTGGCTGCCAATAAGTAAGCTGTCAAGATCTCGGCAGCATGTTTTGAAATTTTTGTGTACAGGGGCGTCTCTTCTGGTCAGAACTGCCAGCAGACCGCTTCTCTGTATGGACATGTTTGAAGAATGTGCTAAGGAGACTGATTTTCTACGCGAAATTCGCATAGGGCTGTTTCTGCATGACCCAGTCTCAAGAGGTGAGTTCAGCAGGGTTCGTAGGGACTGTGAACATTTGTAAAAGTTGTTAAAAAATGACAAGGCTTTTGCAGGGCTCTGGAAAGTCTGTCAATTTCAGTCCTTTTCATTAACCTCTCTGAAAGTTTGTAGTGCTGGCAAACTTTTGTCTACTTCTTTTTTTTTTCCTCTCCCAATTTGTGACTATTCTATTGCGAACGATCATGATTACGTTTGTTGCAAGTGATCTATATTTAGGTCTGATCATAAAGTGACTGCATGGTCTTTCTGCCGAACATTCTGATTGGTTGTTTACGCTACTACCGAGCTCCGCCATTCACATTTGTATGCTCAATATGCATACTTTGTTAAGAAAACTGACAACTAAGATATTTAAACAGAGGAGTATGACATAAGCAATTGTTATGATCATTTTGCGTTCCTTTGCGTACTGGTAAAATGGGGGTAGGGCAGCAGATTCAGCCACTGTGGCCCCTAAATGCATCACATCATCATAAAATCAGGTTGTAAGTAACTGTGGTACTCTATCGTAACCAATAAAACCTAATAAAGACCTATCAGTTGTATACAAAATTTCTGAGGGCATCAGAAACAACGTACGTTTCTCAATTCGGCAATTTTAAATGGGAAAAAGCCATCATTCACCACGAACGTACCGTAAAGGATGCCGACTTTCCTTATTTTCTTGCACTTTATGCTCACATTATTGAAACTAAATAGGTAAAGAGAGGTCAAAATGAAATGGAATAACTTGAGTAATTTTTTTTAAATTAATTTTGTGTATTTTTACAACTTTGGAGTAGGATACAAAATCAACCACTGTGGCACTCACAGTGATCACAGCATCACCTAGTCAAGTTTATAATAATTGTGACATCCTGTTTTAATGATGTAATCCTGTAATGGACTGTCAGTGCTATAGAAAATGTCTGAAGGCATCTGACACATTATTTGTGTCTTTTTCTTGCGATTTCGCGGTAATGGTCGTTTACTGGGTGCACAAATACCTTCACTGTGAGCCAGAGATTCAATATTTTTTCATTCTGTTTCTTTGCAGATGATGCAACAGGTGTGCCTTAACATAATATTGCTGATTTGGGCTTCTGGGATGCATTCTGATTTATTTAGAGGAAAGTTTCTCAACCTCATTTTAGCATGTGCGAAGAGCGTGAATGGGGGTACCCTTGCGCCATCGGCTATATCTCTGGTGTGTTCTTAAGGATTTTCGGGAAACATGGCTTAAAACATCTCAGGATATACTAAGGTACATTTTGAAACCCATCTTATTGAGTACTGGAAGGGGGGGGGGGGGAGGTGGGGGTGGTGCACGGTAGATCTGGCTTGCTTATGCTCTATATTGTTTTGTTGTTTGGCATCCTGTCTCGGAAGACAATGGAGTATATACGCTTGCTGGGTCAGTCACTGGAGTGACCTCTCCAGGGCGCAAGCCTGGGCGAAGTGTATGGAGATCCTGGGATGCCCAGTCGTCAAGATCCCCCTCTCGGCCTCGCTGATGTAGTCCAAAGGAATGCAAAGCAGTACGTTTGGCACCAGTTTGGCTGCAGGAGCTGCCAGAATAGTGCGTGAATACAGGCAGCTGTCTGCCTTCGGGACTCCACTCCTGATTTGAAGGGTTTAGTCCCCCACATTTGGCGTTGGATCCAACCTGATCTCCTCCGTACTCTAGCCGTTGGCTGTCAGAAACAGCTCATCCGCCTAGTGGTGCAGTGTGAACACCACCCCCTCACGTGGTTTAGCCAACCAGCTGAGGTGGTTTGCCAGGGTGTAGCGCTTGGAGCCAGCACGTAAGAGATTAAGGAGATGGATGAGGACCCGTGATGCCCGTCCGTCCTATGTAGGACGCAGCTGCCGAACAGCAAAGGTACTACCTCTATCCAGAGCCCCATACACCCCATGCACTATATAATTTGTGTGAAATCAGGTTGACTTTACCTAGCTACTAAGTACACCTGCATGCTCTTCTGAAAGTGCGTCGATGTGTGTTTGCGTGTGCTTGAGCGTGTGCATGCGTGCATGCACGCGCTCCAATGAACATCCTCAATAGGCATAGATGTTCATATGCCATCCGGGCACATGAGGATCTATACTTCTTGGAGATGAGCGCATATGTGTGAGAAAGAGCGAGCGAGCGAGCGAGAGAGAGAGAGAGAGAGAGAGAGAGAGAGAGAGAGAGAGAGAGAGAGAGAGGAGAGAATTGCGTCATATTTAGAGTATCAGTGTCTGCGTGGTAAGGATCCGTTTATACAGAGCGCGAACGCGAACGCGTCCAACGCGAACACGAACGCGAACGCGACTTTTGAGCAGTTTTGCCATTCAAATAGAGCACGAACCCGAACGCGGAAAACCGTCGACAGATCTTTCAGTGTGAGACGCAAACTTTATAATATCATAATTCCAATATATATTTCTGTCAGAGCTAAAATGGTGTCATTATGAAGACTGCTGACATGAAAACGTGTTTAATTAATAAAGTCGTGCAGACATTTTTTTTTTTTTTACAGTTCCATAACATTGTTGACACAGGTAAAATAAAATTAATTTCAATCACATACCTGTCAGTCCGACTCTCTGTCCAATTGCTTTCCATATGTCTCTTTTTTTCGTGATGTCTTTGTAATCTTTGTCTGCTTTGTCATACAGTACATGATTCTTCTCAATTTCAAGAATCATGGCTTCTGTCTTGTCCATTGTCAGGTCAGGTGTACAAGTTTCTATTTGTGGAAATGATGCAAGGGAAGTACCTGCTGATTGGTTGATAGCAAAAAAGCCGCGCGACCTTCTGAGAAAATTCGCTCTGGGGGCAATCAAGGCGGTCGTTCGCGCGAACAAAAAATTGTTCGCGTTCGCGTTCGCACTCTATTTGAACGGTTCCTCTACAAATGACTAAAATATTCCAGGACGAAAAACCGCGTTCGCTTTCGCGTTCGCGCTCTGTATAAACGGACCTTAACGGATTTGCTTCTTTTACGTCACCGGCGGCACTGTCCGACTTTCTCTAGAAGTGAAGGTTTTTTTAGTGTTATAATTATTTTCTGAAAATAATTATAATTACTTTTCACTAAATAATTTGAAAGGATACAAAGCTAGCTAACGAACTCATCTAATGTCTTTCTCCAAACTAGCTATATGCAAAATTTCAAGTAAATATGACAAAAATTACGGACTCTAATCTGAGTCAGCCGACTTCCTATAAACGGTTGTTTATGACTTCAATGAGACATTTAATTAAAAATGCTCGGATGCTCTCTTAGCCACCTACTTAAGAAAGTATTTCGCCAAATTTCAAGCTTGTGTGTACAGAAATATCAGAGATTCTCTTGTTTACATACATACGCACACACATACATACATACGCACATACATACATACGCACATACGGCGCTTCGCGCCAAATGTACGTTCAGCAGCGAGGTTAGCGTAACTAGACATGACGTAATTTTTATCTTGTTACTTCAATTGTTAGCCCGCCTATGACACCATGGACATGCTATTAAATTCACGCCACCGCGACCTGTCCCAAAAAAGTCCCTTCTATAAATAGAAGGGACTTAAAAACCACAATCTGCGTCCACTGGTAATGTGCAGAAGAAAGCCTGCCGCATACCGTGTCACATGCAGTCATAGGTTGGTTGGTTAGTTCGGGGTTTAACGTCCACGGCACCGAAGTAATAATGGACGACCCTGAAAATCTATTGCCTATGGAGTACGACCTGAACACTGATCAATTCAGGCGCACTGCAACTGTGCCACTTTGATTTACCAGGTCCTTTCAACGGACAAGCTATGGTACAAGCCAGACTTTTTTCCCCTGGATTGCGAGTCCAGCTACCAGGGCCGGAACGGGGACTGGAACCCACGACCCGGCGATTCCCTTCGCTCTCTTGCTCCGACGCTTGACCGGCTGAGCTATTTCGGACTCTCAGGCAGTCACTGCGGTTCATGGGTCTACAATCGCATCTCACCACTTGATGTAAGGTCCAAAATTACAGACCAGCTGTGTCCGTTATGACCGTTTGAATCCCAAACCCCTGGCCGGCTGTTACTGTTGTATTGTCAATCTTTTTGGTACTTTATGTGCGAGGTTTCAAAGAACAGGGTAGTGGATTTCTCTTTAAAATTTGACCCCTTCACTGAACTGAACACAACCAAGGTGCAAGAGGCATAGATCCTCATGAGCCCCCGCATTTGCGGGGGCTCATGAGGATCTATGCCTCTTGCTGAAACGGCTTTGTATCTATGTTCCTTTGACGGCTTGGGCCCTTTGGCGTTGAATTAACCAAGATTTCAGAAACACAGGCTGCGTCCACGGGCAGAGAAGGGGTTTAGTGTTCGCGCCGAAAATCTCGCCACTGTGCGATGCAGAAGATTGAGTCCCTACAGATCTAAACTTTTGCATGTCCAGCGCTAAGTAATTCCCCTTGGTATGCGTATTATTCTACCAGCGATAGCGTCACCTGCATCTGGTTTGTGCGTATTTTATAACTCGAGGCAAAATTTGTATCGTGGTATCGTTGTGTATTGTCTTGTGTATTTACTGTGGTATTTCAAGGTATTTCCCCGACCACATTTAGCAGTGCACCTTCTCCTGTCTGATGTGTCTTTCTCTTGCCTACTTCCTAAGTTCCAGAAGAAGACATGGGTTAAATACTTGACCTGGTTCATCCTTTTAAGGATGTATATGATCATCTTGATATTCACCTGCATATTTTTCTGTGGGCTGGCGATTGAGTGTCTGATAGGAGGGGGCAGGGGATCTAACCGTTTGTCTGCCCAGTGCTGAGTAATTCCCCTTGGTATGTGTACTATTCTACCCGCGCTAGCCTCACCTATCTAGGTATGTGAGAAGAAATGAGTGTCACGTTGCAAAGACTTTTCCGTTTGTAGCAACACGCAACGCGACCATAATAATAATATTTAACCCATTCAGCCCTGACGCACTACAGCAGGAGATGGGTCGACCATGATAATTCAAGGGTAGTGCCAGGGTGTCGGCGCCAAGCTAATCTGGCATTGGCCTTGAATTATCATGGTCGAGCCATCTCCTGCAACTGGTGCATAAGTCATTAGTTGACGACTCCAAAATTTGGGAAATACGGCCGTCAGGCTGGATGAGTTAACCTTTTCCCTGCCAATAGACGCAAAAATAGATGTCTTTGAAAGCAGGGCAAATTCAACACCTAATAACAGTCCCATCAACCCAAGGAACACGGACACGAATAGGACCAGCAAGACCGAGGCAAACAACCTCATGAGCAGATGCGGGGGCTCAATAGGTTCGTTGCCCATTGCTGACCCTACTCATATCCGTCTTCCCCGGATTGATGGCATTGTTCGGTGTTGAATTTAACCTGCTTTCAAGACATACTAATGCGTCACCTGGCACTGTAAGGGTTAATGTCTGTCAATCCGCGCATGAACATGATAAAGGTAACCCATTCAAGGCGCCCCCCCCCCCCCCCCATCAATAGCTGCGAAAGTGTCGTATAGCGTTACCAACGGCAACGCTATACGACACTTTTGCAGCTATTGAAGCGTGGCGCCTTGGATGAATTAAAGATTGTATGTAATTTATGTATCATCGTTTCATGTTGCGTACAGATTCAAACATTCACTCTGCAAGGCCACATAGAAATTGTCCGCATGGCAGTAAACTGTTGCGTTTGGAACTGATTTCGGAGGCGGGGCCCCTTGAGGCCTTGAAAGGGGGTGGGGCAAATTAGCGGGTAGCCCGCTGCGCCCCACAACAACGAACGTTTAGCCAGGATATTCCTTTCAGTCAGGCCTTTTCAAGTAGCCAGAGGCATAGATTTTCATGAGCCCCTGCAGATGCAGGGGCTCATGAAAATCTATGCCTCTTGCCAGTAGCAATTAATATCTCACATGTTTGCTCCTCACACTGAGAAAGTTTTCCTGGTTTAAACAGTACAAGAGAAAACTGTTTAGAACGAGTATGACAGCCTCTGCAACCAGTTTGCTTCCTCTGCCATTTGCACAGATTTTCGTGAACCTCTCAGTACAGCTGCAAGGGCTCATGAATCTCTATGCTCCTTGAGAGCAGGAATCGCACTTTTTTGTGGTCCAAATACGGAATGCTTTTTTTTTTTTTTTTTTTTCACTCTATGTTTAAATTTAAACATGAAGTTAACGAGAGTAGGGCAGGCGCCTTTCGTCAAGACCTGATCGCGGCCCAGCGCCAAGGAATGGTCCCTGTCATTACAAATCACGCAGTAGCACGCTAATTACTAGCCTGTGCCCCCGAAGACTTATTCTAATCACAGAGGGGGTGGAAAGGGGAGGGGGAGAAGCTGGCGTCATGCCGCGCGCACTTACAAAAATATCGTCTCAGCAAGCACTTGGGTTGGGCGCTTGTATTACCGCAAATGCATACATGTTTAATGACGGGGGTAAAAACAGTGGAACGATTGGAGCAATTGGATTCCGTTAGCGAGGAAAGTCCGAGTGCAAGAGGTACAGATCCTCATGAGTCCCCGCGTTAGATCTATGGCCTCTTGCTACCAATGCATATCTTACTTCCTAAGTCGAAGGACGTCATCGGGGGTTTAGTGTACTGATGAAAAGATAGGTAAGGTGACAGGAGGGAGGGTGGGGGTGGTGTGGGGGAAGGAGAAAGGGATTGGAGGACAGACAAACTCCCTAACACTTGAATGGCTGAAAGGGTTTGACAAAGAGACACAGCTTTCAGCCTCCTTGCTAATCAGGAAATCCATCATCCATCCATCCATCCATCCATCCATCCTCTTTAAACCGACACAAAGATATGGATCGACCTTGACAGTTCAAGGGTAGTGCCGGGGTAGCTTGTCTCTTCTAATCACCACCCTTGAACTGTCATGGTCGATGTGACGCCCGATCTGGAACGCACTCGTTAAACGGCAACTCCCAGATTTGCACTGGGAATGTCACCCTCAGGTCTCACATCGTTAAAAGCCATATCCCCACCCAACCACCAACGCACTCGTTGGATCGCTCCGTCATTACCTTGCTTCCACGTAGCATTCCTTGACACATATCATCCCTTGATCCGATTTCTCCAGTAAGATCGTTATGTGATCCCTCCGATCCACCGTAATTAACCTTTACGGGCAGCGGATTCAGCCGTCCATTAACAGCGTAAATTAATCTTTGATCCTTTCGAGGTTAACAGGTGTGCTGGCCCGTGATTTTGGACCTTACGGCTTTCAGCCGTAAGGTCCAAAATCACAGGCCAGCGCACTCTCGCGTATTTCCACCTCATCAGGTAAGCAAACAAATCAGGAACAGTTTGAAACGAGTTTTTTTTTTTCTCTACTGAACACACGTCTTTACAAAAAAGGTAATTCTGAAATCCCTGTTTTCACTCGGCTCTGTTCGGTTAGTGAGTGTTTGTTAAGCCAATGAGGGAAAAAAAAAAAAAAAAAAAAAGAGTGACGAAAAATGTCGATATAAGGCGCGCTTTCACTTCCAAAATCAACATTTGACAAACTGAAAAGTCGGCCTGATGAGTGTCAACAAAGTAGGACAGACACCCTGGTCTCAAAAGTGCCAACAACAGGAGATAATTAGACCTCAGAAGTGTCAGTTCCAGTGCGCAAAGGCGTCGGCCCGATAAACTTTTGCGCATTGGGAGTAAAATAGGAGAGACAATGTGGTCTGTGAAGCGTTAAAAATAGGACAGATACATTGGCCTTAAAGTGTTAAAATACAAAAACTCAAAAAACACAACAAACTAAAAAACAAAACAAAACAAAAAAACAAAAACAAAAAAAACAAAAAAACGAAAAGCAAACAAACAAAACAACAAAAAACAAAAGAACAAGAAAAAACCCAAACACCAACAAAGAAAGAAAGAAAGAAAGAAAGAAAGAAACAAACAAACAAACAACAAACAAACAAACCAACAACACTTACTTACTTTACTTACTTACGCCTGTCACCCCTACCCGGGTATAGGCCGTCGACGAGAGACCTCCAGCAACTCCTGTCCTGTGCTTCTCCTTCGATTCTACTCCAGGTGGTTCCCAGTCTCTTGATGTCTGCTTGGAGGTCTCGACGCCAGGAGTTTCTCGGCCTACCTCTTTTCCTCTTTCCCTGGGGGTTCCATGACAATGCCTGCCTAGTGATACTGGAAGCTGGCTTTCTCAGACTGTGACCGATCCATCCCCATCTTCTTCGCCCAATTTCATTCTCTGCTGTTATCTGCTCTGTTCTCTCCCAGAGTCTGACGTTGCTGATCTTCTCTGGCCAGTGGATTTTCAAAATTCTTCTAAGGCAACTGTTCATGAAGGTCTGTACTCTGTTGACTGTGGTTTTTGTCAATCTCCATGTCTCTGCTCCATATAGGAGAACTGCTTTTACATTGGAGTTGAAAATCCGGACTTTGGTGTGTTGTGACAGCTCTCTGGAACTCCATACTTTTTTCAACTGGAGAAAGGCTGCTCTGGCTTTACCGATTCGTGCTCTGACATCTGCATCAGTGCCGCCTTTTTTGTCTATGATGCTCCCGAGATAGGTGAAGGACTCCACCTCCTCCAACGGGGTGCCAGCAAGCAAGACTGGTTCTTCCCTGGTTGCGTTCAGCCTCATTGTCTTTGTTTTCTGTTTGTGAATGGTGAGGCCCACTTGGCACGAGATGTCAGCAAGCCTCGTGGTCTTGTCCTGCATTTGTTGATGAGTGTGGGACAGTAATGCCAAGTCGTCTGCAAAATCGAGGTCGTCAAGCTGTGTCCACAGTGTCCACTGTATTCCACTTCGTCTGTGCTCTGTGGTCATCTTCATGACCCAGTCTATGGCCAGTAGGAAGAGGAACGGAGACAGCAGACACCCCTGCCTGACACCAGTTCTGACCTGGAGCTCTCTGGTGAACTGCCCTTCGTGGATCACGCGACATGTCATGCCATCATAGCTGCTCTTGATCAGGCGGACGAGCTTTGTGGGTACACCGTAGTGTCGTAGGAGTTTCCACAGAGTCTCTCGGTCCACGCTGTCAAATGCTTTCTCATAATCCACAAAGTTGACGTACAGCGGGGAGCTCCACTCCAGAGACTGTTCCACGATGATGCGGAGAGTGGCGATCTGGTCTGTACATGATCGGTTCTTCCTGAATCCTGCTTGCTGGTCTCTCAGCTGGGGGTCAACGGAGCTCTTCATTCTTTCTAGGATGATCCTGTTGAAGACCTTTCCTGGTACTGACAGCAAGGTGATTCCTCTGTAGTTGGAAAACCAACAACAACAACAAAAAAAAAAAACAACCTAACATCCCAGCAGATAATTTGACCTCAAAAAGTTTGAAAAGATCAGACAGTTTGGCGTGAAAATGTCTATGAAAAAAGGTCGAAGTTTCGGCCTAAAACATGTCAAAATAGAACAGATAATTCGATCTAAAAACATATCTAAAAAAAATAGGTACTTTGACCTCAAAAGTTTGAAAACATGACGGATAATTTAGCCTTAGAAAGACCCCATATCTCATAATTTTCCATGGAGGAAAATAATCCATCTTATGTGCAACCGTGCGTGACAGGCAGGTACGGTGTGGCTCATTATGATTAAAAAAAAAGAAAATTACTGCTAAAAAAATAATCTTCCTACTTCTGGAAGCCAGCAGAGCGTGATCAAAACAACAATTATTCATAACACCAATAATACAAAAGAACGGTGACCGAAACGGGACGAAGAATGGCTTTTGGGCGGAAAGAGAACAAAGACGTTTCTTAGCAAGACCCGTAAACCTGCAAGAGACATAGATTCTCATGAATCATAAAAATATGTATGCGTCTTGCTAGTAATACGGGTAGATCCAACTTGCTAAAATGTCTTAATCTCAGATGAAGGATAGGTAGATCGTGTTTAATAACTAAATTGAGTTTAGCGCCTCATAACTCAAGAACAAACCTGATGTACATTTGACCAGAAAGAGGCATAGATCCTCATGAGCTCCGCAGTTTGCGTGAGCTCATGAGGATCTGTCTCTTGCGGACAGAGAACACCCAATCGCTTAATAAAAAAAAAATATTTAAAAACCCGTCCGATTGCCAGGACCAAATTCGTGAACAGGTGGCCATCTTGGATGCGCAGCTGATCATGTGACCCGGCGCCAGACGTGACGACACGCGCCTTCCTGTCACGCCTCAGTGAGCACCCCTTCTCTGGGCGTCTGCAGCCTTAAAACTCCCAGAGTCTTTGCCGCCGGCCCTGTAGATTACTCGAACTCGCCCGATTGAATCTGGTAGCCAATTAAACACATAATTACTTTTGTAACCGGAGACAAGAGAAAGGATCAGTGATAAAGATCAGTCAGTGGTAGCAGACGAAAGTCCCCGAGGCCTCTGCTGTCTGAGAAATGCATTTATACATCCCGATTTACCCGTGTCGTTCAAGCAGAAGGCATAGATCCTCACGAGGCCCTGCAATTGCAGGGCCTCATGAGGATTTATGCCTCCTGCAGTAGGAAAAAGCTTGCTGCCACACTGAACATTTTTTTTCATGCAGTCTCGCGGCAAGAAACAACGAACAACAGAATGCACAGTAGTAACGTGATCAGAAGCAACGTCTGCTCTCGGTCTTTCTCGCGGGAGATTGTGTCAAATGTCTCATGCAATAACATTGCATAATTTTTTTGCGGACGGCATTTGCAGATTGCGGTTTAAACCAAAACATTTGTGTTAATGTATAATTAGTATTATTACAATTGCATTATTATTGTTTCAATTGCATTATTATTGTTATTCTTCTTTTTCTTCTTCTTCTTCTTAAATAATGATTATTATTATTATTATTATTATTATTATTATTATTATTATTATTATTATTATTATTATTATTATTATTATTATTCACGGTAATGGTTGTTGATGATGATGATGATGATTATTCACGGTAATGGTTGTTATGATGACGCTGATGATGATGATGATGATGATGATGATAATGATGACGATGAAAAACGTCACCTATTTGATTTACGACCTGACAAGAACAAGTCAAAGCTTGTATATCGGCCCCGTCCCTTCTGTTGCGTCCAGATTTGAATTTGAGTTCAATCATAACATTTTGTGTCTTTACGCTCAACGGCGGAATAAAACCTGTGTGCCAAATAATATGAAGTTTCCAGTAGCAAAAGGTCTTCGGGCCCACTGCGGCCGTCGTGGGTCCGAGGACCTTTGCTCACTGGGACATGTCAATTTCGCGTTGAAGAAAGACAACGAAACACACACACACACACACACACACACACACACACACACACACACACACACACACACACACACACACACACACACACACACACACACACATACACACACACACACACACACACACACACACACACACACACACACACACACACACACAATCGATGTCCAGGTGACACGGTAAGGAGATCTCAAAGCGATTGAAAAATGACGCACGCACAGTGTAGAACTCATTCAGAAGTAGGTAAACGTTACACGGACTTGACACATTCAGCTGATTCACCGAAATGAGTTGCCACATTCCTTCCTTCCTATGAGGATAAGTAGCGGCTAATCTCTCTGTTTGTTTGTTTGTCTATTTTGACAAAGGGTATTTACCCGAAATATTAATAACTTGTGTTGTACCCGTCTTTTCTAAGCCGAGTGTTTCTTTCTCCGTTGGGTACTTCTTAGCTGATTCACCGAACCAACAACTCCATGTGCAAGAGGCCTATATCCTCATACGCCCCCGCAACCTCAGGGGCTCATGCGAATTTATACCTACTGCTCGCCAGACATCCACAGTTTGAGGTATTAACAGTACGACTGATACCAGGTCGCGTGCACCAGTGATCGGGGCGATCCCTTCGTTCCTAAGCGGACGTCCTTACACAGGGGTGCAACCTGCTGTTCTTAACCAGATTATGACTTAAGGGTGATAACTCCCCTTCTAAATGCCGATCTTTCCGAAACACTTTCGGAGACGTTCATAAAGACTGTCTACCAAATAGGCAAAAGGCCATCGGGCCGACGTCGGCCGCCGTTGGCCGCGCACGACCGTGCGCGGCCAACGGCGGCCGACGTCGGCCCGATGGCCTTTGCGCACTGCCGGGTATCGGCTGAGGGCCTGGAAGGTTCAGTAGAAAGTGCCAGACCAGATGGTCGCCTGCCCAGGCGTCAAGCTAATCGATCTGGTACTACCCTTGAACTGTCACGTCCGTTCCATTCTCCAAGTGGTGTTTTAACCCTTCACAGCCAGTGGCCGCAGACTGAATTTCTGAAATCCAAATAAATTCAACGTCAAAGGAACGTGGATACAACGTCGTTTCAGCAAGAGGTATAGATCCTCATGAGCCCCCGCAACTGCGGGGGCTCACGAGGATCTATACCTCTTGCAGTTGAGTATGCTCAACTGTTCTCGGCAGCCAAGGGGTTAAAAGTGAATGTGTTAAACTGATCGTGCACTACCCTTTCAGCTATCACGGTCACTTATTTAGAACTGAACCAATTGCTCTATCAAAACCCAAATCTTCTTTTTCAACGTTAAGCAAATATCATTTTCACTATGCAACAAAGGTCAAAGCCAAAAGCTAAAAAAAAAAAAAAGATCGCGTGAAAGAAGATTTCAAGTTATGTTTTGATTGACAAAAAACATTGAACGTGACAGCGGACAATTACCTGCAGAACGCATTTTCTCCCATTCATTTTTTGTCCAAACATAAGAAACCGAACACGCAATATTCCTGACCACTTGATACCCATTAGAGATTTCTTTATTTTCAAACCCCTATCACCTTTAAGCAAATACAATTCCGTTCTGCCAATCGTTTTATCTGGCCAAACACGCCGCCGAGGCTTCCGGTCTGTGACGTGCGCGCGCAGCCTGTCTCGGCTGACCCAGACCCAAGAGATAGTCCTCCCCTTCCGGTGGATAATGTCATAAGCGTGGAGGGGTCTTTGATTTTAAATTCAGGTGTTGAGGCTTGGGAGTGGAGCTGTCTTTGATGGTGGGAGGGAATCAGAGGTGTGTTTGCTCGACGTTGAAATCTGACACGTTCCCGTCTTCCAAAAACCGTAAACCCGACTTTGATCGTTTGAAAGTCTGTGTGCTGGTCTGTGATTTTGGACCTTACGGCTTCACCCGTAAGGTCCAAAATCACAGGCCAGCACACTTACCTGTGCGTGTTTGCGAAAGTGTGAACTTGGGCACGTATAATTCAAATCATGATAGGAATCACTATAGGCACTACACCTGATCAATAATATATAATTCGGTGGAATAGGAGAATGACAGATATATGGAAAGGGGGGGGGTGGGGGGGGGGGGGGAGGGGGGGGGGGGCGGGGGGAGGGGGGGGGGGGGGGGGGGGGGGGGTGGGGGGGGGGGGGGGGGGGGGGGGGGGGGGGGGGGGTGGGGGGGGGGGAGGGGGGGGGGGAGGGGGGAGGGGGGGGGGAGGGGGAGGGGGGGGGGAGGGGGGGGGGGGGAGGGGGGGGGGGGGGGGGGGGGGGGGGGTGGGGGGGGGGGGGGGGGGGGGGGGGGGGGGGGGGGGGGGGAGGGAGGGGGGGGGGCGGGGAGGGGGGGGGGGGAGGGGGGGGGGGGGGGGGGGGGAGGGGGGGGGGGGGGGGGAGGGGGGGGGGAGGGGGGGGGGGGGGGGGGGGGGGGGGGGGAGGGGGGAGGGGGGGGGGGGGGGGGGAGGGGGGGGGGGGGGGGGGGGGGGGGGGGGAGGGGGGGGGGGGGGGGGAGGGGGGGGGGGGGGGGAGGGGGGGGGGGGGAGGGGGGGGGGGGGGGGGGGGGTGGGGGGAGGGGGGGGGGGGGGGGGGGGGCGGGGAGGGGGGGGGGGGGGGGGAGGGGGGGGGGGGGGAGTGGGGGGGGGGGGGGGGGGGGGGGGGGGGGGGGGGGGGGGGGGGGGGGGGGGGGGGAGGGGGGGGGGGGGGGGGGGAGGGGGGGGGGGGGGGGGGGGGGGGGGGGGAGGGGGGGGGGGGGGGGGGGGGGGGGGGGGGGGGGGGGGGGGGGGGGGGGGGGGGGGGGGGGGGGGGGGGGGGAGGGGGGGGGGGGGGGGGGGGGGGGGGAGGGGGGGGGGGGGGGGGGGGGGGGGGGGGGGGGGGAGGGGGGGGGGGGGGGGGGGGGGGGGGGGGGGGGGGGGGGGGGGGGGGGGGGGGGCGGGGGGGGGGGGGGGGGGAGGGGGGGGGGGGGGGGGGGGGGGGGGGGAGGGGGGGGGGGGGGGGGGGGGAGGGGGGGGGGGGGGGGGGGGGAGGGGGTGGGGAGGGGGGGGGGGGGGGGGGGGGGGGGGGGGGGGAGGGGGGGGAAGGGGGGGGGGGGGGGGGGGGGGAGGGCGGGGGGGGTGGGGGGGAGGGGGGAGGGGGGGGGGGGGGGGGGGGGGGGGGAGGGGGGGGGGGGGGGGGGGAAGGGGGGGGGGGGAGGGGAGGGGGGGGAAGGGGGGGGAGGGGGGGGGGGGGGGGGGGGGGGGGGGGAGGGGGGGGGAGGGGGGGGGGGGGGGGGGGTGGGGGGGGGGGGTTGGGGGGGGGGGGGGGGGGAGGGGGGAGGGGGGGGGGGGGGGGGGGAGGGGGGGGGAGGGGGGGGGGGGGGGGGGGGGGGGGGGGGGGGGGGGGGGGGGGGGGGGGGGGGATGCGAGGGGGGGAGGGGGGCGGGGGGAGAGCGCGGGGGAGGGGGGGGGGGGGGGGGATGCGGGGCGGAGGGGTGGGGGGGGGGGGGGGGGGGGGGGGGATGTGTTTGCAAGAAACATTATTCGAGTACTTGAATGTTTGATGTTTTGAGAAAAGAAAAGAAAAGAAAGTTAAAAACTTAAAAAAAAAAAGTATTGTGGCGCCATGCTTTTTCGGCAGCACCATCGAACTGTCATGGTCGATATGCTTCTGGAACATGGTAAACAGTCCTCAGGGGACACAACACTAAAATCTGGGAATTTGGACCATTGTGTTAAGTCATTTGTGACGTACTGTGTTCGGATACGCGGGGGGGGGGGGGGGGGGGGGGGGGGTGGGGGGGGGGGAATCCAGATGCAGCACGTCTCCAGTGCTTTAGACACTCTTTCTTTCATACAGAAGTAGAAAATGGCCGCTAAGTCAGCTATCTCGCTAACGTTTAGGAAGGGCAAAGTACATGCTCTTGCGCGTTTGAATTAGCCTGTCAAAAGACAGAATCTTGAGTTTATCCAAACACATCAATGCATTTGCTGCAGGGGAAGTCTTTAAACGGATCCTATAAACTGAAGACTAGAAACTAAAGAGTTTTACGGTGTTTTTTTTTTTAATTCTTGAAAGAAAACCGCCGTCTTTAGTGAAATAACAGCAATTGTAAACAAACGTAATTCAGATTATGAGGAAATTTATCGCCGTTCCTCGGGTATCCAAAACCTCGCCCAGTAAAAGCATCACGCGCGTGCTTCTTGAGATTACTTTGATTACAAATCAATTTTTTTTTTTGAAGGCGGGGGGGGGGGGGGGGGGGCGGGGGGGGGGGGGGGTGTTTTCCACCTGGATTGTGATTTGGCGATGAACCCCTTCACTGCTGGACACCGCGAGTGGAGTCCAACTTCAAGAGGCATAGATCCTCATGAGTCCCCGCAGTCGCGGGGACTCATGAGGATCTATGCCTCTTGATGGCTTCATTTGTATCTGTGGTCTCCTTGAGCGATGAGTCATTCCGCGGTGGTTTCGGAAACGTAATTCATTGACACCTGCAGGAAAAAGGGGTAATGTTTCGGCACGGCAACTACCAAAAACCATAATTGACCACCGTTCAGCGTGTCGACAAAACCATCTGCGACCAAACCGATCAGACCACCTTCAAGAAAATCGACCGTGACCATCATGGGTTTCAGTCACTACGTGTGGTGGTCGGTGATTTTGGACCTCGCGACGTCGCGCCGTAGGGTCCACAATCACAGACCTGAGCACACATGGCCGCACCGGACCTTGGCGTCGAAGAGCAATCTCCGACCATACGATTCTTGATTATGATCTTCCCAACTATATCGACCGCGACCGCCTCGACGGCGACCCAATCCGCAAAAGGCCATCGGGCCGACACCGGCCGCCGTTGGACGCGCACGGGTGTGCGCGGGCCAACGGCGGCCAACGTCGGCCCGATGACCTTTTGCGCAATGGGGCCCACGCTCCGTCACATCAACCAAGATCACTAGCCACTAACATATATACAGAATGTCCTGAACCAAGGCAATCTTCAGCCTCACGGCAACTCCTTCATTACTGGCGCCTGGTACAAGAGACAGATCGACTTTGACAGCTCAGAGATAGTAACGCATTACCGATTTTTAAAGGGTAGCGCCTGGTTAGCTTGGCGCCTGTTAAGGCGCCAAGCTAATCAGGCTCAACTCTTGACCGACTGATCACGAGGTCTTTCCACCTACTGAAATCCGTTCCGGAACCGGACAAAAAATATTCAAGACCACCCTTGACCATGGCGACGACAAATTGGGACACCAACATCGATCCCGTCATGCATAGCGGCGAGTGCACGTGTTGGCCTCGCGCCTCGCATGCTGCACGTGCGAGAGCGGCGACGTCTGCGCGTGCCGGATGACCGACATGAGGGCTGAGGCTTGCAGAAGACATCCTCCATCAAACGAAGATAACGTTACCAGGGTATAATAAAGGGCAAAACGTTCCAATTAATATAATACAGAAACCTACCCAGGCTTATTCAACAGAGTTATAGATTTACGGCGTAGTAGTCAGGAAGTAGAGTCAATGTCCAAACTAAACATTAAAAAAAAAACAATTTTTACACGAAAAGCAAGATGCAATGCACTTTGTACGCCTGAGTGGCTCAATAAAATCTTTGCTGGTCTGTGATTTTGGACCTTGCGGTTGAGAAGGGATAAAACTGTGTGCCAGCAGTGGGAGGTGGATAAAGTTGTCTCCAGTTCACACCGAGGGTGGTGACACAAAGGCTGTAATTGGTTAACTCTTTGGGTGTAGGAAGCGCTTTTTTTTTGGGGGGGGGGGGGAGGGAGGGGGCGCGAGGTGATTGCTGAAGGAATCGCCTCGACAAAAAAGCGCTACCGACACTCAAAGAAATAAGTGGGGGAGGGGGAGAAGGGGAGGAGGGGGGGGGGGTAATCATGTTTGTCCTGAAAACATCATCAACCCCGATACAAGTGAATGGACAATGTGATTGTAAAAATGTTAAACTGAGGAAAAAGACTTTTCTACAACAAAACTTTTATCACTCAGGAAACGTATGTTTTTGTCTACCGTTTTAAAAAAAATACAGTAGACTTTGAAATGAGGCTGATCGGAGCGCATTTCGGAGCATGCACATGCCGTTTTTGGCGTGCGAGGCAGAAATTCTGGCAAAGTAAAAAGACAAAAATGACGTCACGTCTAGCAACGCAAACGTTGCTAGAGAACGTCTTTTTGGCGCAAAACAAAGCGCCGTATGTGTGTGTGTGGGTGTGTGTGTGTGTGTGTGTGTGTGTGTGTGTGTGTGTGTGTGTGTGTGTGTGTGTGTGTGTGTGGTGTGTGTGGTGCGTGCGTGTGTGTGTGTGTGTGTGTGTGTGTGTGTGAGGATGTGACAGCGACTAGAGCCCACGTTTGAGGACGGACAAGCTTGAAAATTTAGGATATTGTCCCTAAAAGAATAAACTCGGGACCTTTTTTGACGATGTTTTGATTAAGATGCTCATTGGCGTGAAAATGGCCGTGTCACAAAAACCGGTTGATCTACACTCTAAAACGTTTTCAGTGATAATTAAATATTTTTTGAAAAAATATATTTATCACGTTTTTGGGATTAATTACACGCATTACATGGGTTAATCTTAAAACAATTGAATCTGTTTTTACTAAAACAACAATCTTCTCATTAATAATAGCATGCTTTTTCGTAAACGGTATTTTTTACATAAGTCTACAGTGTGTATCGGCTGTCGGGTACGATTAGGTCAATTGTGACCTGTATGCCCTAGGTGTGAAAATCAGACAGATTTCTGCACCACTTTTTCGGAGTCATTTGTAAAATAGTTAATATAACTTTAATTTGTCTTTTACGGAAAAAAAATATCTTCTCATTAATACCAGCATGAATTTTCATAAACAGTGTTTTCATAAGCCTGCTGTTCGTCCCGGTCCTGGGGGTAGGATTAGGTCAAATTGTGGCCTGTAAGCCCTAGGCGTGAAATCAGCAAGAAAATTGCAAAGTTGATTCTCTGATACGTCAAATGTTATACGTCAAATGACGTAAAGCTTGAAGTGACGTCATTTCGCTGCTCGTGCTATCATTCGGCTTCTTCAGAATAGCTATGCTACGCCAGGAGCTTACGAATGGCGGGAATCGCCGTGTGTCCGTCTTTATTTATGTGTGCCAATGTGTGTGAATCAGAGGGTGGGTAAAGTAGTAGGAGATGGATTCCTGTCGCTACAAGAGCCCACAGAGCAAAGTCTACCGTCTACTACTGAATGGCGAGAAGCGCAGTGTGTCCGTCTTTATTTGTGTGCGCCGACGTGTGTGTTGATCAGAGCTTGGCTTAGAGAGGAGGGAAATGGATCAGCATATTAAACCTAAAAATATGAACAACCCTGAATGTTCCTAAAAGATAAACGCATCTGAGCTCCAAACAATACGGCAGACTTTGGGATGATGAAATCCTCATCTGGTTTTTTTTCTCTGAGAAATCAAGAAAGTTTAATTAACGTTGATTCAAAACCTAGCGACCATCCACAAACACAGAATAAAGTGGGTCTGCAATTAGCCGAGCCCCCGCAAGCATACGGGGGCACATGACGACCTATGTCTCTTGCAAGACCCAGGAGTTGGCTGTGTGAGTGTCAAGAAGGCTGCTGGCACTGTAAGCATAGACACGTGCCTCTTTGTCTCTGGGCCCACTTTACTGGTAATGTCTCTGCCCTGCTGTGCCTTGGAAAGGGCTGCGGGTTCCAGCCTCTTGAGAAACAATGCTTTCAAAAGTCGGTTACGAAGAAGTGAGGAAATTTCTATGGGAGAATTCACACGCACAGAATGACAAAAGTGATTCAAATTGAGTTTTTATACCTTAGATTGTGTCTGACTTGCACTGTAATAGTGATTATAAATAAAGCGTAGTTTAATCCTTCAGCTGTCGGTGGCCATTTTTGTCGCGATGATTCCTGCCGTAGCCATCGCGACAAAAACCGCTACCGACAGCCAAAGAGTTATACTTTGTCTGCTTCCCATAATACAACAATGATTTGAAATTAAGTTTACTTCAGTTTTCATGTGACTGCCATGATACAACAGTGATTTGAAATTAAATTTTACTTGAATTTCGTTTGGCTTTCCGTACGGAAGTCAGACGAAACCAAAGTTAAACTCAACTTCAAATCTATAGGGAGAATCAGCTATAGAGAATACAAATGACAAACGTAAACTACAAATAGAAATCAACCTCTCCGCCCCCCCCCCCCCCCATGCCCAACCAAAAGACCCCCAAAACCATAAAAAAACAACAACACACAAACAAAACAAAACAACACAAAAAACCAACAACAAACAAACAAACAAACAAACAAACAAACTAACTAACAGTGTTACAATGCGTAAAGCTAATGATATATTATGTGATGACACATCTCCTCCTCCCCCGCCCTCCAACCAGCCCCTACACTAATTATACAGCTTTAGCGGCACAAGAGAGAAAAATATATGGGACATTGCGAAAAAGCGTCAGTCGCATTATTTTTTTAGAGGGAGCTGGAGCGACGTGATAGTTCAAGGGTAGTGACCTAAAGGCGCCAAGCCAATCAGTCACTACCCTTGAACTATCACGATCGATCGATTTTTTTGCGGTTGATATATGATTCACACATGTATGAGAAAATTCGGGCGATAAAAATTCCCTGCGGCATGAATTCCCCGTGGGCAGAGGTGGGGGTGGGTGGTTGGGGGGAGGGGGGGAGGTGTTGGGTAGAGTTAGGGATAAGGTGGGGATAAAAAAAAAAAGCTACAATGCACTAGTTCGGCCGTCCTGCGTCCATAATTTGCATGAACAATTAAAGCGCACAACGCCACTTGTATAACAAAGGGGGTTCCCTATATTTGCAAAATTCTTTGGTCTAAATAATGTGTCAGGCTCAAGCTATAGGCTCTAAATGCGTTTCTGCATCCTAAGCCTGACACCCAGTGACGTCCCCCAGATGAGGAACATGATGTAAATCGTAGCTAGGAAGAGGCACAGGTCCTCTTGAGCCCCTAGCGTACAGGGACCCACGATGATCAGTGTATCTCGCATATTGCTGAAGGTCGCCGAAAGAGCCGCTATACGTATTTCTCCAACGTAAACTGAATGCACAATGACCTCCCTCAATTGAGCAATATTGTAGCAAGAAGCATTAATCCTCGTGAGCACTCGCCTTCCGGCTGGTGCTCATGAGGATCTATGTCTCTTGGAGATGGGTGGGTTCTGCTGAAAGAGTTTTCTGGTCCGGTTGTTTATCTCGGGACAACATTTTCTGCTAGTTGTTCTTCAGGGCTGCGCGAGTATTTTGTCAAGGTAATTTCTCCCATATTAACCCTTTTAGTCCAATTTGCATCAGGAATGTCCGACAGGTACGAAGTATCATCGTGCTGTACAAAGTGTCAATATGCTCAGCTAATTGTCAGAATGTGAGCAACACGAAACATCGGTCTGTATTCATGTCAATACGGGCTGAACGTTGCCTTGGTTTTTAAGTTTCTCTGCTAGAGGCGCCGGCATGGGAAACACTCTGAGAAATTGGAGCTCACTTCAGTGTCAAGCAATTTGTAGATATATGTACTGATATGTGACTTTGGACTTTACGTCCTCGAGTCGTAAGCTACACAATCACAGACCAGCGGTGTTCCTTCTGTGTTGAACTCACGGACAATACAATACAATACAATACAATACAATACAATACAATACAATACAATACAATACAATACTTTATTAATCCCTCTTGGGGAAATTTGCTGTCTGCCCATACAACACATGGCATCATCATTCACGCATTGAAATAATTAAATAACCCCTAACTCTCAATTAAAGAGATGAACTGTAACAGACGTATTGTTACCTGTGTAACACTCTTGGCATCAGAAACACTTATGGTGGATTCCACCTGTGCTTCTGGTGTCAGCAATGTTGCAGTGAACTACTAAAAAGGCTAGAACTAAAGAACTAAAGAATGTTGACAGACACTATCTACTGATATTACTGTTGAAGAGGGTAACAGCGTGAGGGACAAAAGAGTTGGCATCACGTGATGTACTACTTTAGGGTGCTCGAAGTCTGCCACTTCGTTCGATACGTCTGCTGTCAAATTCATATCTAAGTGGATGTATCTGGTCATCAAGAATGTCGGCCAGCTTGTTTGTAATCCGCCTGTTGTACAGTGCGTCCAAAGTATCCTGTGCCCCACCAATCAACCCGCCCCCTTTCAGGATTACTTTGTTAAGACGATCTTGATCTCTTTTACATAAATTTCTACCCTAGCACGTCAGTCCAAAAGTTAGAACGCTAACAATACTGGAGCAGTAAAACATCTGTAAAGCTGAGTGCTTACATTAAATGATCTGAGCTTTCGCAAACAGTAACGACGGGTATGCGTTTTTTTTTCACAATAGCATCTGTGTTTTGTTTCCAGTACTCTTCACCTTTAGGACACCGCGGACTCGAAAGACTGTTCGCGACCAAATCTAGCCTGTCACCCTGCGGCCAAATATTAACATTTCAAAATTTCTGGGGATGTCTCTTTAACTATGAAAGATCATGTCAAGGGTAGTGCCTGATTAGCTTGGCGCCTAGGCGCCAAGCTAATCAGGCACAACCCTTGAGCTCTCAAGGCGTGCAATGTTACTACGTCACGCCTATCAGCAAGCATGGTCGATCTTTCCTTCACGGTGTCCATTGATGGCGAAAGAAACAGATTAGATGAAATTTAACACACATTTGATCACATGACCTAACTTGCGAAATTGTGTCTGTTTCCACGGAATAAGAAAAAGTGTGTGAACATTTAACGGGGATTTGAAAGCGTGATGGAGAAAATATATGGGCTAAAATGCGATTGAACTCCTCAGAAAATTACATTTGTAAAGACGGACTGTAAAGCAGTTAGCAAGAAGAACAAGCAGCAAGCAATTTGAAATAAGATTTTGTCTCGCAGATACAAATTCTCATTATCTGCTTTTTGTTTTGTTCGTCGCTTGAGCATTCTATGTAATAGTTAAATCGACCAGAGTTAATGTCAATGCTAAAGTAGGTCAGTTTCATTCTCGGGGCAAAAAGGCCGGGACACTGGGCTGATTGGTAATTGCTAATGGCATAATGACAATTTTACACGTCCGAGTTGAATGACGTCAAGACCGTAAAAGCGACAAAATGAAAAGCTGTATGTGTTTGTAAGAGTTAGGTAGCACCCTGCCAATATGCAACGGTTTTAACTCATTCAGCCCCGACAC
Organism: Semisulcospira habei; assembly: GCA_036245525.1. Taxonomy (NCBI): domain Eukaryota; kingdom Metazoa; phylum Mollusca; class Gastropoda; family Semisulcospiridae; genus Semisulcospira; species Semisulcospira habei. The sequence continues at coordinate 73,022,913 of BTPG01000004.1, read as the reverse complement.
ACCTCAGCAAGACATGGATCAAGCATGATAGTTCAAGGGTGGTGCCAGAATAGCTTGGCGCCCATAGGCACCAAGCTATTTTGGCACCTCCCTTGAACTGTCATGTTCGACCTGTCCCTAGAATTGTAATGCAGTCCTTCAATTATGTCTCTAGAATTGTAATACGGGCCAAAGTCCTTTCTCTCTCTAGAATTGTAATACAGTCCTTCAGAGGGCAACTTCGAAATTTGGGGATTTCGGTCCTGGTGTAGAATGTGTTAATGATGAATTTGTCAGACCTATAAATTAAATTTCTCAGTTCTTCCCTGCAATGACAGTGATTATACATAAAAATACAATCCCAGCAAAGGCAGAAACACACTTAGGAAAGGACAATTGCAACACAGCTGCATTACAATTTTCGTGTTAAACCGCTTTTTTTTTTAAAAATGGACAGCGTGTTTCCTTCTCTGTTTGCATCTAACCTCTTAGGCTGATTTTGTAAAATTTGCTTATTGTCCTACGAAGGCTAAATTACTGATTAGGAGATAGATCAACTGTTTTAGTTCAAGGGTGGTGCCAGCATAGCTTGGCGCCTGAGGCGCCAAGCTATGCTAGCACCACCCTTGAACTATCAATCAATTTTGTTTCAAGCAATGGGTGCATCAGGATGAAAAGGGTTAACACACTCGACAGGTGCCTTTCTGGTCTGGTTAGACATTGTGCCTGGGAACCATTCGGATTTCCTTAGCTTATCACCAGTTGAATCTGCGATGATTTATAATAAATAATAATAATTACGGTATTTATAATGCGCTTATCTTATAATAATTATAACTCTAAGCGCGCACTCACACACGCATGCGCACGCTTTAGACAATGACTCACGTAACACAAATAGTGAAGATACATTAGGACGGTCAGCTTGGGCTGGGGAGTGTGGTGATATAGTGCTAGAACTGTTGAAAGAGATGAGTTTTGAGGGCAGACTGGAAGGAGGAGAGCGAGTGTTTCTGACGGAGAGAGAGAGTGGGAGAGTGTTCCAGGTGGTTGGACCGTATACTGAGAAAGAGCGGGGGCCGAAAGTGCTGAGTTTGGTGCGGGGGATGAGGAGGCGGAGAGGGTCAGAGGCGGAGCGGAGGGAGCGGGTAGGAGTGTAAGGGTGAAGTAAGTTGGAGAGATACGCAGGAGCGTAGTTGTTCAGGGATTTGTAGCAGAGAGACAGAATTTTGTATAGGATGCGTTGGGGGATAGGGAGCCAGTGAAGGAGCTTGAGCAGGGGAGTGATGTGGTCGGATTTTTTCTTTCTGAGGACGAGGCGGGCAGCATTGTTCTGGACGCGCTGGAGAGTGAGAGTGGTGGAGTGAGGAAGGCCAGAAAGGAGAGAGTTGCAGTAGTCGATGCGAGATAAGATGAGAGAGACAGCGAGTTTGGTGGCAGCTTCGGTAGTGAGGTATTTTCTGATCTGACTGATGCGGCGGAGGTGGAAA
>BTPG01000004.1:72996444-73016444 GCA_036245525.1 Semisulcospira habei | reverse complement strand
GTGGGGACAGCATCAGACTGACGAGTCTCTATATCACCCGCACCCCCCCCCCCACTTCATCCCCCTCCTCCCGCCCAATCCACCCAACTTTCCGTAGGGGGGTATGGGTTTAAAATTGTGTACGACTACAGCATTTGGATTTTTCGTGCTTTCATCGTGACTCTGAAAGATCCTTGATTTGTGATTCGTAAAATAAAATGTCAGATCAGTCCTAATTTACGTAATTCGCGATTGACAACACAAAGTCTTCGTGACGCTGTGGTAGCAATCCCCCCCCCCCCAACACACACACACACACACACACATAACGCCCTCTTCCTCTTCCCCCTCCTATACTCCCTCTCAGACCTTTAGTTCATTCCGCGGTCTCTCTCAGTCTCCTGTCCCGCTACCAGCATCCCGTCATGACAGGCAAACGCCGACCTTCAGGCAATCAGGGAACCCAGTGCACGAAAGGTCGTAGGGTCGAAGTCAGTCGGCGGCAGTTGGCCCGCGCACCTGCATAACTTTAGAATGTGGGGATTTGGTACCTGGGATACAATGAGTTAAGGTTGCCGGTTCCGAACCAGACAGATGACATAAGTACTATGTCTACGTGAAGGTGTGTGATCACATTCTCGTTTGATTTTCTTCAAATAAGGTAAATATTACACTGGACATTTTATGTTAAATGAATTTTCATCCGATAGTTGGCATATGATACTTGCGACATAGGCTGTCAGCTGTACCGCATTTCAGAGATTTTGAACGAAAACTCTTTCGCAGGCAGTCGAGGTCATCTTTATGTTTTAGTTTTTATGAGGAAGGGGGGGGGGGGGAGGGAGGGTGTGTGTGGAAAGGGGTGGAGGGGGGAGAGGGGTGGGTGGGTTGGGTGGGTGGTGGCAGACGGCAGGGATACTTGTATTCTTAACTGCGGTAATAATGAGTAGACTTTGTCTTGCTGGTCATTGAGTTTCGTCAAGATGATAGCAAAGTGTCCCAAAATGTCATGATAACTGCATAAAACAAAGCTTCGAACATGTCACGCTACAGGATCCGAATCTCAGATAAACTTAAAAACAACACGCAAGCAATGACAACAACAAGAACAACTGAAAAATCGACAAAAACGCAAGCAAGCAAACAAAAAACACTCCACCGTTTCAACGGCAATCTATTAATGAAGGTGAAATATAAGCTCGCGCGGAGCGTGGTCTCGTGACATGATGCCATCTCGGCCGCCGTCTCTCTGAATATCGTCTGCAAACGCCTCCACCGAAAGAGGCATAGCTCATCATGAGCGTCAGCCTGCAGGGGCTCATGATGAGCTATGCTTCCATCCGATGTTAATCATACTTATTCTCGTCTGCGTTTCGCAGACACAGGACGTCCTCTGGTTGTCGTCCGCTTGTGACTGGCGTCTCAGTGCTTCTTCTGCTGCTCACAAACCGTGACCGGCTAACCGACACAACTAAACACCGGTCCTGGCTGACTCGTGATGCATGTGCAGCTGGCACGGTGACTCAGTGGGTGCAGGGAGCAAGTCAGTTATGTGAATTTGGGGTCAATGAGTGTGTAAAATGGGGTTTATTTAAGATAATTAAAAATATGAAACTGGAGCAAGACTGGATCCATTCCGGCTCTCTTTAAATAAACATAAAAATTAGATAAATAAACAGTGGACGAAATTAACTAATTTCTTTTGAAAACAAATGTGTATTGTCACAGTACGACCATATGCAAACAGCACGAAGAGAAACTCACAGGCCTTATGTCCACTGCAGTTCATGACGTAAAGCATACAAGCGGTGGAAGGCCCAGCGTGCCCGATATGTTACTTACCACTTTTCCACTTTTCAGAATCCACACTGGCCTCCCCTTCTTTTTCTTTGAGAGGGCCCGAACCGTCTCTCCCGCCATCACCCCCCCCCCCCCCTCCTATCCCCTTCCCGGCTCCTGCGGCACTGAGAAAGTTTCCATACTCTTCATTTTAACGTCGAGAATCAGTCAACAAACCTCTTTTCCCACAGACAGGAAATTTCATTTGAACCTTGCAGCATCCGGATATGTGGCGTAAAGCCCGTATCAAAATGCAACACGTATGGAATGTGTTAATTTTGTCCAGTGCAGTAACTATCGTCAAATATTGGACCCTATAATCTAGAAGACAAAGTGCCCATGCCTCAAAGAGTTCCACTCTTCTTTGAGTTACTGGTCTAATGCAGCTTGAAATAACCAGGCTTAACTCATTCTACCCCAACACCGAAATCCCCAAATTTTGCCGTCGTTCTCTGAAGACTGCATTGCAGTGCAGGACACTGATCGACCATGATAGTTCAAGGGTGATGCCAGAATAGCTTGGCACCCATGGGCGCCAAGCTATTCTGGCATCACCCTTGAACTATCATGGTCGATCCTTATCTTGCTGTGGTGTGTCTGGGGTAGAATGAGTTAAAGGGGTCCACATTTCTCAAACTGCCCAGTGCAGTTCAACGCAACCAAGTCAAAGTAGAATATATCAGTTCTCCGCTCATCAGCGGAAATATGATTCTTTCACGATTATCTGTTCATCGAGCGGTGATATAGAAAAAAATCCCTTCTTTATTCTCCCTTCCCCTATACCCGTCCCCCTCCCCCCCCCCCGGCCCCCCACACACACACCGGCATTTCTATGTGCAAGAGGCATAGATTCTCGCGGGTCCCTGCGACTGCAGGGGCTCACGAGAATCTATGCTTCTTGCTGACAGAACTTTGCCCCATTTACATGCTCCTTTGAGCGACTGAACCATCGAGAACGGTCTAAATGTACTTCAGACTCAGCCTGGGGCTCGCGAAAGCCCACCATCTTCCGGGCACAGATTTGTCCATGTACATCATCACTAGTCGTAGAGGACGGCCTGAATGTACGCATTAGACATCGCAGTCCTGATACCCATTGCGCGGAAAAGTTCAGTCTCGGGACGACGTCAGCTCGCTGTGGCCCGCGCAAGAGCCTGACATCGGCCCGCGGACCCCTTTTTTCTAACCTCATACAACTTAGGTCGGCAATGGCGGTCAGACACGAGTTTAGAACATTAATCGGAAGTCTGAGGCTTTCACAGACAAACGGATTGTAAAGATGTGCTTCGAATTACAAGATAAAGGAGTCCAATTGATTCGCGGATGAGGCAGCAAATTACTCCTCGGAGACTTGACTTGTACGGCCTGTCGTCCAGAACTTTCTATTATCCATAACAGGCATAGATTCTCATGAGCTCCTATCAGCTAGAGGCATATATTCTCATGAGCCCCTGGTGTTAATGAAAATCTATGTCCGTTTCTTGCCGTGATTTGCTTTAGTCGAGGTTCAACTTGAGGATGTGTGTTTCGGTTTACACACGAAGAGAATGTAAACCCCGTTCCTGCCCTTTCTGTCAACAAGGGGCATAGATCCTCTTGAGTCCCTGCAGTTGCAGGGACTCATGAGAATCTATGCCTCTTGCTGACTGAGACAGTGTTCAGATCGGCCCCTGAAATTGAGGATCTTATTCCGTTTCAGCGAAGACATTGAACACAATGCCGAAATCGCATGGTGCATCAGCAAGAGGCGCGCATTCTCACGAACCCCTTGCATTCGTAAAGAGCTCATGAGAATCTGTGTCTCTTGCTGACAGAATTTTTTGCTCAAAACGACCCTCAAAATGAGGGTGTTGCTGAGGCCGGGTGTTGTTTCGCTTAAAACGAACAACTGTTATTAAGTCGACATTAGTATGAGTCAATTGTAATTTTATCCGAATCCACTTTGACAACAAACATCGAAGACGAAACACCCAGAGAGCAAATTATTCCTCAGACCGATATCAGAACTAATGCATTTTAACCGCTTTGACACCCAACTATCGGAGACTTAAAACTGACCCCCCTCCTCCGTGTCTGCGACCTAGCGGCATCATGCAGTAAGGTCCACAATCACAGATCAGTCTAGAGCCGTAAGATCCAGCAACACAGACCCGCACAGTAAGCAGTATTAGCTAACTTTAGCTGAAGAGCGTGACAAAGATTTATACTTGTTGGAGTTTTAAAAAAAAAAAGTGTCATTTAGATCCAGGTTTCTCAGGAGAAGTAGTTTTTATCTGATTAGTCACTTGCACGGGTCGGCGAAGATGTGTGCGCTGGTCTGTGATTTGGCACCTTACTGCTTTCAGCCCTAAGGTCCAAAATCACAGACCAGCACACCGTGATTGATTAAAAAAAGTAGCCTAACTTTGAATGATTTATACATGGCTGTACAAACTCAGTATTGGTGTACATCAGCACCCATTATGTGCCTTTCAGTGCCTACGGTGATGTATTTTTTTTAGACATGTGTCCCTCAAAAGGAGTAGATCAGCACAGTTTCCATGTGCGGCTTTCAGTGGGCTAAGGAGAAAGCTTGCGGTTAGAACCATGAATCGGGATGCGGAAGTGACGTGATGCGCGCGCATTGTCACCTGGGACTAGGGCGACAGTCTTCGGAGATTCGAAGCCTTTTAGAAAACAGGCACGTCTCAAACTTCAAAAGATGGCTTATGAGAAAAACGGTTTCTAATCTCAGTGCCCGTAATAACGAGAGAGTACGCGCGCGCGCGCGCGCGCGCGACAGAGAGAGAGAGAGAGAGAGAGAGAGAGAGAGAGAGAGAGAGAGAGAGAGAGAGAGAGAGAGAGAGAGATGATGATGATGATGATGAAACGTTTTATTGACAGGATAAGGTTTTAGGCGAAACGCCTCTCTTACAAACTGTCCTGTTAGAAAAGAAATATTAACAGCAAAGAGTAAGAAACACAATAACACAATAAATCGAAACATGAAGAAATAAACTGGAAAAAAGCAATGCAAATAATGCGTACACATATCAATAATAGTGAATAATAATTATATATATATATATATATATATATATATATATATATATATATATATATATATATATATATATATATATATATATATATATATATATATATATATATATATACACACACATACACACACACACACACACACATATAAGTAGTCCGTTCAGGTAGTAAGTTACTGTAACAAGATGTTATATAAACGAGTTTTGAAGGTTCTAGAATTAGAAATAGATTTAATTTGGGGTGGTAGTTTGTTCCAGGCTTTGGCACCTGAGAACGAAAGGCTGGTTTTATATATATCGAGCCTGGCCCTTGGTAGCTGTAACAAACTGTTCCTCGTGTTTTGTCTTTGACTATCCAAAAATAACATACGAAGGTAAGATGGGGTTTTATGGTGAAGAATTTTATGCATAAGTATGCATCGATTAAATGTGAACTGTTTGTTTAGGTTTAGCAGTCGGATGGTTCTAAACTTTTCGTCGGTGGGAGAGGGACCAGGCACAGTTAACTTTACCCCTCGACGGTACAATGAGTTAAGTTTCTTTAAATGTACGTCACTGCATCCATCCCAGATAGTGGAGCAGTAATCACAGTGTGTCTTAATATGGGCATGGAGAAAGAGTCTTCTAGTCTCAGTGTTAACTATTTGACTTAGTTTTGATAGCAGGAATAGATTTTTAGATATTGTTTTGCAGGTGTTTTCGATATGTGGTTCCCAGCTGAGCTGGTTATCTACTGTGACTCCAAGCAAACGGTGTTTTTTAACTTGATCAAGGGGCTCAGAGTTCAGGTATAATGTTAAGGGCAGGAGACCACGTTGATGTTTTTGGCGTGAAGTAATTAACATACTCTTTGTCTTTTGGACACTAATTATCATATGATTATGTTGGCACCAGCTTGAAACCTCATCAAGACTTTGCTGGAGAACTTCGTTTATTTTTGGCAATTCGCTGTTTGATGTATGTATGGTAGTGTCATCAGCAAATAAGTCACACGTTGCATCGGGATGTGAGATAGAGAATGGTAAATCATTGATAAATATGTTGAATAACAATGGGCCCAAAATTGACCCCTGAGGAACACCACACGTTACTAAACCTTCACTCGAGTAATTACCATGAAGCAAAACTTTCTGTCTTCTGTCACTTAGATAGGATGATATGAGATGTACGGTATTGGAATCGATGTGATACATCGGTAATTTTTTTAATAAGATAGAGTGGTTGACTAAATCAAAAGCTTTTTTAAGGTCAAGAAAAACTGCACCTGATAACTGAGAATTATTAATGGCTGTAAGCCATTTATCAATTATATGTATAAGGGCAGTTTGGCAAGAGTGCTGCGGGCGAAACCCAGACTGCATTTTACTGAGTAGACAGTTCTGTTCTAGAAAATTTTGCAGATGTGTATGGATATGTTTTTCAATAGGTTTTGAGATAACTGGTAGAATGGAGATAGGTCTATAATCATTCAATGAGTTTAAGTTTTTGCTTTTGGGAAGGGGAATGACCTTAGCTGTTTTTAACTCATCAGGGAAAATATTTCTTTGAATAGAAAGATTGTAAATGAACGTTAGAGACTCAACTATGTAGGGCAGAGCTATTTTAAGAATTTCGCAACTGATGCCATCTGAACCACATGACCTCTTTTTCATATTAGATATATATACCCACGTCAAAAACAGTCATTGGGGGGAGTGAGAAAACACAACCAGCAGTATTGTTACTGTGAAATCGTAGTTGCTCAGAACATTGGTATTTCGCAGGATCATTTGTATTAGTGCGTGCTAAAGTCTCAGCTATACTAAGAAAGTGGGTATTGAAGGTATCTGCAGTGAGCTCAGGTGCAATGTTCATGTCTCTGTGATTGTGACCTTTAGTAAAGGTGTTGATAACTTGCCAAACAGAGCGCAGGTCCTTGCCGTCTGCAATGATCTGTTCAGCATGTTGTCTTTGAGCTTTTCGGACCAAAGATTTGACAAAATTTCTTTGCTTTTTATAGTCAACAAATTTCTTTTCTTTCTTAAGTGTATCTCTGAGTTGCATGGCTGCTTTTATTTCTCCAGTTAGCCATTCAGGAATTGTGGGATGTTTGACACGTTTTGTTCGCACTGGGGCATGTTTATCTAGAACACCGAGGAACAGTTCATACCAGCGGGTGAGGGCTTCATTTGGGTCATTGTAATTTAACACATCATTAAATGGGGTATTGGATAAGTCATAGAGAAAGGCATTCTGGTTAAATTTTTTGAAAGACCTGTAAATAATAGTAGTATGCCCTGTGCAAGATTTCTTAGCTAATTTGGCAGACAGCGAGAAAGATACTGGGAAGTGATCACTGATAGAAAAATTGAGAACATGGACATTATTAACAGCATTTACATTTGTAGTATAGATATGGTCTATCATTGTCGCAGAAGATGAAGTAACTCGTGTGGGCGACTGAATAACTTGTGTTAAACCAAGAAAAGAGATCATTGAATTCCATGAAGAGTAACAGTCTTTTAACAAATCAACATTAAAATCACCTAGGATATGTATATCACCCCTGCATTTCTGTACTGTGTCAATCATTGATTCAAAGTCATCAAGCCATGCCACTGTGGCCGCTGGATTTCTATAAATAAACCCTACAAGAACGGGTGATGACTTCGATGTTTTTATTTCCAACCACATGCATTCAATTTGCTTTGATTCTAGGTCAAGTCTTCTAGTCACATATTGAATTATAGAGTCATGTATGTATATTACTATGCCAGTTTGGCCTAGAACAGTGGCATCACGACGTAGAGTAGCAAAATTAGGTATGGAGATTGCCTGATCACTGATATTGTCTGTCAGGCGGGATTCAGTGAAGCCAAAGATATGAAATTGTGATGGCTGATTTAAGAGAATAGTGATGTCAGGTATTTTGCGGCAGAGATGATACACATTAAGGTGGCCAATGTTCAAGAGACGATCTGGGTTGTTGGTATTTGGTGACATCTGTCTTTCTGACTACAGGATAATGGGAGAAAAAAGAAACTGGTTGCACTTGTGAAATAACAAGAGAATGAGAAAGTAAAGTTAAATAACCGAAGCTAAATACCCGATAACAGGTTTAACACGAACGATCTAATGTATGCAATAAGTAATAAGAGAGAGAGAGAGAGAGAGAGAGAGAGAGAGAGAGAGAGAGAGAGAGAGAGAGAGAGAGAGAGAGAGAGAGAGAGAGAGAGAGAGAGAGAGAGAGAGAGAGAGAGAGAGAGAGATTTATCCACAGGAAAGTGTCCTTTAAGGGATTTTCGCACGAGGGACTCTGACCGCATTAAAGATCTCATTTACAGGGTATTATTTCTGTCTGGTTTCACTCGCTGCCATCCTTTCCACAACTTGCGTTCTAAACCCCAAGAAATATAACGTCAGTTGCTGCCTCTTTTCCTTCTGATGACTACTGTGGGAGGTGGATCGACAGCCAAATTAGCACCGGGAGCGGTCGACCTTTACAGCTCAAGTGTGGTGAAGATTACTTTGGAAATAGTGAGCAGCAAGTTACGTCTTCAATTTCTTCCGGTACGAAGGGTGGTGGAGGAGAGATCGACGTATGGACTGGCGCCGAAAGCGGACGTCTACCTGTAATATCTCAAGAGCAGTGCTTGATTACCTTGGCGCCTGGAGGCGTCAAGCTAACCAAGCACAGCCCTTGAGCTATGACTGTTCTGACTCGAGGTCGACAATTATCCCACATCTGTTATTTAGATAGCAAAAGACTTTTCCAGGAGTGTAACTGCTAACCAACTGTCCCTCTGCATTTTATTTATTTATTATTTTTTTTTTTTTGCGTGAGGCTGAAATTAGCTGAAAACAAAGCCGTTGGAACTATGACAGGCAGATGCTGGCTATTGAAAATTACGTGCGGCCCGACCCTGAAAGCTGAAGCATCGTGGCTCAGCTTTCAGCATGTTCCCTTCATTTGACAGCTTAGTTTTGGTGAGCACTACTTCGGTCTGTCACGGTTGTTTCCATATCACCGAGAAGAAGGATCTTTGATCCGAAAAGTCGTGTTTCATTTTTCTAACTTAAAGGGTTTTCAACCTCTATTTTCTGTTTTCCTATCACGGTCGCGGTTCGGGTTTTTTTTTCCTCGGGAATTTTATTTTACATCTTAACCCCTTCGCTGCCGGTGATCACAAATTTCGCGTCTGTAACCAATACACGCTGACAGAAATTCGCGTGATGAAACGGATGTAAACAAAACGTTAAACGTTCATAGGGTTTATATAGGGTTGACGTCTTGTGTCCACCAAGAAGCTGATTTCAAACTGAGACCGGGGAGGGGGGTGGGGGCGCGGGGGGGGGGGGGGGGAGAGGGGGGAGGGAGGAGGCTAGGGTGTGTGCACCGAATAGGGTCTGAACACATTTTGACCCCAGCTGGATTTGAACCCTCGACCTTTCGGACGAGAGTCGCACGTTCTACCACCCAGCCACCCAGCTCTCCTAAATGTAAACTGGACCAAAAGTAGACATAGAGAACATAGACTAACAAGAGGCATAAATCCTCATGCCTCTTGTTAGTCCTTTATGAAAAAGGGGTCAACAGTCATGGGGTTAACTGTGAATGCTGTGGCTTTGCACGTGAAAGAGCCGCTTCCGAAAGAGGCCTGCAAAAGAGACAGGTGGAGAGGATTACTCTTCTCACATGAATTCACTGAGAAGTTTCAACTCGCAAACTCACCCAAGCGTAACCGATTCCTCCTGCTTCAAGAAGCCGGGCATTATGCCAAATGTCAAGAACGTCATGCAAGAAAAAATCCTCATTGTGTTAGCTGTCATAAGCACTTAGGAGATTTACGCCGGCAATTGTCAAAACCAGTTCTTTTGTTTTTCTTTTTTTTTTTTGTGGGAGTGGGGGGGGGGGGGGGGGGGAGGGTGGGAGGGGAATGGTGGGGTTGTTGTTTCGGTGATGACAAGATGCGGGCGTGCACGCTGCGTGCTGGTCTGTGATTTTGGACTTTACGTCTCGAAGGGGTAAGGTCTCAAATCACAGAACAGCAAGCTCGATTCGACAGTTTGACAGTTTTTGTCATTTTTGGGGGGTTGCCTTATGACGGTTAAATTTTTTGGGCACGCATGTTGCGTGTGTGCGTGCATGCGTGCGTGTCTGTGTGTGTGTGGGGGGGGTGGGGGCAGGGAGGGACCAGGGTGGGCAGGGGGGGGGGGAGGCGTGGGTGGGAAGGAAGGGGGGGGGGGTGATGCAGGGGAGGTGGGTGATGAAAGATAAAATGAAAGAAAAGAGTTACATAATAGTTTTACTATTAAGGGTTGGTTGGTTGTACATTGCTTAACGTCCCGACAGCAACAAGACTTTCTCAGACGTGCCTATCGCTGCTTGTGTAAAAAAAAAAAAAAATCCAACTAAACAGAATATTGAATGTATGTCGCGAACCGGTCTAATATGCGAAATAAACGTAAGGACGCTGCACCTTCAAGCTAATTTATCGTACACTAGTTTACAAAAAATAGTAAACAACCATCACAGTTACAAAGTATGTACGGGGAAATGATACATAAAAATCGCATTAACCGCAAACACATACCTTAACCATCTTAATCCCGCGGCCGCATTTCCACAATTTTGGAGGCATTGCCTACGACTTTGTACCAGTTGTAGGAGATGGATTTATCATGATAATTCAAGGATAGTGCCAGACGAGCTTCGCGCCTGAAGGCGCCAAGCTCATCTTGCGCTACCCTTGAATTATCATGATCAATCCATATCCTGCTGCAGGGCTTTGGGGCTAAATGTGTTAATATCATCTGTTAGGAGACCAGTTAGCAACACACATCCAATATCAAGACAACAGGCAGAGCAGACAGTAGGGAGAACTATATAAAAAAAATAAAATTAAAATACAGGTGAATGGACCAAGAGTTGACAGAAACGTAAGCCTCAGATGTGGGGCTGGCCAGGGTGACCTTTACTATAAAGGGGTGCAACTTACCGACTTTCCTTTCTATAAAGGGGCTCAACCTGTTTGTGACCTGATTCTAATTTAGAATTAACCCATTTAGCCCCGGGACCCCGCTGCAGCTTGGCGCCTCTAGTTCGGCATCTGGCACTACCCTTGAATTATCATGATCAATCCATCTCCTACAACTGGTACAGTAGTCGTTAGACAACACCTCCAAAAGTTTGGAAATGCGGACGTGTGGTTAAAAGGGTTAAATCGTGTTTTGGCTGATCAAACAAACAGTACGGGTCTTGAACCTGCGATCATTGTCTGTTTAAATCGGAGTTTCGTGTCGTGTCGTTCCGTTTTTTCTTCCTCTGTCTCGATCAAAATCGCTTTTGGGTTGCTTAGTAACAGTTTGTCCCTGCAGTCCATAATCTCTCCTCTACTAAAATTCACTCTTGTCAAAATCATTATTTGGAGCTCACGGCAGCGTTTGACAAGGGACGTTACGCACTCGAAAGACAGGCTGAAAGGAGAGAGTGATCGCCCCCATCAAGTCGCACGCCCGTGTCAACACGTCACCAGGGGGCAGTGCCAACAATAACGCCACGCGGCCGATCGTGTCCGAGATAAAGGGAGGTAATATCTTCCGCCGCGTGGTTACCCGGATCAGAAATGGCCGGTGTTTGATAGCATCATGGCAACATCTTGCCTTGCAAAGTACAGCTGTACATTACAGACTTCTGCGGCCACGAAAATGACTCGCCCACAACTGAGCGGCATAGGTCCTCATGACCCCGCATTCAAGTCATATGCGGGGTCACTGATGAGGATCTATGCCGCTTGACGGATCTATCGGTCAGTCTCCTCAGTGCTGGCCCCATTACGTTTATATCGTGAAACTTTATAACACAGAACTCGAGCCGTGATTTCGTAGAATCTACATTGTAATGTCAGCACAGGTACACAATCATTGTCAATGCGTTCCGCTGCGGGGGCACATGCAAATCTAGCCTCTTGCTGACACTTCAGTCTTTTTCACATCTCAGCGGGGTTGAGTTGGGTAGTGAAGGAGAGGCCGGCGGAGGTGATATAGTCTGAGACTGATATTGGACGACTATGTCCATTTATCACCTGTGTAATGGGTCATTTTACACGTGGTTTCAGAACCGACGTCTCCTTTGAAACGTAGATCAAATGCACCAGCTGGTAGCGTCTCTCCTCCCCTCTCCCCCCTCCCCCTTCCTTCCCCTCCCCCTCCCCCCACTCCCACCCCCATCTCCATTACGGCCAGCATTCCGGGTCATAGATCCGTCTTCACTGTGTCTGCAAAATTATGAGCTTTGAAATCAGAGAAATGACATGAGCATGACATTAAAAAGCTCAGACACGGACTTATTTGTTAATAGAGTTTCTGTGACATGCATGTCTTAGGTTTATTTTGATGAATTATCGGCTGACCGACACTACGTGTAATCCATTTAGCCCCGACGCATTACAACACGACCATGTTAATTCAAGGGTAGTGCCAGATTAGCTTGGCGCCTGATGGCGCCAAGCTAGTCTGACACTACTCTTGAATTAGCATGGTCGGTCGATCTCCTGCATCTGGTACGCAGTCTTTAGGCGGCCTTTGGGTTAAATGGGTCAATGGACCTTCAATATTATTTTTTTATTTTTCACATACAGTGTATTCTCGTCCCGAGTAGGTCTTTTTATTTTTGTTTTGCCGTCGGAACGTTTAACAAAAACCAACCAAACAACCCAACCAACCAACAAACGTGAAAGCAGATTCGATCCAACGGAAGGACAGCATTGCCTCTTTCACATCGCTGTACATAACGCAAGACATTGGCTTTCAGCGTTGCAAAGAGCGCTTGTGCAAGAGGCCAACCTGCCGCAGTAAAACGTGGGTTCCATAAAATGAACTCTCTCTCTCTCTCTCTCTCTCTCTCTCTCTCTCTCTCTCTCTCTCTCTCTCTCTCTCTCTCTCTCTCTGCGCACCTATTCTTTTATTCTTGGAAAATAAAGTTTCATTTCATTTCTTTCTCTCTCTCTCTCTCTCTCTCTCTCTCTCTCTCTCTCTCTCTCTCTCTCTCTCTCTCTCTCTCTCTTAAAAGGCCCAGGTAAATCAAAGTGGCAGAGTCGCAGTGTGCCTGAATTGATCAGTGTTGAGGTCGTACTCCATATGCAATAGTTGTCCCTGCCCCCCATAACCCGCCCGTCAGGGCCGTCCATTATCACTTCGGTGCCGCGGACGTTAAACCCCGAACTAACCAACCAGTCTCTGTCTCTGTCTGTCTCTGTCTGTCTCTGTCTCTCTCTGTCTCTATCTCTGTCTCTCTCTCTGTCTCTGTCTCTCTGTCTCTCTCTCTCTCTCTCTCTCTCTCTCTCTCTCTCTCTCTCTCTCTCTCTCTCTCTCTCTCTCTCTCTCTCTCATATTCTAAATTTTTAATATGCCTCATCACCATTCACATTGCATTGTTTCAAGCTTCTAATAACCTGTCATCCTTGCAGGTGGGTTCTTCATACCTGGCTCACTGAAAACAATGAAAGGTGTTACCGTTTTAACCAGCTACACGCACTTGATCAGTCGCACGCTTCAAGCTCCACACCTCCCCGGCCCGTCTGAGGAACAGCCAGAGACAAAGCTCGTCAGCAAGAAGCATAGAGTCTCATGTTCCCCTGCATCGCAGGGGCTCATGAGAATCTATGCCACTTGCAGATGGATGTACCCGGTTGAGTGTTGCTTCCTTCCTTCCTTTAAAATTTCACCTGCCGAGAACCACTTGTGTCGCGCCCGATTGCTGTAAACGGAGTTGGGCCTGACACGGCCTGCTGTTTCCATGTGTGTCAATTCAGTATAACTTTTCTAACTGTTCTCTTAACCCCTTCGCAGTCGAGGAACAGTGCACACGACTAAATCAACCGCAAGAGACATAGATCCTCATGAGCCCCCGATGTCGCGGGGACTCATGAGGATCTATGTCTCTTGCTGAGACCAGTTTGTGTTCATGTTCCCTGGACGGTTCTGGCCATCTGGGCGCTGAATGAGCAAACATTTCAGAAACAAAACAGGCGTCCACGGACACTGAAGGGGTTAAAGATACTGTTCCGGAAGTTTGGGGAAACCAGATCGTCTAACGCATTTGCCAGCGGTGCAATGGGATGCCCACTTTAAAAAACACCAGCCAGAAACAGTTTCGAGTCATAATTGTAATAAGTTAATTCACCAAATCTCTGTTCCTCTTGATTTAGACACAGCTTTGGAAAGAAAGAAGAAGAAGAAGAAGAAAATCTGGAGACACACACACACACACGCGTGGTATCAACATCGTTCATTCTGTAATCTATTTCACCTTGTGCTAATTAGGACAAACGTTTCAGACGGCATCGTGGTCGATCCATTTTGCTGGTGACCGGAAGACTTTGGCAGGTGCGTGCAATGCTAAAAGATTCCCAACACGGGCTGCGGGTGAGACAAGCGTTTTCACGCTACAAATTAAATTATGCCAAAATAAATCGAGAGTGTTCATGCAGTTCGTCCGATAAAATGCGAGTTGCTTTTCTTTAGTTCGCCCGATAGAATGCGAGTTGCTTTTGTTCAGGTCGTCCGATAGAATGCGAGCTGCGTTTGTTCAGTTCGTCCGATAGAATGCGAGTTGCTTTTGTTCAGGTCCATCGATAGAATGCGAGTTGCTTTCGTTCATTTCGTCCGATAGAATACGAATTGCTTTTGTTCAAATCGACCGATGGAATGCGAGTTGCTTTTGCTCAGGTCGACCGATGGAATGCGAGTTGCTTTAGTTCAGGTCGTCCAATAGAATGCGAGTTGCTTTTGTTCAGGTCCACCGATAGAATGCTAGTTGCTTTTGTTCAGGTCCACCGATAGAATGCGAGTTGCTTTCGTTCATTTCGTCCGATAGAATACGAATTGCTTTTGTTCAAATCGACCAATGGAATGCGAGTTGCTTTTGCTCAGGTCGACCGATGGAATGCGAGTTGCTTTAGTTCAGGTCGTCTGATAGAATGCGAGTTGCTTTTGTTCAGGTCGTCCGATACAATACGTTTTGTTGTTGTTGTTTTTGTTTGTTGTTCAGGTCGACCGATAGAATGCGAGTTATAACTCGCATTTTATCGGTCGATACGAACAAAAACGTTATGTAGCACATTTTCACTTTGAGATTATAGGGTGACCGGTATCATACATGCTTTTTAAAAGGAGGGGAGGTGCATACTCGTTATTAATGAATATACAATAAATGCGGGAGAGGAGGGTGGTGGTGGTGGTGGGGGGGAGGGGGGGGGGGGGTGGCGGGTTAGGTGGAAATGAGGTAGGAGGAATTGGAAATGGATCTTGCGGCACATAAAGATAATTGCGATAGCGGCCGTAAGGTCCAAAATCACACACCAGCACACAGATCGGTTACACGAAGGAGGTCAGGAAAAGCCTGATCAAATCAAAGACATCGGTCAATAAGGACAAAACTATTAACCCCTTCCCTGTCACTCTACCTACACTTTTTGTTTTGAAATCTTGGATCATTCAAAGACCAAAAGCCAACACCGTCCAAGAAACATGGATACAAATAGGTATCGGCAAGAGGCATAGATCCTCATGAACCCCCGCGGTCGCGGGGGCACATGAGGATCTATGTCCCTTGCAGTTGGGTCTTGTTTACTTGTTTCTCGGCAGTGAAGGGTTAAAAGAAAAACACGCTGTATTTTTTTTAACTTGGCACACACACACACACACGCCGGATGCATGGACAATAAAACTCCTGCAACAGTGCGCACTGCATTCTACTAGCACTGACACTAACATGTTCTGTTACAATTACAATAGACTTTCTTCATTGCGGAAATGGGTTAATGTCAGGTAGGGAAGGGGTGTGGTGGGGTTGGTGGGGGATAGGGGAGGGGGTGGGCGGAATCATAAATTCATATTCCTAATGATCGGATTTGTTCGTCCGTACCGCCGTTGGCCTAGTCTGCTCGCGTAACCCAATAACTGTTCGTCCGTCGTTTGTTTGTTCATTTTTTTTTCGTCCCCACGTTCGTTCGTCCGTGCTTTTGTTTGTTCATTTTGTTTGTCTCTACATTCGTTCGTTCGAACGTTTGACCGTTCTGTACGTTCGTTCATTTATTCATCCGTTCGTTCGTTCGTTCGTACGTACATTCGTTCTGTCGTTCGTTTGTACGTTCGTTTGCCTGTCTGTTTAAATGTTTTCGGGGGGGGCGGGGGGGGGGGGGGCGGGGGGGGGGCGAGGGGGGGTGGGGAGAGGGGCGGGGGGGGGGGGTGGTTGCTTTGTTTGTTTATTTCGTGTGATGCTAAACCATTTCCGACTTGTAAATCGTTAGAAAGTCTTCACATTTTATTATTTAAAAAAATAGGTAAATGAATGTGTGATTTGTCAATGAATTCAACATGACGCCCCATTACCTGCCCGTACACTCCCTATTACCCGCCCCTACTCCAGTGTGCAAATAGCCACCAGGCCGACGTCGGCCGGCATTTACCCCGCGCACGCCCGTGTGCGGGCCAACGGCGGCCGATGTCGGGCCAGACCAGTCTCAGTCTCCAGTTTACTGCTCCGTTTGCTGTTGAGATAACGGGAAAGATAGGAGGCAATTTGTCTGTTATCTGCAATCGTCGCGACCGCCTACGTGGTCACAGATGTCTGTCTCTAACATTCTCTTTTATGTCGAGCGACACACGACGCATTTCTCGGATGTCGTCAAAATGAACCCCTTCACGGCCCAGGTAAAATTAACACTAAAGCGCTGCAATGATCATGGATTCTCGTGAGCTTTAAGTTGCCAGTGATCACGTCGGGATTTTGAATTAAAGTTTTGTACATAGCCTTACTTACTTACTTACTTACGCCTGTCACCCCTACCCGGGTATAGGCCGTCGACGAGAGACCTCCAGCAACTCCTGTCCTGTGCTTCTCCTTCGATTCTACTCCAGGTGGTTCCCAGTCTCTTGATGTCTGCTTGGAGGTCTCGACGCCAGGAGTTTCTCGGCCTACCTCTTTTCCTCTTTCCCTGGGGGTTCCATGACAATGCCTGCCTAGTGATACTGGAAGCTGGCTTTCTCAGACTGTGACCGATCCATCCCCATCTTCTTCGCCCAATTTCATTCTCTGCTGTTATCTGCTCTGTTCTCTCCCAGAGTCTGACGTTGCTGATCTTCTCTGGCCAGTGGATTTTCAAAATTCTTCTAAGGCAACTGTTCATGAAGGTCTGTACTCTGTTGACTGTGGTTTTTGTCAATCTCCATGTCTCTGCTCCATATAGGAGAACTGCTTTTACATTGGAGTTGAAAATCCGGACTTTGGTGTGTTGTGACAGCTCTCTGGAACTCCACACTTTTTTCAACTGGAGAAAGGCTGCTCTGGCTTTACCGATTCGTGCTCTGACATCTGCATCAGTGCCGCCTTTTTTTGTCTATGATGCTCCCGAGATAGGTGAAGGACTCCACCTCCTCCAACGGGGTGCCAGCAAGCAAGACTGGTTCTTCCCTGGTTGCGTTCAGCCTCATTGTCTTTGTTTTCTGTTTGTGAATAGTGAGGCCCACTTGGGACGAGATGTCAGCAAGCCTCGTGGTCTTGTCCTGCATTTGTTGATGAGTGTGGGACAGTAATGCCAAGTCGTCTGCAAAATCGAGGTCGTCAAGCTGTGTCCACAGTGTCCACTGTATTCCACTTCGTCTGTGCTCTGTGGTCATCTTCATGACCCAGTCTATGGCCAGTAGGAAGAGGAACGGAGACAGCAGACACCCCTGCCTGACACCAGTTCTGACCTGGAGCTCTCTGGTGAACTGCCCTTCGTGGATCACGCGACATGTCATGCCATCATAGCTGCTCTTGATCAGGCGGACGAGCTTTGTGGGTACACCGTAGTGTCGTAGGAGTCTCCACAGAGTCTCTCGGTCCACGCTGTCAAATGCTTTCTCATAATCCACAAAGTTGACGTACAGCGGGGAGCTCCACTCCAGAGACTGTTCCACGATGATGCGGAGAGTGGCGATCTGGTCTGTACATGATCGGTTCTTCCTGAATCCTGCTTGCTGGTCTCTCAGCTGGGGGTCAACGGAGCTCTTCATTCTCTCTAGGATGATCCTGTTGAAGACCTTTCCTGGTACTGACAGCAAGGTGATTCCTCTGTAGTTGGAACACTTGCTGAGGTCGCCTTTCTTGGGAAGCTTGATTAGGTACCCCTCCTTCCAGTCAGCTGGCATCACCTCCTCTTCCCAGATCTTTCCAAACAGTGGATACAGCATCTCAACTGTTGTCTCTAGGTCTGCTTTCAGAGACTCCGCTGGGATGCCATCTGGCCCTGCTGCTTTGCCATTCTTCAAAAATGCCACTGCTTTTCTGATCTCTTCCCGGCTGGGTCTGTCACAGCTGATGGGTAGGTCGGTCTCTGCCGGCTGGATGTCGGGGGCAGTCGGGTGGGCTAGGTCTGTTCAGTAACTCTTCAAAATACTCGGCCCATCTGTCGAGTTGGTCTGCTCTGTCTGCAACAGGCTTGCCTTCTTTGTCTTTTACTGGTCTTTCTGTATGGCCATACTTACCCGACAATCTTCTGGTAATGTCGTAGAGCTGTTTCATGTTGCCGCTGCCTGCTGCCTTTTCTGCCTCTGCTGCCAGGCTGTCTGTGTAGGCCCTCTTGTCTGCCCTGATACTCCTCTTCACCTCGCGGTTGGCTTCCAAGTATTCCCCCTGTGCCCTTACTTTGGCTGCTCTCGTGCGACTGTTGTTGACCGCTGCTTTCTTCTGCTTCCTCGCTTCTATCTTCTTCAAGGTCTGTGCCGACAGCCAGTCCTTGTGGTGGTGTTTCCTGAACCCTACAGTGTCTTTGCAGGTTGAGTTCAGCGCCTCTCTAACTGCCTTCCACTGCTGCTCTGTGGTGACCGCCTCCTCTTCATTTACTAGCTCCTGTAGCGCTTGAAACCGGTTGGACAGCACCAGTTTGAACTCTTCTCTAACTCCAGTTTCTCTCAGGAGGCCTACATTATAGCGCTGTCTTCTTGTTGTCTCTGTGCGGCTTTTCTTTAGCTTGAGCTTCATTCTTAAGGTAAGCAGATGGTGGTCTGAGGCGACATCTGCTCCCCTCCTCACTCGAACATCTTGAAGGGATCTTCTAAATTTCTTGCTAATGCAGATATGGTCTATTTGGTTCTCTGTTGTATGGTCAGGTGAGACCCAAGTTGCTTTGTGTATTCTTCTGTGTGGGAAGATGCTGCCTCCAATGACAAGTCGGTTTAGAGCACAAAAGTCTACAAACCTCTCCCCGTTCTCACTCATCTCCGAGCCTAGTCCCTGTCTCCCCATCACCTCTTCGTATCCGGTGTTGTCCTCCCCTATTTTGGCATTAAAATCGCCCATGACGATGGATGATGTCTCGCTCCGCACATTTGTCCACGGCACTCTGGAGTCGGTCGTAGAACTCTTGTTTCTCTTCCTCGTCACTGTCATTGGTGGGCGCATAACACTGGATGACGTTCAGCTTGAGCTTTTTCTTGGTTCTAAAGGCTGCTGTTATAATTCTTGGCCCAAGAGGTTCCCAGCCCATCAGCGCTCTCTGTGCCACTGGTGACAGCATGAGTGCTACTCCTTCTGTATGGGGGGCATTCTCCTCTTCATGACCTGAATACAGAATCATCTCCCCACTTAACAGCCTTTTCTGGCCAGACTGCGTCCATCTGGCTTCACTGATGCCTAGCAGGGAAAGGTTGTACTTTTGCATTTCCGCTGCTATCTGGGCGGCCTTGCCGCTCTGGTACATGGTCTTGACGTTCCATGTGCCCATGGTTGTATCCCTGGATAGAGAGAGGCGGCTCGGTCCTGTGGCTTCCGAAGACTTCCGGCTTTCACCACAGGACGTCATAAGTCTTCTAGTAGAAGAACCTTCCTCCTCCAGGAAAGGAATTACTGTTAGTCTTTTCGTCGGCGTTTTTGTAGCTATTTCCTTTTTTGCAGGGTGGGGAAGCTACCCCCACGCCCAACCCCCTTACTAGGAGGACCAGGGGTTTTCTGTCGGGGTCACCTTCCCTTAGACCATGTTGGTTCACGGCACCTTATTTCATTCGGTGCACCCCTCTCATGAGGGACCCCCTATCCACCACCCAGGGGACGCGCCTCAACGCCGTATGGTCCCAGCGCGAGGGTACATAGCCTAGTTAGAACAAAAGGACCGTTGTTGTGGT
>BTPG01000004.1:72672303-72990106 GCA_036245525.1 Semisulcospira habei | reverse complement strand
CAACATCAATAAAACATTACTCTAATAATTATAAACCACAACTATCCTTTCCACAAACACTAATCACTCTCTTCACCATATCCCACCACCAAAATTAAACTACATTTCATCATCTATACAAACTCATCATTAATTAAACACTCCCCAACCACCCATCCACAAACTCTCCTCATCTCCCCTTACAAACCCCCCACCTCCACCCCCATTCACTAATCCTACTCAAAATAAAATCCCCCACAACCCACCCTAACCCCCCCCCCACTACCCCTCCCCACCCTTCCCCCATTTCACCCCCTATTAAACACCTTCCCCTTCATCCACTCACCACCCATCCTCCCTCCCCCCACTTATTCCACCACTCCTCAGCCACATTACACAATCCTCATTCCCCATACACTCCTCCTATCCATTCTATCCACACATCCATCCCCAACCTTCCACCACCCTCATACTCCCCCCCCAACACATCCTACAACACACCACCCACCACCATTTACATACTCCCTTCCCACCTACATATCCCTAATCTTCTCACCGTCCACATTTCCCCCCACTTCATCCCCCAACATAATTCACCTCCCCCCCCTTACCCCAACAATAACCATTCAAACTAAACCCCCACTCCATCACCACTCAATTCTCCCCATACTCACTATTCCTCTTTACCCCCCCATATTCATCCCCCATACCAACAAATAACCCAATTCCCTCAAACCTACTACCACCCCAAATCACCATCAAATAATATACTCAATCTTTCCCTAAACATCATCCCACTCTTCCCACACCCCACCCCAACAACCCATAATACCCCCAACAATAATATAATACCCCCATCATACCTTTAACTTAACTTTACCAAAATTTAACCAACCCCATCCCCCTTACAAATCATAAACCTCCCCATTCCACTCTATATCATAAAATTCTTCCAACCCCATCCCCCCCTCCTCCCACTTCCCCACAAATATATCCTACAATCCTATCCAATACTTACCTGTCCCCAACCCCCCACCATCCCCCCCCCCCCCCCCAACCCCAAAATCCTACCCTCCCCACATCACAAACTTACCTCGCTTCTCAATCCCATGTATTGCCATACTGTGTTAAGTCCACAGTTCTTTACATACGTATTTCTCTCAACACCCCTCGCCTAGCATCGCCACACACCCCCGTGAGTATTATCATCTCCTCTGCCCCACTCTATTAGTTGTACGCCCCCCCAGACAATATGCATGTCTACTCCTCAACAGGAACATTAAGACTAGACACCACTATCTGAATAATAAAGATACTAGCATGAGTAAGTATCACGCACTCATAGACACCAGTCGAACTCCCACTGTGTCCAGAATAATCCTCTATTGTCTACTTTATATACGCATCTCTCACCATTTCCACCATCTATGTCCCCTTCCCTGATCTCTCTACATCTCCTTGAATAGATATCACAGCCTGCAAGTGAGATAAAGATATACTCGGTGACTACAACTCTACATCTCTACAATGAATCCGTGTTAATACTATATATCTACAGACCCCACTCTATATGAGTGTTCAATAACTCAGATCTTACTATATAATGTACATATAATAAGTACTCATTTAATTCAAGTGACTGTAAAGGATATAAGAGACATGTCTCTTGTAGAGTCTCTGTATATGATGTGTAATTGTTTAGATTATATATATGGCAGTAATAGACGCCTTCTATCACTCTATACATGAGTTATGTCACACATGCCTCTCTGTCTGATGTGCTGTCAGACCCTATTCATATCCAATGTCCCCCTCCCCTGAAGTCCTATATCACCACTAACAATTGTGTGTCCCTCATATACAACTCAATAAGTTATATTCAAGTGATCCCCGTCTTGCAGAGTGTGTAACTTCTACATGTAATCGACGTGTCACTTACATATCATATCATGAGACTCACTAATTCTAGTGTGAGTGACACTAATGTGTGCACTCTCACCGTCTACGTGACAAGATATGTTGTCATGCTGTCACTTGAGACCATACCAGTATCTACATCCGTTGCAATGTGGTACCCATAACCACAGAGAAATTCTCACTCATATCAAGAGTAGCGCCACAATGTCTACCACATTAGGTAGATCAAGGACTAGTCCTCTATCATGATCTGTCTGTGTCTCTCACCCACTTGTCCCCAACCTATGTGACATGTGCACTATCACTTGAGCTATCACCATTGATATTACGCCCCAACCCCAAAAATCCATACGATTCCCACCAAATACACACTAGATACACTGATACTACCATCCATCTCTCTATTCTGTTCCCACTACTCCCGACACATAGTACCGCCAGTCAATCAATGTGTGAATATTGTGACCCCCTACGCGCTCTCAACTCAATGAGTGCACCTGTCTTCCACCGATTCACTATCTTCAGATGCGACTTCCCCCCATACTGCTGCATACTCCCTGTGTTGTCAATGTGTATTGCACGCAAGTATAGTGTGTTCTGTGATATTCTATATGTCAATATGTGTAAACCTACCACATCCTTGTCCACTATTGTCTCTAACAATTATGAAAGTACATCTCACATTCTCATCTATGTGTTTACTATTCGTATGCAAATGTCTCTCCACATACCTAGTGCCACAGAATAAAGAGTCTATCCTCACTACATACATAAAGTATCTACCACCATTCACAAAAACATCCCCCCCATGTCTCGTAGAAGTCCTATACTTGATCTCCACCCCCATCTCATTGTGCACCACGATAACCAGCATCGCTCATTGTTTAGTTTTCCTTTTCTGCTAGACATGTAATCTTATATTGAATAAGTATCGTCTCTCACAAATAAAGTATACATGAAATACATACCTGTGTGCTGCGCATGAAGTACAGTCTCATGTACGCTACTCTGTTGTGTCCGACTGTGATCCCTCACTACTCAGAGCACTGTCTATACTCCCCATGACATGTGTCCGCTCGCTCAATGACTGTTATAATGTGAAATACCATATCTGACACTCGTCAACCTCATGTGTAATGACGCACTGCTTGATGACTCCGCCTCACTCTGCATATACGTTTAGTACACTGTTCTTATATAATGAGAAGTGCTCTTCTCTCTACGCCCTAGAAACCAATATAGTCTCACCCACACTACACGTCTTAGTCAACATTATAAGTGAATCCGCAATCCCTCTATCCTGCGTTCACCTCTGACCCTCCCCCATTTACTCTCCACATCCATTTCTTACCTCACAGCTAACAATACTGCAATTTTGTGTCTGTTAGTCTCTCTATGTGTAACATTAACCTATGCCCTCCTAATTAATTCCCATATTCATATTGTCATCAGTATGTTTATCATCAACACATATTGTAGTGTAGCTACCCGTTCGTTCTCGTAACGCCCCCTCTAGAGTTTATGTGTCCGTATGTAATATCAAATGATCATAGGTGAATCCACCCCCTTGTTGTAGTTCATTACTCTAGATAGAGCATGTCAACCCCTGCCCTCACTCAGGTGCGTGCACCTGTAATTCATACCCTATGTCGTCCACGTACTCTCTTACATCAGATATCGCTTGATCGTATAATGCGGTTCACAGATTTATCTCACGATTCGCATCAGTGTTGTCTTCACCCATAGCCAGACCTACACAGTCACACTGTATGACCATAGTGTTGCCAGAGAACATACCAGACAGTGATGAAGACATCAACACGACAAAATGTGACACGTTGTGTTAACCTTTCAATACGTCCAGCTCATCTTTGTGTGCTCATGTCTCTCCTATCTCCCTCGTGTCACCCCTATCACGCTACACTGTCTGTGTCGCTCTAACACCCTCCCCACATACTCTGATCCACCCCACCTTCACAACTATACAATTTCCAACACTCACTACCTACCCTCCCTATAATACACTGTACTACCAACATACCCACTCTCACTACATCTCCCTAGTCTACTCCACACACTCCCTCTCATCACTGCAGGCCTGCAGTATAGCTGATTCCGACCTGTCGAAGCTCCATTGATGCACTCTCTCGCTCTCAGTACATCACTCTATCCAGAAGTAAGTGAATAGTACTTAATTGTAGCCATTTAATATATCCACTTAGTATGTAGTCACTAATCTTAAGTACTGTACTCATGATGTATCCATCACTTGTCCAATTAAGAGTGATATGTATACAGAGAGAATCATATCTTGAATCATAAGATAACTGACATCACCCACGTGCACAACTTGTATCGTAAATCTATTAGACCATAACTATACAGTGTGAGTTCGCTACCTCGCTGACAGATAGATCCAATCTCCTCATATCAAGAAGGAAATAAAGCTCATCTATTACCTATCACTGTGATCTCGTGTGTAAACCCCCACATGTTGATTCCCCGCTTACTTGTTAATCGTCTCTAAAAAAGATCTAATTCCTAATACCCATCCCCCACACCCATCAGTGAAGTGACTATCCGCCATCTACACTCCTCCTGACTCTATACACACTTATAGAATCACATTAAGACAATATTCTCCCACCGTTGTCTACCTCGACTTATCGCCCTCTATATAGTCAGAGTTCTCAGTGTTCCTCTCGTGCGATCAACTCCTATCCCTCTCCTTCTGTCTCGCAACATTATATACTACAGTCCTCCCAGAGACAACAGATCGCCCACCCATCTCCTCGTGTACCCGCCCGCCTCCACAGCTCTCAACTCACGCATAGCGTCACATCATCCCCGTAATGCACTCGTTATTCACTTCCCTAATCCACGCCTCTTTATCACTCTACTCAGAAGTAATGTCTTAAATGGCCGTCTTAACTGTAGAGTGATCCCCTTTGTCTCAATTTGCTAGTGCATCACGCTCTAGGCTCTATCTGTGTAACCCACTTTACAACTGTGTCCTCCGACTGAATAGTGTGTGTGTCAAGTCCTCCTCCAGACATCGCTAATGAATACTTCATGCTCTCTATATCCTATATTCTCTTCATTGAAGTGTGTGATCACACGCGATTCACGCGTCATAAACACGACCTCTGACCTTCTCTATACATAATCACAGAGTGCACCACCACCAACACTACCCAATACACCACACCACACCCCAATACCAGCTATATAGAATACCCACCTCTGTTCTCGTCTCCCATCACTACATATACCTGCTATAATATGAGGACCGATGAATCAGTGTTCTATAGCTCCACTCTCTGAAGTACACCTCGCCAGAACAAACATACTAGGTATACCCAGTCCACGCACACGCCTCAGTACTGTGTCATGTTTCAACATACGCATTGATCAACCTTTAAGACGATATACAACCGACGCGATTTGTGATGTCTCTACACACGCCATGAAGTAGTGTATCTAAAGCGACGCCGCCACCATCTGACGCCTCGCACAGATGTACCCGATCGCATCTATAGAGATCATGTCCACCCTGTGCGTAGTTAAATAAAACAAGATGGTGTTCTATGTCACCACTCGAAGATTGTCTACCTAGTCATACACTTACAGCCATTGCTCCGTATAGACAATCATGTCAGTCTCATGTCACTATACTCATTTTGACACTGTGTACTCCTGACATGTCACCATCGTCTGTACATGTCTATCTGTAATCTGATCCTCCTGACAGACTCTAACAGTGGTCAACAGGCAAACGACTCAGATCTATTTCTTTGAGTATAATAATCTGTTAGGCTAGTAGAAATACATGTAACGTATACAGATACTCTTTCGTATCACTGTGCACTTTTCCAGTTCCTCACCTACGCCCATCTACTCTCTCCAGCCCTGATACCTATCTCCCTCCACTTCATCATCCACTATGTATCATCTCTCGCCACACTCTGTGTCTGTGCAATCACTTCATGTGTCTCTCTCCTGTGACCTCTCCTTACCATTAACGAGTGTGTCGCGCTGATATGATTTACTCACATACTATTCATCTCGGCCCAACGTCCCCCCCATATTTTCATGCACTTCCCACACTCTAGGCCCCATTGAGAGTGTATCCCTTCGTATAATGACTCATGTAGTTTCAAGTGTCTCTGAGCTACCTATACACCATGTTACCACTCGACAAAAAGTAGCTCCCTGTTCACACTCCTCGCACACCTCTATGAAACATACACAACGTCCTAGGCCTATGAGTAAGACGCCCTATCCCATCTCTCGCGTGCTCTGTTAGAATGTGGCGACTACGTTCTGCTCTGAGATTTTCACACATTCCCGTACATAGAGTCCTGATAAATACTCCACCCACATCATCTCAATACAGAAATATGTCATGTCCCCCCCTATATGTCACCTGTGTGTCTGTGACACTCCGCTCTAGTATCCGCCTACTCACCTCTCTCCTGTGTAGATCACACTCTTTGTGATAATACCTCCACTCATCCGTGTAGTACCCTGCATCCCCTCGCTCCTGTCATATAACCACTACACTGATGAACTCTGTCCCCTCGATACTGTACCTTGTGCCTGTCCAGTCTTCTCACATCATACATGAACTGTCACATCTATCTGTGTGTCACTGATGATCAGTGTCAATGAACACTCCCCACTCCTCTCTCTACTCCCTAGACAACTGACTTCAGACTTGATAGTCACTGTCTGAGTCCCTCTGTATATCACTAATGACTATTTATTGTATTGTTGTAATTAAATATGTTCGCACTGCTCCTCTTATACCTCTCACCCAGACTCTAACCATATTAATACTAACTCAGTGATTACTCTAATGCATCCTCATCACTCTCTGATAGTGATCACACTTTCTGGTCACCATCCGCCTAACCGCTCGCCCATCGAAGAGATGTCCGCTTTACTCTACTCACTCTATGATTGCAGTACAATATTACTGTTAATAACAAACTCGATAAATATCCGAGAGAGCAGCCTCTAACAGTAAGTGTGTCCTGCCTGTGTTGAGACCATCATCTATTGTGTTCTCAACACAATGTATCCTCGCTCATGTCCTTCAGTCACATATATGACCCATGTTCACTGTCTAATTCCGTCCCTCATTAAGAGTCAATCCTGTACACTATATCTCTAGACGACTCCCGCGCACATATCGATAGTTCTTACTTATGTCACTGTAAATTCGTATGCCACGCGCGTAGTATCCTGTATCAATACAACAAGTATCCTGGACTTCTCCACTGTGCCTGCACCAATCCCGCTAAAAGTATTAGAACAGATCTGCCTCCTACCCTCAATGTGTTGTATACTCGTCTAGATACGTAAGTGTGCACGACTGTGTGCAAATCAATCCACTCACCAAAGCTACCGCCCAATATTTGTAAAGAAGATCTGACCTTTTATCCAGCCTTTGATTGTAGTTAATCTTGTCTAGTTTCTTTGTTACTAGTCTTCGCCTATCCTTTGCACTTGACTCTTTCTCGTCGCACCAAGAGGCACAGACACGTCCATTACTGACCTCTCAACAATAACACTCCTGCCCCCGCATGCAGAATACTCGTGTTCCACTGCTCCCGCTATCCAGTCACCTGGCGGTACAACTACTACGATACTCATTGCTTGCTGTGATATGACGGATATAGTATGGATCAACCTTGTATCTATCCAGTTGTACACAATACCATTTAATTCCGCTGTGTAGACCCAAACTGCTGTATAATGTCAGTTTATATGTGTGCAGACGTCCTTTATACCAAGAGTGTGTTCCCAAGCATTGTATGTAACAATGCTTGTCTTATTGTCTCTGTATATGATTACACGCCATACAATCATCTGTCTACCTTAAA
Organism: Semisulcospira habei; assembly: GCA_036245525.1. Classification (NCBI taxonomy): domain Eukaryota; kingdom Metazoa; phylum Mollusca; class Gastropoda; family Semisulcospiridae; genus Semisulcospira; species Semisulcospira habei. The sequence goes on along the minus strand of BTPG01000004.1, from coordinate 72,982,322 downwards.
GACAGTAAGTATGGATGTACAATAGTTGTCGTCGCGCTCCACTCCGCATCTGTTGTGACTCTGTGAACTCCGAGTCCTTATTGTGTTGATGTTGCACCATAGACATGTGTCGTCTCACATGATCTGCACCAACGTGTCATGAGAGATGCGCCTCGGTTACTCATTGCGTAACTATGTATTCTCATTTATCGCTCATCTATTCTTCGATGACCATTTTTGGCCTATTAATTATCCATTCTCCTCTGTAAAACTCGTTCTCTCTTCCACCTTCGCTGTACCCATTGTGGTTGAGAGCTGCCGAACACATGGTCTGTCGTCGGTTCCTGTCCCGTATGTATATTATCAAAGACATAATGTCACCTAATCTTCCTCTATATCATGTCCACGAATGTATAAGTAATCCGCTTTATTCATGGACATGCACTGTAAGGGCTATTAAATGAACTTGTCATCGTTGTGTCTTGTAATATTGTGTGTGTGTGTCCTAGTCAAGTGTCTGTAGACATCGTTGTGTACATGACCCTCCTCTCTGAATCTCGACTCTCCCACCCGCACTCGAGTACTCCAAACTCTCAGTCATGATAACTGAGAAGCTGTATGCACTACCTCGCCATCTATAATAGTATAAATATAACATCAATCAGAAATCCTAGTGTCCGTAACATTCATATTGCTTCTCACGCAGTGCACCCACTATCTACTGAAAGCTTCATTGTAGATACGCAGTTCATGTAGATATATCCCATGACACACACACAGCTAATAACTGCTCCTGCCATGTGATGTACTGTGATATGTGTGACTTCTATAATATAGACCTATATTGTGCCCTCTCTGTTCTTTAAATGTGTCTGTTACTAGAGCACGATAAATTCGCACAAGAAGCAATATAATATCTCGTCTGTGACTCGCCCGCACGAGCAGATCCCACACACATATCGTACGCTAGTATCTTGTCCCCCCGTCGCAGTATAGTCCCCAATTGTCATCTGTACGTTTTATTGACTTTATCTTGTATCCTCTTATGTGTATTGTGCAGTCTAGAAAACCTCTCTCGTTGCTAAATAGGTGACCGCCACCAGTTCTTTCTCAGTACGTCACGTGTCAGCTAACGGTACTCACAGATGTACACCCATGTTGTTGTTGTCACCCCTGCTCGCTTGTCCTCGTGAATACTATTGTAGCCACTATCGTGTGTCCACCTCCTCCGGTTGAGTTGACTCAAACCTGGTTGCACTAGTCTAAAGTCTCTGCTCAACCAGTCTCCCACTCAGGTTTCCACCTCTCACTGCTGGACTAGCTCTCGTAGTGCGACAAGCGTGTTGTATCTTTATGCCCTATATCCTAGTTCTTAAGTGAACCATTCAATACATGAGTTAGACCAAGAATAGTATGTCACAACGTGTGCGTTCGCCTCGATTGTGCTACGGCCGTTTTCTGTTGATCCGACAAACCCTACTTACCCCCAACATTCTACTTGCAGCGTGATACCAACCAAAATGCCGTATGTACTAGTGATCACTCTTTTCGTGTCTATGTTGACGTTTCGCGCGCCAACAGATGAGAGAGACGAGTAGAGATGACGCACTGTCCCTTTAAGCAGTTGTCCACAGGGGTTCTTTTCTGCCCCTGCGTCACCTCGCCGCAACCTTGTTAGAATGCGGTTGTGTGCTCAGTGTCGCTGTTATCACTAGTTCGTCCCCCTAGAGTACTAGCACCTCTGCCGAGTTTCGTTAGTTATGCTCACATGCCCTGTCTAGCACACACTCAATAGCGACTTTGAAGTGCTCTATTCCTCTGTACTGCTCCTTCTGTTTCATAGCTCTACCACACTGAAGAACACGCAATAATCACTCTGGCCCTCCACGTACTGTGTTAGTGTATACTCTATCGTGAAAACTATCCCTCTTAATTTAATGTTCTCCACTTAAGTTGATTTGCTCACGGTGTCACTCTATCCCTCCGCACTCCGTGATGTGTGCTCACGATACCATATCATGATCCATGTGTCTCAGCATTTCATTAGATCGCTTAGGTCTCTTGTTACGTGACATCGCCGTGTCTATACGCCTCAATTATGGATAGGACACTGTGTTCACTCCCACTACCAGTCAGATACCTCTGTCCCCCGCCCTTCACTTTCTCTGTGTTTCTGTCTTAATAAAGTGTTCCCTCACATCGCGCAAGTACGACACCTTACCGACTGAGGCAATACGTTGTCTAAACTGTTCTTTCCTCGTGACACATCAACGTGTCGAATAGACGACATATTTGTTTATTATCTTTCCACGCTCATAGATTAACGTGCATAGTGCCAACTACACTGTGCCGCTCCCTTGTATTTCGCGCAGCCAACTGTATTGCTAACTCTCTACTCTGCTTCACGTGCTGTCGTACCCCCGCCTAATGACGCTTATGTAGATTGTCGCACGTCGTTGTACATGTCCATATGTTACTAGTAAGTCTCACCCTACGACGCCAGATATTTTTCATGATAAATAGCAAGTGTGTGTATGTCTTAATCGTTCTATTGTGTGGTCAGGTGACTGATCGTATATCTCACACAGTTGAACGCGTTTCTAGCTTGTTCTGTGTTTTTTCCTCAGATTTTGTGTGTCCATCTCCGCTTTTTGTTGCTCGCGTCGACCGATCAGTGAGCACTCTGACGCTTTCCCTTCAATACACCTCTGTGCAATATCCTTATACTGCGCTACGCAGAGTTTAAGCGCTACAGCAACATATGAAGTGTTTTTGTCAACGTCGTGCTCACAGTTTCACTGCACACAGACCTCTCCTAGAATACTGCTCTGTGTGTCTCATTTCCCCTCTCCTCTCCTTCGTGTCGCCACGCTGTGCCTCTATCACCTCTCTGCTGTGATGTCTACCATCAATGTGTACCTCTACAAAAGTAGTCGCTCCATCCGGTCAGACCACTTCACCTATCACACCTTGTACTTACAATCGTACATCATATCCCACGCAATAATATAGACTAACCGATTACTTATCACGTCCTCACAGATGATTCAGCAGCTCGTTATAGCGTCGCGTCAGCGCTCCTCGCGTGAGTGATTGTCATGCCGCTCCACCTCCATTCGCGTGTGTGTGCCAACGGCGCGCGTATACTTCCATTCATTTCCACCACCCCGCCCTATTACACGTCCCACGTCGTGAATTCGACTTGTGTCTAATAAATACCCTTCCTCCTCATCATATCAACCACCCTCAAGTAGATCACAGATGACATCCCTGATGCCTGTGTTGCTGAAATTTATCTTTGACAGTGTGCACATGTGTACATTGATAATCTCCTCATCTGTCCTCCTCTTCTAGCTGTGTTACTCTGCTACCACGGTCTCAGGTTGCCATAATCACTGTGTCACCCTCTCTAACGCTCGCATGTTGCAGCCATGTCACTGATCGCCCCAAGACTACGAAAGCCCCCGAATGTCCTCACATGTAGTATCTCTAATCTGTTCCCAATTATTGTCCTGTACACACCCTGTGTGTGTTCCACAAGATCTCACTGTAGCACACACACTAACTGAACTATAGACCACCACACAGACAACTACACCCTCAATATGTTTGTATCCTAATCACTCTGTGTCACCCTTCAAGTCAGCACACTAGTCTGTACCCTCAGTACACTCTTTCGACTCCGTGTTCTAGTCGTGGAGAATGGTGTTACTCTGTATCGTGTTCAGATCAGAAGAGTATATAATATAATGTCGCATATAACAACTTCTCAAGAGTCAAGTCATCTGCACCCGATCGCCTTCTCGCCAGAAAACATACGTAGGACTACAAATAGGTCATCGTGCCCACAGCTGTGATGTGACCTGCATATGTCTACTCAACTCTCACCCTGTCGTTAATCACCTCTCCATCCCTGGTCTGTCCGTTCCTATTCACCCTCTTGCTCGCTCAGTACAATATCGCATCCAAGTAAACTTTCACTGACCGTTCAGGACGGCCCAAGTGTGTTCTGACTCCTATATACGCACGCTTCACCCACGTGGAAACACTCGCTCAACGCAACGTTTACTCTATTGTCTCCATAATCAATTCTCTTTCATGTCGTGAAAAGTATGTGTGGATAGAGGTGTCTCTATACTCCATAGAGTACATACTAATACATAGAACACTCTCACTTCAATGTAGTATGTTTTGTTCAATCATGTGTAGCATATTGCGCGCCCACTCGCACCCACACAATCTCCAGTCCCTATAGTCCCCGAGCAATCATGACCTCTTCTTAACATTACCCTATATCATCCAACCCAACCGACTACTGTGACGTGACACTACAGATGTGAAAACTCGCACCCTTTCAGTATGCGCACATGTCCGTCTCGCCACAATAATCAGACTTGTTCTTGTCTCTTGCTATAGCCTCACCTGTGCTGAAATGTAATGTACATACTAGACGTGTTGTGTTGTTCAGACGAATCAGTCTGATAACTCACATGTGTGCTACCGTGCACTATTTCGTTTTCTTTCGCGCGGAAACTTTCGCGTATGTCTATCTCGCACAGTCACGAGTGTCTATAGCCGCGCAACGCGCATGCCGTGTCCATTAACCGTGTGTAGTGTAGCCGACCTTTTTAGGTGTGTTGGCGCGCCATGTGGCCCCGCGTAGCTCGACCCCTCTCAAACCCACCATCCCTGATTGCGATACTGTGGCTCTTCTAGGATGTCTTATACACATTTAATCTCCTGTTGATGACACTCAACTCGATTTAGACTCCCTATCGGTTCGAGACCACCGCTCACTCAGTTGACCTCGTTTGTTTGGTGCGTCCAGATCTGTTCCTCTCTCCTTCTCTGCTTACCCACTCCACCCGCTATGTGTGACTCCTGTCACTTATAGCTTTTTGTTTGTTCATTTTGTGTTGTTTGATTACCTCTACCATCTTTTCGTATACGCTCCCCCTGTCACGAACTCGTCCACTGAATCGACACTTCCACCCCGTTCTGTCCACTGTACATTTTGTTAGAGTGTTTTAGATCTCCCACTGCCCACGTGCCGCTCACTCCTTACTCCTCACGTACTCTGTGCTCGTTGTGTTGTCCTCTATTCTGTCGTACTGTGTTTGTCTTTGATTTCACGTCTACCCGGTACTATGCGCCCACTGTTCTCTGCTTATCACCACAAGTTTACTCTGGGTTGCGACAGACGCTTTGGTGTTTCGTGACCTTATGATCTCAGACCCCCCCTTTCTACGTCCATGGGTCGTTGGTCGCGCTGATGTGGAGAGAGCCTGTGTACTCGGTCTGCTGTTTTGTTTAAGTTGTCGAGAGTCTATTGCGGTGGGGGGGTTGCTTCTGCCCCTCTCATAATCCTGATCCAGTGTAGAGTGTACTCGCCTTTGACAATACACTCAGATTTATCACAAAACTCGTGAACTGTCTACCTAATACCCAGTGATCACGAATCTGTAGTCATCTACATTTTTTACCCTCTCTTATATCTAGTGAAGTGAGATGGTACTGAGTTCACTACGGTTAAGATATTATGAATGTGTGATTTGTCATCTTAATGAATTCAACATACTGCCCACCCATTAACTGCTCCGTACACTCCCTATTCCCGCCCACTACCTACCAGTGTCGTGCACCGAGTGTTGCCCCTGCCAGCACGTGACGCGTGTCGGCAGACGACTCCCTCCAGTCTTTTATTAGTACTGAGTGAACCTCGCCGTCATAGTGCGCAACACCGTGTGACAAGATGCACGGATGATCTACAACGCGGCCGACACGGTACCGATGTTCTCAGGGGCGGGCATAGTGTCTCACATACGTGTACGTCACAAACGCTCTCTGCCACTCATTGAGTAATCCTATTGCTCCTGCTATAGTGATTATGTAGTATATCGTGTAAGCACTCTCACAGATCGGCTGCAGTTGCTCTAGCGTGATAGGCGTCTCATCACCTTTATGTGTCCTAGGTCTAGTGGTCCCCTTCAATCGTTTCGCGAAATCAGCCACCCGTATATCCTCTAATACTCCCGGTTTTCACAAACATATGATGTCTGAACTCTTTTAAAGGTCAATTCTCCTGTTGTGTCTTGTGTGTCCGTGAATCTACACACGTCTCTCCACCTGTTCTTGTCTCATGTGATTCTCGCTGTCTGTTGTCAAACTGAGAAATGCACCCTCATCAAGCTGTTATATATCGGTATACAGAGAATTCGAACATCAGATATCACCTTACCAGTACGACGAACGCGCTACTCTGAAAGTCATAGTGCACTAGTCTCGTCGAGCGCACCTCTGTTTACTCGCTTTGCCTAAACGGTGCTTATGTAATACACCGCAGAATCGTGGATTTTGATTGTTGTGTCTTGTACTGAGATACAACACTCTGCTCTACCTCACGATCCCATATACAACTCACTTGTGTCTCCCTTGATATCCCTCCATCTGACCCTAATGATTTATCAACGTACAACCCCACTTGTATACACACTTCGAGTGTGTTCCTAGGCTCCTCGCTAGTTCGCCACGTTGTACGCACGCCTCTCAGGCAACTCCCTTTATTCGTCTGTACCATAGCCGACGCTTTTCACTCGCCTTATATTCCCTTCTCTCTCCGCTGTTGCGCTTGTAACCACTCGCTTCTCATCCTTCTCCTGCTATGTGAGAATCCATCGCCCTCATGTAGTACGCGAGCGCAGTGTCTGGAGTTTTCTCTAAGCGCACTACCACACCTGTGAACTCATGACCATTTTGTCGCTGTAGACTCTGTTCCCTTGAGCGCGCCCGTATTGTCCTGTGCTCGCAACTATAATGCCCTTCCATTCCTACTACGAAGCCACTCAGATGCACTGTGTGTCCGTTCTGACTCTCTGTCCACACCTGTTCCTTCTCAGTGCTGTCACTATCATCCCACCTCATCTTCCTGTTTCACTCTCACGTACCGTCAGTTCTATATCAGACCCTCCTGTATGTCTTCTGATAAGTCTGTACAGACCAGCTCGCTATGTCATGTAGCGCCGCAGTTATATCATTTTAGCACGCTTGTCCCATCGATGTATGTCTGCCCTCACTTGCATACCTAGTTTGTTAGTGTCATTTCTAGTCACCAAACTATTCCCTGTCATTGATGTATATTGATAATACCTACAAGACCTGGTTAATGTATAATGTCATTTCAAACATTGACTGCTTGTCATATCTGCGACACGCAGTGTCTGAGATTCATGTTCTCTACTGTGTGCGCCAATCGTGCCTACTGATGCGACCTCCCTTCCACTAAATCCTTAATCACTGGCAGATAACTTTCTGTAACCTATTACACTTCTCAGTATGCGACCGCTCTGTGAATATTGATGTCCTGTAACTGCTCACACTGCTTGCGATGTTGTAGCCTTATCTGGATTTTCTTCTGAATATCCTTGCCTTCTCGCCGCACAACTACACCCACTTATCTATTGTTGCAACTGTTCTGGACCGCAACATTTGTCATTTGCACTACTATCGTCTCTTCTAGTAGCCCACGATTACTTCGGCACTTCCATCCCTCGAAACACACATGTTCAATGCATTTGTGCACACTCACAGCATGTCCACAGACCCTGTCCTTTGTTGTTTGTTATGTGTATCCTAATCGCAAAGCCCAGAGATCCACTGAAGAAGAACGCCCTGATCTGTGATGTGTGACATAAATCGTCCCCACACACCTCAGACTCCTCACCAAATGCGATCCCCTCCCGGCAGTCGCCAAAACGGTCATCTGTCATAGGATAGTGTGATATAAGGCGACCTTGTGATGTGTGTGTTTCACCCTTCCTGCGATGTGTGTGTCATGTCCATGCCTGTGTAACTCGTACTGTCATCGTTTGATCCTTTTTCTGTTTGTTGCTTGTAATAGTCGATGAGGTATTCACACTGTAGCCGGACTAGCCTCGTCAACCTGTACGAGTGCATGTGCTCACAGTCGCGTTTCCTTTGTCATCGATTATCTTTCTTGTTTTGTATGCTCCGCACTCGCCTGAGGCTAATCTCCAAGTGTATAAGTGCACTCACCAAGCCAGACTAGATGTCCTACACCATCAATCATATTACTGTGACAGTAATAGAATACGCTTGTACACTGCGCCCTCTGTACTAGTTCCTTCATAGATAGTCACGTAGTGCACAATAGTCAGCTACTTTAGTGTCTCACACTCGCTCTCTTGTCCCACTTTTTCACGTCACCTCGCTGTTCTGTGGTGTGCAATCTCCTTCTCCATGACTACGTTGTATCTGTTCCACAATGCGCCCTGTCAGCGCAGTGAGGATTTGTTTGCCCGGAGCTACTCAGCAAGCTGTACCACCCCTGCCTGACACCAGTTCTGACCTGGAGCTCTCATGGTGAACTGGCCCTTCGTGGAATCACGCGACACTCTTGTTCCACTCATCACTCCCATCTGTCTGTCAACGCGTGTGCTTTACTCGCTCGCCTAGTAGTGTCTGCCACCGCATCACTCACCCATTCTATTTAGCAGATGGAAGATACATACTGGAGTATTGTACGATTTATCGCGAGCTCTCCCACCTCGATCACCGTAGTCACTCGTTCCCACGCTCTTAAGTTTCAAATGCTTCTCATAATCCACAAAGTTGTACTTACATCGCTTCCCATGTGCTTGTCCCCACTAGTAGCTAGATGTTCATTGACTGTTACTATTATGCTTATATTGTGTTCTCTGTGTCCATATTCGATCATTACTCTCTGTTGAAGTCAAACTTCATACCTCTTTTTTTCTGTACCTTGACACTCGCCGTTTGTATAACTCTTCGCGTTCACATCATTTATCCGTTGTTAGTCAGCCAACAATCATCGCTAGATCGTGACGTTATCACCCTCTAGATTCTCCAGACTCTACGTTACCATATTCCATCGCATTCTTGCAAAGACACACACCACCTCATATCTACACTCTGATGAGTGAGAACTTGTATCTCATCTATCTGCGATGTGCTGAGATCGTGTGTCCTCGAGTATCTTTTTAACATACATTTCAGTTGCTTCCGTCTGATTAGCACGTCTCTTATCAATTATGCACAGCTTGAAATTAGTACGCAATATCACCACACATCACCATTTCTCACCACGTGTGTGTCAGTCTTTGTGTCCTCCTCATCACATCATATGCACCTCCCACTACATGTATCCCTCCTCCCCACCAGCATAGTTGTCACTTTCTACAAGTGTCACACACACTGTGACTGTGAGACTCCCACATCCACTCACACCATCCATGGTCTCGCAAATGTACAGTCTTACTACTTGTCTCGTACTACAGACTCCCTGATGTGCTCCTGTCTGTGCAGATGATCATGACACTCTGAATGTAGGTTTACTTCCCATTGATCTTAGCCTCACACACTGTGCATCTGCTGTTGCCACTATCTCTATCCTACTATCACCATAGAGAAAAGATATGGACACACGAATGACAGTGGTGTTTCTGTCGAGTGTCGAAATGTGAAGTCCATCTTCTGTGGTTTCATGATGTGTACACCTCTCTCGCTCCACTACCGCCCCCTGTATACCTGGAGTAGGTACTCGTGAGATCTCTAGTCGCCGGCTGGATGCGTCGTTGGCATGATCATAGTGTCCGCGCGCTCGTAATGGGTAGTTTCTAACAACCACATTCTGTTGATTTCGACGCCCGCATTGTCTCTCTCAATGTGTGACAAATAGACATCTCGCGCCCCCCCACACATCGCCAAGAAGACCCCATGATTCTGTTTGTCACCCTCTTATGTTAATGCCATCGCACCTTCTATGACCTCAACGCCCCGATCACCCACTAGTTGTCCCTAGGTCCAACACTCTGTCAATAGTATGATTTGTCAGTGTCTTATCTCTCAGCATATCCGTCTGTCACTGTTTGTCACTGTTCCGCACATCTCAACTGTTGTCTACACTCCACCACTGCTCACATGTTTCTAACTAAGCATAGTAATTGTCTTATATTAGCTGTTTATCATGTTTATCCGCTAGCCGTACTGTTTCTCAAGTTATCTCGTGTCGCTTCTGCTGTCCAAGCGACATTATCCTGCAATGTGGATCATGTGACCTATTTGTCTGACGCGCCATGCACCTTATCACATTCACCCGTAATGTCTCTCCACACCTATCCGCACTCTTCAGTGTTGTTTTCTCGCATGTATAGTCCCTCTCCTGTGTGCCTCGCGTTATACCTGTAGAGGCACCTGACTATCCGCCGTTGTGCTGAGACCTGAGAGGATGCTCTCCAGTTATCGCTCGTCGCGCTGCGCTCTGACTTCGCGTTCTGTCACTCCTGATCTCTCTCATAGCTTGCCTACTCTACTGTATCTATTTACTCTCGTCCCTGTGCTCTGCCTGTGCTATCCGCTCACTCGTCTGACCAGTGTGTTATGTAACCGTTTCCTGTCTCTCTAATCCGTATTCCTGTTATATATCGCACATCCAATAATGTATCAGTGTCACCCAGTAACGTGTGTCACAGCCCTGTCTTCTGGTATACTTCCCTCTAGTGACCTCATGTCTCCTCCCTTCAGTCTGCAAAGTCACCCTATACATCGCCCCATCGCTACTCGACTGAGAGGTCCCTTGCTACAGTGTCAACGACACCTACCTTGCATTGTCTGCCCTACGTGCTACCCCTCTTGCTCTGATGTGTTCTTTCGCAGAGATCAAGTAGTCCTCGGTTTTGGACAGCAGACCAAACGCACTCGGAATATGTCATGTGTCTCTAACGCTCTCACCCGCTCGCTCTGTCCTCCGCGACGTGCCTGCGCGCATCGTCCTTAGACCACTCCTCCTCCGAGAGATCAATGACCAAGATATGTGCTCCAACTGTTGTTCGTTGCCTGACTTCGCCCACTAGATCTCCACCTCAGTGCACTGCAGCACAGTTCGACTCTTCTATGGTGATGTAATTCCTGACATTTGTCCAATGTGTCACCTTGGAACACTCGCCCCCGTTGAGACGCTCCCTGTGCAAGAGGCTAGTGCGCACTGCATCCGAGCTGCCTACATATCTCTGTGGTCCTCTAGCTGTCCTTCACTTGTCGCACCCACTCACGCCACCCCAATCTAGATCATGGAGTATCCACCTCGACTATATGTGCCTTTGACCTTGTGTGCATACAGAATGTCTAGATGTGCTCATTCCTCTAAATTTATGTGTGTCTTTCCGTGTTCGCTGTATGTGTATGGTCTGAGCGAAGTATTGTGGATGCCATCTGAGCCACCAGTAGAGCTGCCAGTTATGAGCACCTGTCAATTCATTTCTCTGCTGTGTAGGGGATAGACGCTCCTACCTCCGCGTGTCCTGCCCCAGTGCCTACCCAATCTGAGTCTATGTCGTGTGTCGCGTCACCGTCTCGAGGGCCACGCCTCATATAATCTACTCGCCATCCCAAGTAACTCTAAGCATGTCTCTCATTCAGTCTCTCTCTGAACCTTACAACAGGTAGCCTCACATCTCAGGTAAGCGTCGCTCGATGGTCTCTGTCACTCGCGTGCATCTCCTCTTCGTATCATGTGTTATCAGCGTTAGGTGTCAGTTATGTCTATTTGAATCTGCTATCATATTTTGAGCATTTGTACTTAACTTAATTGCGTACGTCACATGTCGGCCCACGCCTCTAGTGTGCATCTGGTGTCTCCTCGCGGCCATGACCCCAGCATCACCAGAAGAAAGTGAGTGTCTAAGCCCCGAGCCACTCTCGAGCCTCGCCTACATTGGTACGCATATACGCGCAACTCCGTTGTCGAGTTTCCCCTCACATCACTACCCCCTCGATCTCGACTGTAACACACCTAGTGTGTATCGCCGTGCTACACATAGTGACGTGTGTGCGCAAGCATCTCAGCTTGTCTAGTGTTCGATGATTGCTTTTTTCAGACTGCATTTCTAAAGGCTATTCCTGTTCATGTAATTTTGTCTTTGTACGGTGTCCCGCTATGTGTACACGTTGTGTTCCTCTCAAGACCACGTTCCATGTGGGTCACTCAGCCTTTCTACAATATGTTCGTCTGACCAATCCTACCATCGGTCAGATACCCACAACCCAGCACAAAGAAGTGTTGACCTCCCTCACACAACAGTGCATGCAGCACCCAATAGTCAGCGTGTGCAATAGTTTGTGCACCTGTGTAACCCCGATCACCATATGATCTCCCCTCCGAGAATCCTATTACTATGAGCTATCTCATACTGAAACAGTACAACCCACACCAATTAAAACCATCCCCCTAGACTAGACTCTAGAAACAGACTCTCATGTGTTTATCTGGCAACACTAGACTGCTCGTGTTTCCACCTCTTGACGACTAAGATACTATCACCTCAGTAATGCCGTCCACTCGAGATAGCAGCTGAACGATTTGAAGGAAAGCCCATCCTTGTGCTCACACATTATGTTCGCCATTCTATCACTCTCCTTATGTAGTTCTGTCTGAGCCCTGCTTACGTACCAACATTGGGCAGTCAGTCCACCCCCCTATCTGTCGCTTCCGCACTCGTGTGACTATAGGTTGTCAGTGTCGCAGCTACTTGGATAAGTCTCACCATGTCTCGTTCTCGTGTGACTCGGCAGCCTCGCACTATCCAAATGTCCCATTCGCAGTGAGATCCGAAGACTCCAGATCGCAAAACAACAGAGAGTGTCGCCTCTCGCTGAATCATCCTCGTGTGCAGTCCGATCTGAGCCTCTTATCTCAGTCTGTACCGAGAGACTGTTTCGTTGTATCACTTATTTCGCACTGCACTGTATGTGGCATATCGCTGTTCCGTGTAAATGTCTAAGATATACGTGTGTTATGCCTATCAGTGTGACTACGAGATCGTCACACTCCAGTCCTCAGACACTTCCCAACCTTGGAGAAACTCGCGCTAACCCACTCGTCATCATGTAACAGGTAGAAGTAGTCTGACTTAACAGCGTCTCGTACGCGGCCAGGTTGTGTGTTGTGCTCATCGCACTGAAGACAGTAGTGAAAAGTGTCATCTTATGTGTATTCTGTGTGTATGACCATATCGCTTGAGTATCGTTATCGACGCACAGCGATGTGTTAATCTAACACGTCTCCTCAGTCGCCAACTCCATCATCGTAATATGTCACTAGGCAATTGCGCTCTTAGACGGACTAGAACTGATCTTTTGTAGCTAGTTGACCTGGCTCGGTGTGTCCTCTCACTACGCTCATAATCAAGAATCTCAACTAACTGCACGAGATATAGAGTTAGACTTGTGTCAATCGTCGACACACTATATTCAACACCTCTATAATGTTGTGCTATTGACCGCTGTTGTACGTTACTATCTCTCATGTTATATCATTAGTAGGGTCCAACTCTCGCCACTGAATCGTTGCTATACATACAACCCATGAAGGGCACGCTTGCACGCTATACGTATACATGACGAAGCTCCAACGCGCTCGCGCGGAACCTTAGATCGACACAGTGTGCGTGTAGACTTAGTGCCTGTTGTAAGAACAAAAAGTGATGTCGTGTAAGAGTAGTTGCAGTAGAGCCAAGAGTGACGGAACGGCCTTGGCTTCCGAAACCAAACGAGACTTTTACACTGGTCGTGTGGCTTTGACCATCGACCCTCTTAGCTCAATTTTAACCTGGCCTTACTCCCCTCCAAATGCCCCCCTCTTAACAAATAGTCAAATACGATAGTCCCTCATGCTAACACTAGTGAGTAGGGACAGCGTAAGCCAGATTCAAGCCGGGATTTTTGCGTCTGAAACCATTTTGCACACCGATCGACTGGCATTCGAGCGAAGAACAATAACACAATATCACTGGGACCAAAGTAGACATAACGAAATACATAGGACTAACAAGAGACATAAATCCTCATGAGCCCCCGCGACTGCGGGGGCTCATGCGGATTTGTGTTTCTTGCACAAAAGCAGCGTTAGCCTTGCCCCGGCAGTTAAGGGGGTTAAGAGGTTGCTGGAAAAAAAAAGACTGAAGCGGATGTACATGCTATCAATTTATTTTTTCCTCCGACACACGTACTTGTATAGTGAGTATCTCACATGAAGTCATAGGACAAAAAAACTCAGCAACAAGGTGACACTGAACCTCACGAGGCCCTGTGCCTTTTGCTGGCGATATTTGTATTAGTGTTGGGGTCAATGGTCATTCAGTTTTCCATGATGTCCCAGGCGCGGATCTGAGGGATGATGTCCCAAGGGTTCCGGATCCCCCGTACCCTTACCAGACAAAAAGATCTTTAAAATGCTATAACAGTCTCTTTTGGGGAAGATTCCAACCCCTCCCCTCTCCTCCCCTTTTGGCGAGAGTTTTAAGAGGCACCACGAACTCCCCCCCCCCCCCCCCCCTGTTACCCCGTTGTTTGATTTTTTCGGCGACTGGAAGCAAGGTCTAGCGTCAAGGGAACCTTTTTGTGTTAGGTTAAAGGTCCCAAACAAAAGGTTCGACCCCCCCCCCCCCCCCCCCCCCGCCTTCCAGGCAACTGATCCGCGCCTGTGTCCAATGCGTGAGCTATTGCAGTTGGTCGAAACGGGGTTAAACGCTAAGCTAATGTATCAAATGTATATCGCTGCAAAACCATTTAAAGCAAATCTGTCCGCTGCAAAAATGCCGGAAAGTTTAGTGCTCTACACGAGATATGATGAAAGCGATTTGGGGCGCAGGTTGCCGCAAGGGCGCGATACAGAACACTCGTGTACGGGTCTGTGATTTTGGACCTTACGACTCGTAACTCACAGGCCCGCCGGCATTCGCGTACGTTATGATCAATATAGGATCCGATACTGCTTGTTAACCCAGTTGAGACGTGTCGTATCCGGATAGGCGGCTTTTGTCGCCTATCCGGATACGGCATGTCTCGATTAAGATTTAAAAAAAAAAATAAAAAATTATAATCAAACGTGTTGCAGAGCATATTCAACTGAATACGGCCACTCGGAGGCGGGCCCAGTTTCCAGCTCAGAAACTGCTCAAAGCAACGGATCGAGTAGAGGTTTGCAGATTGAAGAGTAATACACGAATAATCTAACCGCCGTCACATTAACGTTTGGAGCATTCTGGTGAAATTCGCAAATGAAAAAAAACAACCAAAGTGGTGTCGAGTCAGATTAACCCTTTCACTGCCGAGCAAACAAAAATGAACACCACCCAACTGCAAGAGACATAGATCCTCATGGGCCCCCGCAGTTGCGGGGGCCCATGAGGATCTATGCCTCTTGCTGACCCCACTTTGTATCCACGTTTCCTGTACGGCCGGGGTCCTTTGGTGTTAAATGAACAAAGATTTTATAACACAGTCTGCGACCGCTGGCAGAGAGACGGGTTAATAGCAGAGGCGGGTCGGATGGGAAGAGGGGGGTGGGAGGGGCGGCCGGTAGGGGTGGGTGGGTGTGTGGGTCGGGGTTCGTTCCCCCTTCTCTATCTCCCTAAACAGGCACCAAGCTACTCTTCCACCACTCTTAAATTTCCACGGTCGATCGTAAACTTATGTGGCCTGCGTGTCAGGATGAACTGAGTTATAACCCTTACAGCGCCAACGCCCTACAGCAGGAGATGGATTGACCATGATTGACCATGACTGACCCCATGATAATTCAAGGGTAGTGCCAGATTAGCTTGGCGCCTTCAGGCGCCAAGCTAATCTGGCACTACCCTTGAATTATCATGATCAATCCACCTCCTGCAAGTGGTACACAGTCGTTAACTAACACTTCCAAAATACGGGAACTGCGCCCATGGCGCTAAAAGAGTAATAATAATAATAATAAGCGCGTTAAATAGGCGCTTTATCCCAATTGAAAATCGGCTCAAAGCGCCGCCGCGAACTGAACCCAACAAGCACACTCACGTGAATCACGCGCATTCACTCACACACTGTACATAAACACAGAACATTCACGTGGTGCTAAGGGCAAGCTCAAGCGAGCTACTGTAGTTTTTGGAAATTCAAAATCGTTTGTATTTGAAATTTGATTAAGTGGGCTGAATCTGATACCAGAGTTAAACAAACGAAGCGTGCATCCTCTATGTAAGCACTCCCATACCCAATGATCAAAATCAGTATCGCCAGCACGTTGTCTTTTCAATATCCTTCGATCGCTCTGAGCGATAAACGTTCTCTCTTTCACAATAAATGTTCGACACGTTTTAACCCCTTCCGCCCGGGAGATTGAAAGTGAACAACACCCAACTGCAAGAGGTATAGATCCTCCATGACCCAGCGCAGTTGCGGGGGCTCATGAGGATCTACGCCTCTTGCTGAGACCAGTTTGCATCTACGTTCCGGCTGGGGTTCTTTGGCGTTGCATTGACAATGATTTCAAAAACACAATCTGTGTCCGCCGGCGCGGTGAAGTGGGTAATGCGGTGTAAGTGCATGTTGTCACACGTGCAGCAGCTCGCGAGGATCTGAAAAATTCCCTTTCACGTCCAGATCCTTCTCAGTTGACGCTGAAAATGCAAGAGTTGTTATCATTTCTGTTTTTGTCATTGAAATACGTATCATACAAGAAATGGCCTGTTTGTCACGAAAATCAAATGAGAGAGAGAGAGAGAGAGAGAGAGAGAGAGAGAGAGAGAGAGAGAGAGAGAGAGAGAGAGAGAGAAATGAAATGAAATGAAATGAAATGAAATGAAATGAAATGAAACTTTATTTCTGAACGGAAGAAGCAGTTAGCACATGTGCCATTTTTCACGCTTGCCGTTGCTAAACTACAAAGGTACAAATCTGCTAAAGGTACAAAGCTACTAAGATAACATGAAAGTGCACATAATATAATAAGTCGTGCAAAAAGAGATGGATAAGGCAAAATGGAGGGCACCAATTATGATTACTAACAATGTGAACGGGGGAAAAAAAAAAAAAAAAAAAAAAGAGATAGTCTTTAAAATTCCTTCTTTCACTGAAATCAAACACGCGCGCACGCTCGCGCCGCATGCTCTCACACACATACACACACACACACACACGCACGCGCGCGCGCGCACACACCCATATACACGCACGTGCGCGCGGAGGTTAATATCAAGGCTTTAGGCGATGGAGATACCCGAACCAGTGAATGAGCTGTTAGATAGCAGGTACTTGAAGAGGCTTTCCTTGAAAGAGGGGAGTGAACCAGTGTGTGTTATGTGCGCTGGCAGTTTATTCCAAAACGAGGCGCCCGAGAAAGCAAGGGCGGTTTTAAATAAATCTATCCTCGGGCGTGGTGTGATGAAGTTTCGCCTTGATGTTGAATAGCCTGAAGCTACCTTGGTGAAGAGATTACACAAGTATTCTGGGTGGATTTCATTCCAGATTTTATACATGACTACCCCTTTGTTAAAGAGATGGTGCTTGTCAAGAGGAAGCATTTTTAGTTTTTCAAATTTTTGGTCAGTAGAAAGAGCTGGATCAGGCAGGATCTGCTTCACTGCCCTGCGATGCAAGGAGTTAAGCCTCTTCATGTGTATGTCACCACTGCCGTCCCATGTCGTGGAGGCATAATCGATGTGGGATTTGACATGGGCATTGTAAAATAGTTTGCAAGTGTCGACATCAATAAGATATTTTAGCTTAGACAGCATAAACACATTTCTGGACACAGTTTTACAAACAACATTGATGTGAGATTGCCATTTCATCTGGTTATCAACAATAACTCCAAGTAGGCGATGTTCAGTTACTTGTGTAATGGTGTGGTCTTGGATTTCCAGGCTAAGCGAAAGTGGCTTGAGCTGATGCTTCTGACGGGTTGCTATCGTCATACATTCGGTTTTGGTGGGATTAAGGATCATTGCATTATTTTCACACCATTTGGAAATTTCACTCAGTCCCTGTTGCAAACGATCATTTAAAGACTCCAGACACTTATCGGGGGTGTGGATTGTTGCGTCATCGGCAAACAAGTCACATTCAATTCTGTCATTCGTGAAGTGTAGTGGCAGATCATTGATAAATATGCAAAAGAGAAGAGGTCCCAGGACAGAGCCCTGGGGCACTCCTCTTGTTACTAAACCACTTGAAGAGTAAGATCCATTGGCTATCACGCGCTGCTGTCTGTCTGTAAGATAGGAAACGAAAAACGAGGTTGTTTTAAAGGAATGAATAGATGCCTGAGAACTGCCGTCTGATGTATGAAAACAGTTACTTGAAAATGAACCATCCAGATATATACTGAGCTTGGAAAGGAGAATTTCATGATCTACCATGTCGAAAGCTTTCCGAAGGTCTATGAAAACAGCACCTGTGAATTCGCCTTTGTTCATTGAACTTAGCCACGTGTCAGTAAGTCGCGATAAGGCTGTATGACAACTATGCTTCGGGCGAAAACCTGACTGGAGGGGGTGGATTAATTTGCGTTTTTCCAGGTATTCTAACAGATGCTTATGAATGTGTCGTTCAAGGGGTTTACTTAAGACAGACAAAAGTGAAATGGGGCGATAATTGTTAACATCGGACAGATCTTTTGTTTTAGGTAGGGGAATAACTTTAGCTTTTTTTAGTTCTTTTGGGAAAACATTTTTCTGTATGCATAAATTGTAGACATAAGTTATTGTTTCTACAACATAGGGAAGTGATAGTTTCAGTATTTTGGGGCTTATTTCATCTGGCCCGGAAGATTTTTTATTCTTCATGGAACTTATTGTCTTACCAACCTCGTGAACTGCCAGAGGTGGAATAGCAAATGGATGAAATCTCGCAGTTCGCGTTCTACAGAAATCAATCAGGGTGTCAGGACAGGTATAAGGCCGAGAATTTGTTTTAGAGGGGACCAGGGACTCGGCAATTAAAAGGAAATGATCGTTAAAGAGAGAGAGAGAGAGAGAGAGAGAGAGAGAGAGAGAGAGAGAGAGAGAGAGAGAGAGAGAGAGAGAGAGAGAGAGAGAGAGAGAAGCCATTATTTGTGTTCAATGAGTACAGCAAACGGTGTCTTTTTCAGTCACGTCCTCGCTGCATCGATTAGTAAAAATTAATATTCAACGTTAAAAAAGCCCCAAAGAACTGCAATTTTAGTCATAATAATCATGTATTCATCAAATCATACATCATCACCTCCACCCCCTACACCCACCTATCAGCAGCTGTCTATAGAATAGCATAATGGAGGCTGTTTGACACGTGTTGAACAAGGCTGCAAAAAAAAAAAAAAAAAAAAAAAAAAAACCCGACTAAAATTCGAAGTTTTACAGAATTAAAAAAGAAAAAGAAAATAGAGAATGAAGCAAATCGCGTATCCGATCCTTGCGAGCAACAGGCACTGATTCTCATGAGCCCCCTGCGAATGCAGGAGCTCATGAAAATCTATGCCTGTTGCAGTTATATAGTTACTGCCTTTTGTGAGCAGCAAAAACTATCGTCCACGCTTGAGCAGCGGGCTGCTACAAAATGCGATCGAGACAATACAACACCTCCGCTAAATGGAGTCGCTCGCAGATTCACAGCACCTGTTGCGCACACAGAAGATACGCATCGACTGCTATAAATACCACGCCAATGCGTTCTTCTGATCCATCTCTCTCCGTCTGCAAAAGATGCAGATTCGCCCCTCCTAGGCGCAGGGGCTCAGGAGAATCTACACCTCGATGTGCGCACGCCATATAGCTGCAGTTGTTTCTCCAAATGCGGAGAATGCTATTAAGCCTAATTAAGCATAGGGCAGAGCTGAAACGCGTAGATAAACCCATTCTGATAACTTGAATGTACGAGTACGAGTAAATGGGGTTTATTTCTCTCAAGCAAAGAGGCGCAGACTCTCGTGAGCCTCTGCAAGCCTGCAGGTGCCCATGCGAGTCTATGCCTCTTTCGGATCTAAAGAAGGACGAATGAGGGAGTAGCAGTGTGGACAAACTGATTAATTTTATAACGCGTGATTTTTGAAGACAGGTGAAACAGACGGGACAGTCGAAATCAAGAAGCACGAGAAGATAATTTATGTTAATGGTGGCGGGGGAGGGGGGAGGAGGAGTAGGGGCGGGGGGAGGTGTAGGAGGAAGTGGAGCGGAGGGGCTGCAAGAGGGGTAATTATTTTCTACATAATAATCCTATCCTAGGCTGTGGGTGACGGGAAGAGAGCGGGGTAGGGGGAGATGACAAAGAATGGTTTATTGGATCAAAACAGTTGTAAATATGCACACTCAGTATTTTCACACACACACACACACACATACACACACACACACACACACACACACACACACACACACACACACACACACACACTCACTCACTCACACACACAACATGGCTGGGGTGGAATGGGACGGGGAGTTTAACTCATGTGCCCGAGCTGCGAAATACCCATTTTTTTTTGTAGTTATCCTCTAAGGACTGCATTACAATTCAGGAGACAGATCGACCATGATAGTTCAAGGGTGGTGGCAGAATAGATTGGCGCCTACAAGCTATTTTGCCACCACACTTAAACTATCATGGTCGAGCCATATCTTGCTGTGGTGTGTCGCGGGCAGAATGAGTTAAATTCAGTACATGATCGGTCATATAGCCGGCGATGAATCGTTTATTTATTGATTCATCATTATCTCTAGTTTCTCGCAGGTTTCTGATGACTGTGCTGGCTGTATTGCCGAGCTGGCGTGCCTGCCCTGGTCCCGGTGAGTGGTGTTCTTTAACAGCCCCGAGGTTGAAATTCCTACGTTTTGGGCTTGTCCTCAAAAGACAATAAGCGTTCAGGAGACAGATCCACCATGATAGTTCAAGGGTGGTGCCAGAATGGCTTGGCACCTTTTGGCGCCAAGCTATTCTGGCACCACTCTTGAACTGTCATGGTCGATCCATATATTGATGTGTTGTGTGCAGGCTGAATGAGCAGAGAAGGATATAACGCGGGGAGAGGGGGGGGGGGGGTGAGAGCTTCCGCTCCACTACCACCTAATAAAACTTTAAATGCTATGTAATTTAGAAATCTCTTCTCCACCTCCTATTTTTTAGGTGGGTTTGGAAACCACCCCTATCCCAACCCCCCCGGCCCCCCCCCCCCCCTCTCCCCGATTTGATTTTCGGGCATCGATGGAAAGGTCCTCACATGCCCTACACCCCCCCCCTACCCCCCTGCCCCCCTGCCCCCCCTGCCCCCCTAACCCCCCCTGCCCCCCCCCCCACTTCCTCCCACCTGCCACTCGCCTCTCTCTCTCTCTCCCCGGTTGTTTGATTCTTGTGTATGTGGATAGTCCGTAACGCAAGGTCTCGCCTACGGGCGCCTTCTGCCTCAGGATCAATGTTTCAATCAAAACCCACTTCCTCACCCCTCTCCCCCACCACCTGTAGGTATCTGATCCGCCCCTTGAGCGTGTAGCTGTGAAGCATCAAGGCAAATGCAGCTAACTGTTTAGATAATCGATCAGAGAAGAGAACTTACTGTGCACCTGTCACACGCTCATTAATTTTTAATTTTTTAGTATAGTCACACAACAGCACCGTCGCCTACTGTACTAGATCATGTTAGATACATTAAGCCATGACAAACAACAAGATAGGGCTCGACCGTGATAGTTCAAGGGATGCCAGAATGGCTTGGCGCCTCTAGGTGCCAAGCTATTCTGGCACCACCCTTGAACTGTCACGTTCGACCTGTCTTCTGATCTCATAATATTGTCTTTTAAGCACCACCCTTGTGTTATAGTAGTTGATCTTTCTCCTGAATAGAATTGTAATATAGTCTGCAGCGCACAGCTCCTAAATTTAGGCATTTCAGGATAACTAATGTCCGATATAAAAAGTTTTGAAGTTTAGAACCCATCCCCAGCCATGGGGATATTTCGATTGCCCCGTAGCATGTAAACTTTCTATCTCAATTAAAGAAGAGCAGTGCATGTGTGAGGAAAACACCTAGCAACGTCACCAAAACACATGACCCCCCAAAAAGCAAAAACAAAACAAAAACCCTCCCAACAAAACAACAGCAACACACATAAACACGAAGTAGTAGAATAGTATTAGTATTAGTAGTAGTAGTAGTAGTAGTAGTAGTAGTAGTAGTAGTAGTTGTAGTTTGTTGTTGCTTTCAAATTTGAAAAACAACAGAAACTATTCTGCAGGTAGAAATACGCGCTGCTTGTTTTTTGTAGCACGCTTGGGGATGTATCTTACATTTCAGTGGGCAAACGGTCCTCAGATCAATATCGGCCTTAGTCCTTGCACGTGCAGCATTGCTGTGCGCGAGGTCATTTGCTTACTGTGAGGTCATCGACACCGTGCGGAGTATTAGTCGTGTTTGCATTTTGTAGACAGTCTGTTAACCCTTTGGCTGTCGGTAGCGGTTTTTGTCGCGATGATTCCTGTAGGAATCATCGCGACAAAAAAACGCTTCCGACAGCCAAAGGTTTTAATAATAATAATAATAATAATAATAATAATAATGAGTATTTATATAGCGCTTAATCTTACTCAAAAGCTCTAAGCGCTTTACAATCTGTACACAAAAATAAAAATACAATGATATATGCACATAACAAACAAAGCACAATGCCCGAACACACCACTTTTACAATAAACTAAACAACAATACATACATAATAATTTATATTCTAATTAACATTCAGTCTAAACAAGGAGGATTGCAGAACTACAACTAAGGCATCAAACACTGGCAGTTATTCAAAGTAAAGCTTGAAGAGGTGAGTTTTCAACGACCTCTTGAAGTCAGAGACAGACTCACTGTCTCTGACCTCAAGAGGAAGTGTATTCCATAACACTGGGGCTTGATAAACAAAAATGCGCTGACCAAATGTTTTAAGGTAAAAGCAATTTTTTGTTGTTGTCAGCATCGCCAAGCCTTTTTTTTTATTATCATAATGGGTGCGCTCTTTAGCTCACGACAATACGACAACACGACGTGAATATTTTTTTGCAAGAACGTGTCGTTGTGGTGAACTCTTAACACATTCTACCCAAGGACTGAAATCCCAAAATGTTGAAGCTGCCCTCTGTATTACAATTCTAGAGACAGATCGAGTGTGACAGTTAAAGGGCGGTGCCAGAGTAGCTTGGTGCCTACCGAGTCCGAAATAGCTCAGGCGGTTAAGCGTCAGAGCAGGAGAGCGAAGGGAATCGCCGGGGCGTGGGTTCGAATTTCCGTTCCGGCCCCAGTAGCTGGACTCGCAATCCAGGGGGAAATGACGGACTTGTTCAATAGCATGTCCGTTGAAAGGTCCTGGTAAATCAAAGTGGCACAGTTGGAGTGCGCCTGAGTTAATCAGTGTTCAGGTCGTACTCCATAGGCATTAGATTTCCCTGTCCCCCATAACCCGCCCGTCAGGGCCGTCCATGATCACCTCGGTGCTGTGGACGTTAAACCCCGAACTAACCAACCAGCTTGGTGCCTATGGACGCCAAGCTATTCTGGCACCATTCTTGAACTATCATGCTCAATCCATGTCTCGCTGTGGTGTGTTGGGGCTGAATGAGTTAGGCCCTAAATACATTAACGTTCGCCTTATTCTGAGCCACAGTTATAGCTCGGTTCACGCCTCCTCAATCCCCGGCGTTAGTCTACGTACTGCAGTTTTGCAAAACAATGAACCCTAAAACACAGCGTCTCGATCATTGTCTTAGACTGGCACACAAACAGACACTAAAAGCCTGCTGAATGCTTTAACCTTTCACGTCTAGCGTCAGCTGCATCAGAAGTTTCCACCGTGATAGCTCAAGGGTCGCGCTTGATTAGCTTGGCGCCTTTCAGGCGCCAAGCCGCTAATCAGGCACTACCCTTGAGCCGTTACTGCTGGTCCATTTCCCGGGAAGTCTGAGACTGACGTGAGGGCATTAGGAAAGTTGGTTTTAAAGGGTGAAAACCCGTCGGCAGAAGACAGATGCTAAGACCCGAATGTTACGAAAGGCCGGTAACTTCAGAAAGACAACGCCAATCTGTCACAATCACAGCTTTTAGACAATCTAGAAGACGAAGTAAAAATATAAAATAAAATTAAAAAACGGCTGCAGGGATGATGTTCGTTCGTTTTCATTCAATTTACTCATATGTTTTCACTTTTTTTCAGGCATTAGTCCATCCCCTCTGTGCGTGAATTCATCCGTCCATGCATAAATCCATGCATGAATCTTTGCATGCATGCATGCACCTATCCATTCACCCACTCCCGCACCCTCCCAACCCTGTCCATCCGTCCATCCATCCATGAACCCAAACTCACCTACCCAGCCACCCACCCACCCACCCGCCCACCCATCCATCCATCCATCCACCCACCCATCCATCCACTCACCCACCCGTTCGCCCGTCCATCCATCCATCTATTCACCCACCCCCCTCACCAACCCAAACACGTCCGTCCATCTGTCCGTCCATCCATCCATCCATCCATGAATCCATCCATCCATCCATCCATCCATCCATTGAAGCAGTCCTTGTCCATGTCCCTGATCCCTTAACTCCGGGAGAAGTCGTGAGGGCGCCGCATTGACAATCTTCACACCCGTCCTCTCCACTCTGGGCGGTTGTTGTTTCAGAGCCTGGGTCTCTGCTAATGGCTTCCCTATCCACTCTTCTACGTTGGCCGTCCATCGTTTCTTCCGTTTGCCTCCACGTCCCTTACCCTCCACTGTTTCCTGGAGGATGGTCTTTGTGATACAGTAGATTTGGTATATAACAAAGTGCAATTTCTCTGTTGGCAGTATGCAAAGTTTGTCATAAACCCAATGCGCAAAGGCCATCGGGCCGACGTCGGCCGCCGTTGGCCCGCGCACGTCCGATGGCCTTTGCGCACTGGGAACGCAGTCATTTGAATAGAAAAAGTGCCGTCGGGACCTGAGTAAGTGTTGTTATATCCGACTTTGGTTATATCCGACTTTTGTTATATCCGACTCTTGTTATAATCAACTTTGTTATATCCGACTTTTGTTATATCCGACTTTTGTTATATTCAACTTTGTTATATCCGACTTTTGTTATAATCGATTTGTTATATCCGACTTTTGTTATAATCGATTTGTTATATCCGACTTTTGTTATAATCGATTTGTTATATCCGACTTTTGTTATAATCGATTTGTTATATCCGACTTTTGTTATAATCGACTTTTGTTATAATCGATTTGTTATATCCGACTTTTGTTATAATCGACTTTTGTTATAATCGATTTGTTATATCCGACTTTTGTTATATCCGACTTTTGTTATATTCAACTTTGTTATATCCGACTTTTGTTATAATCGATTTGTTATATCCGACTTTTGTTATAATCGATTTGTTATATCCGACTTTTGTTATATCCGACTTTTGTTATAATCGATTTGTTATATCTGACTTTTGTTATATCCGGCTTTTGTTATAATCGATTTGTTATATCCGACTTTTGTTATATCCGACTTTTGTTATAATCGATTTGTTATATCCGACTTTTGTTATACCCGACTTTTGTTATATCCGACTTTTGTTATGATCGACTTTGTTATATCCGACTTTGTTATAATCGACTTTGTTATATCCGACTTTGTTATAATCGACTTTGTTATATCCGACTTTTGTTATGATCGACTTTGTTATATCCGACTTTTGTTATGATCGACTTTGTTATATCCGACTTTTGTTATATCCGACTTTTGTTATGATCGTTGTTATATCCGACTTTTGTTATGATCGACTTTGTTATATCCGACTTTTGTTATATCCGACTTTTGTTATGATCGTTGTTATATCCGACTTTTGTTATATCCGACTTTTGTTATGATCGTTGTTATATCCGACTTTTGTTATATCCGACTTTTGTTATGATCGACTTTGTTATATCCGACTTTTGTTATATCTGACTTTTGTTATGATCGTTGTTATATCCGACTTTTGTTATATCCGACTTTTGTTATGATCGTTGTTATATCCGACTTTTGTTATATCCGACTTTTGTTATGATCGACTTTTGTTATATCCGACTTTTGTTATGATCGACTTTTGTTATATCCGACTTTTGTTATGATCGACTTTGTTATATCCGACTTTTGTTATATCCGACTTTTGTTATGATCGACTTTTTTATATCCGACTTTTGTTATGATCGACTTTGTTATATCAGACTTTTGTTATATCAGACTTTTGTTGTAATCGACCTTGTTATAAGCAAAGTAGATGGTATTTTTGTGTCTACAAATCTTTTTGTTTAGTTGTTCCGTCTCCCATCCCCACTGAACCCAAACCCTCAGAGAGAAAAAAAAAAAAAAAGAGAGAGAAAAAAATGCAGGACTAAACCTACGATTTTGTTCACTGCTAATATAACAGGCCGATATGTTTATGTCTTAAACTACGGTTACCTGCCATGTATATTTCAAAACTTTATCATTAAAATCATCACGAGAATAAAGATTGTTGCGATCATGTAAATCGACAAGATCACTAAGGCTCAGTTACTTGACACGTTTTCATTAAATCATTAAAATCGTTAAGATCAGTAATATCATGAATGTCAATTCAGAGAACAGGAGCTGACGACAAGAAAAGAAAAACATGACGTTGTTCACCACTACAGCTCCACCCAGTCCATTCCTCTAGTGTGACTCGAGCTGAACACTGCAATCGTTTTGCTTAAACTTTGCCGCCATAGCTAAGACGCCCCCAATCGCCTTTTAACATCTTTGCCTTGTCCATTAGGGAAGTATTAGAACAAAACACCACCGCACCAAACAATAGCCATCTGCAAGAGACATAGATCCGCATTTTGTCTATGTCAAAATCTATGTCTCTTGCCATCGTTCAATATCTTGAGGCTGCTTGATTTTCATCCAGGTTACGCAAGCGGAGGAGAGTACAGAACGCGGCTCGGTCTTAAGCGGAAAATGGGAATATATTATTGTCACAGGATGTTTTAAAAGCCGCTGGTAATGCTTGCCGAGCCATTTTCTAGTGTCGGCGCCGCGTGTTTTTATTGTCTCCTTCAGGGAGAGGTCTTCGCTCGTCCAGAAAAAAGGGGACGTGTGGTAGATAAGACGATGAAACGATTTCAGTCCTGTCTTGTCTTGTCTTGTCTCAGAATCGTACGGAATTCAGATGAAAAATACTGACTGTAGGTAGCGTGTAAAATGTGAAGGAAATTCCTAACAGAGAAAGAAACGCGCTTAGAAAGGACTTTCAAAGCCCCGTTTCTTTCTTTGTTGAGAGTTTCTCAGAAGTCGCACGGTAAAAAGCAAAATTATCTTGGTTTGTCTCGTTTGGTCTGATGCTGTGTTGCCTTTGTCTAGTTTTGTCTTGTCCTGCGTGAAAGTCATGCGGTAAAGGAAATTTATATCCTCTTGTCTTCTCGTATCTGACAGGCAGACGGTACAGCCAAAACAGTACTGTCTTGTCTGGTCTTACTATCTTATATTGAAGCCAAAAACTCTGTGTTTATAACGCCGTGTGTTCTTGTAATCTCGCTTGAGAGCCAGCAAAGCCAAAACCGCCCGTTCCTTGTCCTGGCTGCTGGCCGTGCCTTGCTTGATGATAAAGTCAAACTGTCTTGTCTCGCCTTGCCTTGCTTGATAGGAAGGAAAACTGTATTTGTCTTTCTTGTCTTACTGTAATACCAAAACTGTCTTGTATTTTCTTATCTGACAGTCACAAATTGAAGACAAAACTATAAAGGGCATCCAGCTGAGAAACATTCATCTCTGCACTTCCCGTCCAAATTCGTCAGCAAATGCAGGCGCACGTTTCTCAAACACATGGTGAAAGCGGAAAATTAGGGAGAACAATTTCGTTTGACTTTCATTCCGGATAGTAACGAGGAGAGGAAGATTTTGTTGCACTTGGCGTTCTTGTCCAAAGGCGTCCATGATCTGCGCTTTAACAAATTCCAATGACCGAGGAAGACTAAATGATGCCACGTATTTAACCTTTTCACTGCTGAGAAAAACTGAACAGAAACCACCTGCAAGAGGCATAGATCCTCATGAGCCCCCGCAGTTGCGGGGGCTCATGAGGATCTATACCTCTTGCCGACACCACTTGATATGCATGTTCTTTGGACGGCTGAGGCTGGTTGGCGCTCAGTCAACATATATCTCAGAAACACAACCTGCGACCACTGGCAGTGAAAGGGTTGATGAAGGAACCACGTCTGGAAGTATGTCGTAATACTGCACGTGTAATTCTTGCTTCTGTTGTCACGTGTGTATGTTAAACAAGTAATTGTGTACATGCCTGACATTTCTTTAGAACAGTTGAAGACACGCCTCTTTTAATATGGCATAAGCTGACGAGCTGACTGCAGTTCTATTCTTCCTGATTTCTTTTTCTCTCGAAATTGGAGGTTTGCTGTCTCTCATCTTCAAAACCTCTACTTACAAAGCACTTTGAGCATTCAGTACTGCGTGGAGAAATGCGCTCTACAAAAATAACATCATTATCATCGTCGTAATCATCATCATCATCATCATCATCATCGAATGAACAAGATTTGTTACAAGCTGAAGTCAAAATCACGGGTGCGTAGTTCTATACAATGACGTTTTACTTCAGAGACGTCTTACCTATTGACGTTAATGTGCGTGAGCTGGTCTGTGATTTTGGACCTTACGGTTCCAGCCGTAAGGTCCAAAATCACAGACCAGCACACATTGACAGGCCAAGTTCTCTTACGCCACAGAACAGAACCAGACTACCACATCGCACCTTCTCTAGCCACACTGTCTCCCAAGATGTGGAATTGTCACTTTGCTCTGACATCGATCTCCAGCGTGCTCCAGGCGCCGTGACAAGGAATCGCCAATCGTCTTAATGCGTCCTCACAAAAGGAACAGTGTTTGTCCGCCCTGCCATCGTTCTTTAGTGTCAGGAGTCACGAGTGGTCGGCCGGGCGTCAATTAGGCGACATAATAGGGAGCTGACCGCCTTAAGACGACTCGAGCGGTTCGTCAGACGATAAAAGGGCTAGATATACTAGTCCAGTAAAAAGCGCATAGAATCATGATTTTGTAGAGCACCACAAAAAGTGCATAACCTTTCATTTTAGAATACCTTGTAGGCCTATTTTGCAATAAGTTTAAATTATAAAATAGCACAGTCGACATACGAAATCATTTGCCGGCGAGTACTGTGTGCTAAATCTGTGATTTTGGACCTAACTGGCAGCGGTCATTATCATCTCACTATACGAGTACCGCCCCCCCCCCCCCCGCCCCCCTCCCTACCCCACCACCATCTCCTTACTAATGATGCTTTAAATCGGGTTTAATCCTCAAGCTATGGAGCTAATAACAACAGGCGGTCTTCTGCATGTTTGGCGACGATTTCCTTTCGACTTGAGCCGAGTCATACCATGTGAGCTGATCTGAGATTTTCGACCTTACAGTCTCCGGCCATTAGGTCGAAAATCACAGACCAGCACCCACACGCATCTCCTTCAGTTCTCAAAACACGCGGTAATCAGAAATTAAGCCTGTGGCTGTATTGCTTGCAGCAGCCGTCTGGCACTCGAGAGTTACACACACACAATTCCTCCCTCCCTCCCCTCCCAACCTCATCTGCATCCCCCCCCCCCACCCCAACCCATCTCTGTCAAAGTCCCGTTACTCTGTTACTTCAATCGATACGAGGGGGCACACGAGTCCCACCTGACGCCAGCGGGACGCTCTCCAGATCCGGAGGTAGGAAGCGTTGTTTTGAAAACAATGGCGGTTGTGTTTCCATTTTTCTTCCTCTCCGTGATTAAATCTTTGTCATGAAACACGGAGCAACGGGTGAGGAACGGGGTGAAGTTCTGAACAAAGGCGGATAACACTACACAGCCATGCACAGCACGCAAAAGGCTATCGGGCCGAAGTCAGCCGCAATGGGCCCGATGGCCTTTTGCTTTGCGTACTGGGCAACACTTCGAGATGGGCTGTGTACGTTTGTCCGTCCAGACGTGTTGCAAATAACAATATCATGTAGTTTAATGTTCGAAGCATGTCAATAAATAAAATAAATATAATAGTACCTTAAGAACCACAAAAGAACCACAATGGGTTGCGGCCCACTTCACTGAACCCCACACCCCCAAGAAACAAAGTATACAAATTTTTAACAGTCCCTGATCACAAGTCAGTGCCAAGGTACTTGAAACTGTATTTAGTCAGTCAGTCGAAGCATGTCGCATAGAAACGGACACGCGGCAAATGAAGGTTACTTACTTACTTACTTACGCCTGTCACCCCTACCCGGGTATAGGCCGTCGACGAGAGACCTCCAGCCACTCCTGTCCTGTGCTTCTCCTTCGATTCTACTCCAGGTGGTTCCCAGTCTCTTGATGTCTGCTTGGAGGTCTCGACGCCAGGAGTTTCTCGGCCTACCTCTTTTCCTCTTTCCCTGGGGGTTCCATGACAATGCCTGCCTAGTGATACTGGAAGCTGGCTTTCTCAGGCTGTGACCGATCCATCCCCATCTTCTTCGCCCAATTTCATTCTCTGCTGTTATCTGCTCTGTTCTGTCCCAGAGTCTGACGTTGCTGATCTTCTCTGGCCAGTGGATTTTCAAAATTCTTCTAAGGCAACTGTTCATGAAGGTCTGAAATGAAGGTTAGCGGGCGAAATATGCCGCATTTCATGCGGCATGTTTCGTATGCTAACTTCATTTGCTGTGTATCCGTGTGTGGCACATCTCGAATGGGTTAACAACAACAACACCAACAACAACAACACACAAAAAAAGAAAAAGATAAATGAAGCAAGAAAAAAAAAACAAACCCGAAGGAACAAAGAAACAACAACCAACCAACCAACCAAACAACCAACCAACCAAACAAACAAAAACAAACAAACAAAAACAAACAAAACAAAAAGCATACAGGAGAGGGAGTGTGTTTGTGTTGAGAAGGGAATGGGCGATGTTGAATTATAAGCCAAGTTGTTCAAGATATTTACAGTATGATTCGTTAATAACAAGGTCGGTGATAAAACAAGTCAGGAACTGTCAAATCTGTCTAGGCAACCACCTGTACAAGACGACCGGCTGTCTTTTCTTACATTCCTTCTGGTGGTCGCACATAGATTTGACACCTAACCCTAACCCTGATCCCTGTGTGGTTCCCATCCACAGTTTTAATTAAGTCCCTTTTATTTAAAGAAGGGACTTTATAGGACGGGTCGCGGTGGGGCGAATTTAAATGCGTGTCCATGATATCGAAGGCGGGCAGGCCCAAACCTCTGACAATTGTAGTAACAAGATAAAAATTACGTCATGTCTAGTTACGCTAACCTCGCTGCTGAACGTACATTTGGCGCGAAGCGCCGTATGTATGTATGTATGTATGTATGTATGTATGTATGTATGTAAACAAGAGACTCTCCCATAATTCTGTGCGTACACGCTTGAAATTTGGCCAAATACTTTCGTAAAAGGGTGGCTAAGAAAGCCTCCGAGCATGATATTGTAATTGAATGTCTCATTTAAGACATAAACAACCGTTTATAGAGAGTCGGTTGACCCAGATTAGAGTCCGTAATTTTTGTTATATTTACTTGAAATTTTGGATATAGCTAGTTTGGAGAAAGACATTGAATGAGTTCGTTAGCCAGCTTTGTATCCTTTCAATTTCTTTAGTAAAAATTAATTCTTTTCAGAAAAGAATTAAAACACTAAAAAATCCTTGACTTCTAGAGAAAGTCAGACAGTGGCGGTGACGTAAAAGAGACAACTCCGTCACCATGCAGACATTGACATAATACTCTAAATATGACGTAATTCTCTCTAGCGCGCAGAAGTCTCTCTCTCTCTCTCTCTCTCTCTCTCTCTCTCTCTCTCTCTCTCTCTCTCTCTCTCTCTCTCTCTCTCTCTCTCTCTCTCTCTCTCACACAGACATGCGCGCATCTCCAAGAGGCATAGATCCTCATGCGCCCGGAGAGCGCTCGAGGATCTATGTCTCTTGGAGATGTTTGGAGCGTGCGCGCATGCGCGCACTAACACGCACACACACACACACACACACACACACACACACACACACACACACACACACACACACACACATCGTCGCGCTTTCAGAAGAGCATTCAGGTGACCCGATATAGCTAGTTTGGAGAAAGACATTGGATGAGTTCGTTAGCCAGCTTTGTACCCTTACAACTTCTTCAACAAAAATTAATTCTTAACAATAAAAAACAAACAAACAAAAAAACAGTTAAAAACCTTGACATCTGGAGAAAGTCAAACAGTGCCAGTGACGTAAAAAAGCAACTCCCGTCACCACGCAGACATACTCTAAATATGACGTAATTCTCTCTCTCTCTCTCTCTTTCTAACATACTAACATATGCGCGCATCTCCAAGAGGCATAGATCCTCATGTTTCCAGAGGGCGCATGAACATTTATGCCTCTTGAGGATGTTTGGAGCGCGTGCATGCACGCACGCACAAGTATACGCATACACACACATCAACGCGCTTTCAGAAGAGCATGCAGGTGTATAGCATTTAGCTAGGTAAAGTCAACCTGATTTCATAACAAATTATAGCAAGACTGAAATTGTACCGTGAAATCCTAATTTTGTCAGCATTTTCGCAAGTCTTGAAGCGAAAGGGAAACTCATATCACTTTAAATATAAAATTACGAAAAAACAAACAAAAAAAAACCGTTACGACAAATGACGTTTGACAAACCAATGACGCGTATGCACTGCGCACGCCCCTTATAGAGTTCACTATGACGCATTGCCACATCTGCGAGGCTTTTTCACAAAAGGAGATATTTTAACATCAGAATCAAGTCAAAGACGAAAGGTAAAGACCCTTGACAGCGAAGACAGCTCTCATATAAAAGGGACTTTGAGGGTTATGATTCATCCATCTTGTTTTTACTCCGCTTAAAGTAAGTTTTGAAATGTCTCTACAGAGACTAGTTGGATCCCTTGTATCTGAAGTTCGCCGTGTCTTCTTCTCTCTCTTCAGACGAGCTGCGTTTACAAGCAATACCCAACGCGCAAAAGGCCATTGAGCCGACGTCGGTCCGATGGCCCTTTGCGCACAGGGTGACTTACTTTATTTTGCATGACAGTGTTTTAGTCGTGGTCAAAAAGCAATACTGTTTATAAATGTTTCAGTCTTACTTCTGCCTAGGACTTCGGTTGCGTAGAGAGAGAGAAAAACACAACAACACACAAACAGTAGCAGCAAGAGGCATAAATTCTCATGAGCCCCTGCGACTGCAGGGGCTCATGAGGATCTATGCCTCTTGCAGGCGGAATTAACTGGCCGAGTGAGCGTCTGCACCGCAGGTTACCGTACTATTTGCCAATATCAACCACCACTTTTGTCCGGCTGGCGCGCGGGTCGCACGCGATCAGGCCACGCGACAGTCTTCATAATATAGGTCGCGCCTTGCCCGCCAATGTGTGACAAGCTTTTGAATATTTTACCACTCTCACGTCCCGAGCTTTCATTTTACTCTGATTACACACACCTTTTGGTGGTCTACAGCGCATCTGAAAAGAGGGATTTGAGCCGAGAAGAGGGAGTGTGGGTGCTTGAGAGAGAGAGAGAGAGAGAGAGAGAGAGAGAGAGAGGTTCCGCTTTCCACCTGTCAACACATGCAAATGTTCCCTGGTCCCAGGACAGACACTGCTGCTGAAAAGGCCACCTTCGCTACGTTTTGGCAAAAATCTAACCACTGTGAATCACGAGGCAAAGACACAGATATAGCAAACAGCCTTAACCCATTACTTCCTGAGGCTGATTTTTTTTAATTGCTTATTGTCCTATGAAGGATACATTACTGATTAGGAGATAGATCAACCGTGTTAGTTCAATGGTGGTGCCAGAATAGCTTGGCGTCTGAGGCGCCAAGCTATTCTGTCACCACCCTTGAACTTTCATAGTCAATTTTATTTCAAGCAATGGGTGTATCAGAATGAAAAGGGTTAATCTAACCTGACCGAGTCCGAAGTAGCTCAGGCGGTTAAACGTCGGGGCGAAAGAGCGAAGGGAATCACCGGGTCGTGGGTTAGAGTCCCCGTCGCAATCCAGGGGATAAAACGGGCTTGTTCAATAGCATGTCCGTTTAAAAGTCCTGGTAAATCAAAGTGGCACAGGGGCGTTGCGCCTGAATTGATCAGTGTTCAGGTCGTACTCCATAGGCAATAGATTTCCCTGTCCGGCCCATAACCCGACCGTCAGAGCCGTCTGCTATCACTTAAGTGCCGTGGACGTTAAACTCCTAACTGACCAACCAACTAACCGGACGTTAATTCAGTAAGAAAAAGGTCTTGGGTAAATCTATCTAGTTCACCTCCTCCCCCCCCCCCCCCGCCACCCCCCCCCCCCACACACAGTTATTTATATGTGATAGCAGAGTGGAATGGCACAAGTTTACAGCGAGCTGTAATTGTATGAATGCATCAATCTATGGTGCTGGAATACACACGACCAAGATACCGGAATCCTTACTAAGCGAGAAAACTCTTCAGTTCTTCGATAAGTTGTCTTCCCTTTGCAAGGAATGGCGGTACAACCCTGGGCAAATGCCACTTTTGTATGAGACTCCGGTCAGTCTGTAACTCATTCAAGGCGCCCTGCATCAGTAGCTGAGGAATTGTCGTACAGCGTTGCCTCCGGAACTCAAGCAACTATTGATGCGGGGTCCTTTGAAGGAGTACACCCCCTCGTGCATTGCAGCCACCTGTCCTCACGGGTAACCAGTGTGTATGCGGTACCGGCTGTAACCAGTGTGTGTGTGTTGTGTAACCAGTAGCGGTGGATGCATGCACATTGGGGTTAACCCATTTCGTCCCCCGGGTGCACTTCCCAAATGTTGGAAGTGCTACTTAACGACTACATGTACCTGCCGCAGGAGATGGCAGCACCATTGAATTCAAGGGTAGCGCCAGATTAGCTTGGCGCCTTCATCACTGTCAATCCATCTCCTGCTGCAGGGCGTCGGGGCTAAATGGGTTAAGTTCACAATTGTAAGGCGACTCGCTATTAATAAAATGGGGGCAGCTTCACATCGCGTTGTCTGATCTGCAACGTAATGTGGCGACGTTAACCCCTTACACGTCTAGCGGCTTTGCGCTCCTGAGGCGACTAGGTGTCGCCCCTCAACTGTGTACCTCACTCGTCTTTACCACCCACTGACACCCCCTTCACGTCCAGCACCATCTACATGTGAACCATTACAGCTCAGAGGACGTGGCAACTTCAGTGAACAGCACATTACCAGGAAACTCCCCTACACCCACTGTAATATTGACAGTTAAATTATCGATGCCGGAACATGCATGAGAGTCCGAAATAGCTCAGGCGGTTAAACGTCGGAGCAGGAGAGCGAAGGGAATCGCCGGGTCGTGGGTTCGAATCCCGTCCCGGCAGCTGGACTCACAATCCAGGGGGAAAAACCGGATTTGTTCAATAGCATGTCCGTTGAAAGGTCCTGGTAAATCAAAGTGGCAGTTGGAGTGCGCCTGAGTTGATCAGAGTTCAGGTCGCACTCCATTGGCAATAGATTTCCCTGTTACGTGGTGGAGTTGTAGTCGAAGTATGATAAACACACCAGACACACACGCACGTAGAGTTCTTTTAAATAGACCTCATTCAGCTGCAATCCGTCAACCGTGGCTTAAGGATGTAGACAAAACTGGAGTAACAGTTCCAACAATATTTAATTCAGCGATGCGATATCCACACAGTAATGCTCTTTCAAATGCACAAACTACTGAATACAAAGTCTCTTTTGCTATGTCCACACTACGACTCGAAGTTTCTCATACACAGCGTCTCTCGCAATAAACTGCGTATCTCTACAACTGACAAAGCAAGACAATGTACTCACGGGCTTTCCCAGCGCCCTCCTTATATACACTATCAAAATCTAGAATCTTCTACGGAAATCATGTAACTCAACCAATCAGAACAAAACGCGCAGCCGAAACTCATTAACATAAACTTTCCAGAAACAATATATCAGGCTACAAAAACACGGCTGCTCACTTCAGCTCTAAATTCTAGCATATAATAAAGACACATAAAAGTATGGTATCCCTATCTATGATAGCTCTAAAAGGTACGAGAACATTCCCAAAACAAAATAAAAGCTGCTCGATACACGCGCACAGGAAAACAAAGTAGCGAAAAATGTAGCGATGTCAACTAACCGACGTGACACTTACGAGGCCACCAGACAGTGCGACCCTTCTACAACGCACCGGACTAAACACAACAAAACGAAATCGGCTCTACTCACGAACAAAAGAAAATCTTACTAAAAAAACCACGTGAAACGTAACCGTGATAGCTCAAATAAACAACATATCGTTACCTACGAATAACACATGTACGCTCTCACAGGATAACACAACCACAATCGTAACATTCCCTGTCCCCTATAACCCGCCCGTCAGGGCCGTCCATGATCACCTCGGTGCTGTGGACGTTAAACCCGAACTAACCAACCAACCAACCATGCATGTGAGGCACCTCGCTCCTCCTCTCCCCCTGCCCACCTCCCCCCCCCCCCCCCACACACACTTCAATAATTAACCCATTATCATCCTGATACACTTCTGCATCAAATGAATTTAACTGTGATAGTTCAAGGGTAGTGGCAGAAAATCTTGGCGCCCAGAGGCGCCAAGCTATTCTGGCTCCACCCTTGAACTAAAATGGTTGATCTATCTACAAATCTGTAATGTAGCCTTCATAGCACAATACACAAATTTGAAAAAATTTCAACCTAAGGATTTAATGGATTATGCAACAACTCTTCGGTCCGGTGTCAGCCTCAGGTGACGTCGGCCCAAAGACTTCTTGGTGACTAGGACAACTGCCTGGCGGTGAATCACCTGTGCAGAAAAAAACGTGAGGGACCCTGGCCAACCTATCTTCACTATTTTCTGCCTAACGAGTGTGTTGGTCTGTGACAATACGACCTACAGGTGCAACGTCCAAAATTCACCGACAAACACAAACATTTCCTTCTTCCTTTTTTATTTTTTTAAAATTTTATTCGAGAAGCTTGATTGCTCAGGTGGCACTGCGTTGGACTCTAGTATGAAAGGTCGAAGGTTTGGCAAAAGACGTTGAACCTGGGCCGTTTAACTTTTAAAAAGACCAAAAAAACCCCAAAAAAAACCAAAAAATCAGTTTTCTACTGTAATTAAAAACAGTTTATGGAAAACTGTCCGCTTCTGTTGCTCTAACGCTCGCCACCCGGATTCCCACACGAGCTCACTTCGATTTTTTATTTTTAAACTTCGAACTTTCTCATTCGGTTCCCACCTTGCGTTTGTTTGTGTTTTTTTTTTCCCTCCTGCTACAAAATACATTATACGTGCCTGCCCACTGTCAACACCTCTGCGCCAGGTACAAAAGCCAGATTTTATCTCCGCCGCAACAAACAGCTTTTATGATTCGATCTTTTCAATGAAGCGAGGTGTTCTGAAAAAGATAGCATGGGAGGCAGAGTTTGATGAGATGGTTATCCCCGTGGATGCGAAACACCACCCAATGAGGCACAGATCCGCATGAGCCCCCGCAGTCGCGGGGGCTCATGAGGATCTTTGCCTATTGCAGGCTTTTAAATCAGCTGCCGTTACGTGACATACGTACATTTCTGAGGTTTTTTTTTTTTTTTTTTTTTTAACTTAGTCTCTTGTTGTATGCTATATTTCTCACACGCCACGGGTTCTATGTTCTCAATTGTCACTCTGCGCTGGCAACGAAGAGGTTCAGTAACACATTCGAAACGTGGCGAATGAGTTAACGAAAGGTGTGTTATGCCACACACAAAAGTCATAGCACACGGGGTGACATTTGGGACCTCTCTTGTCTTCCGTGTTTGATCCCTGTAACGCGTTACGCCTCCCACGCGGCCCTCTGTACACGCGCTCTTCTGTGTGATGCACGCATCTGCATAGTGCAAAACAGGAAGCGTGGTGAAGCAGCGCATGTATCAATACCCATTCCAGTGGCGGCTCATTTTTTGGGACACCTCTAAAAAGACCTTCCGTAACACAGTCTCAGTTTTCGAGATTTATTAACCCCATTCACTGCCGAGAAAAAGCGAACGCGATCTGACTGCAAGAGGCTTATATCCTCATGAGCCCCCGCGACTGCGGGGGCTCATGAGGATCTATGCCTCTTGCTGAGACCACTTTGTTTCCCCGTTCTTTGGAAAGTTGTGGTTTTCGGACGTTCAGCGAACGCTGATTTCAGAATCAAAACGTACGTCCGTTGGCAGAGAAGGGGTTACTTTTTTTTAAAGTTTAAATTCTGCCGCTTGTTTGTTTTCTTCCTTTGTTTCGTTACGTCTTTGTTTCTTTGTTTCTTTCTTTGTTTCGTTACGTCTTTGTTTCTTTGTTTCTTTCTTTGTTTCGTTACGTCTTTGCTTGTTTGTTTCTTTCTTTGTTTCGTTACGTCTTTGTTTCTTTGTTTCTTTCTTTGTTTCGTTACGTCCTTGTTTCTTTGTTTCTTTCTTTGTTTCGTTACGTCTTTGTTTCTTTGTTTCTTTCTTTGTTTCGTTACGTCTTTGTTTCTTTCTTTGTTTCGTTACGTCTTTGTTTCTTTCTTTGTTTCGTTACGTCTTTGTTTCTTTGTTTCTTTCTTTGTTTCGTTACGTCTTTGTTTCTTTGTTTCTTTCTTTGTTTCGTTACATCTTTGTTTCTTTGTTTCTTTCTTTGTTTCGTTGCATCTTTGTTTATTTGTTTCTTTCTTTGTTTCGTTACGTCTTTGTTGCTTTGTTTCTTTCTTTGTTTCGTTACGTCTTTGTTTCTTTGTTTCTTTCTTTGTTTCGTTACGTCTTTGTTTCTTTGTTTCTTTCTTTGTTTCGTTACGTCTTTGTTTCTTTGTTTCTTTCTTTGTTTCGTTACGTCTTTGTTTCTTTCTTTGTTTCGTTACGTCTTTGTTTCTTTGTTTCTTTCTTTGTATCGTTACGTCTTGTTTCTTTGTTTCTTTCTTTGTTTCGTTACGTCTTTGTTTCTTTGTTTCTTTCTTTGTTTCGTTACATCTTTGTTTCTTTGTTTTTTCTTTGTTTCGTTACGTCCTTGTTTCTTTTTTTCTTTCTTTGTTTCGTTACATCTTTGTTTATTTGTTTCTTTCTTTGTTTCGTTACGTCTTTGTTTCTTTCTTTCTTTCTTTGTTTCGTTACGTCTTTGTTTCTTTGTTTCTTTCTTTGTTTCGTTACGTCTTTGTTTCTTTGTTTCTTTCTTTGTTTCGTTACGTCTTTGTTTCTTTCTTTGTTTCGTTACGTCTTTGTTGCTTTGTTTCTTTCTTTGTTTCGTTACGTCTTTGTTTCTTTCTTTGTTTCGTTACGTCTTTGTTGCTTTGTTTCTTTCTTTGTTTCGTTACGTCTTTGTTTGTTTTGTTTCTTTCTTTGTTTCGTTACGTCTTTGCTTCTTTCTTTGTTTCGTTACGTCCTTGTTTATGTGTTTCTTTCTTTGTTTCGTTACGTCTTTGTTTTTTTCTTTGTTTCGTTACGTCTTTGCTTTTTTCTTTTTTCTTTGTTTCGTTACGTCTTTGTTTCTTTGTTTCTTTCTTTGTTTTGTTATGTCTTTGTTTCTTTGTTTCTTTCTTTGTTTCGTTACGTCTTTGTTTCTTTGTTTCTTCCTTTGTTTCGTTACGTCTTTGTTTCTTTGTTTCTTTCTTTGTTTCGTTACGTCTTTGTTTCTTTGTTTCTTTCTTTGTTTCGTTACGTCTTTGTTTCTTTCTTTGTTTTCGTTACCTCTTTGTTTCTTTCTTTGTTTCTTTCTTTGTTCCGCTACGTCTTTGTTTCTTTGGGTTTTTTTCTTTGTTTCGTTACGTCTTTGTTTCTTTGTTTCTTTCTTTGTTTCGTTACGTCTTTGCTTCTTTGTTTCTTTCTTTGTTTCGTTACGCCTTTGTTTCTTTGTTTCTTTCTTTGTTCCGTTACGTCTTTGTTTCTTTGTTTTTTTCTTTGTTTCGTTACGTCTTTGTTTGTTTCTTTGTTTCGTTACGTCTGTGTTTCTTTGTTTCTTTCTTTGTTTTGTTACGTCTTTGTTTCTTTGTTTCTTTCTTTGTTTCGTTACGTCTTTTGTTTCTTTGTTCCTTTCTTTGTTTCGTTACATCTTTGTTTCTTTGTTTTTTTCTTTGTTTCGTTACGTCTTTGTTTCTTTGTTCCTTTCTTTGTTTCGTTACATCTTTGTTTCTTTGTTTCTTTCTTTGTTTCGTTACGTCTTTGTTTCTTTCTTTGTTTCGTTACATCTTTGTTTCTTTGTTTCTGTCTTTGTTTCGTTACGTCTTTGTTTCTTTGTTTCTTTCTTTGTTTTGTTACGTCTTTGTTTCTTTGTTTCTTTCTTTGTTTCGTTACGTCTTTGTTTCTTTGTTTCTTTCTTTGTTTCGTTACGTCTTTGTTTCTTTCTTTGTTTCGTTACGTCTTTGTTGCTTTGTTTCTTTCTTTGTTTCGTTACGTCTTTGTTTCTTTCTTTGTTTCGTTACGTCTTTGTTGCTTTGTTTCTTTCTTTGTTTCTTTACGTCTTTGTTTCTTTGTTTCTTTCTTTGTTTCGTTACGTCTTTGTTTCTTTGTTTCTTTCTTTGTTTCGTTACATCTTTGTTTCTTTGTTTCTTTCTTTGTTTCGTTACGTCCTTGTTTCTTTGTTTCTTTCTTTGTTTCGTTACATCTTTGTTTATTTGTGTCTTTCTTTGTTTCGTTACGTCTTTGTTTCTTTTTTTCTTTCTTTGTTTCGTTACGTCTTTGTTTCTTTGTTACTTTCTTTGTTTCGTTACGTCTTTGTTTCTTTGTTTCTTTCTTTGTTTCGTTACATCTTTGTTTCTTTGTTTCTTTCTTTGTTTGGTTACGTCTTTGTTTCTTTGTTTCTTTCTTTGTTTCGTTTATTTTCTTTGTTTTGTTTATTTGTTTCTTTCTTTGTTTCGTTACGTCTTTGTTTCTTTGTTTCTTTCTTTGTTTCATTATGTCTTTGTTTCTTTGTTTCTTTCTTTGTTTCGTTACGTCTTTGTTTCTTTCTTTGTTTCGTTACGTCTTTGTTTCTTTCTTTGTTTCGTTACGACTTTGCTTCTTTGTTTATTTCTTTGTTTCGCTACGTCTTTGTTTCTTTGTTTTTTTTTTGTTTCGTTATGTCTTTGTTTCTTTCTTTGTTTCGTTACGTCTTTGTTTCTTTCTTTGTTTCGTTACGTCTTTGTTTCTTTCTTTGTTTCGTTACGTCTTTGTTTCTTTGTTTCTTTCTTTGTTTCGTTACGTCTTTGTTTCTTTCTTTGTTTCGTTACGTCTTTGCTTCTTTGTTTTTTTCTTTGTTTCGTTACGTCTTTGCTTCTTCGTTTCTTTCTTTGTTTCGTTACGTCTTTGTTTCTTTGTTTCTTTCTTTGTTTCGTTACGTCTTTGTTTCTTTGTTTCTTTGTTTGTTTCGTTACGTCTTTGCTTCTTTGTTTCTTTCTTTGTTTCGTTACGTCTTTGTTTATTTGTTTTTTTCTTTCACCTTACGACGTTTTATTTCACCGCGGACCAAATTACGTAGTACCTCGCAAAAAGGCCGTGCAATATTTTAATAATCTTTCGTAAACGTGGATGTTTTTCCTGCGTATCTTCGAACGATGCTGTAATGTTTAGCTATAAAAATAATAATAATAAAATAATAATTACAGTATTTATAATGCGCTTATCTTATAATTATAACTCTAAGCGCGCACTCACAACTCGCGCACGCATGCGCACGCTTTAGACAACGACTCACGTACCACAAATAGTGAAATACATTACGACAGTCAGCTTGGGGTGGGGAGTGTGGTGGTATAGTGCTAGAGCTGTTGAAAGAGGTGAGTTTTGAGGGCGGACTGGAAGGAGGAGAGAGAGTGTTTCTGACGGAGAGAGAGTGGGAGAGTGTTCCATATAAATAACAACACTTGAAAGGTGGCTGTAACAGATAGGCCCTATGTTGTAACAAAGCCATTTAATACCAGGAGGCTAAATTCAGCAGTCCAACGCCAAGACGAAGAGACCCCGCTAAGTGAGGAAATGTAATCAACTTGTTTACTGGCATCTATAACGAGATACAATCTCAGGATCAATTAACAAATACGTGCTCCAGACGAAATGAACCCTAACACCTGTGTGTTTCGTTTGACACCATCACCGCAGGTAGCAACTGCATCAAGGTAAGTGTCTACAGTGTTGAAGCCGTGTCGGCAGGTTGTCAGCTACATTAACAAGACACATAGATTCTCATGAGCTCCTGTGGATGCAGGGGCTCATGAGAATCTAAGTCATTTGCTGTTAAAATATGCTCCGCACCTATCGTCTCAGATGGAATATTTCATGGGGTTTTAAACATTTTTTATCGTCGACACAATACATGAGATATCACTGACAAAGATACGATCGGTGACGAGAGGTGGGAATGATCTCC
Source organism: Semisulcospira habei (assembly GCA_036245525.1). NCBI lineage: Eukaryota > Metazoa > Mollusca > Gastropoda > Semisulcospiridae > Semisulcospira > Semisulcospira habei. Next base: position 72,940,065 of record BTPG01000004.1, on the reverse strand, counting down.
TGTGATCTGTAACTTATTGAGAGTGGCCTCCCGTGATGTGCGCCTTATCGAGAGTGGTATGCCTTGATACCACCCAATTAAGTCCATGGCGAGGCTGTAACGTCAAGCTGTTTGGCACGCGCCTGCAAAGAGGATAGGGCGGCAATAAGAGTTGAAATAAATATTAAACCTCACTCCTGACGACCTACTTCTGATGAAATTTAAAACAGATTTACATAATGCACATAACAGCCACAGATTATAGATACAAACCCAAGGCCGGAGACCACAGGAAACGTGAGCCTTTATGAAATGCGAATCTATGTCTCCGGGAACTTGAATTAGTTTGGTGTGTATCTACAGACTAAACGGGCCGAGAATCCTTTCCCGAGGTAGATGAACACAAATGTATATGAAACCAGCAAGAGGTATAGATCCTCATGAGCCCCCGCTGACGCGGGGGCGCATGAGGATCTATGCCTCTTGCAACTGGTCTGCTTTTGCTGAAGACCTTTTTGGTTCACACGTTATTCTTATCATAACAGGATCACTACCGGCGTAGTTACGCAACATTAAGACACGTTCCTGTTACCTTTTAGCAACTGTCCGACGGCGTGCGGTTACGTGTGTGCTGGTCTGTGAAATTAGACCTTTGCTAAAATATGCCGTAAGGTCCTAAGTCCCAGGCCAGCACGCAGTTATAGTGGTGGCGAGTTCTTATCACATTCTGTTGAAGGCCGACACGTGTAAACAGATTCTTGTCACTACTGCTTGTCAGAGACGTAAATAAACTAATTATAAAGAAAACATTACATGTTTTTTTTTCAGAGGACATGCGAAAGTACAGATTTTTAATTTTTTGTATAGGAGTTGAAAGGCAAACAACAACAAGAACAACAACAAGAACAACAACTAGGGGGCCTACTACTACCACCACTACCACTACTATTATTACTACACGTATTACTACTATTACCACCACTACTTTGCTGACTCTTTAACACTGGGGCATGAGACACTGGTAGCTTTCAGAATTGCAAAGGCCACCTTTGGAACTATCAGAAGTTAATATACCACAATACACAGAGGGTCCCACAAAATGAACTCTCTCTCTCTCTCTCTCTAGTCTCTCTCTCTCTCTCTCTCTCTCTCTCTCTCTCTCTCTCTCTCTCTCTCTCTCTCTCTCTCTCTCTCTCTCTAAGCCACGTGAATGTCAAACTTGTCCTCAACCATATCCCAGTTGCATCCTTACAGGTATTATCAAGTTGCCGACTGAAACCAAAGCTTTATGAAGATTTCGATCGGAGAACAGAGTACGGAAATTAAATTTCCTTTTTCTGCGAGCGCCCCTTTTCAACACCTGTCTAGAAAATGCTCCAGGCAAGGTGTATCTTGACCCGAAACGCGGTAGCTTGAACACCGGGAACTTCCTCAGCCCGAGGAAGACTGATGTAACCTATGAAGACATGAGGACACGTCGTCAGCAGAGCCTGGTACGCAGACCACAGGCTCGGGTCCAGAGAAGATTTTCTTCGCGAGTTGTGTCGATGGACATTTATTGATCTCTTCGACTACCGTTTGCGGAGTACCTCCCAGATAGATCAACTCGGGGGGTACGCCACACGCACACTTCTATTCAAATGAGACGCGAAGCATCTCATTTGAATAGAAGTGTGCGTGTGGCGCACTCCCCGATCGAGCCTCTCTGGGGAGTACTCCCGCAAACGACACGGGTTCTCTTCAGCTACAAACAGTACTTTGTATCTTGGAAGAGAAGAGATCGCCGCTGTAGATCGACACACATGGTAAAAAGCGTGTTTCGTGACCTAGAAAGCGCTGATGTTTGACAACAGGACAGAAGTGACCTATCCGTACAGTAAATTAGTACACACTGACTTCGCCACAAACGTAATTATCGGGACAGTTTTAAACCGCAGCCTTTTTCACAAGTGAGATGTCCATTCAGTGCTGACGATTTGAGATTTTTCTGAGCAGGCGTGATGGTCAGAGGCCTGTCCATGCAAAACTTCCCGACCTTTGTGGTGACTGACTGGCTGCCAAGAGAAGGGACACAGACCAGACAGAATTGAAGAACAGCAGAATGGTACAGATCTTCATAAACTCCCGCATCCTTCTCTGTAGGATGACAAACACTACGGAATATTGCGTAGTGTATTACTAAATGTAGCTGGCAAGCGTCAGAAGAGGTGAACACGCTGCAGGAACATCGATGCCAAAAAGTTAATTAGTTTCTGGGCGACTTGGGCCATCTCACATGCCATGAGTGAAGAGATAAGTTATCGCAAGTCTTTGTCTCTCCCCCCCCCCCTCCAACCCCACCTCCGTCCCTCTCCACCCCCCCCCCCCCCACCTCCACCCCCAACTTCCCGCTTTAAGTGCTTTTTAGCAGAGACAAGCAGCATGATTCTATGAGTCCAGGATGAGGCGCAGACTGCGTGGGATTGGTTGCAGCCCTTTGTAGGAATCATCGCGACTACAAGCGCTACCGAGAGCCAAGGGGATGAATTTAAACCTTTAAAAATGTATGTTGACAAAGGACTATGATGACAGATACAGTAAAGGACATGATTTCTTTTCAGAATATTCCGTTTTCTTTTTCCGTCTCTGTTCTTAGATCCCGAACCTGAGTGCGATCGATGCTAGATTAACTCATTCAGCCCCACGCCCGTATTTCCCAAATTTGGAAGGCGTCATCTGACTATGCACCAGTTGCAGGAGATAGATCGACCATGATAATTTAAGGATAGTGCTAGATTTGTTCGGCGCCGACATCTCCTGCTGTAGAGCGTCGGGGCTGAATAGGTTAAAGTACTCTCCCCAGGTAGGGGCCCCATTTACGGGTGTCGCTAGGGTGAGTGAATCAGCGAGAGAGAGAGAGAGAGAGAGAGAGAGAGAGAGAGAGAGAGAGAGAGAGAGAGAGAGAGAGAGAGAGAGAGAGAGAGAGAGAGAGAGAGAGAGAGAGAGAGAGAGAGGGCTATTCTATAGTTCCATCTTAGACTGAAACCGGAGCACCTCCTCTAAATGAGAAAACAGATCTGTGTGACTCTTTAAATAGCTATCGCAACAACAAAAAAAAATTGTCCACGCATCCATAACAACACGTGGGACCCAGTAATCGCTGGATGGCAAACTGAAAGAGAACCCTTTCTGGAGTTCCATCATAGACTGAAGTGAACGTCGGCCAATTCATCTGCTTATAGAGCGCAGATGTACATTTGACTCCAAAAAGGTAACATTGTCTGCATATAGCCTCTATCTCGGGTAGAGGGTGGAGGGAGCACCCATTCTAGATTTCCGCCGTAAAGTGATCACCAGAAAATTTCTATTTTTCAAACAAAACAAAAAAGACGTATTTCTGGCTAGCCAATGTTATGTGAGGCACAGTTCTTCAACATGAGCAAAAGGAAAGGCCTCATGAGCCCCCGCAGTCTGCGGGGGCTCATGAGGATCTATGCCTTTTGCAGATGTCTTCCAAACTTTCCAGCTCAAGATCGGGTTGTGATCACTCTTAGGGCCCGTTGATTGGTGGAGGAAAAGGTGTCAGTTTCCGCCTGTCACTTACCTCCCTTGGCGAGGCGTCACGCGCGAGAGGGCGCTTTGTCGAGCCCATCCAATCGTGTTCGATCCGGGCGCACATGGGCGACGAGCGACGTCTGACGAGTGCCGACGAGTAGCGAGGTCTCAGTTGACAAACTTCCTCCAGGATTAGAAGTTGCCACTGGGTACAACAATCACGTGAAGCTTCTATCGATTGAGTCGAAATTTTAAATCAACACTGAAATCAAAAGCCGAGACTGAACAAAAACATAATTCATGTTTACGAACGGTTACAAACACAATTTAGGCGTCTGAGTGTATATAATATGTCCAAATTCTTCAAGTTTACGCCAGGGTACATTTGTGTATGATTAGTCATCTATGACCAAGCTTAGTTTCCTGGAGTGCATTAAAAGCTCTATGCCTGTTACAGCGTTGTATGGTTGTTTTTTGTTGTTTTTTTCTCCCCAACTCGCCCGCAGCGTAACACTTTCAGAGACAAGGTGAAAATCTCCATATGAATGAACGTCGAATTTTAAAACCAAAGTACCTTCACGTGAAAAAAACAAACAAACAAATATTCGTTCAACAAATGGCACAAACAAGGGACATCATTATTTTCATTCGCCCTCACAGGATCTCATAGAACATATGGTTCGGTGCTCCTTGCAGACCGTTGGTGGTCGCTGCAGAAGTGAGCTCTGCGTACTGGTCTGTGATTTTGGAATTTACGGCCTTAGACCGTAAGGTCCAAAAGCACAGACCTGCACGCAAGCTGTCATCTGGGCGATTTAAGTTTTGTTACACTTGCTGGTAATTATAACTCCAGTTCTGATGGAGAGCTGTGCACAGGACACAATGGGTTTCTATACTTTTCGTTTTTACATTAACCCTTTAACTGCCGTGGAAAGTCGAGGGATATCCAGCTGCAAGAGACATAAATCCTCATAAGCCTCCGCAGTAGCGGGGGGGGGAGGGGGGGGGGGGCTCATGAGGATTAAAATGTCTCTTGTTTTGGTCCCAGCTACATTGTGCTCTTCACGCGAATGTCGGTTAGTGTGCAGTGAGTTCAGAGGCGCATTTCACGTCCGCTGGCAGCGAAGGGGTTAACACTAAGGACTTGAAACAGGTATCACTGTTTGTGTGTGTGTGTGTGTGTGTGTGTGTGTGTGTGTGGTGTGTGTGTGTGTGTGTGTGTGTGTGTGTGTGTGCAAAACATTGATTAAAAGGCATCAGGTTACAATTTTGCCCCAATCAGAGAAACACAGAAATGTATCTGCCCAAGTTTTGTGATGCTTGTGTCAACTTCGCGCAACAGTGCTCTCGAAACTTTTCAGAAAGCAATCAGTCAGCTGTGAAGATTAGAGCTTACGTTTTAATTAGTTTTCAAATGAGGTCCAGCTAGAGGAAAGTGCTGCGTGTTTTCTTAGCTGTGCTGCGTATTTTCTTGTCAGGAGTGTAGTGTAGCTGGGCCCCTTTCATTTCTATCTGGTTTCTGGCACTGTTAGGGAAATTAACCTGCGTGTGTGTGTGTGTGTGTGTGTGTGTGTGTGTGTGTGTGTGTGTGTGTGTGTGTGTGTGTGTGTGTGACGGTGTGTGTGTGTGTGTGTGTGTGTGTGTGTGTGTGTGTGTGTGTGTGTGTAAATAATATATCAACAAAAGATGAGTCAGAAACAACAACGCAAAGTCTTTGTTGCGCCACACTCGGCGAAATGCGAACATTTTCCAAATGTGTATTCGATGTTCCGGTTACGTCACACCTGTGATAAAGAATGAATAAGATCAAACAATCAACTTCCTCTAACCAGTAACGAGGTAAATTAACTCGTGTTCCCCCCTCCAACCCCCCCACCCCCACCCGAAGTGCTTCCCATAGTAGCAAAACTGTTTCGGGCCCACGACGGCCGCAGTGGGCCCGCGCACAGTCGTGCGCGGGCCCACTACGGCCGTCGTGGGCCCGAGGACTTTTGCTTTCTGGGTCTCCACGATTTCGACAGACACCCCCGTCTGCTACAGGTGTAGGCCTAGATCTTCGTGAGCCCCAGAACGGGCCAAGATGCCTGGAATGCATACAGCAGCTACACGCTCTCTGACATGAGTCCGACAATTACAAACCATTTTGACTTTTGTTTGTAGTCATGGAGCAAGGGGGTACCTGAGGATAAATGCCTTTTGCTGACACGTTTACGTTGACGTTTCACAAGCGGAGGCGGTCGTGACGGGACTAAACCTGCTGATCTCCTAGCCGCTTTGACTGTAGGTGTCGAACGATGCATGCCGGCCGGCAATGAAAAAATGCATGTCCGGCTATCCATGTCTTCTGGTAATCATCTTTGCACGCTTGTTGCTTGAATGCTCCATAGCCCCTCCACAAGAGGAAAACAGGTGTAAACCAACAAGAGGCTTAACCTTCATTCGCAAGAGGCATAGAACCTCATAAGCCTCCGTAGACGCGGGGGCTCATGAGGCCCTATGCCTCTTGCATTCGTGAAGTATATTGAGGGAGACTTCGGGGGCGTCTATGATTTCGTAGGCTGGTCTGTGACGTTGCACCCTACGGCCGAGAGCCATAAGGTTAAAAAATCACATACCAGCATAAATAATTCTATATGGGAGGTATTCCTGGTCCGACAGATTCAGATCTGGGGGCTCATGAGGATCTGGTGGCCAGCCTGAAAAGTCCGGGACATGAAAAATTCACGCACCCATCGGTCGGCCATAAACCAATACCTTCACCTCGCATTGTTATTTCCTATACCTGTTCGCCTGCGATCCTTGCTCGCGTGAGTTTGCCATTGCCATTTCATTTCTATCTGGCTTCTGGCACTGTTAGGGAAATTAACCTGTGCGTGAATATTGCATAGGACTGATGCCTTTCGCCCCCAAGCCTTTCTCTGGGACTGTTAGGAAGAATAATATACAGGACGAGGCCTCTATCCTATCGGCTGATTGCGCGGCTTCTTGTGGGGTTATTAAATTTTTGTGAGTGACGGCGGAAGCTTGTAAGAGAAAGAGGTGGGTGAAGTGAATAAAATATAATCGTTAGCGCGGTGGCTCGTCGCCGGGCCGATGACGTGATCCCGCGGATTAGGCAGGATCCATTAAATTATTGTAAAAGTGGGGCCGTATCATAAAACCTAGCTAGCGAGTCTTCAGCTTGTGCAATCAACTGAGCACGGTCTTCTGTCCCCGTGGCTTCTTTTGCTGCTGTCACAAAGGACGTTCGTGGCGTGAGCCCAGCTCGTAACAAATCTTCGGGTCTACGTCGACCGCGGACCTACCGCGGACGACGTAGACCCGAGCACCTTTCACGCACTGGGATTGACTGAGCATGCGCGCACGAGCCGCGCTCCTCTGTCTCGCTCCCAGCTGACGGGATTACAAATCAGCCCGCATTCGTGATGCACAAAAACTGTCCGAGGATCACAAAACACACGTCATTAATTTTGAGTGCTGGTCTGTGTTTCTAGACCTTACAGTTTAGGGCAGTAAGATCCACAATCACAGACCAGCACACTTTTTATAGAAATTAACAACAAAACAACAACAACAAACAAAAAAAAAAATCCAAACTCGGGCGATTTGAATTCGAGTGGAAAACAGTCCATTACAAGGTTCTTTGAGCAGTAAAGCCCGCTTTCGTCCGCATCATGCACAGATCCCTTTCCGCTAACGCGTCGTACGAGGTCCCGTTAAGGTCTATGTATCGTGCTGACAAAAGAAAAGTGCTTCCTTATCTGCTATCGTGGGTTTGAACACAAAAACTGATCTTGGGGTTCGGACATCGGGACATCACATTATCAGCTCACCTGAAAGGGGACGCCGAGAAAAGAGGGTATCCTGTCGACGAACTTTCATGAGTAGCGTCCCACAGCAAGAGGCATAGATCCTCATGAGCTCCCGCAGGCTGCAGGGGCTCATGAAAAACTATACCACTTCCTGGGCATGTTTAATCTGTGTTTCTCACGCTTAAAGTCCAGCTGCGTCGAAATGCAATGTAGATAGTAAAATAATGAAAGGAGAAAAAGTAAAAAAGGCAGTCAATATGAGCAAGAGGCATAGATCCTCATGAGCCCCCGCAGGTGCGGGGGCTCATGAGGATCCATGTCTCTTGCAGAAGTCACTCACACCCGTCTACGTCACCTCCGCTTTGTGTTTCAGACTACAAATTAATCCACTTGATGAAAACACACGCTTCCCAAAAGCAAGTCCTCTGCTTGAAGAGTCTCATTCTTCTTCTTCTTTTCGTTCGCAGTGGGCTATACGGTCAGTCCAGCACCGGCGATGAATGACGTCGTTTTCTCCAGGTCTTTTCGACTGCCGTAGAGTTTGGTCTGCATTGGAGTTGGCGACGGCCACACTTCTTTTCTTTCATCGTCCAGTAGGGGGCATCTCTGGAGAATATGTTCCGCTGTTTGGTCTTCCTGACCACAGGCGCAGGTTGGTGATGGCGCCAGCTTGAGCTTTCTGTTCATGTGAGCGTTCAGTCTGTTGTGGCCGGTGCGCAGTCTGATCAAGACGACTTGCTGCTCTCTAGTTATTGTGTGGTAGTCGTCTCTGTTTGACCTCGGCCTGATCAATGCCTTGATGATTGTCTTTTGCTCACTATAGCTAACGCTGTTTTCTTGTTGATCTTTTGTGGCTCCTTCTTTCGCCAGCTCGTCTGCCCTTTCATTTCCTGGTACCCCACAGTGGGCTGGTATCCACTGGAGAACAACTCTTCTGGTTTGTCTGACCTTCTGCAAAGCTCTGGTCAGCTGGGGGAGTTTGTCGTTCTCGAGGGCCTGAAGGACTGAAAGGGCATCGGAGAAGAAGACAACTTGATAGCATGGGTCTGTAGAATTCTGAACCATGGAGGCGGCCTGCATAAGTGCTTCGGTTTCTGCTTTGTAGTTTGTGCAGTGTTTGCCGGTGGCTACACTGGATGTGGCTGTATGTCCCTCTGGGAACTGGATCAGGATGCCAGCACCTCCATTGGAAACGGCATTTGTTGCTGATCCATCAGTGTATATGTGGATCCATGCCTCCTTTGGGTACTGTTCGTCGATCAGGGCTAGGGTGAGCGCCCGTCGAACGGTGTCATCCTGACTGTCTCCTGAGGCAGCATGTGGGACACTGGTGCAGATCTGGATGTCTGGTTTGTCCACTGCCCAAGGGTTTTCCACTTCTTTTGTGATCAGAGGTAGAGTGCTCTGTGGAAGGACTTCCCTGTACTGTCGAGAAAATCGCATGCTCTCATGGACAAAGCTGCTTCTTTTGAGCCGGTTCTTGGTGAAGTTGCTTAGTCTGTGCTTCATGGGGTGGTCGGGCAAGCACCTGAGCTTCTCCGCCTGTACCATGGTTTTGGCTTCTCTCCTCTGGCTGAGAGGTTGGATTGTGGTCAGCTTCTCCATTTCCTTGATTGGTGTGGATTTCATTGCACCAGTGATGAGTCGAAGAACCTGGTTTTGCACTCGGTCGAGGGTCTGCAGGTTCGTCTTGGCTGAGGTTGACCACGCTGTGGAGCCGTACTCGAGGTGGGGCCTGACTGTTCCTTGGTATACTGTCTTCAGTATTTTCTCGTTCGCTCCCCAGGTGGTGCCTGCCAGTTTCCTGAGTATGGCCGGCTTGCGCCGGGCCTTCCCCTCTGTCTGTGCAATGTGTGGTTTCCAGGTCTGACGTCTGTCGAAGGTGACACCAAGGTAGGTAGCTTCTTCATCCTCTCTCAGAGGGGTTCCACCAAGCTTGATGGTTCCGGCTTTCTGCTTTGGGGACAGTGTGAAGAGGGTGGTGGAGGATTTCTCCTTGTTGACGGATATGCACCAGTCTTCTGCCTATGCGTTCAGCTTATATGCCGCTAGCTGCATTCTGTAGGTGGCAGTACTTGCATGCTCCTCCTTGCACCAGATCACAAGGTCGTCTGCGTATAGGGCAGCTTTGATTCCCTTGGGCATCTCAGACACCAGATCGTCGATGAAGAGAAGGAAGAGGGTAGGTGAGAGGACTCCGCCTTGCGGGACGCCATGACGAAGGATGAATTTCTTGCTTTTGGTCTGGTCGACGCTGACTCTTGCCCTGCGGTTGAAGAGGTAGGAGCGTATCCACTGGAACATGTTACTGGACACGCCTTTTCTCAGCAGTTTGACAAGCAGCCCATCTTTCCAGACCTTGTCAAAAGCCTTCTGAAGATCAATCCAGGTTACAAAGACCAGCTTCTGCTCCTGGAAGGCATCTTCAACTTCCTGCGCCAAGTAAGTGACCTGGTCTTCGGTGCTGCGGAACTGTCGGAAGCCAGCTTGTTCAGCGAGGAGGTTCCTGGATTCCAGGTAACACCTGAGGCGCTCGTTCACAATTCTCTCCAAGGTCTTCACAACACAGCTGGAAGAGTCTCATAGGCCAGATCGAGTCAGTTCCTCGTTCAGCCTGTTGCATCTGAAAGAGCCGCGGACCCGCAGGAGCCCTTTGTAGCCGCATAAGCCACATAAGACTCCACGTCTCTCGCTGGCCGATGTCGGTTCCAGAAGTGCCTCCAACTGAGGTGACTAGTACGTGTAGACGGAGACGCTCCTCATTCAGCCTCTTCAGCAAAAGAGACACAGGTTCACATGGGCCCCTGCAGACTCATAAGCCGCACGAAATGCAACGCCTCTGGCTGGCCGATTTTGGATGCATGATTACCTCAAATTGAACGTGATTTTTGTTTTCTGCCTCTCTTTCTCTCTTTGAAAGAGTACTGCGTGCCAGAACCAATCTTTCATTCAATCTCTTCTGTGAAAGGTTCCATGACGTCTAAGAGACATAGATTCACTTGGGCCTCTGCTTTTCGTAGGGGGCTCACGCTAACTCCTATTGGGACCAGACCTGCTGAGAGTGCTCTTTGAAGCTAACCCCATTCACTGCCGAGAGAAAAAAAAACAACTGAACGCTATCCAAGTGCAAGAGGCATAGATCCTCATGAGCCCCCGCAGTTGCGGGGGCTCATGAGGATCTATGCCTCTTGATGAAACCAGTTTGCGTTCCGTGATCCTTGGACAGCTGCATAGGGATCTTTGACGCTGAGGTGACAACGATCGCAAGAAGACTAGTTTCGCCCACTACCGGTGAGAGGGTTGGGCGTTGGCCTACGGCCGAAGATACAGAGCGGCTGGCGAGCGTGGTTCGGACCTTCTATTAGGCAAATCAAAAGGTAGCAAATCCATTAAGAGATTAGTTGCCGACGATCCGGCCCTCTCTAAGCGTGACAAGTAGCGCCACCAAGTGGTGAATAATTCAGGCGGCACCCAGACCCGCCGCAGTGACACCTAGCGTCAAAGACCGGCGGCAGAAAACGGGCGGCGACGCCACAGTACGGTTGGTCTGTAACCCCCACTCGTGCATGCAGCCAACGGCTCTCTTGACAGTACCGTTGGTGTGTATGCACGAGGGGGTTAATTCAATAGACGAGTGGCTGGTGGTAAACCTAACAGTTACACTTAACTTAGCTCTTCAATGCCGAGAAGGAAAATGAACAGCACTCAAGAGACATAGATATTCATAGGTCGCCGAAGATGCGGGTATTAAAGGATAAGCCCAATGAGCAAAAGGCCATCGGGCCGACGTCGGCTCGATGGCCTTTGCGCAATGGGAGTTTCCTTGGTGTTGAATTTACCAGCTCAGAAACACAACTTAAGATAGGTGTAGACAGACCCTCGTGGCCCAACTGCAGGAGGCATAGATCCTCATGAGCCCCCGCAGGTGCGGGGGCTCGTGAAAATCTAAGCCTCTTGCTGTAGCTATTTGCATCTGTGTTCCTTGGACGGACATAGGTCTCTCCTTGACGGAGAATTTACGATTCCAACAACACAACTTGCGGGCGCAGGCAGTGTAGGAGGGTTAATACAACAGACTGGCTGGCGAGAAATAGTTAACCCTGCGTCAACCTGTTTAACCCTTTAAGACCTGATACGATATAACGACAGATAAATGGCGATAGACCGTTTAGTGCCAATTTAAAGGTGGCTTCGACCGGAAGCGGCTTGGCCGCTGTATACAATTTTTGAACTCGGACGTCCCACGTAAAAATAATATTCGCCAGATGATCTCCTCTGTATCAAAAACACAACTACAACCAGCAAGAGGTTATACATCCTCATGAGACCCTGCGTATGCAGGGGCTCATGAGGATCTATACCTTTTGCGATCATATGGTGTTTGTGATCACTGAGACGTCTTGCTCGGTGGTGGTGTGTCGTGACAATGACATAGATAGTGCTGTGGCTGTACCTGATAATGATAACGTTGATGGTAGTCCCAGTCAGCAAAATACCTTCGATCCGACGTCGGCCGCAGTGGGCCCGCGCACTACGCGGGCCCACTGCAGCCGACATCGGGTCGAGGGACTTTTGCTTACTGGGGTGGTGACGATGGTGTCGGCGGTGGTGGTGTTGGTGGAGGCCGAGGCGGCGACAGATGAGTGATGAAATTGGCGCGGTGGTTAGCGACGGGGCTCCTGCACGGCAGCACCCATCTGTCTGATGCCAATTTCATCAAGAAAAGTGCGCGAAATGGCAACACGATTGCATAGGAGACGAGCTAATAAAGAAAGGTGGTCACGCTTGCTTCAATTTTGTGTATTCATAATGAGCAGAGCTTCCGTTCCCTTTACATCGAGGACGCGAGTGCTGGGTTGGCGATGAGGGGGGTGGATGGCATGGTGTGTGCGTGTTCGGGAATGGGGGGGGGGGGGGCGGAGGGGGGGGGGGGGTGAAGGGTGTCGCAAGTTGTCATAAGCAGAGTTCCAGCCTTCGAGAAAAGTCTAGATCTGCTGCGCGCTTGCCGGGAACAAACTGCAGCAGGAGTTGGACCGACCATAACAGTTCAAGGGTAGTTCCAGACTATGATAAGATTGACGAACGTCCGACAAATACTAAAGCCCCTCACACCAGCAAAGATTGAAGGATGTCACACACAGATTAAAGGACGCCATGCAAAGATTGAATAACGTCACATACAGATTGTAAAACGTCCTGCAAGGTCAGAAGAACGTCACATACAGATTGAAGAACGTCCTGCAAAGATTGAATCGATAAAGTCGCACAGACAAAGATTGGACGTCACACAAAAACTGAAGGCATCAGACAACTAAAAACGTCACATGAAGATTGAAAGACGTCCTGCAAAGATTGAAACACTTTCAACAAAGCCATAGGAGAACGTGACACAACGATCGAATAATGTGTCACAGAGATTAAAGAACGTAACATAGAGATTAAAGAACGTCACACTCAAGGATTGAAGAACGTCACACTCAAGACTGAAGAACGTCACACGAAGATTGAAGAACGTTACACATAGGTTGAAGAACGTCCTACAAAGACAGGACAGAACAATGAATTTTATTTAACAACGGTAAACACTTTTATTTAGTTTATGAGCCATATTTCTAATTTGCCGTTGATAAACTGCAAGAGACTCTCTCTCTCTCTCTCTCTCTCTCTCTCTCTCTCTCTCTCTCTCTCTCTCTCTCTCTCAGCGCGCGCGCGCGAGAGAGAGAGAGAGAGAGAGAGAAACCTGACCCAACCACACAGTCAAGAGAGTGGCATTTGACAAAAGGCGTGATGGCTTCTCACAATGTATTATTTATCGATCAAGCGTTTTCCACCACCGACAAACGGCTCGGTCATTCCAGCAGCAAACCTCAAAACATCTCCAAGAGGCATAGATCCTCACGACCTCCGCAGTCTGCGGGGACACATGAGGATATGTGCCTCTAACTGACCCCAAAGCCTGTCTGCCTCACACGAAAGCGAAAATATGCTCTCGTTCTTTTCTGCAATGCCCAGCAGTTGTTCTCGAAGCAAGCCCGACACAGCTGCAAGAGGCATAGATCTTCATGAGCCCCCGCAACCTGCGGGGTCTCGTGTGGATCTATGCCTCTTTCTAGCCCCAAAATCCGTTCGACCCAAACTAGAAAATACGCATTTTGGTCTTTTCCTACAATGTCGAGCAGTTAGTCTTCGTTGTCATCCATTGATACAGCGTCACCTCCAGCAGAGACAAGCAAACATATCTGTCCAATCTGCATTGCTAACGCCAGTCCCTTAATTCACCAGAATTCGGATCCAGTTCTGAAGTCCCGGTCAACAATATCCAGTACCCAGAAGGCCATCGGGCCGCTGACGTCGGCCCGATGACCTACGTACTGGAGCGAGGCAAGAAAAATCGTGAACCGGAATGGGACTGGAAGTAATGTCCACAGTGACGAAATTTCTAAAAAATGTGGACTGATTCGGAAGACGAGTATAGAAAGATGAAAGAAATGAAAACGTGGACCAGACTTTGGGACTGACATTTCTATAGTGATAAACTAAAGAATATTAGTGGACCAGCCTACTAAAAAGGCGTTTTTAATGATTAAACAGAGAATACAAGAGGAGTTTCCAGTTATAAAGTAAAGAATAAAAGTGGATCAGACTATGGAAAAGGAGTTTCTAACGATGAAAATACGAACAAGTGCGGATAGGACACAGTATGGCAGTTCAAGAGGACAGGTAAAAGAAAAAGATTTAACCCTTTAGCGTGTCGGTTGCGGTTTTTGTCGCGGTGATTCCTACAGGAAAGGGTCAACTTGGATCTCCAAATGGGCTGAGACTTTCTGTTGCTAAAATAAAAAATGAATATAATAATAATAATAATAATAATAATCGGTATTTATATAGCGCCGAACTATATAAATACCCATTATTATTATTATTATTATTATTATTATTATTATTATTATTATTATTATTATATAAACTGGACTTTTTATGGGATTCTCATAATATGATCCCAAAATATCTGAACCAAAACACACATTAGGAATTTTCAATGACAAAAATAAATACTGGCTTAAAACAAGATTATACATTTAGCTTCTACCATACGTGGGGTGCGTTTGAGGTCGCAGTTTTAAGGATATGGCATAAAATGACCCAATTTATATCTTTTCTGCGGCGATCGCCGCAAACGTCCAAACGACATAGATCCCAATGAGCCCCAGCACATAGCGGAGGCTTGTGGTGTTATATGTCCTTGTACTACTGCCCCATTTACATTCCGGATCTACGAAGTGCCAGTTTTCGAAATCACTGCTAATTCAAACACCAAAGAGCCAAGGAACATGGGACACCAAGTGCTGTCAGCAAGAGGCATAGATCCTCATGAGCCCCCGCAACTGCGGGGGCTCATGAGGATCTATACCTCTTGCAGATGGGTGGTGTTCAATTTTTCTCGACAGTTAAGGGGGTTAATGTACCCATTCGCTCAAAGGTAATAAGCTAAAAGCTCAATAAATGAGTACGAGTAGCAATGAAGCAGGCCCTAGCATACCTCCTCAACAACAGGAGAAAACATGTAAATTTAGAAGACTCTCCACGAAAACCTAACATCATTTACATCTGTTTCGACGAAAACCTGCCTTTTCTGATTTAGCCGGGCTTCTCTGGCATACTTCCAAGCCGACAAGGCATCTATTACTCGTAAACAATTTCCTTTTTTTCGCGGTTTTATTTTGTAAGCCTTTTTAATCACCCATTATCCTGAAATATCACGCGCTTCAGCCTTTTATTTTGGTCCAGAGCTGGGAGGAGCTCATGCTTAAAGACAATTAAAGTCAATTTCTAAGACGTAAAGAACGTGTTTTTCATCCATCTTGATCGCTGAATTTAGTTTATTTCGATTCAATTGTGTGAGCTGCTCTGTGATTTTGGACCTTACGGCTTTCAGCCGTAAGGTCCAAAATGGCAGAGCAGCACACCCTGTCACAAAAGGCTTTGTTCGTTTCCTGTAATTCAAGTCTTCGTTATATCAAATTGGTGGATCAGATCACCACTTGATTGCACGATTGGTTCGGTCACACGTTTGCTGTTTAATGGATGGATGGACGGACAGACGGACGGACGGAGAGATGGATGGTCTGATTGATTGATTGATTGATCGTTTCAGTCAGTTAAATGCTATTTAATAGAGGATTGATGTCTTTTGTCCACCACGAAGGTGATTTCAAAGACGTGGCATCAAAAAGGGTTTAAACACATTTTGACCTCGGCTGGATTCGAACCCGAAACCTTTTGAACGAAATGTCGAATACTCTATCACCTGTATAAATATGACTGTTGTTATGACCTTTAAAAAAAAACCTGTAGAATAGGACGAATGACTTTTGACCAAGAATACTTAAACAATACATTTACATCATGTATTAAGATGCTTCTTTCAAGCTGGATAGACTTCACGCCGTGAGATGGCCTTGGCCCCGCGCTCGGCGTTAGTCTCGTTCAGTGCCGAGAAAATTTGAACGTGACACCCAGCTGCAAGAGGTATAGATCCTCATGAGCCCCGCAGTTGCGGGGGCTCATGATGATCTATGCCTCTTGCTGACACCAATTTGAATCCATGTTCCCAAGACAGCTAGGGCTTGTTGGTGTTGAATTGACGAAGACAGCAGAAACAAAGTTTCTGTCAACGGGCACTGAATGGGTTAAACCCCAGTAACTAACCCATAACTAACTAACTGACGCATCCCCACTCCCCGTTCTATGCAAGGGACAACTCACAGGACGCTTTGCAAGTTAATCCCAATTTAGATGCTTCCTCAGGTGTGACTTATCCGCCTTGGGTTGTAAACACAACTTGAACAATATTACAATGGCGATTCTGTTCGACTGACATTACGTTGTATCGATTTTTCTCACGGGGACAGCACAGTCTTTCGAAGACACCGCCGCACATCCGGCAAAATGTCCTGACGTGGCAATGAAAGACAAAACTTACACTTCATTTCTAGGCAATCTGACAAAGCGCGCCCTCAATTTCTCATGTTCTGACGTGAAGCGAGAGCAATTCCATCCGCGCACGCTAACTTCAAATCTCAAGGGACGATGCTTTGAGCGAACGCCACTCTGTTCGCCAGAGGCACAGATCCTCATGACTCCCCCGCGGTTCACCGCGGCGGCTCATGAGGATCTGTGCCTCTTAGGCCTATAGAAAGGGGAGGGGGGAAAATCGTTATTCACCGAGTCGACGCATGAACATCTACCTCTTGCACATATGTACAAGGGGGACACAGGTTAAATTTGTGACACGTCATTCGCAACGGAGGCTAGTGAGAATCTATGCTTGTTGCATGTGTATGCCGGGGAAGGGAAAGGAACGCGGGGAGGAGGGGGGGGGGCGGGGGGGGGGGGGGGGGGCGGAGGTGGGTGGGTGTGATATTGGTAAAATTATAAAGCGTAGGTGATTGCAATCTTTATTTTTTGGCTGTCGTGATTCATGACTGGAAACATCGACGTATTAATTTTTATTTAGCCGCAAGAGCGCATAGCCAAGGACTTTATATAACTATTGGTATGGTATGACATAGACCATTGTTTGATATTGCCGGAGGCCGTAAGGTCCAAAATCACAGACCAACAGATATTTTTAATCAGCTTGGTCCACAAGAGCTTATAGCCAAAGATTTTATATAAATACATATGCCGTTTTTGGTATGGCATTTGAATGAATGAAAGTTTATGGTCCTTTTAAACTTTTCTTAATCCTTATTAAAGAATGTAACATAGTTCTTATTACTAAGGACCCTTGTTGTTGTGGGTAAGCGGTCTTGGTGCCTTGGACACTTCATTAGGTACAGAGCGTATGTCGTGTGACTTTGATCACTGACTATTAATGTTTTATACAACTTTTTACCCCTGCCCCCCCCCCCCCCCTTTTTTTTTTTTTTTTTTTTTCCCCCACCATGCTTAATTGCTAGTCCCCCATACCCTAGTTGGTCGTGAGGACAGTAAATTGGAAATAATGAATGGTATGGCATTGACCATTGTTTGACATGGCGTCGAAGCCGCTCGATCGTCAGAATTTTTCAGCCGACTTCCTCAGCTGCAGGAGGTTGTGAGGCGTACAAATTCGCAAGGGACATCTCCTTTGCTTGCGACCCCATCAATAACATTAGCGCTAAAAGGTCCGGCGGTGTTTTTTCCTTCAGGTGTGGAGGACAGCGAGACTGGGGGACAATTTGCGGTCTATTCATTCCACTTTCTTCCAGACATTTACTCGGCTTCTGTGACGATCAGCGTGCCAGGCGGGAGAATTGGAAGAGGAGGCTGGGGCAAACTCGATCCAGTCCAAGAAACTAAACTGCTTTAATTAAAATGGTTTATAGCACGACTGTACCAAAAATTAGCACGTTTGTTGCATGTACCTATTTTCATTTATACGTGTGAGTCTATTCTATCTTTGTAAAAGTCAAGTCATGTTAACAACTTGACTGCCGAGAAAACATAACACGATCATACAGCAAAGGGGACATACATCTTCATGAGCCCTGCAATTTCGAGGGGCAATGGATATCCATGCCTTATATTGACACCATCTTGCGTGCACGTTCCTGGGGATACGAGTTTAGAGCTAAAACCATTCAATGCAGCTAGTCACTCGCCCAAAACGATTTTTGTTATATGTACGGGGAAGAAGAAATCGCAACCCGGTGCGCAATAGTGCATCGGGCCGATGTCGGCCCGCGCACGGGCCAACGGCGGCCGACGCCGGCCCGATGCACTTTGCGCATTGGGAAGGTTCTTCAATAATTCTACTAGTTTGTCCAACTTGCCCCAGCCTCCCCGACACTGATGCCAGATTGATTCCGTGTTTGCGTTTTCCGTATCCGCAGCCACAATGCAATCCTCTCTCTTTATCATGTCAGGGACACTTTTCACTCCCTCCATTTTCTCATGGTCACAATTTGTGTGCTGGTCTCTGATCTTGGACCAGCTGGTCGCAGACCAGGGCCAGTTTCGTCAGCTATCTTTGTCCTGCGACGGCCACTAAGCAAGATGCTTGCACAGGACTAAGCTCACTCATGCAACTAACCCCAACACACCTTTGTTTGTTTTGATTTTTCAGCGGCGTTTGCTCGGCGGACCTGGTCCCACAGCCAATGCAGTCTGTCTGGGACTCAGAAGAATAGATTTTTTTTATGAGCGTCTGCGGGATTGGTGGCTAGCTTCTAAAGCCACCAGTTCCTAACTCCGTCTGCAAGACGTGCACGAAGATTCTCATGAGGCTTTGTGGCCTAGAACGTCGCCCTGCAGTCCCGTGGTGTCTGCCCGCACAGACATAGACCGCAATATGCCTCTGCAGCTGACGGAGGTAGATCTATGCTTCTTGACGACTCCATTGCGTAAGTGTTCCCTTGCATAACTGACTAGATCTCTGGCAACAAGGTTCCAGGCAGCTCTTCACAGCCAGCTGCACACAAACCGCATAGATCGTCATGTACTTGAAGAGTCAGCAAGAGGCATATATTCACATGAGTTCCTGCTGCTGCAGGGGCTCATGAGAATCCATGCCTCTTGCAGTTGGAGCAGGTTTTGTTTAAAAGTGTTGTGTCTGTTGATAAGGGGTTTATGGTGACAGGCGACTCTGTCAAAAGTGGCGCTGCCCTTCGCTTCGGGTAAGGGACGTAATCGATACTGAGTAGGCTACATTCCAGCTTCCCTACTCTTTCATCTTTGTCCTTTCGTTTTCTTGTTTTGTTATCTATCGGACATCTTTTTAACACTGTCAGCTCGATTAATTGCCAGCTCTGGGAGGAGTTTATAATGTGAGAGCTCGATCGGCGATAATAGTTCAAGGGTAGTACCAGATTAACTTGGTGCCTTGAAAGACGCCAAGTTAATCTAGCACTACCCTTAAACTATCACGGGCTGATCCGACTCTCAATCTGATGCCCTAATGATGAATGCACTACACCAGATCAAAATCTGTACCCTTCGCCAATTTTCCACCCTCACCTACCCCCACCCCCTCCCCCCTCCCCCTTCTAGTCACTCCCTAAATCCTCGTGCTTAAACCCCTCCTCTCCCTCAAACTCGATTCTTGTTACCTTCTTATCTTTCCACCATAATCAAATTCCACTTCAAGTCATGATCTGCACACTACCCAACATCCTCCTCCCTCTCCCCTCCCATACTCAAGAACACTACCTTACCTCATCTTTGTGTTTTCCCTATTCCCGCACTTCAAATATGCAGCAACAATCCTTCTCTCGAGCTCCCCTCTCATTTCTCAGTGAGCAAAGGTCATCGGGCCCATGACAACCGTAGTGGGCCCGAAGACGTTTTGCTACTGGGGTTCTCTTCCCCCCCCCCCCCACTTTATCCCATTTTTCAAACCCTTCCCTTCCACACACCACCACCCCCCCCCCCCTACCCGCATATCCCCCCCCCCCCAGCTTACCCGATCTTTCTCTCTCTCTCTCTCTCTCTCTCTCTCTCTCTCTCTCTCTCTCTCTCTCTCTCTCTCCTCTCCCCCCCCCCCTAGCTTACCCGATCTTTTTCTCTCCCCCCCCCCCTTTCCTCCTTATCTCTGCATCTCAAATCACATCAGATTGTGTGGCAAGCATCCCATTACGGGAGGAGCGAGCATCCATCTTGTCAGGATTTCATCAGCATTAAACGTCGCCCAGGTGGAACCGCGGAGGTCAGGTGAGGCGTACGAGTTACATCGCCCGCCCGCTTTATTAAGACGCCGTCTCTTTTTAACCCTTTGGGTGCAGGAATCACCTCGACCAAAATCGCTACCGACATCCAAAGTGTTAGCGGACCCTTTTATGGCGCCTAACCTCACACATTGAGCTGTAGCAAATTTGAAAACAAGACAAAAGAGGAGGAGAGCAAGTATTGCCAAAGGTGTAACACCTTCAATGTCGCTGGTCGCAGATTTGTGTGTTTAAAAATCTTTGTTCATTCTTTCAACTTCAAAAAAACAGTCGTAAGCGGGCTTACTGTGGCCGGCTTAGGCCCAATTGTCTTTGAGTACTGGGAAGGTGTGCTCTGATGGTTACAGGTAAATCGTAACCCCTTCCCAGCTAACAGACGTACATTTTGTTTCTGAAATCTCTGTTTACGGAACGACCAAAAGCCACAGCTGTCCAAAGTACGTGGACACACATTACTTACTTACGCCCATCACCCCCCCCCCCCCCCTGGGGCATAGGCCGCCGACAAGGTCCCTCCAGCCGTCTCTGTCCTGGGCGAGTCTCTCCAGCTGTCCCCAGGTGTGGCCCATCTTCTTGGCATCTGTCTCCAGGTCACGTCGCCAGGTGTTTCGTGGCCGACCTCTCTTCCTTTTGCCCTGTGGGTTCCATCTTAGGGCTTGCTTTGTGGTGTTGGTTGCTGGCTTGCGTAGTGTGTGACCTATCCATCTCCACCTCGCGCTGGGACCATATGGCGTTGAGGCGCGTCCCCTGGGTGGTGGATAGGGGGACCCTCGTGAGAGGGGTGCACCGAATAAAATAAGGTGCCGTGAACCAACATGGTCTAAGGGAAGGTGACCCCGACAGAAAACCCCTGGTCCTCCTAGTAAGGGGGTTGGGCGTGGGGATAGCTTCCCCACCCTGCAAAAAAGGAAATAGCTACAAAAACGCCGACGAAAAGACTAACAGTAATTCCTTTCCTGGAGGAGGAAGGTTCTTCTACTAGAAGACTTATGACGTCCTGTGGTGAAAGCCGGAAGTCTTCGGAAGCCACAGAACCGAGCCGCCTCTCTCTATTAAGGGACACAACCATGGGCACATGGAATGTCAAGACCATGTACCAGAGCGGCAAGGCCGCCCAGATAGCAGCGGAAATGCAAAAGTACAACCTTTCCCTGCTAGGTATCAGTGAAGCCAGATGGACGCAGTCTGGCCAGAAAAGGCTGTTAAGTGGGGAGATGATTCTGTATTCAGGTCATGAAGAGGAGAATGCCCCCCATACAGAAGGAGTAGCATTCATGCTGTCACCAGTGGCACAGAGAGCGCTGATGGGCTGGGAACCTCTTGGGCCAAGAATTATCACAGCAGCCTTTAGAACCAAGAAAAAGCTCAAGCTGAACGTCATCCAGTGTTATGCGCCCACCAATGACAGTGACGAGGAAGAGAAACAAGAGTTCTACGACCGACTCCAGAGTGCCGTGGACAAATGTGCGGAGCGAGACATCACCATCGTCATGGGCGATTTTAATGCCAAAATAGGGGAGGACAACACCGGATACGAAGAGGTGATGGGGAGACAGGGACTAGGCTCAGAGATGAGTGAGAACGGGGAGAGGTTTGTAGACTTTTGTGCTCTAAACCGACGTCATTGGAGGCAGCATCTTCCCACACAGAAGAATACACAAAGCAACTTGGGTCTCACCTGACCATACAACAGAGAACCAAATAGACCATATCTGCATTAGCAAGAAATTTAGAAGATCCCTTCAAGATGTTCGAGTGAGGAGGGGAGCAGATGTCGCCTCAGACCACCATCTGCTTACCTTAAGAATGAAGCTCAAGCTAAAGAAAAGCCGCACAGAGACAACAAGAAGACAGCGCTATAATGTAGGCCTCCTGAGAGAAGCTGGAGTTAGAGAAGAGTTCAAACTGGTGCTGTCCAACCGGTTTCAAGCGCTACAGGAGCTAGTAAATGAAGAGGAGGCGGTCACCACAGAGCAGCAGTGGAAGGCAGTTAGAGAGGCGCTGAACTCAACCTGCAAAGACACTGTAGGGTTCAGGAAACACCACCACAAGGACTGGCTGTCGGCACAGACCTTGAAGAAGATAGAAGCGAGGAAGCAGAAGAAAGCAGCGGTCAACAACAGTCGCACGAGAGCAGCCAAAGTAAGGGCACAGGAGGAATACTCGGAAGCCAACCGCGAGGTGAAGAGGAGTATCAGGGCAGACAAGAGGGCCTACACAGACAGCCTGGCAGCAGAGGCAGAAAAGGCAGCAGGCAGCGGCAACATGAAACAGCTCTACAACATTACCACAAGATTGTCGGGTAAGTATGGCCATACAGAAAGACCAGACAGAGCAGACCAACTCGACAGATGGGCCGAGTATTTTGAAGAGTTACTGAACAGACCTAGCCCACCCGACCCCCCCGACATCCAGCCGGCAGAGTCCGACCTACCCATCAGCTGTGACAGACCCAGCCGGGAAGAGATCAGAAGAGCAGTGGCATTTTTGAAGAATGGCAAAGCAGCAGGGCCAGATGGCATCCCAGCGGAGTCTCTGAAAGCAGACCTAGAGACAACAGTGGAGATGCTGTACCCACTGTTTGGAAAGATCTGGGAAGAGGAGGTGATGCCAGCTGACTGGAAGGAGGGGTACCTAGTCAAGCTTCCCAAGAAAGGCGACCTCAGCAAGTGTTCCAACTACAGAGGAATCACCTTGCTGTCAGTACCAAGAAAGGTCTTCAACAGGATCATCCTAGAGAGAATGAAGAGCTCCGTTGACCCCCAGCTGAGAGACCAGCAAGCAGGATTCAGGAAGAACCGATCATGTACAGACCAGATCGCCACTCTCCGCATCATCGTGGAACAGTCTCTGGAGTGGAGCTCCCCGCTGTACGTCAACTTTGTGGATTATGAGAAAGCATTTGACAGCGTGGACCGAGAGACTCTGTGGAAACTCCTACGACACTACGGTGTACCCACAAAGCTCGTCCGCCTGATCAAGAGCAGCTATGATGGCATGACATGTCGCGTGATCCACGAAGGGCAGTTCACCAGGGAGCTCCAGGTCAGAACTGGTGTCAGGCAGGGGTGTCTGCTGTCTCCGTTCCTCTTCCTACTGGCCATAGACTGGGTCATGAAGATGACCACAGAGCACAGACGAAGTGGAATACAGTGGACACTGTGGACACAGCTTGACGACCTCGATTTTGCAGACGACTTGGCATTACTGTCCCACACTCGTCAACAAATGCAGGACAAGACCACGAGGCTTGCTGACATCTCGTCCCAAGTGGGCCTCACCATTCACAAACAGAAAACAAAGACAATGAGGCTGAACACAACCAGGGAAGAACCAATCTTGCTTGCTGGCACCCCCGTTGGAGGAGGTGGAGTCCTTCACCTATCTCGGGAGCATCACAGACAAAAAAGGCGGCACTGATGCAGATGTCAGAGCACGAATCGGTAAAGCCAGAGCAGCCTTTCTCCAGTTAAAAAAAGTGTGGAGTTCCAGAGAGCTGTCACAACACACCAAAGTCCGGATTTTCAACTCCAATGTAAAAGCAGTTCTCCTATATGGAGCAGAGACTTGGAGATTGACAAAAACCACAGTCAACAGAGTACAGACCTTCATGAACAGTTGCCTTAGAAGAATTTTGAAAATCCACTGGCCAGAGAAGATCAGCAACGTCAGACTCTGGGACAGAACAGAGCAGATAACAGCAGAGAATGAAATTGGGCGAAGAAGATGGGGATGGATCGGTCACAGCCTGAGAAAGCCAGCTTCCAGTATCACTAGGCAGGCATTGTCATGGAACCCCCAGGGAAAGAGGAAAAGAGGTAGGCCGAGAAACTCCTGGCGTCGAGACCTCCAAGCAGACATCAAGAGACTGGGAACCACCTGGAGTAGAATCGAAGGAGAAGCACAGGACAGGAGTTGCTGGAGGTCTCTCGTCGACGGCCTATACCCGGGTAGGGGTGACAGGCGTAAGTAAGTAAGTAAGTATCCATCTCCAGCGGCGTTGTTGAAGCTCCACTTCTGCAGGTTTCTGCTTTGTCCGCTGCCACAATTCCTCGTTGCTGATTTTGTCCGGCCAGCGTATCCCGAGGAGCCTTCTCAGACTATTGTTGATGAACGTCTGTATTTTCTTGGTGGTCGACACTGTGGTCCTCCAGGTCGCTGCTCCATAGAGGAGTACTGGTTTCACATTGGTGTTGAACAGTCGGATCTTGGTGTTGACTGACAGATCTCTTGAAGTCCAGACGTTCTTTAGCTGGAGAAATGCTGCCCTGGCCTTGCCTATCCTGGTCTTCACGTCAGCATCCGTCCCACCCTTCTTGTCGACTATGCTGCCGAGGTAGGTGAAGCTCTCCACCTCTTCTAGCGCCTCGCCTTCCAGTGTGATGGGCGTTCCACTGGCAGCGTTGACTTTCAGCACCTTGCTCTTTCCACGGTGGATGTTCAGGCCTAGCCTTGCGGAGTTCACTGCCACTGCGTTGTCTTTTCTTGCATCTGTTGTTGGGTGTGCGGGCTAGGTCATCTGCAAAGTCCAGGTCGTCCAGTTGGGTCCAAAGTGTCCATTGGATGCCATTTCGCTTCTGGGACACACATTGGTTTCAGAAAAAAGCATAGACCCTCATGAGCCCCCGCAGTCGCTGGGGCTCATGAGGACCTATGCCTCTTGCAGTTGGATCGCGTTCACTCCTCGGCGGTGAAGAGGTTAAACTGTTAAACGACACTGATTTACGACTTTGGCACCTTGAGCTAAATTGATCCATGTAAAATTCATGAGTCCGTCCAAGGAAGATGACTCATTCTTATTTTCTTCTATTTTCCAGTAAACTGATATCCAAAGATGCACATTTTCGAAAATACCCACGATGGAATTACGTACCTCTGTGATTTCTGACACAGGACACTTAACCTTAACCCCTTTATTGCCGATTTACAGCGGTACGAGGCATAGAACCTCGTGAACCCCCGCAGACGAGGTACTATTCCTGTTGCTGTCAGTATTTTGTACCCACGTTCAACAGACGGATCAAGCTTTCAGGCGTTCAATTTCTGTGACACCTGAAAGGCAACTATTTGCCACTGGCATTGAATGGGTTAAAACGTAGTTTTGCCGTTGTCTCCCCCTGACACCTTCCCGGCGTCCTGCGCGCGAAAGAGAGAGATGGCTCTGTGTGCAGCCAAGCGTGACGAAACGGAAATGGGCCGTCGCAATATTCTTCCAGACGGGCTCGGCTGAATGGTCCCAGAGACGCGGCAAGCGACAGCCTCCCACCCATCGACTTTCACTTTAATAGTATGAGACGTATATTTTCCGCGAGGCCAGGACTTGTGGAGTGGCTCGTGAGGATCAGGACCAGGACGAACCCGAGTTTATTTTCATCTAAGGAGATTCAAGCGAAGGAGGTCGACGGGGGCTTGAAGATGCTGCTTCAGAAACAGTCTTCGGCGCCAAATCACCTGAGTTCCGCTTGCAGCTCGCATCGTGTTTTATGTGCCGACCGCTAGGGATTTGTCTGGGACACTCTCCTGACACTAAAAGGGATTCGTGCGCAAGAGGCATAGATCCTCATGAGCCCCCGCAATTGGGGGGCTCATGAGGATCTATGTCTCTTGCTGACGATCTTCGCCCCTTGCCGATGCATTTCTAGCCCTTGTTCTTCAGGTGGAAGAATTCCTCCGACGTTTGATGTACAAAGGGAAAGGTGAGATTGGACGAAATGGGCCGCCTAGGCGGAGATGATGATGAGATGGATCCATTTAGAGAGAGAGAGAGAGAGAGAGAGAGAGAGAGAGAGAGAGAGAGAGAGAGAGAGAGAGAGAGAGAGAGAGAGAGAGAGAGAGAGAGAGAGAGAGATGCCTGCCTTCGGAGTTGAGGTGGTCTGAAAAAAAAAAACATCGACGATGTCAGTGTCACACTGGCTGTCTCCCTAGTCAGCGAATCGAGGGAGACAACCATTGTCCCTCAATATATCTGTCGGATGGTGAAGCTTACTAATCTAGGTGGTGGTGATGGTGGCGAAGAATAATGATGATATGGTTGTGGTAATGGTGGTGGCTGATTGTACATTGCTTAACGTCCCGACAGCAACAAGGCTTTCTCAGGACGTGCCTGCACTGCTTGTGAAAAAAAAAAAAAAAAAAACTAAACAGAACATTGAATGTATGTCGCCAGCCGGTCAAATACATTAAATAAACCTAACACATGGGCCTAAATAAAGCTAAGACCATTTAGCAACACACATCCAATATCAAGAGCTACAGGCAGTGCAGACAGTAGGGAGAGTTTTAAAAAGGCAAATACAGGTGAAGGGACAAAGGGTAGACAGAAACACATGCCCCAGAATAGAGAGACAAACCCACCCTGTGGGGCTGACCAGGGTGACCCTGGGAACTAAAAAATACCTAACCCCACCCAAGTCCCCCAGGGCAGACCCGGGTGGGGCCGTAATGGTGGTGGCGGTTCGGTGATAGCCCCCCCCAAAAAAAAAAATAAAAAAAAAAATAAATAAATAAAATAAAATAAATAATAAAAAAATAAATAAATTAATTTTTAAAAAAAACAATTAATAATAATAATAATAATAATAATAATAATAATAATAATAATAATAATAATAATAATAATAATAATCACCGTAAAATTCACAGAGGATCTAGGACCAATTACAAATTTGATGGACTGTGATTTTGGACCTTACGGCTCAAAACGTAGGGTCCTAAATCACAGACCAACGCACACGATAAGTTTTGCAAGTCATCGTCAAACATAACGAACAAAAGCTGTGACAACTAGTAACACTCGTGACAGAGTCAGATCAGATTTTCACGCGAACTGTTTTCCCGCCCCACCCTTCATTAAGATTACCATCATGAGAAAGAACATTTTTTTACAACACCTAATGCAACGCAGCCAACCAGTTTTTCTTTTATTTCCTCAGCTGTTAGCAATCACCAATCCCAAACAACGCAGGATGAGAAATAAAAGTGTCCGCTCAAATTATGGGCCGCAGGAGACCCACTGACATTTTACCTGTTGACTTCTCTACCGCCCGTCCACCCGGTGAGCACGAAGTCCTCGGTGCCGATGTTAGCTCTCTGTTGCGCGCGTGCCAAGAGCGAGCTAACGTCGGCTCCGATGACCTTATGCTCACTGCGTGTTTGACCAACAAAACTTGAATCGCAGAACAGATGACACGTTTGCAGACAACGGCGCCGAACTGTAAGAAACATACATCGTCAGTGGTGCTTGTACTTGCGCCTGTGTGCTTTCTGCCCTTAGAAGAAGACTTGCTTAGTGTTCGCCGCTTCCACAGGATACACAGATCCTGATGTGCTTCAGCAGGCAGCGAGAGAGAGAGAGAAAGAGAGAGAGAGAAAGAGAGAGAGAGAGAGAGAGAGAGAGAGAGAGAGAGAGAGAGAGAGAGAGAGAGAGAGAGAGAGAGAGAGAGAGAGAGAGAGAGAGAGAGAGAGAGAGAGAGAGTTCATGAAGATTTAAGTCTCAGGAATTACTTTTACTTAAACGTCAATTATTCACATTGAAATGTGTGTTCTTCGTACAGACGGAATAGTAGTGACACTTGTGAATGTGGACTATAATGCAAGAGGCAGAGATACTCATAAGTCATAAGTCATACGCACCCCAAATAATGATATGTGTTACTCTTGTCTCAGTTGTGCACATATACCCGACCGCCATCACACTACACTAAGCTGAGCTCCTCATAAGGCTCATGAATATTTCTGTTCTGTGTCTCACACCCAGCTGATTGGTTCTTCATTCGAGGAGCCCAGCATCAACAGCTACGGATGTGTCGTACAGCGTTGCCGCCGGCAACGCTATTCGGCACTTTCGCAGCTGTTGATGAGGGGTGTCTTGAACGAGTGAGCGTCCCGACGGCTGCAAGAAGTTCTCAGGACACCTGTTGCAAAACAACAACAACAACAACAAAAAAAACACACAACCAAACAAACAAACAAACAAACAAAAAATCTTTGCTCTCTCGTCAACATGAAGCTTCCGCAACTTGTCTCCATAACTTGCGCAAGCCTTGCCTTGTCCGGAGAGCTAAGTACAACTACGCGATTGATCAGCCTTTGAAAACACTTAGGCCAGATCTGGGACACTCACAAACCAGATAGGTGAGGCTAGCGCTGGCAGAATTGTACAACAAACCAAGGGGAATTACTCAGCGCTGGACAACCGTTAGATCCCCTGCCCCCGCCTATCAGGCACTAATAGGCGGGGGCAGGGGATCTAACGGTTGTCCAGTGCTGAGTAATTCCCCTTGGTTTGTTGTACAGATCTGGGACAATTTAGGTACGCGCAAAACAGGTGGGTGTGTTACGTGTTTTTTTTTTTCCTGTCGGTGTCACAAAGCCCACAGGCGCCAAGCTATTCTGGCACCACCTTAAACTATCATGCTCGACCTGTGTCTAAAATTGTAATACAGTCCTTTAGAGGGCAACTTCAAAATTTGGGGTTTTCGGTCCTGGGGTAGAATGTGTTAATGGACAAAAAAACGTACACAATGGACACCAGCTCTCAAACAAAGCACACATAACATGCTGTTAACAGCTACGGAATAAGAATCGCAAAATCGAAGCTGTTTTATCAACGCATCAGGATGAAATCTGTTCAGCCAATGGACGCAGAAAATATAACCCAACATCTGAAACAGGCCGTCAGATGAAAGGTGGGTTCTTCACAAAGCCGCACCAGTTCTCAGAGCATCTTGATTTTGAATCGAGACCCAGCCTCAAGAACATAAATGAAAATTAAGCGAAAGGCAAGAGGCATAGATCTTCATGAACCACCGTAGACTGCTGGGGCTCATGAAGATTTATGCCACTTGCTGATTGTTTTTGCATGACGCATGTTATATTAGATTTCTTCTTTTTACGCCATCAGACGCCAGTCAGTCTCACGATCTCTCCCTCGGTCTGAGGACGAACTAAAGACAACATTTCGGGTCAAAGACTAAAGACACATATCCTAATGACCTCCTGCTGGCTATTGAGGCTCACGAGGATCTATGATTCTTGCAGGTGAGATGCGTTTCTTGATCGTGTCCAGTGGCTTTATTCTACAGTCTTCTACCAATTCCATATTTTCTGCGAGGCTTTCAGAAGGTAGTCCAAAACTCAACCCCAGATCACTGCGTCAGTCCATGGATGTAAAAATGGACGATCTCTGTCAGCAAAAAGTCTAGATCTTCACGAGCCCTTGCGGCTGCAGAAGCTAATGTGAATCTATGCCTCTTGCAGATGGAAGGGTCTTGCTGAAAGCCCGAGGTGGGAAATCCGGAAGGCAATTTCCTGGGTTACACGGATCGGACAGGTAGCCGGCAAAATCTCGTAAGGAGCGAGACACCGAGACTTCTCAGTCACGTGGTTTAGAACCCAGATGGCTCCGCCGGTCTGAAAATCAGAGATGTGAATAAATAGGTCCAAGGAATAATCAGCAAGAGGCGTAGATTCTCATGAGCCCCTGCGGATGCAGGGGCTCATAAGAATCTACGCCTCTTGCAGAAGAAAGAAAATGATCGATAGACTGCTTTAGATCTGCTTTAACGATCTTACAGTGGTTGCGTCTGCACCCGTTTGCTCTTTACAGGTTAGGTTACTTAAGAAAACATGTTCTTAATAACTTTGTCGCGGGCAGCATTCTGTTCTGAACGTTTAATAATATTGGCAAAAAAAAAAAACACCAACACACAACATAAAAAACCACACTGTAGTATTATGGTATCAGAGGAAGAGAAGACCCATGGATTAGCCCCCTCCCCCTTAAAAAAATGATAATGTCAAAAAAAAATCGCTACCTAAAATTTTGAGGCCAAACCTAAACTATGTCACCTAAATTAACCTGACTTTCCACGAAATTCAATTAATCAGAAAAACTTTTTATTACAGTTTATTAGATAAACATTCTGGGGTGTTATTTTATTATACTATTTTCAGCTTCTCGGCAAACGTTTACTACACAAACAAAAGACTCATACTGATGGTGTTCGAAAACTTGCAGTCTCTCATGCCTTTCGGGAACAAAACAAATTGAAAAGAACAATTTCTGCTGGTCTGTGATTGAAAAGTAGGGCCTACACCTTGGAGCCTTAAGTTGTAAGGTCACAAGCACACACTTACATAACCATTATAACCGAAAGTTACGTCACAAAGTTGTAAGCAATAACCCCTTCACTGCCGAGAAAAACCGAGCAGGACCAAATTGCAAGAGACATAGAGCCTCATGAGCCCCCCACGACTGCAGGGACTCATTAGGATCTATGCCTCTTGCTGAAACCAATTTGTATCCATGTTTCTTGGACGGTTGTGGCTTTTTGTCGTTGAATGAACGAAGAGTTTAAAAACACACAAAAAATGTGCGTGCAGTGGCACGGAAGGAGTTAAACAGCAAACCACTGACGTAATCATCACTAACGACTTTTGTTGGCCCGCAAGAACTACTTGAATCCTTCCACCGGATTGACCTGACCGAAACAATTTTGCATCACGCACGTACTGGTCTGGCCGGCCCCTGGGTTTCTTGCCTCAGTCCTTGAACCCTCCTACCTGTCAGCAAACGCCCCGACGACCAGTTGTCAACCGGGCACCGATCAATGTCCGAGGCTGATTGGAATTAATTTCGCCCGGTGTGGCCGATTGATGGCGAATGGAGCGAAACGGCCGTTGAGAGGGAAGCAAAGAGGGCTAGGACCGATATCGGCCGCTGTTGGCCCGCTCGCAGGCGCGCGGGCCAATGGCGGTCAATATCGGCCCGACGGCCTTTTGCTTTGTGGGTTGCGATGAAAGCAAAAGGGGGAGAATGAAAACATTCGCGGATTTGCAGAAGCAAGACATGGACTTGATTTGACAAGAGTTCTTTGATCTTTGTTAGGTGCACGACAGGGAGAGAGAGAGAGAGAGAGAGAGAGAGAGAGAGAGAGAGAGAGAGAGAGAGAGAGAGAGAGAGAGAGAGAGAGAGAGAGAGAGAGAGAGAGAGAGAGAGAGAGAGAGATGATG
This sequence comes from Semisulcospira habei, assembly GCA_036245525.1. Classification (NCBI taxonomy): domain Eukaryota; kingdom Metazoa; phylum Mollusca; class Gastropoda; family Semisulcospiridae; genus Semisulcospira; species Semisulcospira habei. The sequence goes on along the minus strand of BTPG01000004.1, from coordinate 72,909,020 downwards.
ATGATGATGATGATGAAACGTTTTTATTCAGGATAAAGTTTTAGGCATGCGAGTGCCACTCTTACAAACTGTCCTGCTACTCTTACCGGGGGTATAGGCCGTCGACGAGAGACCTCCAGCGGCTCCTGTCCTGTGCTTCTCCTTCGATTTTACTCCAGGTGGTTCCCAGTCTCTTGATGTCTGCTTGGAGGTCTCGACGCCAGGTGTTTCTCGGCCTGCCTCTTGTCCTCTTTCCCTGGGGGTTCCATGACAATGCCTGCCTAGTGATACTGGAAGCTGGCTTTCTCAGACTGTGACCAATCCATCCCCATCTTCTTCGCCCAATTTTATTCTCTGCTGTTATCTGCTCTGTTCTCTCCCAGAGCCTGACATGGCTGATCTTCTCTGGCCAGTGGATTTTCAAAATTCTTCTTAGGCAACTGTTTATGAAGCTCTGTACTCTGTTGACTGTGGTTTTTGTCAATCTCTAAGTCTCTTCTCCATATAGGAGAACTGCTTTTACGTTGGAGTTGAAAATCCGGTCTTTGGTGTGTTGTGACAGCTCTCTGGAACTCCACACTTATTTCAACTGGAGAAAGGCTGCTCTGGCTTTATCGATTCGTGCTCTGACATCTGCATCAGTGCCGCCTTTTTGGTCTATGATGCTCCCGAGATAGGTGAAGGACTCCACCTCCTCCAACGGGGTGCCAGCAAGCAAGACTGGTTCTTCCCTGGTTGCGTTCAGCTTCATTGTCTTTGTTTTTTTTTTTTTTGGTTTTTTTTTTTTTTTGTGGATGGTGAGGCCCACTTGGGACGAGATGTCAGCAAGCCTCGTGGTCTTGTCCTGCATTTGTTGATGAGTGTGGGACAGTAAAGCCAAGTCGTCTGCAAAATCGAGGTCGTCAAGCTGTGTCCACAGTGTCCACTGTATTCCACTTCGTCTGTGCTCTGTGGTCCTCTTCATGACCCAGTCTATGGCCAGTAGGAAGAGGAACGGAGACAGCAAACACCCCTGCCTGACACCGGTTCTGACCTGGAGCTCCCTGGTGAACTGCCCTTCGTGGATCAAGCGACATGTCATACCATCGTAGCTGCTCTTGATCAGGCGGACGAGCTTTGTGGGTACACCGTAGTGTCGTAGGAGTTTTCACAGAGTCTCTCGGTCCACGCTGTCAAATGCTTGTCCTTTTACTCTACACACATAAATATACATTGAGCAACACAGTAAAATAAAAAAAAAAAAAAAAAAAAAAAAAAAAAAACAAACAAACAAAACAAAACAAAAAAACATGGTATCAAGAACATCCAAGAGTGCAAAAAGCATAAAAGGCAAAAAATAAACACAACCCCAAACAAACATATATACATAAACAGCGACATAAGCTGAAGGTAATCTAATAATTAGAACATGTCTCTGAGAGTACAGCGTCAATAGAGGAGAATTGAATCATGGTATTATTTTAGAAGTAAAAAGCGATAAAGGCGATCCTCAGTCAGTAAAAATACTAAATTTAGAAATAGACTTAAGATGCTGGGGAAAATTATTCAATGCTTTTGCAATTGAAAAGGCCATGCTAGTTTTATATATGTGGAGCGACCTGTTTCCCGTGTTCTGTCTATGATTATCTGTTATTGTTTATTATTAAATTAACGAGAATGCAAAAATGGCTAGAAGATACATACAGTACTCGAATTAGTTCGTGTACGAGAACGAAAAGAAGCATATCGTCTGCTTTCCACTTTAATGTCAGCGATCACGCAGTATCTCTTAGAAACCCTGACAAAAACAATGCCAGATAACCCGAACAGTCGAAGAAACACAGATATATAATAGGACAAACAAAAGCCGTAGAGCCTCACCAGCCCCCGCACTTGATTGGTTAATAGATAGCAGCACAGATAGTAGAGGAACCCCCCCCCCCTCTCCCCCTCCCCCCTCCCCCCCCCCCCCCGCCGACATCCCAAACAAAACAAACACACAAATCAAATCAATATTCAAACCTGAACTCAAAAGTTTCACCTCTTTTCTGTCTTCGTCTGCCCTCTGCTAGATAAGTCCACGTAAGCAAAAGGCTTTCGGGCCGAAGTCAGCCGTAGTTTGCCCGCGCACAGTTGACTCGGCCCGATGGTCTTTGCGTACTCGGGTGATGATTCTACTCATTTAACTGTACGAATCAACAACCAGTGACAAAGACAGGTGCTTTCTTTCGGATATCGCAGACGTAATTTTGACATTTGCATTTTCCCGCTGCACACAAAGCGTAGGCTACACCAGGTGGCTCTCCTGCCTCAGCGGCCAACTGATCCCAGGTAGACTGACCGTCGCAGGGAAATGCCTGATCAGCTCATAAGAATAGACGTTGTTTGCAGTCTTCGAATTGGTTTCCTGTTAGACAGTTTCGCTTCAAGAACCAGATCGACCAGAAAATATCCGAGAACTATCTCAGAAAGATCCGTCACCGGCAAGTCGACCCTGGAAATGACGGGATTAACAACCCCTTCACTTCAAAGTGAAGACAATCCAACTGCAAGAGACATAGATCCTCATGAGCCCCCGCGACTGCGGGGGCTCATGAGGATCTATGTCTCTTGCTGAGCCCAATCTATATCAATATTCCTTGGACGGCTGTGACATTTGATCGTTGAACGAAGGAAGATTTCAGAAAGAAACTATGCGTCATTGGCAGGGAATGGGTTAAGACGGAGCCGACAGAATGTCTATGGCTTTAATCTTCTTCCTGCGTGTGTCTGTCAGCGCCATCTATCTGCAAAGGCACGCATTCTCATGAGCCACAACAGCCGCAGGCGCTAATCAGGAGATACGCATCCTCTTCTCCAGTCTCGTTTTCCCTCACACCTAGTCTCCTCAAAGAAAATCGCATTGTCGGGGTTTTGTCTTTTTATTCTTAACGTGTGCTGGTCTGTGATTTTGGACCTTACGGCTTTCAGGAGTAAGATCCAAAATCACATAACAGCGCACGAAAAAAATGCTGATTTCCCGTGTTTGTTCTCCCGAGCAAGGGTCATCATTCTCATCGCACGGGCCCGTCTAGTGTGGGTTGTCCGCCCCTGGCGCTGAGATCTTAACAGGAAATTGTCTCCCTTTATGGCGTCGTCGCCACTGGTCCTCTGGGACCAACATGCATCTGAAATTGAAGAGATTCGTTGCGGACTAAGGCGTGGTCATGAGAGAGAGAGAGAGAGAGAGAGAGAGAGAGAGAGAGAGAGAGAGAGAGAGAGAGAGAGAGAGAGAGAGAGAGAGAGAGAGAGAGAGAGAGAGAGAGAGAGGGTTCATTATCAAAGACTGGGATATTAGGCGCAATTTGATACTGGCATTCATTACTATATGAACAAATGACACATGACATATTACATGACATTAGCGTGCAACCATACATAAGAAGAATCACTGTGTGCGCGCGTGCGTGCGTGAGTGTGTGTGTGTGTGCGTGCGTGCGTGCGAGCTTGCGTGCGTGCGTGTGGTGTGTGTGAGAGAGAGAGAGAGAGAGAGAGAGAGAGAGAGAGAGAGAGAGAGAGCAAACAAATCTGATGGAAGGTCCCGTCCCGTGACTGCCTGGCAGCGCACCTAGACACAAATGCTTAATTGATGAATCGTGCTGTCTAAGTGCTGGACGGTATTAATCGAAATTAATGACTGTGAGGAGATATTCTTGATGCACACAGAATGAGAACTGCGGCTGTACCACTGTAGACCTACGCCCATATCATTTTTCTCTCTCTCGGGATGCACAAGGAGACATCTCTGCAAGCAAGAGGCGTAGATTCTCATGAGGCCCTGCAGTCGCAGGAGCTCATGAGCATCTACGCCTCTTGCGGGTGAGTCTGGTTGGATGAGCAACTTTGCGGCGCAGGTACACGAATTATACATTCTGCAAAACTCATTTGTAGGCAAACCGATGAGAAGCGTGAACCTTAAAAGCAGCCTCATGAAAGATGCAGGGTTGTCATACGCTCGAGCACATTGATAAAAAAAAAAAAAAAAATGTCAGGTATAATACTTCACATCTTCTTGAAAATTCTTAGCTGACATTGTAAAAGAACTAAAAGAAAAGTCAAGTTATGTTTGGTTGAAGTTTATCACTTTTAAAAATAAAATTGGTTTTAACTTTTTAAAAATATCCAGCCCTTGAGGAGGCCACTACCCTCAAGCTGTCGTGGTTGATCTATTTCCTAAAAAGCAGATCACGTATTCAACAATTCTGACTCTGAAAGCGAAAGAGACACATGACTTTAGTTGCTTCGCTAAAGGAAAAGAATAAAAATGCAGCTTCCCTAAGGACTCACAGACACTGTTTGCCCGGAATCAGCATTGTAAACTCGTCCAGTCAAGAAGGACTTGATCAAGGAGGCTCTGTAAAGGGTGATGCTCCAAAAATCCATCCATTTGCATATTTTCTCATTGCCTAATTGCTCTTTCAACAATTTCTACCCGCTCTAGACCTCTCTCCAAACTGAGTACGGAATGTGACGGTGCGTCCTCAGGAGGCATGGATCCTCATCAGTCTCTGCATCCAAAAAGGTTTCATGAGGACCTACGCCTCCTGCGGGGAAAATCAACCTCATTCTACCTTGTTTCTAGGATGAATAGATTCAGCGTTTTCACCGGCCAACTGAATTTTGCCAAAGTAAAACCTTGCTCCTTCCACTCGCAATAGAGATAGACCCCCACGAAGCCCTGAGATCAGTTGAAAGAGAGAGCTTAATCCAGCGCAAACCACTAAGCAAGGTGCTCCGCTATAACGGAACACCTTGCTTAGTGGCTGGCGCAGGACGTAGGCTCACTCATGTAAGTTTTGGCCCCTGCACCTCCGTCGCGAGACTCGGACATTGATCCTCATGAGATCCTGCACCTCATACTTTCCGTCGGAAGAAACACAGATCCTCATGAGCCACTGCGTCATGAGGATCTATGCCTCTTGCTGGCAGAAATCTACGTCAGTGTATCTTGTGTCCAGAATAAAGACGTTCGGCAGATTCGCAAAGTAGATCTAAAACCATGAGTTTAGCTGCGGACCAGAATCTAAGTCCACGAACTGCTCTGCGAGAAGCACATGGGAGCAGTTGCATGAATGAGCTTAGTCCTGCGCCAGCCACTAAGCAAGGTGCTCCGCTTGTTAGAGGCTGGCGTAGGACTAAGATTGCAGAGCACCTTGCTTAGTAGCTGGCGCAGAACTAAGCTCACTTATGCAACTGACCCCGATCCTTATTAGCTCCAGCAGGCTTGCAGGGGCTCGTAAGGATCCCGTACCCATTCCGTGCAAGAACGGCTACATCCTATGATGATCTCTGCTTCTCGCTTGCCAGATCCAGCCCCATGTGTTTCCTCGCTGTTATGTCAAACGACTGACGACCGTCTAAACTCGCTTGAAAGACGAGCCCAAGCAGGGGTCATGTACACATGGTCCAGGAGGCCAAGTGTGTCTGTGTTTGCACGGACATCGACTTGCCATTTTCAGAATTGTCTGGAAGGAGGAGGCTTGTGCCCTGGTTCCCTAGTGACCACGGAGGCAAAACCTGGGCAAAGTCGGTTTTATTTCCGTCGTCAAAATAATGTACGTTGTCGATCGGCCGGTTTGGCCCGCTCGATTCGCCAAGACGCACTGTCTAACTTACTAACTGACTCTTTCTAGGAAGGAAGTAGATCCCAAATGCAAGGACCGAAAATGGTGCACGAGTGCATGCAAAAAAAGGAGCTATCAGTAGTATTTTTTTTTAACTCTTTGCCTGTCGGTGGCGACTTTTGTCGATGTGATTCCTGCAGGAATCACCTCGACAAAATTTGCTACAAATAGGCAACGGGTTTAAAAACATGCTTCAACACGTACCAAGCAAACTGGGCACTACTTCTGAGCTATCAATATAACACCTCGTCAGACGTTAAACTAATCTTGCACTACCCTGATTGAGTCATCTCAATCTCATGCAACATTATTTTTCTTTGCAACTTGTAAATCTGATGACACTGATTCAGCGTAGTACCATGCAGATAAGGCAGGACTCTTTTAACCCCCATGTGCATGCAGGCAGCACCGGTACTCGGTTAAACTACCGTTGGCCGCATGCACAAAGGGGGGAGGCGGGAGGGGGGGGCAGGGGGAGGGGGGATTCAGTAAAGCCAGATGACTGCAGAGTGGAAAGGACCATCTCTTCAGTCAGTCAACGGCCTCCGAAACGGACGAGGGATAAAAAGACACTTTTCCTTGCTCAAATATTTGCCGTCTTGCTCTCAAAGAACGATTTGCATACGGAGCCAAGTCCATCATCCAAATGAAGCAACAGTTATCGGGCGCTAATAAGGAGGGCGGGGCCGGGAGAAGAGGGTTGGAGGGCGAGAAAGAGAAGGGAGAGAGTGCGGAGTAGGGGTGGGTGCTGGGTTTGCTAGGGATGGTACAGTGGAGAGGAGAGGGAAAGGGGGAGAGAAGCAAATGACTCTGAGTGACCGGCTGGACATTTTGCCCATAAAGCTCTGACATGTATGCTACAAGAGGATGTGGATGGACCATGATACTTCAAGGGTGGTGCCAGAATAGCTGGCGCCTGTAGGCGCCAAGCTATTCTGACACCATCCTTGAAGTGTCATGGTCGACATGCGATGTAGATCTCAAAAGATATCCGTTTTAAAAAAAAATTCATCCTCAGGATGTCATGAGTTAATAACGAAGTAATTTGACAATGACTAATATCAGCGCTATCTGTACCAGTAACACTGAGCTAAAAACAGATTGACGTTTCTATACTGTAAACAGTTTTGTAATATTTTTGTGGGGTGTAAATATTTGAAATACATATGTAAGGGGCATAGAAGTCTATCTGAGGTTAGGCGCCATAGAAATCACCATTATTATTATTGTTATTATTATGAACACAAATGGCGCTTAGGTTTGTAAAGTTGATTTTCGATCATAAAGAGTAATCATCGAAGGGGTTAAAGCGGCATAAGGTCCATCCCCTAAGTTTGACATCAAGAAATGACCACCAAACAATGGGATTTCTGTCCGAAGCATTTACCCAGCAGTACTGGAACTCAAAGCCTCAAGAGGGAAGGGTTCTTTTTAGGGTGTTGACGAGGGCGGACAAAGTGATATTACCAGCGACCAAACACACAACGACTCTTCGATCTCCCTCGTATCCCGTACCAGACTCCAGCTGTACTCCCCCCCCATTCATTGAACCCACACTGGACCTAAAAGTCTCAAGAGAGACTTGTCCTACTCGGGCGCTGGTGGCGGACAGTGGTATGATACAGAAGATCAAACACACGTCTCTTGTCCAGCGTACCCCGTACAGGACCTCCAAACTGATTTCGGTCCCATTCACTCAGCCAACACTGGGCACACACTGGTTGTCTCCCTTGATTCGCTGCGCTTATTAGCGCAGCTGATCGAGGGTGACAACTAGTGTGCGTTGGACTAAGGCGGGAAGGGGGGGCAGGGAGGGGGACAGAGAGAGAGAGAGAGAGAGAGAGAGAGAGAGAGAGAGAGAGAGAGGAGAGAGAGAGAGGGAGAGAGAGAGAGAAAAAAAAAAGAGAGAGAGAGATGATGATGATGATGATGATGAAACGTTTTTATTTAGGATAAAAAGTTTTAGGCATAGCAATGCCTATCTTCCAAACTGTCCTGCTACTCTCCACATATAAAAATACATCAGACGATACAGCAAAAGATAAAACATATATAAGTAAAAAGACCTCCCCCCCCCCCCCCCACCATCAGAGAAAAAAAATTAATAATAATAAAATGTAAAATACAAAAAGAATTAAAACAATATATATACTTGTATGAACCTGACATGTTAATGCAGACAGTCAAACTATTACATAATCTGCAGCAATCTGCTGTGCTGGAGCAACATACTAAGCAGAAAGATGGAACGTTCACATCGACAGCAGATATTTATGGACGCGAGCTCTGAAGATAGATAACTTTGAAATAGACTTTAAATGAGTGGCCAAGTTATTCCATGACTTAGCACCGGAAAATGATATGCTACATGTGAAAATGTCGATTCTCGGTTTTGGGAGATGGAGTAAGCTGTTCCTCGTGTTCTCTCTATTCGTGTGGGAAAACAGCTCACGCCGGGAGATAGGGAGGGGCTACATCGTTTAGAATTTTGTGCACAAGTAAGCATCTATTAAGTTCCAATTGTTTGCTAAGTGGTAGGATACTAAGGGCCTTCAGTCTTTCATCAGTAGGGGACGAACCAGGAAGAATAAGCTTAATACCTCGCCGATAAAGGGAATTAATTTTTTTTTCAAATGAATGTCTCCACAGCCGTCCCAGATATTGGAAGCATAATTACGATGTGTCTTGATGTGTGCGTTAAAGAATAGTTTTCGAGCATCAATGTCAACTATACAACTTAATTTGGATAATAAAAAGAGATTCTTCGAAATAGTTTTACCGGCAGTTTTTATGTGAGGCTCCCAGCTGAGCTGTTCGTCGACTGTCACTCCTAACAAACGATGTATTGACACTTGCTCTGTGGGCTGGGAGTGAAGGGACGGCTCAAGGGGTTGCAAACCACGTTGATGCTTTTGGCGTGTCGTCACCAACATACTTTTCGCGGTTTTAGGAATACTAATAATCATATGATTTTCTTCACACCAAGTTGACACTTAATTTAAACTATGTTGGAGGACAGCGCTCACGGTTGAAACATTTTTATCAGATACATGTAATGATGTATCATCAGCAAATAGTTCACATTTTGTGTCGGGGTGTGATATTGACAGTGGAAGGTCATTTATAAAGATGTTGAATAATAACGGTCCTAGGGTGGATCCCTGAGGAACACCATGGGTCACCAGTCCTTCCGCTGAGTATTTACCATTTAAGAATACTTTCTGCGTTCTGTCTAAGAGATAGGACGAGAGAAAAGCGACTGCATTTGAGTCAATGTGATATAAAGGTAACTTCTTTAGTAAGATTGAGTGGTTAATGAGATCGAAGTGGTTAGTAAGATCTAGAAATACTACACCTAAAAGTTTGGACTCATTTATGGCAGTAAGCCATTTGTGGGTTATGAGAGTTAAGGCTGTCTGACACGAATGTTTAGGCCGAAAAGCTGATTGTGCTGTACTGATAAGGCGGTTTTCCTCCAGGAATTGAAGTAAATGATTATGTATATGCTTTTCAAGTAGTTTGGACACTGCTGATAAGATTGAAATAGGTCTGTACTCACTTGGGTCGCTCAGATCTTTGCTTTTTGGTAGAGGAGTAACTTTTGCTATTCTCAATTCATCGGGAAACATGCTCTTTTGAATCAAAAGGTTATATATAAAGGTTAATGATTCAACAATATAAGGGTGCGCAATTTTCAGGATTTTACTGCTAATACCGTCAACACCACAAGATGTTTTACTTTTCATGTTGGTTATAGATTTTCCTACATCAAGGACGGTCATTAGGGGAACTGAGAAAGTATTGCCAGCGTTTATCTGACTGTGCTATTTCAATTGTTTTGAACATACGTATTCACCTGGCTCACTGGTGTTCGTCTGTTACAGGGTTTTAGCAATGTTAAGAAAGTGTTCATTAAATACATCAGCTGTAAGGTGCGGGGGGACACTCGTTGATTTGCTAGATTGTCCTTTAGTAAATGTGTTAATCACCTGCTACACGCTGCGTATGTCTTTGCCGCCCGCAATAATCTTTTCAGCATACTGCCTCTGTGCTTTAAGTACTAATGATTTAACTATGTTTCACTGTTTTTTGCACTCGTCAAATTTCTTTTGTTGTTTCAATAGATCTCTTAGTTCCATCGCAGTTTTATCTCATCCGTCAGCCACTCAGGCACAGTGGGGTGTTTAATACAGAGAGAGAGAGAGAGAGAGAGAGAGAGAGAGAGAGAGAGAGAGAGAGAGAGAGAGAGAGAGAGAGAGAGAGAGAGAGAGAGAGAGAGAGATGATGATGATGATGATGAAACGTTTTATTGACAGGATAAAGTTTTAGGCGAAACGCCTCTCTTACAAACTGTCCTGTTAGAAAAGAAACATTAATAGCAAAGAGTAAGAGAAACACAATAAATCGAAACATGAAGAAATAAACTGAAAAAAAAACAAAAACAAAAGCAATGCAAATAATGCGCACACATATCAATAACAGTGAATAATATATATATATATATATATATATATATATATATATATATATATATATATATATATATATATATATATATATATATATATATATATATATATATATATATATATATATATATATATATATATATACATATATAATATAATATAATATAATATAAGTAGTTCGTTCAGGTATTAAGTTACTGTAACAAGATGTTATATAAACGAGTTTTGAAGGTTCTAGAGTTAGAAATGGATTTAATTTGTGGTGGTAGTTCGTTCCAGGCTTTGGCACCTGAGAACGAAAGGCTGGTTTTATATATATATCGAGCCTGGCCCATTGTAGCTGTAACAAACTGTTCCTCGTGTTTTGTCTTTGACTATCCAAAAATAACATACGAAGGTAAGATGGGGTTTTATGGTGAAGAATTGTATGCATAAGTATGCATCGATTAAATGTGAACTGTTTGTTTAGGTTTAGCAGTCGGATAGTTCTAAACTTTTCGTCGGTGGGAGAGGGACCAGGCACAGTTAACTTTACCCCTCGACGATACAATGAGTTAAGTTTTTTAAATGTATCTCACTGCATCCATCCCAGATAGTAGAGCAGTAATCACAGTTTGTCTTAATGTGGGCATGGAGAAAGAGTCTTCTAGTGTCAGTGTTAACTATTTGACTTAGTTTTGATAGCAGGAATAGATTTTTAGATATTGTTTTGCATGTGTTTTCGATATGTGGTTCCCAGCTGAGCTGGTTATCTACTATGACTCCAAGCAAACGATGTTTTTTTAACTTGATCAAGGGGCTCAGAGTTCAAGTATAATGTTAAGGGCAGGAGACCACGTTGATGTTTTTGGCGTGAAGTAATCAACATACTCTTTGTCTTTTGGACACTAATTATCATATGATTTTGTTGGCACCAGCTTGAAACCTCATCAAGATTTTGCTGGAGAACTTCGTTTATTTTTGGCAATTCGCTGTTTTATGTATGCATGGTAGTGTCATCAGCAAATAAGTCACACGTTGCATCGGGATGTGAGATAGAGAATGGTAAATCATTGATAAATATGTTGAACAACAATGGGCCCAAAATTGACCCCTGAGGAACACCACACGTTACTAAACCTTCACTCGAGTAATTACCATTAAGCAAAACTTTCTGTCTTCTGTCACTTAAATAGGATGATATCAGATGTACGGTATTGGAATCGATGTGATACATCGGTAGCTTTTTTAATAAGATAGAGTGGTTGACTAAATCAAAGGCTTTTTTAAGGTCAAGAAAAACTGCACCTGATAACTGAGAATTATTAATGGCTGTAAGCCATTTATCAATGATATGTATAAGGGCAGTTTGGCAAGAGTGTTGCGGTCGAAACCCAGACTGCATTTTACTGAGTAGACAGTTCTGTTCTAGAAAATTTTGCAGATGTGTATGGATATGTTTTTCAATAGGTTTTGAGATGACTGGTAGAATGGAGATAGGTCTATAATCATTCAATGAGTTTAAGTTTTTACTTTTGGGAAGAGGAATGACCTTAGCTGTTTTTAACTCATCAGGGAAAATATTTCTTTGAATAGAAAGAAAGAAAGAGAGAGAGAGAGAGAGAGAGAGAGAGAGAGAGAGAGAGAGAGAGAGAGAGAGAGAGAGAGAGAGAGAGAGAGTAGAGAGAGAGAGAGAGAGAGTAGAGAGAGAGAGAGAGAGAGAGAGAGAGAGAGAGAGAGAGAGAGAGATCTCGCCTTTGGGTGCTGACAGGAGCGGACAATATGGCATTGCCACGACCAAACAGTCAAACACACGAGTCTGGCTCCGCGTATCCCGTGCCGGACCCCAAGTCCCAAGAGGCAGGGGTCCTGTTAAAGAACTGACAGAAATGACAGAGGCGTGTGGCATTAGCATGGATGTGCGTGCCATACAGAAGCATTGTCCTGCGCTTTGTCTCTTTGTAGACGGCGCCTTGCAATCGTTATTAATCACATAAGCTGTGGTGTTTTCATTACCAGGTGAGGTCTAGTTACCGTTTGCGGGAGTACTCCTCGGTTAGACCCATTCTGGGAGTATGTCACAAGTGCACTTCTATCATGATTCAGTTTAAAAGCAGACCTACACAGCTGTTTGTACGTAGACGACAACCAGATATTGCCTGCAGGATAGAGAATAGTTGGATGCTTCTATTTCAGGCAAACGGAGCAAACCAAAAAAAAAAAAACACTATTAACCCCTTCACTGCCTATGGACGTGAGCGAAATCTCTTATAACTATCGTTGACCTTGAAATATAAATAGCAGCGTTAAACGTTTGAGTTGGAAGTCTTTTGCTACCTCGAAGGTGATTTTGAATGCGTTGTTCGCTGAAGAGGGTCTGTAGAATAATGCAACTATGAATATAGCCAGCAAGAGGCAGATGTGGGGGTTCATGAGGGTTCATGAGGGGGCTTATGAGGTTCTTAGCCTCTTGCAGTTGTGTGATGTTCTCATTTTCTGGCAGTGAAGAGGTTTAAAGTCACGAAAATTATGGCAAAATTACAATGGTACACCGCCTCACACGAAAAACTATCTGTTTTTCGCGGCGTTTCCAGACATGAACATGACACTGCAATGCACAGACTTTGACCACATTTTGTGCAATGCGAGGGTTACGTGTTGTTTGCATTTCGTTTGTTGTGACGGAGCTGCATGCACGTTGTAATTTTTGTTGTGGGAAAAACTAATGCAGATCCTTCGATGATCTGTGCTGTGCTTGTCCTTGCAATGCCAATTCGATAACTATCAAACGTCAGTGACTAACTCATTAAACATTTCACATATTGAGGAATACGTACGCCCACATAGTTTTTATTTGGTGGGTTGGTTTGTTGCTCGGATGCTTGCTTGCATGGCCCGCTTGCTTAGCTACCAGCCTCTTTATTCATTCGTCCATTCACGGTGCAAATGGCCGTAATGAAAAAGCACCTGCGCACGTGCAAATTCACAAACGGTAGCAAGAAGCGCTTGCGATAATGAATGTGTTGTCCCTGTGAGGGCTAAAACAAACCTGGGCCTGATTGCCGCAGCGATACCAGGTAGTCAGTGATGACTTGTCTTCCATCAAGGGGCACTTTCCGGTAAGCTAAAGGCCTTCGGGCCTTGTCGGCCGCTTTTGGCCCGCGCGCGCGGGCCAACAGCGGCCGACGAAGGCCCGAAGGCCTCTTGCTCACTGCCCTGGCCTATGGCGCGCTGAGACGGACTGTGAGTATAGTGACTAACAAATCGGGAAGGGGGTCACTACTGAGTAGTGCAGGGAGATTGGACGGGTTGCTGGAGTTTGTGTGCTGGCCTGTGATTTTGGACCCCACGGCTTCCAGCCGTGTGACCAAAATCAAAGACCAGCACGCTGTGTTACCACTCACTCCAAAACGTTTTGTTGGTTGGTTACTAGTTGGATGTTTGGTTTGTTGGTTGGTTGCTTTCTTTTCGTTTCGCTTCGTTCAATGTTACGGTGTGGTTGTCCTTTCAAGTCTTTCTTTGTGTGTGTGTGCGTGTGCGTGTGTGTGTGTGTGTGTGTGTGTGTGTGTGTGTGTGTGTGTGCGCGCGCGCGCGCGTGTGTGTGTGTGAGCCAGGGCGCGAACGCGCGCGTTGTGCGTGCGTGCGTGCTTTCGAACGCGTGTGCGTGCGTGCGTGCGTGCGTGCGTGCGTGCGTGCGTGTGTGTGTGTGTGTGTGTGTGTGTGTGTGTGTGTGTGTGTGTGTGTGTGTGTGTGTGTGTGTGTGTGTGGTGGAGTGTGTGTATGTAGTGTGTGTGTAGTGTGAGGAGGGTGAAGACAGCGAGTGGTAGCTTGCATCGATAAGTTGCACGCCCGTACCAAACATCTCCCTAATTGCCGTTGGCTTGGTGTGTTGGTAGCCTACTTTGTAGGACAGCCGGTTGGTTAGTTGGCTGGGTGAGTGGGTTCGTTATCTAGCTGACTGGTTGCGTATCTCATGGATAGATGGGTTCGTGAGTGCATGTCAACAGAACAGACTGAATGTGTTATTGTCCTCGCAGGCAAATGATACATACAGGACCCTTAGCAACCGGCGAAGCGTCCTTAACAACGGGACAGGAAGTGAAGACAGGGTTGTCTCCCTTCGAGAGATATGATAAAGCGTTTGTCTTCATGCGCTGTATTCTCCACGGGCTTCTGAATTAATAGGCTCGTGCGATGGTGGCGCGGTTATTATTGAGTGTATCTTTCGCGCTCAGAGCCACCTGCCACAGACGCCCAAAGACGGATCTCCACTGATTGTTCAAGGGTAGTGCGTGTTTAGCTTGGCGCTTGGCAGGCGCCAAGCTAGTCAGACACTACCCTTGAAGTGCCATCACTGCTTCATCTTGGATGACTACACAGTAGTTGATGGAAGCTTCCACACTGTTAACCATTGGGAACTGGACTTGACTGAAACAAAAGAGACTAAATTAACCCCTTGCGCACCCGTGGCTTCGTGGACAGAGGGTTTAACCCACCCTGCAGCTCTCTGCTTAATTATTTTTGTGTCTATGAGATGAATTCCTATCGACCGTGAAATTATTTCTCATCAAGGATATTCCTTTAAATAAATTGCTCGTTGACGAGAAATAGAAAAAGACAGACAGCGCAGAAAGCGAGTAATATTAATTATTTGCGGAGGGGAAAATGAAAAAATAAAAAAAATAAAAAACGAAAAATACAATTTTGTGGTGACAGATGAGACCGCACACAAAACTGACACGGGCCAATCTGAAAGAAAACCCACTGGGCTTACAGCTATGAACTGGGCATTCATCTCCATAACCCAAATAGAAATTGAGTGCTGGTTCTGCGATTTTGGACCTTACGGCCAAAGGCCGTAAGGTCCAAAATCACAGACCAGCACACGTAAGTCTAAGCGATCCATTTCACTATCAGTGCCAATTTGCACAGTTTCAGAATGACGGTGGAGAGCCGAGCGGAATATGGTGTATTCTGCACCCGGTTAGTCTATTCCTACAGAGTAGTACTAGTAGACACGTGCGCATTGACAGAACAAGTAAGACAGAACCATCGCCGTTCGGCCCACTTTTTAACGCTTCCAACGGCAAACCTGAACACAGTACGGCGTGCTAACCTAAGACTGACGAGGCATCATTTTTTTTTTTCGTTTGGACGGTGAGGGGGGGGGCGAGGGGGGGGGGGAGGGGGGAGTCTATATCATGCGCTTGGACTACCAGCTAACAACGTGCTTGAACGTCATACAACACGATAACGTGCTTGAAAGTCAGTACACCATGATAAAACGACAGCTTCTAATACCAGATTTTTCCAATGCATGATTTCCAGATAAATCTCGGCTTCGATATGTCAGTCTTTCGACTGGAATGCGGAAATATAATATATTTGCTATCACAATCACAGGGACCACGTATCTACTTGTTCTGTGGTTGTAAGTACTTGTGTGGTTACGAAGCGGAAATAAAATCAAATCGACACGAATACGAAAGTGCGGGTCGAAACGTGCTTCCGGTATTACAGTAGTTCTCTCCCGTGAGAACTGTCTTTTCAGACTGAACTACTGACAGCATGGATTGATTACATTTTATCAAAGATAGTGCCTGAATACTAGTGCCTCTACTTTTTCCAACGGCCTTCTGCTCTAGCCCCACGCAATCCATATTTTAAGAGCCTAGAGCTCATAAGAGAAGTGGCGCTATGGCAGTATTCCCGTCATTTTCCTAACCCTTTTCATCCTGATACACTACTGTTTGAAATTAATTTGACTATTATAGTCAAGGATGGTGCCAGGATAGATTGGCGCCTCAGGCGCCAAGCTATCCTGGCGCCACCCTTGAAACTAAACTGGTTGATCTATCTCCTGATCTGTAATGTAGCCTTCATAAGACAATAAGCAATAAATAAATAAATAAATAAATAAATAAATAAATAAATAAATCAGCCTCAGGATGTAATGTGCTAAATGCGTGTAAATGAAAAAAAAAAACAAACAACCCCAGTGAGAATTTCCGAAGTCAGATGAGACGATAAAATGATGTGGACCTGTCTTTTTGTGGTCATTGGCACGTCTTAACCCTTTGTGTGTCGGTAGCGTTTTAGTCGTATGATTCCTGCAGGAATCATCGCGATTAAAACGTCTAACCGACACGCAAAGGGTTAAAAGTGCGCGTTTAGCTACAAGTGCAACAACAAAACGGTCGGAGAAGAAGAAAAATACCTTTAACAAAAGTGATGTGTTCCGGTTTGTGATTTTGGACCTCGTGGTTCAAGCTGTACGGTCCAACATCACAAACCGAGGACACATTAAAATTTAGCTCTGTGTTTTAACCCTTTACTGCCAGTGATCGCAGAATGTGTTTCTGAAATCTGGTGCCACTTTCGCCAAAAGAGATGATAATATACTACTACTACTACTACTACTACTACTACTTCTATTACTACTTCTATACCCTTTCCCCGTCACTGTACGTGCATTGTAGTTTCTGAAATCGTTGTTCATTCCGCGACCAAAAGCCAAAACCGTCCAAAAAGCATGGATACAAATTGGTCTCGGCAGGAGGCATAGATCCTCATGAGCCCCCGCAGTCGCGGGGGCTCATGAGGATCTGTGCCTCTCGATGTTTGACCATGCTCGCTTTTTCTACGTACTTGTTACGGGTTGAGTCGTAGTCGTAGTCTGATAACACACCAGACGCACGCACGTAAGGTTCTTTTAAAGAAACTTCACTCAGCTGCAACCCGTCACACGTGTCTTAAGGATGTAGGCTACACTGGAGTAACAGTTCCAACAATATTTTATTTCAGCGGTGCGATCTCCACACAATGCATTCCGTCCCAAATGCACCAACACTGATACAATGTCTCCTCTGCAAAATGTCAACACTGGCGACACAATGCGTTTCTCATACAACGTACACCACCGTTACGCTGCGTCTCTCACAATGTGCCACGTACCTACGATAAACTGTGTGTCCCTACAACTGACAATGTATGACAATGTACAAACGTGCTTCCCAGCACAAACTTTTATAGTACAACAACTTTCCAGAATAATCCATCGAATTCACACAACGCAACCAATCAGAACGTAACACGTAACCGAAACTCATAAATATTAAATAAAAAGAACTTTCTAGAATAAACTATAATAGTCTACAAAAATTCGACTGCTAATTTCAGCCCAAAATCCCAGTGTGTAATGACGTCACACAAGAGTATGGCAGACCCTTCACGACCTTTCATAACACACACTGACCGGCTGCTAAATTCACGCGTACAGAAAACAACTGTGACCATGAATATTAGAGTGACTTTACTACTGTGTTGCAAAATGTTGCCTACACTTTGATGTCACACATGCGAGGTCACTAGACAGCACGATTTTGCTCGAACGTTCTGGTTTGTTCTCAGCGAATCTACGCATCACAAAAATCGACCGCTATTCTCCTTGCGACTTTGCTAGAAACTTCCGGACTGATCTTAGCTTATCATAACAAAGCCAATTCCGCTCTACGCGCGGACGATAAAGAATCTTACTAAAAAGGTACGTGATTCGTAACCATGATAGCTCAAATAAATATCGGATCGTTTCCTACGATTAATACATGCATGCTCTTACAAAACAACACAACCACAAACGTAACAGTACTGAAGGGGTTAAAACCAGCTCCCCCCCCCCCCCCATCATGGCCCTTCCATCCGCAAGTGGCGTAGATTCAAATCAGCCCCTGCAGTGGCGGAAGATGCTCATGTAAATCTATGCTTTCGCTGAGCAAAATGGGCTCCAACCGTTCCGCAAACTGAGGACGTTATTTCCGGTCTAACCCGTTTCACTGCCGTGGAAAAATGCACACTAAACAATTGCAAGAGGTATAGCTCCTCATGAAAAAATGGGCAGGTGTTAATGACGAATTTTCCATAGAGCATTTAAAAGATGTAATCTTGACAGTGGAGAGATTGCTAATAATAATAATTACGGTATTAATAATGCGCTTATCTTATAATAATTATAACTCTAAGCGCGCACTCACAACTCGCGCACGCATGCGCACGCTTTAGACAACGACTCACGTACCACAAATAGTGAAATACATTACGACAGTCTGCTTAGGGTGGGGAATGTGGTGGTATAGTTCTAGAACTGTCGAAAGAGGTGAGTTTTGAGGGCGGACTTAGAGGAGGAGAGAGACTGTTTCTGACGGAGAGAGAGTGGGAGAGTGTTCCATGTGGATGAACCAATTGCTGGCCGGCATCTTCTTCTACACACTAAAACCCTCACCTTAACTCATTTGCGGTCAGCCGCATCCGGATGCGCGGTTTATGCCGCGCATCCGGATGCGGCTGGCTGCGAATGAGTTAAAGTACCATTACGCGTAAAACTGAAGACAAAATTCAGCACTGTTTGTGTTTGTTATGCCTTGTCGACACACATCATGAGCTTTTATGGCAGTTTGGACACGCAGCATAAGCACACGCGTAATCGCACTTATTTATTCTGCGCAGCCGATAGCGTGTCAATCTATTTTTAGCTGTTTATCGCACTGAATGCGTTGTATTAATAGAACGGAGTGGAGTCGTTGTCATGTTACTTGATATAAAGACGACTTGTGCTGAACTGGATTGCCCTGTGTCTAAATGAACCATATCTAGACCCGTGTGTACCGTTTCGAAACCATCTGTTACGGAAGCGTATCTCTGAACAGTTACGGCGGTAGTGGGACTTTAACCCCTTCCCTGCCAGTGGACGCAGGTTGTGGTTTGAAAATCATTGTGAATGCAACGTGGAAGAGCCCCAGCCGTCAAAGGAACATTGATTCAAAGTGGTTTCAGCAAGAGGCATAGATCCTCGCGAGCCCCCGCGACTGCGGGGGCTCGTGAGGATCTATACCTCTTGCAGCTGAGTGGTGTTTACTTTTTCTCGGCAGTGAAGGGGTTACCTTGTAGTAAACAACGTGAAAACCCCCCTCATGCAATGAACGCAACGGTGCCAACATACTCGGCAATGAGGCACTGCGGTTCAGCTATCTCGTTGGAGCTTGATCCATCTCTTGTCGCGCTTAGGACATGCTACAGAATGAAACATTCTTAAACGTGCACTAATTAATTGCCTGTAGGGGTGAAAGGTCAAACAACATCTCGTCGCAAACAAGCTCAGAAATTGGAAACAACCCAAGAGGCTGCACTTGTACTCTTAACAATGACACTCTCAAAAGACAGAACCATTTAAAACTGAGTACGGGCAGCAAGAGATATAAATTCTCAAAAGCCCCTGGGGCTGCAGCGGCAGACGTGAATCTATGTCTTTTGCACGTGGAAATCGCTGGAGGAGGGCGGGGCTAACTGCTAACTACCAATAGCTGTTCCAATCGGGGAATTCTCATTCAGTTACCGAACGTCTGAATTAACCCAGGCAAAGATTTTCTCAGACTGATCGATTCCCAAATGGCCCAATCATCTCTTCTCTCCAAGTCGTCCGAGACGGATTCGCTGACAGGGCATGAGGCATAGATTCTCTTGTTGGTCCATCCTACAACCCGCCGTGAGATGACCTCAGTTTCCTGCTCGGCGTTAAACCCAAATAACTAACTAACTAACCATCCTACAACAGTTTTTATCCTCACGGCGAAGACAAGGTCTTTAGATTGTTCAGATACATTGGGCCGGCCGGCAGATCCAGTGAAAAGCATCGTGATTGCTCTCTCTATTGACCACAATCATTCTTGATTATTAACAAGATAGCGGCTCTCGTTAGCAAAATGAGATGACGGTCTCCGTTCCCGTTGTAAGACTTCCGTCCGTTGGTAGAAACTTCCTCGGTGCCGAGGCTGTGCTTGACGGGTCACTGCCGCAGGTTTGGACCCAGTTGGAAGAAAGTCTTTAAACGTGAATAATACTTTGTTTAAAATTTTAATTAATTAGATGCGGTATGCATATAATTATCCGCAAATAACCTGAAATATTATTCATACAACTGCCACACATTGCCAGAATTCTCAAAACCTGAGTCCCAAGTGCGCCTTGAGCGAAAAGGAACTTTCAACAAAGAAAGAAACAAACATAGAAGAGATAAGTACAGCACAACTAATTACATTTTCTTTTCTGAAAATGCTCATCAGTACAAACGATGAATATTTGTTCATGTGGAAATATTTTTTTTTTTTAATGCATATGAAATACATTTATAAAACAGTAAAACCGACTCTGAGGAACAAACAAGATCTATTGCAATGTCTGGTCATCTGACTTGTTAAAAAAAAAACTCTTTGGCTGTCGGTAGTGCTTTTGGTCGCGATGATTCATCAGAAACGATAATCGTGACCAAAAGCGCTACCGACAGCCAAAGGCCGGTCAGTAAAAAAAAATAAAAAAAAACTGTCGTTTAAGGGGCCATTGAATAGCCAAGACAAATATAGCAATGTATAATTAATAAGCACAGTCATGTCAACCAACAAAGATAGCAATGAACGCACAACCAAAATACTTATCCCACATCGTTTCATGTTGTAAGACAGTGAGAACATCTGCATAGCAGGAACCACCCGTCTGCAAGCTACATAGATCTTCATGTGCCCCCGCAAATCTATACATCTTAGTCTTGACCGACAGGACATCCATGTTCAACAAACGAAAATACGAAAAAATGGTTGGTAGTGTAAACAGATGTATATCACTATATGTATATAAATACGAAGGGTGGGTTATTACGAAGTGTATGCTTGCAAATTGTTAGCATAGAGCAGCAGTGAAATTCATGTGTCTCTGTTGGAGTCCAAACAAGCTTCCCTTCTGCTCTGACTGACGTAAGTCTTCCTCTCTGCGACACGGGAGCTCATTAGGCGCGCGGACACAGGGATCGCAGGAGTTAGCAGCCTTTCTTCTCACCTTTGGCAGGCCGCCAGGTGGCAGGACGCACGGCATCAGCGCCCCCTTAGACTGTGACGTCACTCGTCTGCAGGACGACTTCGATTGTCGCCAAATTATGGAGTAGCGCTCTCTCTTCTGTCTCTCTCTCTCTCTCTCTCTCTCTCTCTCTCTCTCTCTCTCTCTCTCTCTCTCTCTCTCTCTTGTTGATAACACGTGAAAGTCAAGTATTTTCTCTTTCTCCTTACATTTGTAAACTGATAATCCTTGGTCTTGTCGGTGTCGCTATATGCTCTTGATGCTGCTGATTCTTTGACACTGTCTTAGCTGAGTATAATATTAATGCTATGCACTCATTTATTTCTCTTACTTTTGTGTTGGTGGCAGTTACTACTTCTCCAATACGAATTTTTTTCCCCCTTTCATTGATTCACCTATTGTGTTTGTTTTTTTTCCGTAGTTTTTCTTATTATTATTATTATTATTGTTATTATTTGCATGCTATGTTTATTTTCCTGTTATGTTGTTTGTTTACAGGACAGCTTGTAAGACAGGCATTGAGTTGCCTAATAGCTTTATCCTGAATAAATAAAGATTCATCTCTCTCTCTCTCTCTCTTCTCTTCTCTCTCTCTCTCTCTCTCTCTCTCTCTCTCTATCTCTCTCTCTCTCTGTTGTTGTTTGTTTGTTTGGCTTTCTTGTTGTTGTGTAACGCAACGGCAAGCGAAAATGGCTTATGTGCTAATTATTTTATCCGTTGGTAAATAAAGTGTTAATTTCATCTCTCTTTCTCTATGTCTCTCTGTCTCTGTCTCTGCCTGCATGTCTGTCTGACTGTCTGTCTCTGTCTCTGTCTTCAAGTCTTCAGGTTGGTTGGTTAGTTCGGGTTTAACGTCCACAGCACCGAGGTGATCATGGACGGCCCAGACGGGCGGGTTATGGGGGACAGGGAAATCTATTGCCTATGGACGTGAGCGTGCTTGTTGGGTTCAGTTCGCGGCGGCGCTTTGAGCCGATTTTCAATTGGGATAAAGCGCCTATTTAATGCGCTTATTATTATTATTATTATCTCTCTTTCTCTATGTCTCTCTGTCTCTGTCTCTGCCTGCATGTCTGTCTGACTGTCTGTCTCTGTCTCTGTATTCAAGTCTTCAGGGTATCATGCCTGTAATTCATAAACAGAGTTCAGATGCGGGTTTTAATCCCTTCACTGCCATGATAAATGAACACGATTCAACTGCAAGAGGTATAGATCCTCATGAGCCCCCGCATTTCGGGGGCTCATGAGGATCTACGCCTCTTGCTGAAACCACTTTATATGGGATCTTGTTCCATTGAAGGCTGGGGACCTTCGGCGTTGAACGTACCACGCTTTCAAAAACACAATCTTGGTCCACTGGCAGTGGAAGGGATAAAAGCAAAACTTTTGCCGCAGGCGCAAAATTGGTCTTTTGTCAACTTGCAGTTTACTTCCTCAGTCGTGAGATAGACCCACATACCACCTCATTTTCACGTCACTGGAATCAACCTCTGCCACAAAGATTCTTATGCCCCCTTCGACTTCGGGGGCACATGAATTTCTATGTTTCTTGCAGATATATTGGGACTGGAAAAGTCGTCTCCGAGTCACGTCAGCTTACAATAAGACGCCCCAGGAGTAAGTGTTTCTGATTTGGTCTCAGATGTGTCAACAGAAAATCAGACACACACCGCAGGGATACTATTATGACCGGTATCTGTGTGATTATCATGTTCATTTAATCCAGCTGAGAAAGATCACGCTTTGTAGTGTGATCACAGTCTATTACACAATGTTTCATTCGCATCGCTAACAAAGAAAATGGTCCAGTGTATGGAAATAAACGCGAGACAAAGACACATAGATCCGAAAAAGCGTGTCAGTGTTTCGTCCGTCCAGTACTTTCTTTCTCGACTGTAACGTTACGCGTAATTAAGCAACATGCAGAAAATTAAATCTGGTTGCCGCAAGCCAGACACTTGAGATCTTCACAAATTCAAGCTGTCCGGAGACTGTTTTGCCCAACAACCCTTTTAGTCCAGGCGTGGGTCTATGTAAAATATTCCGAAGTGTGTTTTGTTGGAAGTACAAAATGTTTTAGCGGAAGTTATTGTTGTCTAATACCCCCTAGTTGCGTATCCGATGTATGCTACTCGCAGAAACTTGAGCGTTTTTTCTGTACAGCCATCGAAAGTTGGTGTGTGTGTGTCACATTTTTGATTGATTAGTTCCGGGTTTAACGTCCACGGCACCGAAGTGATAATGGACGGTCCTGACGGGCGGGTTATGGGGGACAGGGAAATGTATTGCCTATGGAGTACGACCTGAACACTAATCAACTCAGGCGCACTCCAACTTTGCCACTTTAATTTACCAGGACCTTTCAACCTTTCACATTTTTGCCCCATCCCGGTTAGTAAATTTAGCTCAGCCCGCTTAGTCCATTTTCAGCTGAGGGGTGACGAAATGAAAATGACTCATCTGCAGCCATAGCCGTCTGCTCAGTGCGGCGGTTAGCTTACCTGTCGCGCGGCTAGTGGACCAGTAGAGGAAGTCCCCCCCCCCTCCCCCAACCAAACCGCTATATGCGTTGACAGAGGTCATTAACAATAATTGGATGATGATTATAGCGGACAATGCTACGTAAACAAGCACTGCCTTAGTAATGAACATACGCCGTAGAGTCTACTTCGCTTATAACAAGGCCGGATAAAAAAGTCGGATATAACAACACTTTTTCAGAAGTCCCTACAGCACTCTAGGTACTGTAAATTACTTTGCTTATAACAAACTTCGGAATAACAACAAAACGTTGGGTCCCCTGTCGATTTGTTATTTCCGAAATTTATTGCCGTATATATTCCCTAAACTAGGCGCTAACCACGCAGCATGAAGAGAACCACTTTGGTTTGTGTTGAAAAGTTTGATAATTTCAGTTCTTCCCCCATCCCCTACACCTCTCTCTCTCTCTCTCTCTCTCTCTCTCTCTCTCTCTCTCTCCTCTCTCTCTCTCTCTCTCTCTCTCTCTCTCTCTCTCTCTCTCTCTCTCTCTCTGAAATCAGCCCCAAAATACTTAAATTAGCTATTCCTTATGTTATTGAAACAATAACCTTTATTTATAACTTGTGCATTCAAACGAATATTTTCCCAAAGGAACTTAAAAAAGCCAAGGTTATACCCCTCCCGAAAACAAGAGATATGACTGATGTTAATAACTATCGCCCCATCTCACTATTGTCCATCCTTAGTAAACCACTTGAACGGCATATCCATAAACATCTCTTGGAATATTTAGAAAATCATACATTAATCCACCCCCTTCAGTCGGGATTCAGACCAAAGCACAGCTGTCACACGGCCCTAGCACGTCTAACTGATGTGTGGCTACGCTCAATAAATCAGGGCGAATTTACCGGCGCTGTATTTATTGACTTACGCAAAGCCTTTGATCTTGTGGACCATAAACTTCTACTTTCCAAACTAAATGTGTACTTCGGTAGTTCGTTTGGCAATAAATGCATTTCTTCCTCAAATAACTACAGCCAGAAATCTATTTACCACCATGGCACAACTCCTCTTTTCGCCTCATATCTTAGCGACAGACAGCAGCGCGTCATGGTCAATGGATCATACTCCTCAAGCGGATTAGTAACACGGAGAGTTCCCCAGGGTTCAGTCCTAGGGCCTCTTCTGTTTTGCCTCTTTATAAATGACCTGCCACTACATTTGACTAGCGACAAAATTTCATGTGATTTATTCGCTGATGACGCCACAATTCACACCCCGGACAAGAGTATTGATTCTTTAAATGGCCGTTTGCAGCAGGGTTTGAGCGAAATTTCCACTTGGTGCGCAAACAATGAAATGATTTTAAATCCTTCCAAAACGGAATGCATGACGATAGCAACCCGTCAGAAGCACCAGCTCAAGCCACTTACACTCAGCCTGACTATCGATAATGACATCGTTAATCAGGTCACGGAACACCGATTACTTGGTGTAATTGTTGATGACCAGATGAAGTGGCAATCGCACATAAATGCTGTATGTAAAACTGTTGCTAGAAATGTTTTTATGCTTTCAAAGTTGAAGTACTTTATTGATGTTGATGCCCGCAAGTTATTTTACAATGCACATGTCAAATCCCACATCGATTATGCGTCCACGATATGGGATGGCAGCGGTGACATACACTTGAAGAGGCTTAACTCCCTGCATCCGAGAGCAGCGAAACATATCCTGCCTGATTCAGCCCTAACAACTGACGAAAGACTTGAAAAACTGAAAATGCTACCTCTTAGTAAGCATCACTTCTTAAACAAGGGTGTGGTTATGTATAAAATCTGGAATGAGATTCACCCAGAATATCTTTGTAAGCTCTTTACCAAGGCAAGTTCAGGTTATTCTACTTCAAGGCGAAACTTTATTACACCTCGCCCAAGGATAGATCTATTTAAAACCAGTGTATCTTTCTCAGGCGCATCTTTCTGGAACACACTGCCTACATGTATAACACACGCTAGCTCCCTCTCCTCTTTGAAGGAATGCCTCCTCAAGTACTTGTCTGCTGATACATAATCTACCACAAGTATCCGTATTAAACATGTGCTTATCGTATAATCAGTGCACGCTGCCGTATGGTTTGTCCATACTAATAATAATCGCCTAATTACATAATTCAAGTTTCTATTATAATCCAAATAATTTTTTGCTGTCTGAAGTGAATTTTCACTATGATCCAAATGATTTGCTTCGTATATAGGTCAAGTTATCATTAGCGCGTGGCTGTGTGTGCGCGCGAGCGAGTGTATGTGTCAGTGTGCGCGCGTTGTGTGTACTTTCTGTTTTTCGTTTGTTTTGTATGACCGAATGAATGAATGAATTTTGTTTAATGTCTCTTCATGTTTAATGTCTCCTAATTTTTCTTTGTGTAATTTGGTACTATTAGTATTACAATTATTATCCTGTGTTTGTAGAGTAGCAACGGCAAGGCGGTATGAAAAATGGCACACGTGCTAATTACTTCATCCGTTGAGAAATAACGAGTTTCATTTCAAAGTTTCATTTCATTTCATTTCATTTCTCTCTCTCTCTCTCTCTCTCTCTCTCTCTCTCTCTCTCTCTCTCTCTCTCTCTCTCTCTCTCTCTCTCTCTCTCTCTCTCTCTCTCTCTCTCTCTCTGTCTGTTTATAGGATGTAAGCAAGGGTGTGTGCCGTGCGTGTGCGTCAGTGCGTGTTCGGCATACAATGAGTAGCAAACAGAATAAGCCAACTGAAGAGTGCTCATTCAGTCAGTAAAATCGCACTTGTATCTTTAATAAGCCTATCAGGATTGGTATCCATGTACTTTCAGCTGTCGATTCTGGACCATATGTATTACAGACCGTGAAAGCCGACCAGAAATGGACTGTGTTCACAAACGGCCAGCCGCTGCTGGAACAGGTTGTCAACACACAAGAGCTAGACTGCAAAACTGTGGGTACAAAATCGTAATGTGGCACCAAGAAGGCCTTTGGCATGTGATTAGACCAGTACAATGAAACAACGTGCATGTGTCACGGACCGTCAGGGATGACTGGTTCGACTCGGCTGAACGAGTATGGATATACTCCCACAGCATCTGCTTACAATTCATGAGTGACATCGGAGGCACTGGAACGTCGTCGCTGTTGTGTTCACAAAGAGAAGCACAAGAGCCGTGTCAAGGAAGATGCTGAGCACAGGGCCAATTAAGAGAGGTGCTCCCATCTGCATCGATGTCTTTGTGACCAGCAACCCAACTACAACGCGACTGGTCAACATCTGCTCCGGTTGTGTCATGATTGATACTGCTGTCAATACTCACAACAGGCTAGCAGTCTGAGAAACTGTGGACTGCTGATTTTCATAGCAAGATCAACCAGAAAGTGAAGAACACGTCATCTGTGCAGATAACAGCTTCAAAGCCTAGCAATGGGGATGCTCAAAGCATGGGCCCTGCGTCCATTTATACACAGGTGCGAGAGATCGTTGCATCATCACTGAAGCTGTTTCCTTGGAGTCTCTTTCTCCACATGATCTGGCACTCGCCACAGTTATGTTCGATGAAGATCAATGAGGGCAACCGCCAGATCTGTGCTGAAGAACACGTTGCAAGGTCTGTCTGAGCTACGAAGCTAGGATTCCCCAGAAGTTGTCATCCTCGATACCTGTGAAATTCTCTGGACGGTCCCATGGCCGCCCACGCCAGAGCGTCGGTGCAATGCGTATCACAGCCTGCTGGATTCGACAGATACTCGTGATCCGTCCACTGCCGCAACGCGCAAGCACTCAGCAAGATACTCTTATCTGTTGCTAAGGAACAGAGATAATTAACGATTAAACACCATGAATGATGTAAAAATCACGCAAAGGTCATGCCCAATATACTCGCTGCACACTCTGTGACGAGTTGTAACACAGCATTGTCAGCTGACAGCCTCCAGCAAGCTTCAGTCCCTTGATGGCCGCGTTCTGGAACTGGAGAGACACAACTGCCACAAGGCAAGAAATAATAATGCTACGACCAGGAGCCCAGCACACAGTTGGCTGAGAATGAGGGAAAATATCTCCATATGGGAAGACAGCATGATGCAGAGCCCAGATTTGAAGCCCACTTCTACGTGCTTACCATCATGTGTGTTTTTGGAACGCGGCAAGCTCTCCATCTCCATGTAAGACATCAGTCCATGTTTGAATGTGGATTCAAGGTGCAAAAAGCCAAATACGTGTACAATGCAAAATCAGTAGATTGCAGCCGATTCAGTTTTGAACCTCATGCACTGCAGCTGCAAGACTAGTAGGCCGGATCCAGCTCTGTAGTCACAAAGTATACAGCGGGCTTTACCTGAGGATCTGCACCAAGTTCTGCACATGCAAATGGTGTGAAGAATGCAATAACCCTTTCACAGTCGTTATCCCTGACTAGGTGTGAAAGAATCAGAGCAAAGTAAATGTGAACTGATACACAGCAAAAGTCACCATTCACAACAAAAGACTGTAAGCATTCACGATAAAAACATCCAAATAAAGCCACTTTTACACTTGCAGGGGCGGATACGTTTCCTCATGAAGGGGAAGGGGGTGGTGGATGGGTTGGCAACGTTTTTGTTTAGGACTTTATACAGAAAGCGCCCAGAGGAGAAATCAGATTTTCCGAGCACCCCGAATCTCAAACAAAAAAAACCTGGACCGAAAAATAAAAAAAACGTGCGGTGTGTGTGTGCGTGCGTGCGTGTGTGTGTGTGTGTGTGTGTGTGTGTGTGTGTGTGTGTGTGTGTGTGTGTGTGTGGAGGGGAGGGGGGATGGGGGGTGAAGTGGCAGTATCTCAAAGGGGAGATGTTCACACTAGCAAAACAAGAGGCAAGCTGTCTTACCTCGGCGTTTTTCTTTCTAAGCCAAACGGGTGGGAGGTCCTGAGTTCTGAACCTCTGCCCCCCCCCCCTCCACCCGATCCGCCCTTGATTCGACGTACAAAAGTATATATTTACTAAATTTCTTTGGATATAATCTAACAAAATGAGCCATTTCAAAAGGATTTTTTTTATGTCTGAATTGTAATTACATGTGACGGAATGAAAATTAATATTTTCCTGGCGGCCATCTTGTATTTTCCTTTAACTCATTCTACCCCATCACCGAAATCCCCAAATTTTTCCGTTGTCCTCTGAAGACTGCATTGCAGTGCAGGACCATAGATCGACCCATAGGCGCCAAGCTATTTTGGCACCACCCTTGAACTATCATGGTCGATCCTTATCTTGCTGTGGCGTGACTGGGGTAGAAAGAGTTATACAAAAAAAAAAAAAGCTCAATATTTACTGCGTGGCATACAACGGATTCGAACTCAGCACCCCAAAATCTTTCAGGATCCAGTAAAACATTTTATACTTCCGACAATGCAAGGTAGACCCTACCTACGATCGGACGGCTATTTTTGATGCAAGAAAAATGGTCTTAACCCTTTCCATCCTGATACATTACAACTTGAAATTAGTTTCAGTGATAGTTCAAGGGTGGTGGCAGAATAGCTTGGCGCCTGAGGCGCCACGCTATTCAGTCTGGTACCATCCTTGAACTAAAATGCATGATCTATCTTCTAATCTGTAATGTTGCCTTCATAGGACAATATGC
The DNA here is from genome assembly GCA_036245525.1 of Semisulcospira habei. Lineage (NCBI taxonomy): Eukaryota > Metazoa > Mollusca > Gastropoda > Semisulcospiridae > Semisulcospira > Semisulcospira habei. The sequence goes on along the minus strand of BTPG01000004.1, from coordinate 72,879,923 downwards.
AATTTAACTCATTCAGCCCGGCGCACCTATTTCCCAAATTTTGGAAGCGTCATTTAACGACTACGCACCTGTTGCAGGAGATGGATCGACCATGATAATTCAAGGGCAGTGCCAGATTGGCTTGGCGCTGACAGGCGCCAAGTTAATCTGGCAATACCCTTAAATGATCATGTTCGACCCATCTCCTGCTGTAGTGCGTCAGGGCTGAATGGGTAAAAAAAATAATAATAACAATAAACAAAAACAGCCTACAGCCACCTAAATGATGGTCTTTAATGACAGGTGATCTCCTACGTGGGTGGTCGCTTACAACACGCTCTGCTGTACTCTGCTGTCATTGTTATTATTTGTACACTTCACGATCGACGTACAAACAGCATCTACGCCACACCCAGTCCTGCCGCGTTCTTTAGCGCTCTTTGCAATTATGTGCGTGCTGGTCTGTGATTTTGGACATTGCGGCTGGCAGCCGCAAGGTCCAAAATCACAGACCAGTACACACGTTATTGAAAACTGGACTCGGAAAAAGGGCGGAGAAGATAGAGGCCGTTTGACATCGGAGCGCCACAATGTTTTTGCCAAATATCTCCGCAAAGGAAAGACATTTCTGTGCCACTTGAAGAACAAGTATCTTTTAGTGCCAATTCAATTCAATTCAATAAACTTTATTTATCCCGCTAGGGGCAATTAAACTTGACCTCAGTAATATGGAATGTGTTTACTGAACTCCTGCGATTTGTCGATTTTTGCTCTCTATAGTCGTAAAGAAAAATTGATGAAAAGACAAAAAACAAGCCATTTTTAATACCCTAAAAAGAGCCCAGTCAGATTTCGAATATCGAGGCCAAGCGTGCAGACTTCATGTATGCCTGCGCTGTTTCAGGTTTGAAAATGTGGCCAATTCACGTGAAAATGGATCTTTCTTAAACTGGGCTTAACTCATTCTACCCCAGACACGCCACAGCAAGATAAGGATCGACCATGATAGTTCAAGGGTAATGCCAGAATAGCTTGGCGCCCATAATGGGCGCCAAGCTATTCTGGCATCACCCTTGAACTATCATGGTCGATCTGTGTCCTGCACTGCAGTGCAGTCTTCAGAGATCAACGACAAAATTTGAGGATTTCGGTGTTGGGGTAGAATGAGTTAATATATCTGTGGCAAAACTGACACATTGTTCGAATTTCTTAAAAGTAAATCGTATGAGGTCAACTGTCACTTAATGATACTTGTTCTAAGATTGAAATAGAAAAGCGGCTCTTTGCGGAGATATTTGCAATGAAAGCGTTGTGCGCTCCGATGCCGTCAAACGACCTATAGGGCTCGGGAAGCTGACGTCATCACGCTAGTAGTGGCGGCCATCATGCACTCATCGGGAAATTGCCGCTGGCAGGACAATGTCAAGAAAGTCCTGACGTGCTATAGGCAATAACAGCAAGTCTTGCCATCACTGCAGGAAACCGCTAACCAGAATCTGTTTTTGTTTTGTTTCCAAAGAGGAAAAAAGATGAAGAAAAAACGTGTTGAAACACTACCGCTTCGCCGCTACTATCTGAAGTCCGCTATTGCCAGGCCAGACGGCCTCCGGCTGAAGATGGCGGCTGCCGTGCCGACGCTCCGGCCTAGGCAACGCGGGGAACTTCCCGAACCCTATACAAAGATATTATGTAGTAAGTGAGAAAGATGACCGGCGAGGCTGACGCTTTCTGTGTTGTCGTTTACATGTTTACGTGTGTGTCCTAGATCTTCATATAAGTGTCACGTACCTAGTCAGTTCAACATTAACCCCTCTGCTGAACTGCCGGCGGACGCAAATTAACTCATTCAGCCCGGCGCACGTATTTCCCAACTTTTGGAGGCGTCATCTAACGACTAGGCACCTGTTGCAGGAGATGAATAGACCATAATAATTCAAGGGCAGTGCCAGATTAACTTGGCGCCGATAGGCGCCAAGCTAATCTGGCACTGCCCTTGAATTATCATGGTCGACCCATCTCATGCTGTAGTGCGTCAGGGCTGAACTGATGGGTTAAGTTCGCGAATTAAAATCCCAGGAACGTGGATGTAAAATGGGGTACAGCAAGAGACAAAGAAACTCAACGGGCCCCCGCATCTGCGGGGGAGCATGAGGTTCTTCACCTCTGGCTGGACCCCATTTTACATCCACGTGGGTGGTGTTCGCATTTTCCTCGCATGAAGGGGGTTAAACTCCCCTTTTCTGCAGGTGGCAAAGATCTACATGGCCCCAGGCAGGTTGTGGGGGGCTCATGAGTGTCCATGCGTCTTGTGCAGCTCTCACATGTTACACTTGAGAGTTTTTGCTTCAACATCTTTTGTGACTAGCCCATAAACTATCAGTTACCTCTGATTTGAAGTTTTAAGGAAAAGCCCGGCGTTCGCGCTGTATTTGTCTATGAGGATCTGTGCTGCATACTGGCACGACTTCCCGATCCCAGTGTTCGGCCTCGACATGAGGTGGTCGTCGGGCGTTTTGGGGTAGGTTTAATATGCACTTAATTAAAAGACAGGCGGGCGAAGGATCGCGATGCCGGTACTTACGCGGAATGATACAATCAACGTGGATTGAAAGGCGCCACGACCTTAACCCTTTCATTGTCGGAACACAGAGAACACATACCCAAGTGCAAGAGCCATAGATCATTATGTGCCCCTCGCAGGCAGGGGGCTCATGAAGATCAATGCCTCTTCCTTTAACTCACTCATATCCGTGTATCTCAAGGCAGAAAACAGATTTATTTTATCAAGTTCGCGTTTGATTTCAAAGACATCATTTCCAGCCGCTGGCAGTAAAGGGGTTAATTTTGTCTATAAGACGGATTCAGACGCCACTAATCTTCCGTAATTTGATTGCACGTTAAACCACAGCCCCTTTCATTTGAACGAAAGTTAATTAGTGGTCGTTGTTGAACAGCAGGTTGACGTGAACGGACTGTGCGTTTTGTGAAGGCGTAAAGATCTAGTAAGTTCTTTTGTGTGAAGAGCAAGTTGGTGGGGGAGGGTGGGGGGGGGGGGGCCGACGAACTCTTTCTTTTTAATTTTTTTTGTTCACGGATTATGAGGATGAAAAAAGTACAATCGCGAATAAAGAGAATGAAACACACACACACACACACACACACACACACACACACACACACACACACACACACACACACACGCACGCACACACACACACACACACACACACACACACACACACACACACACACACACCCGCCACCCTCAATAACATTTTCATTGTTTCAGAATGAAAATACATATATCGCATTTTACAAAAGTGGACTTATTGCATGCAAAGTATTCAAAGTTTAGGCAGAGATGAACTAAGCGAAAACAACTGTCCTCGAAAGTCACCCAAACCCTTCCATATGTCAGAGAAAAAAAATCTTATGAGCCCCTGCCGTAGCGTGGGCTCAAGAGAATCATTGACTCTTGCTGCCAAAGATCGTCTCCTACTCAAATTAGGGCCCAGTCCTTTCGTGTTCCCAGCTAAGCACACGACTATTATGCGGACTTGCTGACTACAGGCCCCAAACAGCGCGTTACAACATACCCGAGAGGACCCTCTTGCCACGCGAACAGACGGAGGCACGCGAGGGGCAGGGGGAGGTCAACAGCACCGGTAATCACAGTTCACGCCCCTCCCCTCCCCTCCCCTCTCCCCCCCCCCCGAAACCCCCAGTCCTCCCATCGTCATCCCCGGGTCTCTACTCGTCCCTCTCCCACTCCCCAGCGTACGCCCACAATAACAAGTCTGCCTGTTGCCTTGTTTGACTTCTTAGTTCTTTCAAGTTTCTTTTCAATAGTTCACTTACATGTCATTGTAACAGCAGCGTAACTACATCAGGAAATGTTTTGACTATGATAGTTCTAAGGGTTGTGCCAGACTGAATAGCTTGGTGCCTGGAGGCGCCAAACTATTCTAGCACCGTCCTTGACTGAACTATCGATGGATTCATATCTCGTAAACAGAGAAGTGGTTTTTAAAGGACAATTCCAAAATTGTTAATTTCGCACTTCTGGTACAAACAGGGTTACCAACTCGCCTCTTATTATTTTAAAAACATTTCCCTTTTTCTGGTAAGATGTAAAAATACAATTTCAGTTTTTCCTATGTATGTCCTCCTTGCACATGTAGTGATCGGGGACAAAGTAAAAATACAGTGTACTTTCAAGAATCCATGCGCTTGTAGGTATGTCGCTGTCCTGGTCCCCCCCCCCCCCACCCCCCACCACGCCCATTCCTCCCTTTCCTTTCTCAGCCCCTCCTACTTTCCGCTCTGTTACCTATACTAAGCCAGTCCAGGCGTTTCCTCCCACCTGCCTGTGCGACGGAGGCGCCGCGAGGGTCAAAGTGCGGCACGCTTGGTTGCACACAAACAAAGCGAACCGGTCGCGTGGCCGGCAGAACTTGTTACGCCACAAGCAGTTACGCGCCCTTGGCTTGCGCGTGGTCATCTCCTCTTGTCGCAGCACCACAGCGCCCCCTTGTGTCGACAGCTGCACCGCTAGGGTGAGGTAACCGGTTCTTCAGTCACAAATGATCTGTACTGTCCGAGTAGTACAGAGGGGGAGTGATATAAATGTGGGGTCATATAGATAGTGTGACTCACCAAAAAAAAAAAAAAAAAAAAAAAAAAACTGTGCTATAGATTGAACGAGAAATACAAACACCCCCCCAAAAAAAAACCCACAATATGTACACTTTTTGTGGTCTGAGAGAAATGAATTTACTTCCTAAGGATTTTGTTCCTTAAAATACCATTTTTAGTGTACCTAGACATAAAACGAAAACGCTTCTTGTCGATCAGATGACACGAATAACCTCAAATCGAGCCCTACTTACAAGAGATATAGATTCTCATGTGCCCCTGCATCCGCAGGGGCACATGAGACTCTATGCCTCTTGATGGTGGAAGGGGACTGCCTACATGACTGTGCAGAAACGGGGAGGGGTAGACAGGTGCTAAGTGTAGGTTGTTAGATGGTTAGGTACCGCTTGAATGGCCCGGGGAAGAGTGAGTAAATATTAGTGCTAGGAGAGAGCCTTTACTTCGGTCCTGGACATCGCACTTGTAGTGAGTCAGATATGCTTCTATTCTTCTCATCAGAGTAGAAGGCGTTCAAGGACACGAAAATAGACTTGTGGAATTTAAACCCATTACATCTTGAGGCTCATTTCTTCTTAAAATTTCCTTATCGTCCTATGAAGGCTACATCACAGATTAGGTGATAGATCAACCATTTTAGTTCAAGGGTGGTGCCCGAATAGCTTGGCGCCTCAGGTGCCAAGCTATTCTGGCACCACCCTTGAACTGTCATAGTCCTGAGGCTGATTTTTTTTTTTTTTTTTTAACAATTTCCTTATTGTCCTATATGAAGGCTACATTACAGATTAGGTGATAGATCAACCATTCTAGTTAAACTGTCATAGTCAAATTTATTTCAAGCAGTATCGCATCAGGATGAAAAGGATTAAAGACCTCAGATCATGTATGGCGAGCAATCCAGTCGTTGACTGCACGGCAATTCCTTGAAACTGTCACGTTACGACATCTGTTCGGCACAGACTCGTCCTGTCTGCATATCCGAGATGCCGAGTTCGAGCTGTCTCTCAACATATATTCCGCTCATCTGATGAATAATCATGGAGGCGCGTTATAAACCGGAAGCAGTCCGGCATTTCTTTCAGTTCAGCTACACAATCAGCACCTTAATAAGGATTGGTAAACTAAACCAGTAAAATTTAGCAGGCTGTGACCTTTCGGTTGCAAAAGTCATATGCAATGGTTGCAAAACTTGACTCATGACGTGTGTTACCCGGTAAACAAGACTATCGTTTTCAGCCGCACGTTACATGTAATACTGACCGCATGATCCCAATGCGCCAAAGGTCGTGCGCGGGCCAACGGCGGCCGACGTCGGCCCATTGGCCTTTTGCGCGTTGGGGACGCGGTCATGCCTTCAAAGCGTGACAGAGAAGACGGACGTCAATGGAAAATTGCCTCCCCCAATGAATGATGATGATATGTACAGCTTTAATGTTTAATTATTCGTTCACACGTTATGTAAGTTTTATAATTGTTACAGAATTATACCTTGTTTGCTGCACTGCATTGTTGGACCTGCAACAAAGGAAGGGCCGGGAAATTAATCAAACAGTCTTTGGACTATTGTGTACTTTATTAGACCATAATTATATTAACACATTCCACCCCAGGACCGGAATCCCCAAATTTTGAAGCTGCCCTCTGAAAGAATGTATTACAATTCTAGAGACAGATCGAGCATGATAGTTCAAGGGTGGTGCCAAAATAGCTTAAACTATCAAGCTCGATCCGTGTCTTGCTGTGGTGTGTCGGGGCTGAATGAGTTAATCTATCAAACTGCTAAAAAAATAAAATCAAAAATGTTTATTCAAGTACAGGTCAAGCACCAACAGATACACAGGTGTCGGCATTTTCTGTCACATGGGTTTTCAAGACGCAACAATGCGGAGGGAGTCATCCCCGCCCAGCAGTTATCGTGTCTCTGAAAATGTGATTACAGTATAGTGTCGTGCAGGATACCTCTCACATTTACATTTTGTTCCTAAGCTGGTACAGTCCTGTGTTACATCAATTGTGTTAGTCAGTGAGTGCGTAGTGTACCAATGTGACGCTTATTGTACCAACATGACGTCAAACGACAACTAGGACGGCAGGTGTTAGCAGAACAAGACTTACCAAGTAATGAGGGTACGGCGGGAGTGACGGCCGGTAGGGGAGAGGGTGCAGAGGGTGGGTATGGGAGTGGCCGAGTAGGGGTGGGGGTGAAGGGGTGGGGGTAGGGTGGGGTGGGTGGGGGTGTTCCGAGGGAAAAAGGAGCAAGGGGCAAAGTTAAGTTAGTGCTGTAACCGTATTTAACTCTTTGGGTGTGTGTAGGTAGTGGTTTTTGACTAAAACCGCTACCGACACCCAAAGGGTTAAGACTTCGTGAAGTCTTTGCTTAGTCCTGATGGCTCCCCATAGCAAATAAATATAAATAAATTAGAACCAACAAGAGGCATAGATTCTCATGAGCCCCTGCACCTCCAGGGCCCATGATAATCTATGCCCCTTGCAGAAGTCAAGGTTTGGCCTTGGAGCTTTGTGCTTTGAAACATTTACGATGTACGATGACGGATGTGCGAGCGTCACAAAGTTTGATTGCAAAATCGCGCGTGAAACATCGCATGCTTGGTAGCGCGCCTGTTAAAGGTAATTTACGACTCTGGCCTGAGGTGAACTTACACAGATAATAAAGACAAGGAGAGAGAGAGAGAGAGAGAGAGAGAGAGAGAGAGAGAGAGAGAGAGAGAGAGAGAGAGAGAGAGAGAGAGAGAGAGAGAGAGAGAGAGAGAGAGAGAGAGAGAGAGAGAGAGAGAGAGAGAGAGAATGAATGAATGAATGAATGAATGAATGAATGAATGAATGAATGAATGAAACTTTATTTTCCAAGGATAAAAGAATAGGTGCGCAGACCTGTTTTCATTCTTGTCCTTGCTACACACTACAAAACAAAATAACGTACATGAAATCACTCTCTTACACACACACACACGCGCCGGTGTCAGTGCAATTGCCGCGTGCACAGGTTTGTGCCGGATTAGCTTGTAGCCCGTACAGGCGCCAAGCCAAGCCTGCACAACCCTCCACACACACACACACACTGACACACACACACACACACACACACACACACACACACACACACACACACACACACACATCAGTATATCATGTACACATACATCCTATCACTTAAAACTATACTACAGCAAATATAAAAAGTATAAAGGATTTTGTACATAAAACCGCTATTGTTCTCATCATAAAAATCAACACGACTCACTCAAACAAACATACAACAGGCATACACACACACACACACACACACACACACACACACACACACACACACACACACACACACACCGCACTGGCACACACACGCGCGCGCGCGTGTGTGTGCAAGCACGTAGGGATGCGCGCGTGCACACACATACACTTGCACACTCACACACAGATAAACACACACCCGCACACACACGCGATAGCGGCCTCCCCACACCACTAAACCGCGCACAGCTAGATGCTATAGTCTTCAGTAAAAGTAATGTATAGCGATCCCGCAATCATCGCGCGCGCGGGTCGACGCGGTCCACGCGGCGCGAGCGCCCAATGCTGGGTCTATCGACGGCATCCCGTCTGGCCAGCCGAGTCCATGGGGTCACGGATATTACATAATGCGGCTTGCTGGAATGCCAGCGGTATATTACATGCGTTCATAAATATAAATGTCAGAAGAGAATGCAGACTATCCGTGAAATGCCGCATAAGGCATGGAGTGCTACATGTAAAAATAAAAATAGAAAAAAAAAAAAAAAAAAAAAGGAAAAATTAAGTTTTGTCTATATGTTTGAGCAGCTTGGTCTTGTAAGTTTTAAGCGATGGCGCGGCTCTAACATCCGCAGGAATAGAGTTCCATAACTTTGCACCAGAATAGGACAATGACGACCTATAAATGTCCAGTCGAGGCATCGGTACAACAAGATTGTTCCCTGGTGTTCGACTGGACCTCGTATGAGCAAAGTGGAACAAACTATTGAGATAGGCTGGTGTTTCTGAGAGGGTGATTTTGCGCATGAGCACCAACTTATTAAACTGTTTTTCAAGTGGCAAAATGTCTAACAGCTTGAACTTATTGTCAGTACTAATGACTTCTGAGGGTCTGTCAACAATGAGTTTAATGGCTCTTCTGTGGAGCGAGTTCAGACATTTTAAATTAGCATCGCTACTACCGTCCCAAATAGATGAGGCATAATCCAAATGTGACTGAATATGGGCATAGTAGAAGAGTTTCCTTGTTGGCTCATCGGCGAAATGTCTCAATTTCGACAGGAGAAATACATTTTTAGATACTATTTTACACAGTTTAGTAATGTGGCCTTGCCAGCACAACTTGTCGTCTAAGTTGATTCCAAGCACGCGTTGTTCTCTGACTTGCTCCACAGGCTGGCCGTTAAGTGTTAGTTGAAGGGGAGGGGGGTTCAACTGATGCTTTTGCCGTGTGGTAATCAGCATGCATTTGGTTTTAGTGGGATTAGGTATCATGGCGTTATTTCTGCACCAATCAGATACCTCATTTAAACTGTCTTGGAGAATCTTCACCATACATGTTACGTCTGATGACGAAACGTCCAGTGTTCCATCGTCTGCAAAAAGACTGCAAGTTACACTGGAGTCAGATATATGTAATGGAAGGTCGTTTATGAAGACAGAGAACAATAATGGACCAAGAATCGATCCCTGTGGTACTCCGTGCTCTATCACCCCTTCAGGTGAGTTTTTACCATTCACGTAGACATACTGCGTACGCCCATGCAGATATGACGTAATGAAGGCAAGTGTGTCTGCGCTTAGTTGATAGACATTAAGTTTTTGAACTAAAGTTTTATGATTGACGAGGTCAAATGTTTTGAAAGGTCTAAAAATACTGCTCCAGTCATTTGACTGCTATTTATGGCAGTAAGCCATCTGTCAACTAGGTGTACCAATGCTGTGTGACAGGAGTGTTTCCGCCGAAAGCCAGATTGTAATGGATGTATGAGTTTGTGTTTTTCTAGAAAATGTTGTAAGTGTGTGTGAATGTGTCTTTCTATCGGTTTCGACAGTGTTGACAGGAGCGAAATGGGCCTGAACTTGTTAGGGTCGGCAAGGTCTTTCGTTTTAGGTAGTGGGATCACTTTGGCTGTTTTTAGAGCAGATGGAAATATCCCTTGCTTTATGAAAAGGTTGTATATATATGTCAAGGTATCTACAATATAAGGTAGGGCCATTTTCAGAACTGAGCTACTAATACCATCATGGCCAGACGTACATTTGTTCTCCAAGTACGAGATTGATTTTCCCACGTCGAATATCGTTAACAGGGGAATGCTGAATGACGTATCAGGGTCCAGCCGTTCTGCACAAAACGTCTTTAGCTTTTCTGACACAGCTGAAGACTGATCAGAATATGTATTTTTTAGCAACGTACTGGCAGCCGAGAGGAAGTGCTGATTCAAGATATCAGCTGATAACTGTGTACATTGTGCGGTATTTTTTGACCTCGTAAAAGCATTGATCGCTCGCCACACAGATACGACATCTTTCTTTCCGTTCATAAGACGGTGAAAAAGTGACCTTTGAGCTTTCCTCACTAAATGTTTAACATGGTTTCTTTGCCTTCGATAAGCTACAAAATCCTTCTTTCTTTTATAGTCATCTCGGAGCTGCATGGCATCCTTGATTTCCTTACTTAACCAGGCGGGAAGCTGGGGGTTCTTCACCCGTTTCTCTCTGAATGGAGCGTGATTATCGAGGACACCAAGGAACAATCCGTACCACTCAGACAAAGCATCGTTGGGGTCATTATGGTAGTACACTGTATCAAAGGGTGCGCTACTTAAATCACAAAGAAATGTTTCCTTGTTGAAGTGTTTAAGTGATCTATATCTAATAGTCGTGTGCTGATGTTTTCGATGACTTATCCGCTTTTAATGCCCAGCAACAGCACACCGGGTAGTGATCGCTAATCCCTACCTGAGGCACGTCTACCGCCATCACCCTTGATTGAGTAGTTGTACATATATGGGGTCTATAAGGGTAGAGGAAGTTGGACTAACACGAGTTGCTGTTTTAACTAGCTGCTTTAAACCAAACATAGACATGGTGCACTCCCAAGCAGGGTTATTCAAAAACATGTTAATATTGAAATCGCCTAGGATCAAAATTTCAGAGCTGGACTGTCTGACCTTATCCATCATGACGATAAAGTCGTCGAACCATTGAAATGTTGATGCTGGGTTCCTGTAAATGTACCCGACCAGCACGGGGCTTGATTTGTTTGCCCTCCACTCAACCCAAATGCATTCCACGGTTTTTGACTCCAGGTCCCCACGCCTGCGAGTAATACCGCTAATTGAATTATGAATGTATACTGCAATACCCGTTTGTCCCGGGCATTCAGCATCGCGGCGCAGTACAGTGAAGTCCTGGATAGAAACGGCCTCATCGCTGATGTTAGGATTGAGACGAGCGAGAGAGCGAGCGAGAGAGAGAGAGAGAGAGAGAGAGAGAGAGAGAGAGAGAGAGAGAGAGAGAGAGAGAGAGAGAGAGAGAGAGAGAGAGAGAGAGAGAGAGAAAGAGAGAAGAGAGAGAGAGAGAGAGAGAGAGAGAGGAGAGAGAGAGAGGAGGGAGGAGAGAGAGAGGAGGGAGAGAGAGGGAGGGAGGGAGAGAGAGAGGAGAGAGAGGGAGAGAGGGAGAGAGAGGGAGGGAGAGAGGGAGGGAGGGAGAGAGAGGAGAGAGAGAGAGGGAGGAGAGGGAGAGAGAGAGGAGAGAGAGAAAGAGAGAGAGAGAGAGAGAGAGAGAGAGAAAGAGAGAAAGAGAGAGAGAGAGAGAGAGAGAGAGAGAGAGAGAGAGAGAGAGAGAGATGATGATGATGAAACGTTTTTATTCAGGATAAAAAGTTTTAGGCATAGCAATGCCTATCTTCCAAAATGTCCTGCTACTCTACACATATAAAAATACATCAGACGATTATTTATGGAGGCGATCTTTGAAGACGCTAATCTTACAAATTGATTTCAGGTGTGGAAGTAACATATTCAAGCTTTAGCGCCTGAAAAAGACAGGCTGGTTTTACAGATGTCTAATCTAAGTTTTGGAAGGTGGATCGAGCTATTTCTCGTGTTTTTCCTATTATTGTCGGAAAATAGAGTTTTTAGATAGGGTGGGGCTTTTCCGTGCATGATCTTGTGCAGTAGAACACAGCGATTAAATTCAAACTGTTTCTTCAATGTTAGTATCTTGAGAGATTTTAATTTTTCATCAGTCGAAGTAGGACCGGGAAGTATTAATTTAATGCCCCGACGATACAAGGAATTAACTTTTTTCAAGTGAACTTCGCTGCATCCATCCCAGACGGTAGAACTGTAGTCACAATGCGTTTTGATGTGCGCATGGAAAAAGAGTTTACGGATATCAGTATTAACTATATGGCGTAGTTTTGATAACAGGAACAGATTTTTGGAGATTGTTTTGCGTACAGAATCATTATGCGGCTCCCAGCTTAATTGGTTGTCCACTATAACGCCTAATAAGCGATGCCTAGTTACTTGTTCTACAAGCTGGCTATCTAAAAAGAGTGTTAAAGGTGGTAGGCCATGCTGGTGTTTCTGACGTGTAGTAACTATTATGCTCTTTGTCTTTGGAATACTAATAATCATATGATTATCACTGCACCAGCCTGCTACTTCATCAAGACTTTGTTGGAGTACCTTATTAATGGTTGCGATATCTTTATCAGATGTGTGTATGGTCGTGTCATTTGCGAACAGATCGCAGTTTGCGTCTAAATGAGATATGCACAGTGGCAGATCATTAATAAATAGATTAAATAATAAGGGCCCTAGAATAGACCCCTGTGGAACACCGCAAGTTACTAAACCATCAGCCGGAGGAATATTTGCCATTTAGCAGTACTTTCTGCGTTCTGTCCCTGAGATAGGAAGATATAAAGGAGACAGTATTTGAGTCAATGTGATAGAATGGTAGTTTTTTTTTAGTAGAATAGAGTGGTTGACAAGATCAAAAGCTTTTTTCAGGTCAAGAAAGATTGTACCTGATACTTTACTGTCATTTATGGCAGAGAGCCATTTATCAATTAAATGATTGAGGGCAGTTTGGCACGAATGTAGAGGTCGAAATCCTGATTGTGCTGCAGTTATCAGATGGTTTTGCTCCAGAAAGTTTAAGAAGATGAGTATGGATATGTTTCTCGAGCGGTTTTGAAATACAGGATAATATGTAAATGGGTCTGTACTCGTTTAGGTTGCATAAATCTTTGCTTTTAGGAAGAGGGATTACCTTCGCTTTATTTAGCTCGTCGGGAAAAAAACGTTATGTCTGATCGATAAATTATAAATAAAGGTCAGGGATTCGACGACGTAGGGCAGAGATAGTTTTAAAATTTGACTATTAATAACATCTGGACCGCAAGACGATTTGTTCTTTAAACTGAGAGAGAGAGAGAGAGAGAGAGAGAGAGAGAGAGAGAGAGAGAGAGAGAGAGAGAGAGAGAGAGAGAGAGAGAGAGAGAGAGAGAGAGAGAATGTGACGTAAGGGTGTGATGTTGGGTGAGAAATGAAAATACCACCATTATTGCTAAAACAAAATAGAAATAAACAATGGACTGATTAATATAAACAATGATGAAATTACTACTACATTAGAATTGTTTTAATGGACATGTTCAATATAGATCCAAGAACTATAATCTGAACTCTTTTCAGAAAACTGATTCGAAATGTTGCAGTTCAGTGAACTCTTTCACTGAGATATAATTTCAAACTTACTACTTTCTTGCGCGTATATTAAATTTCATTATATGTTTTATTATTTTTTTTAAAAAAAGGATGAGTGGTATTTCGGAACAGTCATATATGCGATCGTTAGGCGCCAGTTTTTTTTTTTTTTTATCTGACAGAGCGAAAGAAAAATAGAGACAACCAAAGATAGAGTGAAGGTCCCTCGCCTCCCGAGGCACTGCTAGCGAGAATTTGAACGAAAGATGAGCCTAATTGCCTCATATATTAAAAACTTTCTTTTCAAGCGGTGTCCTCCCATTTTTTAACTCATTCGAGCCGCGCCTCATCCGGATACGCGGCAAAAGCCGCGTATCCGGCTGCGGCACGTCTCGAATGAGTTAAAATGAAACCAAGCCCCTGAGCAGCAATTTCGTCCACTAACGTAACTGAAATAATCTGCCGTTTCAAGCGTGTGAGCCTAGATGGTGCCCTCTCCCATTCTTTAAAGACTCTTTAAATGTGAAAACGAACCCCTGCTCAGTAAATCCATCGAATAACGTAACTGAAATAATGTGTTTTTTCAAGCATGTCCATAGGACAAGGGAGCGCCAACTAGAGTTCAGTGCCCTGAAAGAGAGCCGCTGTCTGGGCACTGATCTAATGTTGGCTCCCTGGTCCTGTGCCCTTATGAAAGCTCTAAGAAACCACGCCCAGTGTCAACTATAGCGAGATGAACAGGAGACGTACAAACATGAACTCAACAAAGGGGATCCATGCCTTTATCAACACTACGGAGGCTGATAACGAAGCTCTTTGCCTCCGACCAATAAGAAACAGTGGTTACACTGCCGGATAGAGAGAGAGGTAACCAGCGTGCAAACAAGAGGCGTTGAGTGCGCTAATGCACGGTAGAAAAAGCCCAAAGAAAGTTCTGCCGTAGTGAAATGGACCCAAGAGGCGAAAAGATTCGGCAAACAGTAAACGCAATTTAGCATCTCGGAACCGCCTGTCTTGCGGGGCGGGGGAGGGACGGGTTGGAGGTGAAGGAGTGGGCGGGGAGAGGGGGGGGGGGTAGTATTCATGTATTTATGAGGATCTGTGCTTCAGGAGGTTAACTCATTCGAGACGTGCCGCCTACGGATACGCGGCGAACAGCCGCGTATCCGTAGGCGGCACGTCTCGAATGAGTTAAAGTGTTCCACGCCGACTTCGATTACTAAAATTCAGATCAACTGTTTTTATTTCATTTTATGTTTTTAAAATTTGTGAACGTTGTGTTACCTCAACTAAGGCTTTCCTACCCAATCTTTTCACAATCCACATGAGCAGACACAAGTAATGGAGATTTTCTACTGCCCCACTGTGTGCATGTGGAGAACTCTACGTAGCAAAAGAGAAAGAGCAGAAAAAGCCTTTCATTTTGCGATATTCAAACTTCGTATTTGAACGAAATTTGAGTAAGTCCTCGCGTATTGTGACTGAGACACACGAAGAACATTTAACTCTTTCGAGCCGTGCCGCCTCCGGATACGCGGCTTAAAGCCGCGTATCCGGAGGCGGCGCGGCTCGAAAGAGTTAAAAAGAAGATATTGCGAACTATTAACTTGTGACCCTTTCTTGCATGGAGCAGGTCCATTAAAAGGGACCTAGGTCAGCAGCATAATTTAACGAAAGTTAGCCCTTAAATTTTGAACAGCTTTACTGTTAAGACCTACTAAGTTAACAGTTATAAAGGAGATTTTGCGAACTGTTCACTCTTTCTTGACTGGACAAGAAAGAGTTAAGGGTTAATTGCTTAGCAGCAAGAGTGCAGGCATGGGTGGGAGAGGGAGATGGAAGAGGGTGGTGGGGACCGGGGCCCGTGAAGGTCTATGCTTCAGGTGGGTAACGCTCGCTTCTGGCAGCTAGAATGCAGGCATTGTCATGAGCTGGTAAAAGGACACAAAAGGAATTCTCAAGCAGTGAAATTGATCCGCGGGCGGAAAAGATTCGGTAAACGCCCGACGCAATCTACCGTCGCGTGCCCAGCCTCTTCTAAGACCCTGTCGCACGTGCCACGTGACAATTAGGCCTTTTCTCTTCTGCCGGGAAGGTCAATTGGCTCAAGTTTTAACCCTTTGGCTGTAGGTACGCTTTTTGTCGAGGCGAATCCTGCAGTAGCGCTTTTTTGTCGATGTGACAGATTCCGACAGGAATCACATCGACAAAGAGCGCTACCGACAGCCACAGTGTTGAATTTCATTCAGGCATTAAGTATAAGACGGGATGTATTACAAAATGAGTATATTATTCGTGGGCAGTGGGCAGATGTTCACATCTGCACGGGACATAGACGCGGACCCCGCCCTCCACGAGTCGCCTGCTGCCTTGCAGGCCTGGCCGCTTGGCTGCGGAAAGGCTAAGGGAGGAAACCCCTGACATCAAAGCCCCCGTGTCTCCGGGGAAGGCTTTTGAGCCAGAGACTAGGACAAGGACAGTCTGATATAAAACCTACGACCCGAGGACCTCGATGCCATCGTCCCAGCTTGCTAGGCCATGGCAGATGAACCAAGGGTTTAAAGGGTGGGGCCAGTACTGCGCACACTGCACTCCACCAAAAAGCTCCACCGCGCAGGCTTTAGGAAACGTCCTACCAAAGATCACCCTGTTCGGCGAGCTTGGTACTGGACACCGTGACAGAGGGGCACCAAAGAAGAGATACAAAGACTGTCTCAAGAAGTCACTTAGTGCCTGCCAAATCGACCACCACCAGTGGTCTTCGCTTGCTGTGGACCGTGACACCTGGCGCTCCACTATTTACAAGGCAGCTGTCTCCTTTGAGGACTCTCGCAGAGCTAGCCTTAAGGACAAGCGGCTCAGGAGAAAGAACAGAGATGCCGCAACTCAGAACTCTGGCCATACCTTCCCCTGCAGCCACTGCGGTCGAACCTGCCTGTCCCGGATTGGCCTCCGCAGCCACGAACAAGCCTGCAGACGTCGTGGGAAACTCCTATAAAATCTTCGTTCGCGAAGTCCAGCCAAGAGAGAGATATTATTCGTCACGGCCACGCTCCGGCACTCAAGAAAAAAAATTACCTTTAGAATGTTTTAAGAATGCCTATGACAGCACACGTGTATAGACCAAAAAAGGTCCAAATACAACACACGTTAGACGCGATAACTTACTGTGGAAGAGGAACAGTTTCTATGGACGAGAGCAGAGAGGATGCGGACGTGGCAGATGGATGGAGGAGGGTAAGGGTACGTATGTATCAACAATGAAAGCCCTCTCTATTTTATTTCTTCTTTTCTTTTTTTTTTTTTTTTTTGGGGGGGGTGGGGGGTGGGGGGGGGGGGAGAGGGGGGTCCAGTGTCTTTCTTAACTCATTCGCGGCCGGCCAGCCGCATCCGGACGGCTGGCCGCGAATGAGGAAAGTAATATTGTGCTGGTCTGTGATTTTGGACCTTACGACCTAGAGCTCAAATCACAGATCAGCACTCATAATAATGAACCGCACGGACCAAAATGAGGTGCTTGCGAATCTTCAATCAAGGTGAAAGCCCTCTGTGAAGGCCGAGACTGGAGGTGAAAGTGGCAGGCTCTTTTTGCGTTGCGCGAGCACATACAGATGCATCATATGCTCGGAAGGGCACAGTTAACCACGGCGCCTAAAGATTAAAGGGACCCTTACACGCATAAAATGTACCCGGGACCCTAAGGGCAACCGCCATGATCGACTCGACCGCGCGTTCTGCATCGAGATTGTCCTAGCTGGCTGAACGGGCGGTTGGGGCCAGGTGTTATGAGTTGCTGCAATATTGGCCATTTTTGCCTACTTTGTGACACTTCAACTTACATGGCTAAAGGTTAGAAATTTTGAATTTCAGGATAGCTGCGCCAGGGGTCAAGAAGGTTTACTGGCATAACCCCCTGAAAATTTTTTTAAAAAAACGGAAGAAAAGGAAGAAAAAAAGTTTAAGCGATTTGAGCCTAGCAATGGGGATTTAGCGCTATACAATCTCTATATTATTATTTAACTTTATTTAACTCATTCTACCCCAGACACACCACAGCAAGATAAGGATCGACCATGATAGTTCAAGGGTGATGCCAGAATAGCTTGGCGCCTATGGGCGCCAAGCTATTCTGGCATCACCCTTGAACTATCATGGCCGATCTGTGTTCTGCACTGCTAATGCAGTCTTCAGAGGACAACGGCAAAATTTGGGGATTTCGGTGTTGGGGTACAATGAGTTAATCCGTTCAGAGGCGATAAAATTTGTGTGATCTACACTGACCTCTTGCTGACACCACTTTGATTTCCTGGTCCAGGGACAGTTAAGTTTTTTTGGTGTTGAATGAACACAGATTGCAGAAACACAGCCTACGTCATCTGGCACTGAACAGGTTCTTTGAATAAGCTAATTTCTGCTACTTGAAAAGAAAAATTACAATTGTAGACTACAATAAATGATTTTATTCTCCCAATTTCAAATCTCAGGAATTAGTAAAAAGGGGACTTATAATTTCAAGTATTCCTGATTTTCCTGCTGTCAACTTTCACACATGAAGATACGGATCGACCACGATTGTTCAAGGATGGCGCCAGAACAGTTTGAGCTAGGTGTGATATGATGTTGTAGTGTTGGTCGTTTCTGCCTAATTCATTCAGCCTTGGCACCTGCAAAACAAGATATGGATCAGCCATGTTTGATCAAGGGTGGTGCTAGAATAGCTTGGGGCCTTTAGGCGCCAAGCTATACTGGCACCACCCTCAAACAATCATGGTCGATCTGTCTCTTCAAGTGTAATCTAAACATATAATAATTTTGACTTTGGAACTCGCTGTGTTAAAAAGAAAGGAAAACAAAGAATAAATTCATAGACCCATGACACCTGACCTCCAACAAACGTCACCAGCTTGGATCAGTGACTGCAAACCAAACTGGCCTAAAGTAAACTTGCCTTATGCAACCCTTCGTTTGGGTGACCATCCCGCAATTAAGGACCAAAACTGAAACTTGCTTCGTGTGGTCTTTAGTTTGGGCGACCATCCTGCCGTTGAAGACCAAAACAACTTGTTTTATGTGACCCTTTGTTTTGGCCGACCATCCGCTTGCCGTCAAAGGCGTGAAGTAAAACTTGCTTTGTGTGACCCTTTGCTTTGGCGACCATCTTGCCCTCAAAGGTCCACCACCGGCACACATGAATAATAACCTACAACATGCAGCAGACACTATACGTTCCGTCCCAACTGCTAGGAACCTCAGTCTTATTGTCCACACACGCGCAAGCAGCTTTGAACTTTACCTTTGTAAACAAAGTCAGCGCAGCGCACACGGTACGGTCTCCGAGCCAACGGAGCGCAAAAAACAAGATCGAAATTATGATGATGCCACTGGGCGCCGCATCGTGGCGACACGCCTCCGCTGATGGGTATCTATCCCTTTAGTTATAGGCACGCAGCAAGCACAAACAATGACAAACCCCAAAGTTTCCTCGTTAATGTTGAGGAGCATTTCACAAGGCACAAGAGATTATGTTCTCACGAGCCCCTGCGGATGCAGGTGCCCATGATAATGTATGCCTCTTGTACATAATTTTTTTTATATGCGGGGGCTCATGAGAATCCATGCCTTTTGCTGATGTGTATTTTTAATTCCTTTAGTTATACATAGGCACACAGCGACTACATCAAAATGACATCGCAAGCTACAAACCCAAGACTTTTCTCGTCTCCAGAGCATTTGCAATACCACAATGGTAAATATAGGTTCTCGTGGGCCCCTGCGGTGCATGGGTCCATGACAATTTACGTTTCTTGAAGATTCAAAATTAGGGGGTGGGAGGTTGGCAAGCGTAACAGAATGAAAGGTGAGACAACTTTTTGTGCCTCCCCTACTTTTTCATTTACATAGCCAACAGGTTTCACATCACGTCGACCACCAACCTCCAAATACTGTCAACGAAAGTTCCGCAAACATTCCTGTTCTGCTTTGGATCATGAGGATATATCTATGCCTCTAGCTCAGCGACAGTACTGCATGCATTACCTGGTCGACGCGGGCCAACGATGATCTGTACCTCTTGACTACAGATATTAAGTGCCTTTGCTACGTGGTACATTCCAGCAAGTCCTGACCCCGCCTTGTCGCGTGCCCCTATCCACCTGTCCTTTGTTCGCCGGTAGAGACTGGAGAACGGACAACAAAGGCTTGAAGCATGCAGTAATAGTCACCATTGTACTTAAGAAAGAGTGGAACTTACAGCAGTCACGAGAGAAGTTAGACACGCTTTATATACTGACGAGCAAAAGAAAAAAATGTCGCATTTCTTTTGATTGTCAGTATATATTAAAGTCAAATGTACCACCTGTCCTTTAGATTCAAAGTACGCACAGTCAAAAGTAACCCAAGTACACGATTTTGTGTACCTTGAACTTAAGGAACAGGTATTACCTTTTACTTTCATAGGTTTCTCTTTTCTTCGTGAATGTTGGCGTAGTAACCGGGGGAGGGGGGATCGGGGGCGCGAGTACACCCTCCCCCCCCCCCCCCCTTCCAAGGAAAAAAAAAAATGAACATAAAATTTTTAAAAAAAATAATTAAAAAAAATTGAAGAACATAACTTTTGCGGAAAACATACTTCTGGAGTAAGATTATGGTTTTCACGTTGACATGTTCGTGGCGGGAAGACTACCGCCTAAGTTCCCCCACTGGAAATGTATTCACCTTAAAAATTGCAAAGCTTACCAACCCCCTACTACCAGTGCTGAACTGCTAAAACACCAGTGAATTTCGGATGCAACAAAATGCCAGAATGTTAACAATTCACTATGTCATTTGCAAAATTGGTTTTTAAGCGTAGTAGATAAATAGAAAGTGTGTTTTGAACCGGCTCAGAAAAAAACGTCGTTATATCCGACTTATGTTACATTCAACTTTGTTATAGGCGAAGTCAGCTGTGTAATAATTTATTTAGGTTACAAAATTCAAGTGAAACTGAACTGAAGCTTGGCACGTTACGGGTCAGAGTAAGCTATGAGTACCAACACTTGTAGTACTGCAGATTTTATCAAACCTTTTTTTCATTATACACCACTGCAAGAGGCATAGACCCTCATGGACCCCCGCAGTTGCGGGGGCCCATGAGGGTCTACGCCTCTGCTCGCTGTATTTTATATAGGCATCCCTAATACAGAACGATTCTCGCACTTGATATTACACACTTGCAGTACTGCAGATTTTATCAAACCTTTTTTTCCATTATACACCACTACACCACGGCAAGAGGCATAGACCCTCATGGACCCCCACAGTTGCGGGGGCCCATGAGGGTCTACGCCTCTGCTCGCTGTATTTTATATAGGCATCCCTAATACAGAACGATTCTCGCACTTGATAGCCGATCTGGGAAGATTTCAAAGATACATGTAATGGCTTCCAGTAGTAAGGAAACGACTGACGCCAAGCTTAAGTTGTTTCGCTTCGCGAGTGCGCCAGTAAAAACTTAAGCCACACTGGTTGTCTCGTTCGATTCGCTGCCGCTGACAAAGAATCGAGGGAGAGACAACCATTGTGGATTCGTGCATAACTTTGTATAGCAGCCACCCACAGTTAGACAGGCGACAGGGACTTGAAAAATGGCCAATTTGGGACAGTGGTCACAGCTCGAGTCTTAGTGGGAACATCTGCTTCACCAGTACTACTGATGCTATCATTCCAGTCAGTCGTGGGTCCCCAGTCGTCTGTCAGGACCACGGTATGGTTTGTCTACTATGGCCGGAGCCTCTTTAGCCTCAGTCTGCCCGAAGACTGTAAACAGGCATCAGCACCTTTGCTGCCCGCGGACGCAGATTGTATTTTTGAAATCATCGTAAAGTCAACGTCAAAGATTTCCAGCCGTCACAAGAACATGTCGAGACCTCCAAGCAGACATCAAGAGACTGGGAACCACCTGGAGTAGAATCGAAGGAGAAGCACAGGACAGGAGTTGCTGGAGGTCTCTCGTCGACGGCCTATACCCGGGTAGGCCGGGTGACAGGCGTAAGTAAGTACAAGAACATGGAAACGAAGTGGCTTAAAATAAATAATAATAATACCGTTGTTATTATTATATAGGCGCTTTTTCTCAATTTTTTGGGCAAATCGACTCAAAGCGCCGCGAACTGAAACCCAACACGCACACTCACGTAACAGACACGGATTTACGCCATTTAAGACAAACACAGTACAAGACAGACGAAGGGCCAGTTCAGCTACTGAAGTTACAGAGATTTTTGATCGCTTGTATTTGAAATTTGTAAAGTGGCCTGAAACCGGTACCAAAGTGTGGGGGGGGGGGGGTGGAAGAACCGGAGTACCCGGAGAAAGAACCCCCGACGGTCCGCGCGAATTAACGGTGACACTTAGCAGAGGAGAAAAGTCCGACGCCGGAACCCGTTTTCGAACCTCGCACCCTTGGCATTGGTGGCGGGGACCTTAACCACTGCGCCACGGGCCGCATTTGCGGGGGCTCATGAGGATCTATACCGCTTGCAGTTGAGTGGTGTACAATTTTTTATCGACAGTCAAAGGGCCTGACTCGGTCATCGCCGAATGTAAAGCCACACTAAAAATAATATCCACAGTCTTCCCATTGATTATTCTGAAAATAAGCGCGCGAAGGCGAGGCTTGCTGTGACCTTCACTTCACGAATATTCCAAATAACAGCGAATTAGCTGCATCTTTAACTTACACCAAAAAAAATAATAATTAAATTTTAAAAAACTCACATACGTACGCGCGCGCGCACACACACACAAAAAGAGTGTTGTTGAAAAAGGATCTGCAAGTTTAATATGTCACGTGTTCCAAACATCCCGCCACTCCACGATATGCACACATTCAGATGCGACTTGCGCGTATGTCTCTGCGCAAAATTACACAAATAAATACAAGCTCTTCATTACAGTACACTTCGCACCAAAAACTACAGTTTCGCTCAATTCAAGAAAATAAGTCAAAATAATCACAAGTACTCTTTTTACTGCATGCGATTTTGTGTGGCAAGTGAAAGAACATACATGTGCCTAGTTTTGTTGTTCAGAATTACGATGCCCAGAAATGTGCTTATCACTGCTCTTCTTGGTCACACAATTCGTGTCACAGATGAATAACATGTACACACAACCCTGGATATCAAAGTGACAGCAGTAAAGAACCGACCTACTCTAGTCTATTCCCTTCACTGCCGGAGGACGTCGACTGTTTTTGAAATCATCGTAAATTCAACGTCAAATATCCATATCAGTCAAAGGAACGCGGATACAGACTGGTTTCAGCAAGAGGCATAGATCCTCATGAGCCCCCGCATTGCGGGGGCTCATGAAGATCTATACCTCTTGCAGTGGGGTAAACTGTACCGCTGGCTGCACGCACATGGGGGTTGATATCTAGTGTTCACATCTAAATGAATGGCCCAGATACAGAAAATTTGTACTATGATCCACACAGAGGGGGAAAACATCTGACCGTCACTGAATCACTACATACTCTGACAGGAGACGAAAACACACCAAGTCTGATGGTCTGTCAATGTAGGCCGTACAGCCTCAGGCTGTAAGGTCCAAAAATCACAGACTAGCTCACAAACGGCCTGCAACACATCTAGAAACACAAGCATACAGTGTAATCATTGTCACAGTAAATGTTTCGTGGTTTCAGCTTTTGCATCTATTCTTAATACCTAACTACCTATTTTCAAACAAAAAATGTAAAAAATCTGACCACAAATTACACACAAAACATGTCAAAATTACACATGTACATGCAGTATGTCTGAAAATTACACGCAAAATGCAACGTACTCGCATATATTTGTTTTCTTTGGACCTGTAATGGATGGCACCGAGTGATGGTGGCATTTGCAAGCACCAATAAATTGTTGATTAATACCACAAGTCTATTTTCTAATTCTATGTAGATAATAGACCTATGTTTATGAATGTACGTTTAACCCTTTCTCTGCCAATTGCCACGAGCTGTCTTTCGGAAATAATTGAATTCAAAGTCAAAGAACACCATCTGCCCAAACAACACAGATGCAAAGTTGGGACAGGAAGAGGCAAAGAACCTCACGAGTCCCTGCACTGAGGGGGTTCATGATGTTATATGCCTTTTGCAGTTTCGTGGGTGTTCACTGTGCTCCGGCATTCAAGGTTAAACAATTGCTGTTTTTCTGATTATCTCATTCAGCCCGACGGCCGTATTTTCCAAATTTTGGAGGTGTCATTGAATTACCATGGTCGACCCATCTCCTGCTGTAGTGCGTCAGGGCTGCATGGGTTATATGAACATGAGTGTGCTGGTTTGTGTTTTGGACTAACGTTAACTAACAGCCCTACG
This sequence comes from Semisulcospira habei, assembly GCA_036245525.1. Classification (NCBI taxonomy): domain Eukaryota; kingdom Metazoa; phylum Mollusca; class Gastropoda; family Semisulcospiridae; genus Semisulcospira; species Semisulcospira habei. The sequence goes on along the minus strand of BTPG01000004.1, from coordinate 72,856,166 downwards.
CGCTCTATGCGTCTTCGCAACCAAAGCAACAAAGCAACGATCAACAAACCGAAGCACAAAATAAAGAAGAAATGTGAAAAATATATCTGAATGGACTAATTTACCTAGAGCCTACATGAAAATGGCCTGACGACCCTTAGCCTACTGGGCATGCAATGGACCATGTACAGCCAGCAAAATCAGATTAGGCACATCGATGGTTCAAAATCAGACATACGAAACATACTGAGAAACCAGACGCAAGTCAGATTGCCATCATCTTTACTTCTTTTGCTAATGAGTTAATCGTCATACAGCCTTTGAGGCTGAAAATCATAACACTGTCAGATCTTGTCTTATGAACGCAGAATGAATCCTTGATTGTGATTTAGCGGACGCTGTGACAACTACACAGCACAGATGATGAAAGCAGATCCATGGGCAAAATGCAAAGATTTCGTCGACAGTCAATAACACGGTTTTACTTAATAAAGACGAAACAAAAATAAATCTGCTCATCTGTCTCTTCTGTGAATACTAATCTGCAAGAGGCACTGATCCTCATGAGCCTCCGCAGTTTGCGGTGGCTCATGAGGATCTATGCCTCTTGCTGAAGACCATCAAATAACAACGTATCTCCCTGTCCAAAGAATACACTTATAATATACGTACATATTATGTACTAACCCTCGTTTCAAGCAACCCTTTGAGAAGACAAAACACACAAAGAACATGTACAACACAAGAATACAAGGTTCAGTCCTCTTCTCTCACTCCGTCCGTCTCTCTCTCTCTCTCTCTCTCTCAGGTAAAGCAGGAGACGCGTACAAGGTATGCCGAATGCTATATCACATGCAGTAGTAACATCACGCAGTGGACGAAGGGGTGTTGGAGACATCACTGCGCTGCAGTCAACTAACTTAACAGCCGTCAAAGAATCTCTGGTCCAAGTGATGTCGGCAGAACTGATTTGAACAAGAAATGCTGTGCAGTTCACGCTCCGCTAACTTGTAAGCCGTCAAAAAATCACTTATCGAAACGATGTCTGCAGAAATGACTTGGACAAGAAATGCCGCTACAGGGCTGAATTAATTCTCCCGTCCTACAAGAGCTCACTGCGCTAGACTAAATTTCTCCTGTTCTACAAGTCCAGCAGTATGACACGTGGGTCTTCCACGGCAGATTTAATTTTTCTCAAGAAAGTCACGGCCTCACGGCCATCTACAAGTCTGTGGTCGTACGTGAGGGCCACGTACATCATAGGTCGAACCTCCACCTGCAACAACACAAACACACGAAAGGTTTTTTTTTATCTAGTTTTCAACTATAATCACAAATAATGATACATAACTACTATCACAACTACTCCTACTACCAATAATTATAATGAAAATGAACATACAATTAAGTTAACACATTCACCATAAGCCACTACACAGATGGACTGACCATGATAGTTCAAGGGTAGTGCCAGATCAGCTTGGCGCCTCAAAGGCGCCAAGCTGGTCTGGCACTTCCCTTGAACAATTATGGTCATTCCAAATCCCACAGCTTTTACACAGTTTTCACAGACAACTCCAAAAGTTGTGAAAATCATCAAGCGCACATGAATTAAAAGCAACGTCTGCTGCAGACGGTGTCCAATGTACATATACTCCATGACCCTGGATAGGTCTGACTGTATTTCTAGTTTCCTCCCAATGCTTATGATTTACATGTATTGCAAGAACAACTACATTCATATACAGTCTCTTTCAGCCGTGCAGTCCCTGTTTGTGGTCACAGCATGCATGCTCACTAAACATTTCGCTAGGCAGATTCACGCTGCATAGATTTATGCCTAGATGTAGTTTAGCTGACACCTTTAGCCACACTACTCCTACGCACGCTCAATAAATTTGGAGACGCCTTTTCAAAACTCATTTTTATCAGGATCTTACCTTTCCGCCGACGGCAATTGGCCTGTCGAAAATACCGTGCATGCCGAGGATGGCGGACTGCGGAGGGTTGATGATGGGTGTGCCGAACATGGACCCGAACACGCCGCCATTGCTGATCGTGAAGGTACCACCATCCATGTCCTCTATAGCCAGGGCTCCCGCTCGCGCCTAGAACACGAGAAAACAGCCACACAGAATCACAGCAGAATAAGATCAATGTGAGCTGCTCTGTGAATTTGGGCCTTACAGAAGCACACAGTAGCACAAACAAATGTGTGCTGGTCTCTGATTTTGGACCTTACGACTACTCAGCCGTAAGGGTCAAAATCACAGACCAGACAAATGATAAATTACAGCCCTCTCTTTTCTTCTGCATTGACTCAATTAGTCCCGACGCACCACAGCAGGAGATGGATCGATCATGAAAATTCAAGGGTAGTGCCAGAATAGCAAGCTACTCTCTGGCACTACCCTTGAATTATTATGGTCGATGCATCTCCTGCCATTTGTACAGTCGTTAAGTGAAACCTTCAAAATTTGGGAAATGAGGCCGTGGAGTTAAATGGGTTAAAATATATCCTGGATCACTTATTTAGACGCGAAAAACTATACACCACAAATATACGAACAGCACAAAAACAACAAAAGCACTGCATGTACACTAAAGGTACACCAACACTTCAACGTGGATTCCGCCACAATGAATCAAGTCACAAGTGTGTGTTTGCTGTTTTTTTTTTTTTTTTTTTTTTTTTTGGTCAAACAATTATTTGTCCGCAGGCGAGCCCGAATACACGCACAATACATAAAACAAGCAACAATGACTTCTTGACGTCACAAACCTTTTCACCCAACTCTGCAATGACCCTCTCAATATCAGCGTAGTTCATCCCCTCCACGTTACGGATGACAGGTACCACCAGACCCTGGAACATGGAGGTGACAAAACGTTGTAATCAAAAGAAATAATCACAAAAGAATGAAGTAAACAGCAAAAACAAAACCAAAAAAAAAAAAAAAAAAAAAGACAAAAAAACGATCCTTGGAGCTAAGAATCTGGGGCCAGTTGAATGAGCGAGTTTAGTCCTGCGCCAGCCACTAAGCAAGGTGCTCTGCATTAGCGGAGCACCTTGCTTAGAAGCCGGCGCAGGACTAAGCTCACTCATGTAACTGAGCCCTGGGCCCCAAACCCACCTTTGGAGTAGCGACGGCTACACTGATGTCGATGTAGTCGCGGTAGACGATCTCCTGCTCGTCGATGACGGCATTAACGACTGGCTGGTCCTGCAGAGCGAAGGCGGCAGCCTTGACAAAAGCCGACATGAAGCCGAGCTTGAGGTTGTACTTCTTCTGGAAGGGGTCCTTGTACTTGTTGCGCATCTCCATGACGTTGCTGAAATAGCATGCCAAAATGCATAGCGTGACAAGTCTGTCTAGAATGCAACACTTTGCTTCAAGGACTCAAGAAGCCTCCAACACCCAGTGTAGTTTCCTTCTTTTTTGAATAATACTCTGCGCCGCTTTGTGGGAGTACTCCCCAGAGTACTATTCGGGGAGTATACTACAAATACACTTCTAATCAAATGAGAAGCTAGGCATCTCATATGAATAGAAGTGTGCTTGTGGCATACTCCCAAACCAGCATCTCATTTGAATAGAAGTGTGCGTGTGTCATAATATCTATGCATCTTATTTGGCGAAAAAGTGTACTTGTGGCGTATTCCCCAAGTCAGTCAATCTGGCGAGTGCTCCCGCTAACAGTAAGGGACAGTAGTGTTTATATCACCCCGCTACCCGCAAAAAAACTCCACCTAGCCCAGTCACACAAAATGCGCATTTTGGTTCAAACCAACACAACTACTATACCAAACCTGACTCCTTTATTGTGATACATAATATAAAGGACAACAGCCTGATGGTTTTGCCAATAACAAAACAACAAAATATCACACGCACGTACGCACACATGACAAACAAAAAGATATACTGCAAATAGTGATAAATGTTGTTACACATACTACACACCTCATGTCAATTTCATTGAAAGTGGTCAGCATGGCACATGTGTTCTGGGCATCTTTCAGACGTTGGGCAATCCGCAGACGCATCCTGTTCATTTTGACCTGAACAAAATAGGGCAGTTTGCTAACAAGGCCAAGAAAACAACTGTCCAAACTCAAAGTTCAACCCCTCCAGGTACATGTACAAAATGAATCTATATGTACAAAATACACCGTAACAAAAAAGTGTTCATATATATCTAAACGATCATGGCCTCTCCTACGTCCTGCTGTGGCGGCTGATCAGTTACCTCGAGGGAAGGGTGTGTGTGTGTGTGTGTGTGTGTGTGTGTGTGTGTGTGTGTTACTTTGTTTTTTGGGCGGGGAGGGGGGGGGGGGGGTGCGGGGCGGGCGGGGGGGGAGACGGAAACCCTGTGACCCCCCCCCCCCTACCCCAGATCCGTCCCTGTTAAACATTCACCGCCAGTGGACACAGACTATTTCTGATATCGTTGCTAATTTAACGCCGTCCAAGTCACATGGGTACAAATAGATGTCATAAAAAAGCATACCTCAGTAGCAAAAGGCCTTCGGGCCCAAAGAACCTTTGCTTACTGTGTTGATCTCAAAGAGACCCACAACTACATAGGCCCATGAGGATCTATGTCTCTTGCATTTGGATTGTGTGCACTTCTTCCTCGGCAGTGAGGTATAATCGTAATAGAAGGGTGCTAGAAAATGTATCTCACGATGGCGCTGACCATTTAGTACTTTAGTCTTCAGCTACCCACCCTCTGTTCTGTGCGTGCACTTTCGCCGCCATGTGCTGGTGTGGCGATCCTGTGACCGGCCGCGGTGGGCTTGACGGAAGACGTAGGTGTCGTAGACATAGGCTGTGACGGGGGAGGGGACACAGGGGGCGGGGTGGAGGGTGGGGGTCCTGACACAGGTTTGGAGGCTGGTGGGGGTGGGGATGGCGTCGAGGGAGGGGGTGGTGGTGGGGCTGCGGCTGGTTTCTCCACTGCTTTCTTAGCTGGAGCACCGCCAGCTAAACATAATACAGACAATTTAATAATAATATATAACTCTTCTATAGCGCAATATCCCCACAAAGAAAGGCTCAGAGCGCTTTACATCTAGATAATGTAACTAACTGAAATTAACTAACAAAAGTACCGACAACGTACAAAAACACAATCATTCATAGGTCCAAATGCACACTAACACAATACTAAAATAATAAACATAACATTTCATGAGCCTGATCAGATACATACATGTTGATGGGAAAACGTAGGGTTTATCATTCCCTTTCAAAGGCCAAATTTAGAGTGAAGGCAAGTGAACGTGATTTAAAGAAATACTTATCCTACAGCTTAGAAAAATAAATGAATTAAGACTAGATCTCGACATAAAAGGTTAGTTAAAACACGTACAGAATAAAATAGCATACATGATGCAAATTTCACAAAGACCACACCCGCACTGTCCCATAAACTACATAACACATACGTATGCTGCTAGTTTAACCTTATCATTCGGAATACACCAGTGTGTGAATTGAGTATGACTAAAATAGTTCAAGGGTAGTGCCAGAATAGTTTGGCGCCTCTAGGCGCCAAACTATTCTGGCACCACCCTTGAACTAAAGCCATTGGTGTATATCCTTATCTGTAAGTACTATAATGTAGCGTGCATAATGGCAGTGTACAAATTTGAAGCTTTTAGCCTCAGTATGCTATGGGTTAAAAGAAGGCATCTGTTCATGCTCCGCACGATCTGTGCAGTGAGTTAACCCCTCTGCTCGTGCAGACACCGTTAGTGTAAACTTTACCAGTGGCTGCAAGCAAAAGGCGGTTAAACCCTTTTGGCCCCATGGGTGCATTTCCCAAATTTTGGAAATGTTACATAACGACTGTGTACCAGTTGCAGGAGGTGGATTGACCGTGATAATTCAAGGGTAGTGCACTACCCTTGAATTATCACGGTCAATCAATCTCCTGCTGTAGGGTGTTGTGGGCTAAAAGGGTTAAAAAGAAATCGTTACCTGTTAGTTTGATTTTATAGATCTGCTGACCAGCTACAACCTTCCCTCCATCTTGCACTAAAAGCGCCTCGATCACACCCGAATGAGGAGCTGGCAAGGGGATTGAAGTCTGCAAAAGAAATAATAATAATAAATGCCAGTGAACTCGATTTTCTGGTTGTTAGGTCCAAAGAGGTGTTATAAGCGAAGTAATGAAACAAGTGTGGTTGGGATCTCTGAATGTCGTTACAGCTGACCTTTGCTAAACTGTTGTGAGTCAAGTTGACTCTAAAAACGCAGACTGTTATATCCAATTTTATTTTCATCCCACCTTGGTGTAAGCAAGCCTGACTGAGACTGCACGATGAAAATAATGCCCAAACGACTGGCTGAAAGGTACAAAACAAAATCAACAACAACTAAATACACACTCAGCCACAGACACACACAAGCGCATGATTTCAAAGAAATAATATCGAACAAGTTAGGATACCCACAACTAAGAAAACGTATCATAAATTATTACCTTGTCAGTCTCAATTTCTCCTACTATGTCATCCTCTTTGACGAAATCACCGACAGCTACAAGACAGAATTCAGAAAGGAAAGCGATTATTTATTATTAAATCAGTCAACTTTTATCCGTAAACGCTAGATTCATCACAGAAAAAAAAGAGACAAAAGACAATTATAACCTTGCGAAAGACCATATTTCCGTGAAATCTCATTAAAAATGTAAGTCCATAGCAGCCAAACACTTAAACTCTAATCACCTTCTCCCTCCCTTAAGAAAAAAAAAAGGCAAAAAAAAGGGGAACAACAAGAGGCATAGATTCTCATTGAGGTCCTGCAGCTGCAGGGGGCTCATGAGGATCTATGCCCCTTGCAAGAAAGGGGCAGCCTGGCAAACTCTCATTTGTCATCAAGCAACGAAAACAGTAATTTTCTTTCAAGTGCATCTCTGGGGAGACTCCCAAACGACGCAGATCAAAGACGGCGCGAGACCATAAACCACCGACACCTGTCGGCAGCTTTGCGCGAGCCTCGTAACCGCTGCGGATCTATCTATCACTATTAATCATCATCTCCGTCCCCGGCCCGCCCAACTTTCACCTGACTCTTCCTCTCATTGATTTTTGCCTTAGCCAAAAGGCAACGGCTGGTACGTGTGCGAGCCCGGCTGCATTCGGGCAAGACACCGGATACACATGCGGTCCTGGCGAGTTAACCCATGTAACACCAAGGCCGCATTTGTGATGGTGTCACCTAACGAGTATGTACCAGCTGCAGGAGACGGATCGACCACGATCACTCAAGGGTAGTGCTAGATTAGCTTGGCTCAGGTGGTGGTCGATCCATCGCGGTAGAGTGACACGTGGTTTTCTTTACTTCAACATTGGTTTTGCTACAGAGTATGTCTATGACAATGGGTTTGTAAGGAAATAGCACAAAACAATACACAAAACGAAACCAAAACACTGCAATTTCTCAAAGCATTTTCCTTCAATGTTTTCTCCTTTTTTCTACATTACAAACACCGACAAATCGTGAAAATCAAGTGATTCAAGTTTTCCCAATTGCGTTTTACTAGAGACAGGGCAGACACAGGTTGTATGTTTGCCTTTCATACTAAAGGCCATCGCTTCGAACTCAGGTGGTGGTAACAATTTCTAAAGGTTTTAAAAATCACCTTTACGGTGGCAGGAGATGTTGATTTCTCAACCCTGCTTTTTTTTTTTTTTTTTAAGTGACTCTTCTCTGGTGTGACTTTTATAACATAAAAACGTACTGAAAATGAAAAATTTACGATACTGCGTGGCGCACACCAACTAGAAATCTGATAGCAAGCTGCTGGCTTTCTATTAATTCAAGTAAACGCATTAACCCTTGTTGTGCATGCAGCCACCGTTACTGTTTACAGACCACACTGTTTCCAGTAACCGGTGACTGAATGCACAACAGGGTTAATCTCAGATGCAGGTAAATGTAAGCATGAGGAAAACGCGCGCGGTAAATCAAGCGAAAGTGTGCCTGACACGCGAATGAACATATGCAGCATCGTTTTACAGTTTGTGCACGTAAACGAACAACTTTAGCGGCAGATGCTGCACTGAAGTGCATGCTAACTACACACGCTCCAAACTCGAAAATAATAGGAACAACGTAATTATTATTTTTTAAAAAACACAAAAAAACACACAAAAAAAATAACAAACCAAAAATGGCAAAACCCTTAAGGCTCACATGCATGAACAATCCACATAATTAAGTTTACCTTTGTGACCTTGACCTTTCCAACAGATCACTGAAATGAACAAGTGTTCAAGTGTCCTAACATACGGATTGGCTTTTGTACCTGCGAAATCCATGTTTTATCAGAATGTTTGCATTTTTCACATTTTTGTCAACCTCCCGTGACCATTGACATTTGCGGGTGGTGAACCAAATTAGTAATAACTATGCATACAAAGGTCAAGTCATCACCTACCTTTTTGTCAAATTTGTTGAAAGGTTTTGAGAAAAAAATGCCGATACTAATATTCTACAAACAAGAAAGGCAACGCCATTGTGGCTCACGTGTATGACCGAATTATGTGTGACCTTTGTGACAAGGGCTGGCTTCTGCAGCTGCAAAATCCATGTTTTCTGAAAATGTAAGCATTTTTCACACATCTGTCAACCCCCCGTGACCCTTGACCTTTGTGATGAGTCGACTAAATTAGTATGCATAGGAAGGTCTTATCATCAGCTATCCTTGTACCAAACTTGGCTGAAAACTTTACTAAAAAGTTTGGTAATACCTACAATTTTATCAAAAATCGGCATTTTACACACATTTGCCAGCCTCTTGTGACCCTTTACCTTTCCAAGGGGTCATCCAAATTAGTATGCATAGATAGATCTTACCATCAGGTATCTCTGTACCAAATTTGGGTTTTAAGTTGTGAATAGTATTTGAGAAAAAAAAAACACATTTGTTTTGTCAAAATATGGCTATTTTTCAACTATTTCCTGAGCTCTCATGACCCTTGACCTTTTCGAGGGATCAAGCAAATTAGTATGCATAGATAGGTCTTCCCATCAGGTATCTCTGTAACAAGTTTGGGTTTAAAGTTGTGAATAGTATTTGAGAAAAAACATCTATTGTCAAAATATGGCTATTTCGGACCCATTTCCTGAGCTGTCAAAATATGGCTATTTCGGACCTATTTCCTGAGCTCTTCGTGACCCTTGGCCTTTCCGAAAAGTAATCCAAATTAGTATGCATAGATAGGTCTTACCATGAGGTATCTCTGTACCAAATGTGGGTTTGAAGTTGAGAATAGTATTTGAGAAAAAACATCTTTTGTCAAAATATGGCTATTTTTCACCTACTTCCTGAGCTTTTGTGACCCTTGATCTCTTCGAGGGATCAACCAAATTAGTATGTTTGGGTTTGAAGTTGTGAATAGTATTTGAGAAAAAATAAATTATGTCAAAATATAGCTGTTTTTGACATATTTCTTGAGACCCTGTGACCTTCGTGAGAGGTCACTCAAACTGGTATGTTTAGAAAGGTCTTGCCACAAAGTATCCTTGGGCCAAGTTTGAAAAAACTGGCTTGAATAATAGTCTCGAAGAAAATGTCCAAAACTTACTATTTGTGACCTATTTCCTGATCTCTTGTGACCCTTGACCTTTTGGACCAGTCATCCAAATTAGTATGTATAGGAAGGTCTTATCATCGGGTATCTCTGTACCACGTTCGGGTTTGAAGTAGTGAACAGTACATGTACACGTGCATTTGTGATTTTCTTTTTTTTTTCTTCTTTTTTTTTTACCGTGTGTGTGTGTGTGTGAAAATATGGCTTTCTTTTTACATATTTATGATCTCTTGTGACCTTTGGACTTTTCCAAGGGGTCGTCCAAATTGTATGCACAGGAAGGTCTTACCATCAGATGTCTTTGTAACAAATTTGGGTTTGTGAATAGTATTTAAGAAAAAACAAATTAATATCGAAATACAGCTATTTTTGGCCTTTCCCCAGTGACCTTGACCTTTGAGGTAGGTCACTGAAATTGGTACGTTAAAGCACGCCAAACACACTATGAATCTAAAAACTGAACTTTCAATGAACCTAACAATTCCTTTCCCGCTGCAGAAACCGTCGCGGAAACTAAATAAGTTGGACATTTGCAGCAAGTTTTGTCCCAAAGGAAAATGATGGGCTAGGGTCATAATTATAGAGTTGTTTTTCGGGTAAAATTCATAGTATGTTTGGCGTGTTTTAAGAAAGGTCTTGCTGCATAGAATCCTTAGGCCAAGTTTTAAGACTGTGGCATGAACAGTCCGAGAAAATGCCAATGTTTAACGATGGTGGATGGGCAACGGACAATGAATGACGGACAACGGAAAACGAACAACAGACAGATGACCACTGGTCCATTACATACTCACTTTTGCTATCGCACATACGCAAAATTTATATTTTTATTATTTTTAAAAATAAATTTTATTTTTAATTTTATTTTATTTTATTTTTATTATTTATTTTATTTATTTATTTTATTTCTATTTTTTATTTTTTTTAATTTATTATTACTTTTTTTTAATATTTATTATTTATTTATTTATTTATTTATTTATTTATTTTTTTTTTTTTTGGGGGGGGGGGGGGGCCGTCAGAGTTAACTTCTTTTGGATAATCAGAAAAACAGGGCACAACAAGAAACACGTCATGTACGCACGAACTCATCCTGTATGTTTAGGGGCACTTGCTGCATACACACTTGTGCTTGTTTATGAATCAGGGGCCAAATGCATGAGTGAGCTTAGTCCTGAGCCAGACACTAACCAAGGTGACTCCAGTTGCACCTCACTGCACTAACTCCAGCTGCATACACACACGTGAGCTTAGTCCTGCGCCAGTCACGAAACATATCAGAGACCAGCACACTCTGATTACGCATAAAGGACCCCCCTCCCCCCCCCCACCCCCCCCACCTCCATCCCACCTCCCCCCCCCCCCCCCCCCCCCCCCCCCACACACACACACGCACGTGTCTCAGTATTGCATGGCGTACTGACCTTTTTCCCACCTGACATCCCCCTCCGACACAGATTCTGGGAATCCTGGCGTGGAAATAGTTTTAACTTCATCATCTGCAAAACAATCAGAAAATGTATGTTCGCATCAATATGTAAAAACAAAATCAAACACAATTTCTGTCGTATGAACAATACGTTTCACATTTGAAATACCCATGCATAAGTTTATTTGAAAATGTAAAATTCGATCGGCTGCTGTCAATAAATAACAGATTCTCATAAGCCCCTGAAGCAGGGGTGTATGAGGATTTATGGCTCTTAAACATGAAAAGGGGTTGGGGGGGGGGGGGGGGGGGTAGCTCAATAGTCTGTCAGGCCGTGGTTTCAAACACATCTTGGGTCAAATTTGTTCAAACCCTTTTCGGTGCCTTCTCTTTGAAATCACCTCCGTGGTGGACAAAAGACGTCAAGCCCTAAACGTTTGACGTTTTTAAATATGAAATGGGCTGGCTGACGTTTTTTTTAACGTCCCAGTCAGCAAAGGGTCCTCGGCCCCACGACGGCCGCAGTGGGCCCGCGCACGGCCGTGCGCGGGCCCACTGCGGCCGTCGTGGACCCGAAGACATTTTGCGACAGGGGGTGCCATCCGGGATCCCCATAAGATATTAAAGTTAATGTGGTCGACTTCTGCCAACACTAGACGTGGCTGAAGATTCAATGTTCTTCCAAAAACGAGCCAAACGTTCGCCAGCAAGAGGCATAGATTGTCATGAGCCCCTGCGACTGCCACCTACACAATAATTTAGGAAATGCGGCCGTGAGGTTAAATGGGTTCATTGCACCGGCAGGGCGAACCAATGTAAGTCAATGGTAGCATCTAACCCCTTCACTGCTGGTAAAACGAAAAACCATCAAACTGCAACCGTGCAAGAGGCATAGATCCTCATGAGCCCCCCTCAGTTGCTCACGAGGGTCTACACCTCTTAATGATCTTGATGACAGCACTTTGTATCCATGTTCCTGAGAAAGATGGATTTCTTTGGCATTGAATTATGAACGATTTCTGTGACCAGTGAGAGAGAAGGGGTTAGCCCAATAAACCCCACGGCCGCATTTCCCAAATGTTGGAGGTCTCTGCTAACGAGGTATAAGTTGCAGGGGTTGCAAGAGATGGATGTTGCAGTATGTTTAAAGTTGCAGGAGATGGATCGACGATGACAACTGAAGGGTAGTGTGGCGTCAAACGAATCATCAGACTCCAAGCTAATCCGGCACTACCCTTGAATTATCATGGTCGATCCTGCTGTAGTGCGTTGGGGCTGAATGGGTTATACAGGAAACGTGTCATACTGCATCCAAGGCTTTTAAACATCGCCTGTTTACAACTAAGAACTATTGACAGTTCTGTCTGTGCAGCAGATGGATCCATAATGATATGACAACGCAAGGCCGGATTGTGTCAGTCCATGAAGAGCTCGGCTACACCGAGCACTGAAGATATCAGTGCTGTTCTAGCACTACCCTTGCAGTATCACAGCCAGTCCATCTCCGGCTGTGGTGTCGCACGGTGAATATATTTATATGCCACTGTAGATTAACTCATTTAATCCCAAGGCAAAATTTCCCTAATTGTGGAGATGTCCCAACGACAGTGCACTGACCATGGTAATTTAAGGGTAGTGCCAGATTAGCTTGGCGCCTTAAGGCGCCAAGCGAATCTGGCACTACCCTTGAATTATCATGGTCCATCCATAGCCTGCGTCGGGGCTAAACGGGTTAAACATAATAACATGTTGTAACATCAACCAGAGGCACTCAAATATAAAAAGGGTCATGAGTACTCGCAGAAAGAGACATAGATCCTCACAAGCCTCCTGCAGGCTGCGGGGGCTCGTGATAATTGTTGCCTCTTGCAGGCGAAGCCTGTATTATGGTACCGCAAAAGAACTTGTAGGTAGATGTACACTTACAAACTACCGCTGAGCTGTGGAAAGCCCTGCATTGCTGCAACTCACTAACAGCAGAGCTACTGTGATACCTGAAAGAAAGCAACAGTTCACACATAAATAAATCATTTGAAATAAAGAGAGAGAGAGAGAGAGAGAGAGAGAGAGAGAGAGAGAGAGAGAGAGAGAGAGAGAGAGAGAGAGAGAGAGAGAGAGAGAGAGAGAGAGAGAACGAAAATAGTTCTAACTTAAATACAAGAATCAATGATACGATAAAACGTGTGAGTGGACCTGTCTACCATTTAACCCATCAACTAACCAGTCAGTCAGTCAATCAGCACAATGATCACGAAAAACAAGTCTAGCTCACTAAACTCGCAGAGAAGGGGTTAGCCCAATAAACCCCACGGCCGCATTTCCCAAATGTCGGAGGTCTCTGCTAACGACCCTGTATAAGTTGCAGGAGATGGATCGACCATGACCAAATTTTATGTTCAAAGATCCAGTCCACCCAGCGAGAGAATCTGACCTCTTTTCAATCGTGATGAAATTCAAGTATGAAACGATTCGTTGCTATTATGTCGCAATGTGTTTCTCTTTTTCAATCCAAAACACAAAACTTTCAGCTCCGCAATTACTGGTTCAAATAAAGGACCCCGGCCTCACTACGAAACGTCTGCAAATGTGGTCCCGGAGTGGTTCTGAATGTCGCAATGAATTTCTCCCCAACAGTACATTTTCCTGAGAAGCCACAGATTGAAAGCAAGCACGGGACAGAAGCCTCCATTAACTTCACACACCTTGCAGGTAAAATCCTACGCTGAATGAAGCCACAAACGTTTTCCCTCTTTTGAAAAACAACGATTTAAATAAGGCTGCTATACTTCATGCGCCTGTGGCAAAAAGCATACTAAACCATTTTACTCCGATCCGCTACAACAGAAGCTGGATCGACGTGATAGCTCAAGGGTGGTGTCAGAATAGCTTGGCGCTTCCAGCGCCACGTTATTCTGACACTACCTTGAGCTATCACGGTCGACTGATCTCTCGAACTAATATGTAGTCTTCTTCATAGGATTACTCCGAAATGTGTATTACGGCTCAATGTCATGTGTTTACGTATCCCTTCTCAGCTTCTGCGGCCTGCAGGGGCTCTTGAGGGTCTATGGCCCCTAAAGGCGGAAGGAGGCTGGCTGTTGCGCAGTCATGGTAATGGGCCCGCCAATATTGCGTTCTCCCGGGAGATGGTCGCCGATTCGTAAAGAAAATCTACCACCAGGAGCTGTCTCATAAAACGAAGACCAGTCCACTGAAGACTGAAAACTTAATGCTTGACTTCTTCGAATGATCAGACGGATGTAAATGGGCGCCAGAAAGAGGCACAAATCCTCATAAGACCCCGCAGGCTTGCGGGGGCGCATGAAGATCTGCGCCTCTTGCAGGTGGGAGTGGGAACTGCAGATGCCTGCTTCGCTACGCCTGAAAGGACCAGGCGAGACAAAATGATGCTCAAACACACTGCATCATTTCCATATTCCGTCGCATGCGAGCGGGGCGGAACAATAAAAACTCATCAAGCTCAGGTGAGGTGCAAATGAAGAACCGGTGGAACGTTTCTTTACAATAACAGCCTGGCAGCCCGTGTTTCTTTAACAAAAAGGCCGATTTGTCCGCAGAAAAAAGAACTGATCAATAGCCGTAGACAAACATCGCTGAAAGGGTCACCATCGTTCTGTTTTCAGCAAACCAATACAGTGTAGAACGTGCACGTTTCCACAAGTTGATCTAGAGATGCAATGACAAGTCTTTGAATGACACACTTACGCCGACAACAAACACAAACTATTCTAACAGTGGCACTTAAAGCCATTAGTTGGCGGGGCAATCTCCGAGACTGTGTACATTCGGTGTACATTTGCAGAATTACCCGCCGAACGCCCCCCCCCCCCCCCCCTAAAAGCCGAGGTGAACCTGGTTAGGTGCGTTTTCATTTGGTCCTACAAGGTCAGATGCAACCTCAGTTCAAACCTCCGACGACGAAAGGCTGAATTGGATATGTGCCGACTCGCATAGCGTTGTGCAACTCAAACTTCACCAGTATGTGTAATGTTTCTTATGTGTCATCCAAAACATTTTCAGAATTTGACATGAACCTGGCTGCAATATGCCAGGTGTAAATTCAGCACAAACCGGTTGGAGCTCAACTCCAGTTGCAAGTGTGAACGGCCTCAATGTAACAAAATTTCAAGCCTGACAACTCAAAGCAAAAGGGTTAACTGCAAGCACTTAACCTTTTTGCTGCCAATGATGAATTTTGCCTCTGAAACACTACACACTGACTGGCATTCGTGCAAACACAGATGTACATGAGACAAAAATAGGCCCAAAGAACAAGAAACATTAATCCTCAGTGACTGCTGGGGCTTATGCGAGTTTATGTCTCTTGCACCTGGGTATCGTTCGCATTGACCAGGCAATTAAGGGGTCAAAATCCAAGGTATAAGGCTGATATCTTTGGTGCATAAACACAGCGAAGTTGACCATGTCTGCAAATGTACTGGTAGATCACTGGGTATAAATTACTTGAAAAAACTTCAATAACGTCTCTAGTCGCTTCTAATGTTCTTTTGTAAGGGCTGTCTGGACACTAAACTAAATATAATTGATATGAGGAGTAATTGAATCATTTACACAGTAGCAGTAACGAAGATTCTCTGTGAACATAATGAATTTTCCTGGTGTCCAACTTCGGACTTACTTGTGTCATCTGTTATAAAGAATGACTAAATACTTGAAATACCATTACCATGACACAACTTACACTCGCTTTGTCACTAAAGGTGAGTGAGTGAAAAGATACGATTGAACGAAGCAAACGGGCTCTTCTATCCAATTTTTATACAACTATTGCAATAATTCTGACAAAAGCAATTAGGATCAACGTAAAGTAGATCAACCCCTTTGTGCATGCAGCCACTGGTACTGTTGACATTACCGGTGTATGCACGCACAAAGGGGTTTATGTGAGCAACTTACCTTGATAGCCGTCCCCCATCGTTCAGAACCTGTCGCAAGCAGGCCCCGCCTAAGACGACACAAAAGGAGCACAATGTAAATGGCACACTGGTTGTCTCCCTCGCTTCGCTACCGAAGAGGGAGGCAACCAGTGTGGGTACAGAATTCAGTGGTATATTACAGTTAAACCTAGATTAAACCATCAAACGGCAGAGTCCCTGCAACCGCTGGGACTCCTGAAAATCTATACCTTTTGCAAACGGAAGGGGCTGGCTTAATTACTTAGGAGCAGTCTAGATATTACATCGCTCAAAGTAATCACAGACAAGCAACACTTTTCTTAGAGAGAGAGAAAAGGTGTATAAAAGTTACTTACCTGCTGCTATTTCCACTTCTACATTTCTGAAAACCTGAAACAAACAGAAACAGAATTGAACACATAAACCTCCCAAGTGTCAACTGGCAATGTATTAGAAAGGACATCCCATTTAGTGAACTACCAGTTCGGTGGTTGAGCAAACAATGTGTAGAGCTACCCTGATAACTTCCTTTAAAAATCTAAACTTTGTGTGGACCACAAGTACTTCACAGGCGCCAAGCTAATCAGGCACTACCATGGGGGGATCATTTTTCCACAAATGGTGCATGTGCCTCTGAGGAGGATTGACAAGTTCACAGACTCGACATCAGGTTTGAAAGATTTCATCCAATCACTGCGAGCAGACGGGGAAAGATCTATAACGTTTCAGCATCAAGCACGAAGCAGACAAAATTGTGGGCCTTCTCCCGCATTTTGTCATGTCTAAACAAACGACAGTGATACGGTTAACTCCATGTGCATGCAGCCACCGGTCCTGCTTAAGTACCGGTGGCTGCATGCACAAAAAGGTTAACCCATCCAGTCCGGACGCACTACAGCAGGAGATGGATCGACATTGCTAATTCAAAGGTAGTGCCAGATTAGCTTGGCGTGATTAGGCGCAAGCCAATCTGGCTCTACCTTGAATCATCATGGTCTATCCATCTCCTGCGACTCGTACATAGTCGTTAGGTGACATCTCCAAACTTTGGGAAACGTGGCCTTGGGGTTAAATGGGATAACGGAGCCAAATAATGATGTACTATAAACAATCCCCCCCCCCCCCCCCCCCACCAGTAAATAGAAGAAAACCCTCAAATACCACAGCTAAATGAGATAACCTACGCTGCACACACCAATCTGTTATCAGGGCAAAGCCTACACTGGTTATCTCCCTGAATCCGCTAGGCATAATTAACGGCTATGCACAGAGGATCAAGGGATGTCAACAGCAGACCAAAGGCACTATTAAACCCCAACAGCAGATCTCGGATCTACTTATAACCGTCGAATAAATTAAATCCATTGTAATTAATTCAATATTGCCTTTCACACCGGTTGTCTCTCTCGATTCGGTAGCAAATAGATCGAGACAACCGGTTTGTCAATCTCCATCAGTATACGATTATAAAAGTGATACAGTCGACGACGCTCACGTCGAAGTTGCAGGGGAAAATTGTTGTCGTTCGACTTATCCGTTATCCGTATGATGGGTATGAAGTCGAATTTTTCACACAGTTGTTCGACTTAAGCATTGTTTTTCATACGGACCCAAATTATGTTCATAACACACATCATTCTCCTAAGATAAGAATAAGATATACAAAGTCATGTTGAAACAGACCCCCCCCCCCCCCCCAAAAAAAAAAAAAAAAAAAAAAAAAAAAACCGATAGGTTTTAGGACAAAAGCACATCAGAACTTACTGACACCTAAATAAATCTCTCAAATTAGGGGGGGGGGGGGGGAGAGAGAGAGAGAGAGAGAGAGAGAGAGAGAGAGAGAGAGAGAGAGAGAGAGAGAGAGAGAGAGAGAGAGAGAGAGAGAGAGAGAGAGAGAGAGAATAAGACAAAGTAATACACGGGACTTTCCCGGCGACATCTGTAACCACGCCCGAAGGCAGCTATTTTTCAGGATAATATTTTTTCCTGTGGCAATTTTCTCAAATCTATGACTTAAGGAATTTACACCCAAATTAACAGCTTTAAGGTCTTAAAAGTTCAACAAATTCATTGCATGTGGCTGAGAATTTAACCTGTATTCCATCTTTCCATCCTAGTAAAGTCAGACACACCGTCTGTCCAAACAAATTGATATTACAGAGATGAGTAAACTTATTTCTATACCATCAGTAATGATCAACAAAGAGAAAAGAGAGAATACACGTAACACAGACTCATTTTGTGTTCATTCTCCTCAGTTCTTTATAATAATTGTTACGTGTTTGGCTGTAAACAAATAACAATATTAATGAAAAATCAAAAAGGAAACACAAGAAATATAACGCATAAAATTATTGCTGTAAAAGGCAAATAGACAACTAAGTACTAAAACAGAGGTATACTGACATTCATTTTCGGTGCTTTTATGTCGGCAGACATAAGCATCTTTCCTTGGCAGCATGCATTTTCTCTTCCGTTCCGTGTCACAAATTGCCGCCCCCCCCCCCCCCCCCCCTTCCCCCCATTTTCCAAACAAGATTCCACACACTTAACAATACAAACACACACAAAAGCAAAATTTTTATTCCATGTTATCTTTACTATCTCTCACATCAATATTAAGCAGGATGTGTGCAAAAATATGTGGTATGCAGCCAGTTTTGTAATACTGATCGCAAAATAACGAGCCCCGTGGTACCGAGTTTCGGAGAATGACCCATATTCTAAGTCCACGTAAATTGTAATATATACCCCAAAACAACAACAGCACGTGCACAAGCACGCTCATGACGTCAGAAAAAAATGTTTATGTATAGATGGATAAGTTCACTATCTGGATGCCTGACCCCGATTTTTAGTCAAAGCACCACTCGTCAGGCCTGCCTATGTTGTAAACCAACACTGGCCCGTCAAACAGTCTCACGACAGCAGTCCTCTTTCGTAACACAAGTTACAACGGCAGAGGGATTCTTGTCATTCAACTCAACCCCCCTCCCCCCCCCCCCCCCCCTTTCCCCCACCACCATCACACACATCACCTGCTCTATGCAAAAATAAAGTTTGCGTGTTCCGTGTTCTTATACCCTTACTTCCAAACTGAGCAACAAGGTCGTAACCAAATCCCTTTCACCTGCAAAAGACAAAGATCCCCGTAACCTCCTGCGCCCGCTGCGCCAGCAGTCGGGGGAGCTAATGGGGATCTGTGTCTCTACCTACTTCATTATAAACATGTTCCCATGCAATTCCTTTGGCAGACTTGAGGCACCCTAACCTGCAAACCCTTTCGACCATCTGCAAGAGACACTGTGGTCTCCAAGACACTCTGCTGTCGCACGCTTTATGAGACACTGTGCATAATACTCAAGGTCTTTCTCAGATGAAGAAGGTCATCAGGGCATGGTCTCCTCGCTTTTCCAAACTGGTTGTCCCTCTCCATTCGCTATCGCTGATCAGCGGTAGCGAATTGAGAAAGACAACCAGAGTGTAGCTATTCAGTACACCCTGCGTTGTTGTGCAAGGTGCAAATGATCTCGGTGACCCGGAGTCAAGACTCCTTGGTGTCTGACACGGGCCGGACTAACACCTCAACGACACCCTGCCTGCCTCATCTCGAGGGCAGGTGATACCGCACGTGGCAAGTGGAAGATTTCCCAATTACAACCTCGCGTCACCCTCTTCCAAACCAGCTCAATCTTATGGGTGACAACTCCGTCTCACTCTTGACCTTGAAGTTTGACCCTAGGAGCTGCGCTCAGCTCACGAGTGTTTGACAGGCCTCTGTATCGAATGACTACTAGCACTGGGCAGCTCAATTTGAAGGCCACAGATGTAAAGTGAACAAAAGCCACTTGCAGCCCCACGTGCTGGTGAGACTCAGTGGTTCTGTACCCGGATTCATTCACTGCTACAATTATAACACAGGAACATGAATTTAGATCCTTGTTGAAGAAGGACTGTCACTCCTGAACTCAACTTCTTCAACTGTCAAAGTGAAACAAGCAGTTTGGGTTCAAATATCAACTCCAGCTAAGTGTTTGTAAGAAATATGTTCTACCTAACACTACAAAGAAAGTTTACTTGAAATACTTTAAAACCTGATAAAAATAAAAATAAACTACAGCTAAAACAACGCATACACATAGTACTCAATGTGGGGCTCATGTAACCATTTTGAGCAAGACAGGTCACCCGAACATGTGATGTCGTGTAATCACTAATATGCCTTTTTTTCTGATCCTGATGAACTTTTAATTTAATAAAGGTCCAGAATTTCTCCATGCAATCGACTTCCTAACTTCATATTTTCGAAAGATATCACTTGGAAATGTTCTGAACCTGTTTAACACATAATACTTGCATGTCCTAATACAAGTTGGTACACATTTGTTCAGACAAAATGCTATAAATGTTGAAGATCTAGCAGGAATGATATTTTACATACCAGTATAGCAACAACTATAGTTAAATTATTGTGCGAGACTCCTATAGGTAAACTTTTGTAATGCATGTATAGTTTTAGTTTAGATTATTAAGTTAAGGAGTTTTGTGTGTGTGTGTCTAAAATCGTGAAGATGTGAAGAGACATTAATTATATATTGATAACATCACACCATTACTTTAAAACAATCTAGTCTACTCTAAACCATTTTCAACCGATAATTTAAACTTGAGTTAGGTTTGTTATCAGACGTCAGTCACTGGTCATTGAGCCACATTTTAAAATGACCCATTAACCTCACGACACACTGGAAGTGGGAAGCAGAATCAGGAAAGCCATCGGGCCCTATGAAGACCTATTATATTAGCCATTATGAAAAAAACGCAAACTGAAGTGTTATGGGCATGCCAAGACAATCCTGCAAGGCACTGTGCACGGAGGGCGAAGGTGAGGAAGACAATATCTCAGAGTGGACAGGACTGAAGCTGCTGACACACTAAGAATGGCAGAGAACAGAGTGGAATGGAGGTAGCTGGTTGCCAAGTCAGTCGGCAAGACTACGGGATAGATTATAGACACTGGTAAACTGGGGTGCATATCGCCAACACTACGTATCATGAGAACTACGTGTCAACAGCACTACGTGTAGATAGCAGTACGGTTTGCAAAGTACACAAGTCTACAAGTAATTAGCACTGGGTGTCGATAGACCTATTTTGAATGTAGTGCTATCGACACGTAGCGCTAGCGACTCCTAGTTCTAATGATCACCACCAAAAATAACAAAGAATTCCCCAATATGCATGCATACTCACACACACACACACACATACCCAGAGAGAGAGAGAGAGAGGAGAGAGAGAGAGAGAGAGAGAGAGAGAGAGAGAGAGAGAGAGAGAGAGAGAGAGAGAGAGAGAGAGATTGTACATTGCTTAACGTCCGGACGGCAACAATACTTTCTCAGGATGTGCCTGCACTGCTTGTGAAAAAAAAAAATTTAACAGAATATTGATTGTATGTCGCCAGCTGGTCCGATACGTTAAATAAACCTATGACATGGGACCTAAATAAAGCCAAGACCATTTAGCAACACACATCCAATATCAAGAGCTACAGGCAGCGCAGACAGTAGGGAGAGTTAACAAAAGGTAAATACAGGTGAATAGACCAAGGGTAGACAGAAACACATGCCCCAGAATAGAGGGGGAAAACCCACCCTGTGGGGCTGACCAGGGTGACCTTGGGAACTAAAAAGAGGTTAACCCCACCCAAGTCCCCCAGGGCAGACCCGGGTGGGGGGGGGGGGGGGGGAGAGAAAGAGAGAGAGAGAGAGAGAGAGAAGAGAGAGACTGGTTGGTTGTACATTGCTTAACGTCCCGACAGCAACAAGACTTTCTCAGGGCGTGCCTGCACTGCTTGTGAAAATAAACACTAAACAGAATGTTGAATTATGTCGCCAGCCGGTCTAATACGCTAAATAAACCTTTTCAACACACATCCAATATCAAGAGCTACAGGCAGCGCAGACAGTAGGGAGAGTTTAAAAAAGGAAAATACAGGTGCGTGGACCAAGGGTAGACAGAAACACATGTCCCAGAATAGAGGGGAAAACCCACCCTGTGGGGCTGACCAGGGTGATCGGGTTGGGTTGATTGATTGATTGATTGATTGTACATTGCTTAACGTCCCGACAGCAACAAGACTTTCTCAGGATGTGCCTGCAGTGTTTGTGAAAAAAAAAAACTAAACAGAATATTGAATGTATGTCGCCAGCCGGTCCAATACGTTAAATAAACCTATGACATGGGGCCGAAATAAAGCTAGGACCATTTAGCAACACACATCCAATATCAAGAGCTGTATACAGGTAGCAGACAGTAGGGAGAGTTTAAAAAAGGAAAATACAGGTGAATGGACCAAGGGTAGACAGAAACACATGCCCCAGAATAGAGAGGAAAACCCAACCTGTGGAGCTGACCAGGGTGACCCTGGGAACTAAAATGTAGTTAACCCCACCCAAGTCCCCCAGGGCAGACCCGGGTGGGGAGGTGACAGAGTTGTGTGGGGGGGAGAGAGAGAGAGAGAGAGAATAAAATAACCAACCTGCTCGTCCCTCCATCCATCATTTGCATCCTCCCTCCATAACTCCCTCCCTACTTCCCTCCTTCCATCCACCCAGGAAATGTCACTGACACTGTGACAGGACTGCCTTTTAAATGGATTATTGTACATTGCTTAACGTCTCGACAGCAACAAGGCTTTCTCAGGACGTGCCTGAACTGCTTGTGAAAAAAAAAAAATAAACAGAACATTGAATGTATGTCGCCAGCCGGTCCAATACGTTAAATAAACCTAAGACATGGGGCCTAAATAAAGCTAAGACCATTTAGCAACACGCATCCAATATCAAGAGCTACAGGCAGTGCAGACAGTAGGGAGAGTTTTAAAAAGGCAAATACAGGTGAATGGACAAAGAGTAGACAGAAACACATGCCCCAGAATAGAGAGGAAAACCCACCCTGTGGGGCTGACTAGGGTGACCCTGGGAACTCCTTTTAAATGGAACTCAAAATAGCACTGCCAATTAAAAATAGACCAACTGTCTACAAATTGCACCACAAATATTCGAAGAAGCATAACTTACAGCAATTTGTGTTCTAGCATAAATAAAACTTTTCAAAGCCCCTCCATATCAGTACCTCCAAATTAAGCCAACACTCGCTTTCTCTGTGGGGACAAAACTCATCTCTGACAATGTTCAAATTATTTTGATGTCAAATTACTCTGATACATAGCAAATTACTCTGATGAAGAGCAAATTACTCTGATGCAGATCATGTATAGCAGATAAGGGAGGGTTAGATTCACTGACAGTTCAGTTTTCCCTTTATTCGGGTTTGCTTTATTAATATGATGGTTTTGATTTTACAAAGATGAATACATGAAGGGGTCCAGGTGCTAAGGACTTTCTTGTACTATGACCCATTAACAATGTACTGGTGCAGATTAGAATCATGAATATTTTGTCAAAAACTAAAGTGTGCAGTGTATCACCTGTATGCCATGCCAACAGGGATTCATATATATATATATATATATATATATATATATATATATATAATATATATATATATATATATATATATATATATATATATATATATATATCTGACAGTATTAGCCATGTAATATTTAATACCATCTTTTGTTATTAAAATTCCTGTTAATATTAGACTTCAGACTGTGTCCTACTCCACTCTGTCTCATAACAGGATTTTAACGATCATTGACGGTGTACTTTTTTTTTTTAACTACCTGTAGGAGAACTACTACTGCAGATGTAGTTAAAGACAAACATTTTGACCACAAGCTCATTTTGACATAAAACTCCAACCCTTAACTCTTTCGAGACGTGCTTAAAGCCGCGAATCTGGATGCGACACGTCTCGATTGTGTTAAGGCTTTAAATCTTCTTCCAGCATTAAAAGATCATGTCTCAAAATCAAATCACCTTACAGGCACATACAATTTGCAGCCTGAAGTTTGAAAACACAGCAAACATTTCACAAATAATGCACTGTAAAAATAAAAATAAAAAGATTAAGATTAATCACCGTAACAAAAACAACAGTGTGCAGCAGACGAAGAAAAGCGAAAGTAAGCACTACCAGCTGGCTACAATGTTACTTACTAAAGCTTAGTGGACCTTCTTCACTGCCAAAAAATTGTGAACACCACTCAACTGCAAAAGGCAAAGAACCACACATGGTCCCAATGATGTGGGGGCTCATGACATTCTTTGCTTCTTGCTGATCTCATTTATATCTGGGCTCCTCGGACTGATGGAACTATCCCATGTTGAATTTGACCTGCTTTCAAAGACATGATTTTGTGTTCACCGAGTTAATAATAAACACTAAGCCTTGTTGATGTCTTTTATATTCAAACAAGAACAAATAGAAAACAATGTGACCGATGATATGTTAACCCTTGTGCATGCAGCAACAGTGGCAGTACAATAACCAGAACCAGTGGGTTCAGAGGTTAGATAAGCATTCCCTTCTTCACAGAGTAGCGACAACTCATGCAGCCACCAATATATGAGTTAATGGCTGTTCTTTCTATTTCTCCTACATTCTGACCTACACAAAACACATAAGTGGCAAACTGCAGGCAAATGGAAATCTAAAGCTTTATCAGTTTATATGCTGCGTGCATCATACACTGTCGACCTTAAAATTTAATTATATTGATATTTAGCCCCATTTTACCAGCTGCATTTTTTCTTCTCAATAACCTCCTTGTGCATGCAGCCACTGATACTATAAACAGTACCGGTTTCTACATGCACAAGAGGTTTAATATAAAGAATAAGCATGTGCAAATGCCAAAGGTGTGCACGGAAAGTGGACACTGGGCAATGAAAACGAGTTGGTGAGCTTTGAACAAAGACTGACATTATTTGAAGGATACTTTGGTGGTTACCAGCCTCTGAAATTGCAGGACAATCCTCCAAGTATTTTCAGAGTAAACATAAATAACATATCTCCTGACTGGTATGATGGACATCAGTGATTATAACAAAAACAAGCAAGTGCACAGTACTTCAGAAAAGAAGATGCCTGGAAACAGTACAGTGCACAAATGTTTTCAGTTTTGATCTCCAGGTGTATAGTTATACCATGTGCTTGGGCAGAGGTAATTTGTAGTAATGCCTGACGTTCATCATCAAGTCAGTATTAAAGTTTTTTAAAGTACAGCTCTTCAGACTTTCAGCAACATAGGATGCAACTGGAAACAAAAACCACACATGAATAATGCTTCCACTTCATAGTTTTTATTTTCCAGATGTTCGTTTCAACATCAGTCAAGCCAGCAGAAAACAAGAAAGGCAAAACCATTATGGCTCACGTGTATGACTAGTGTATATATATATATATATATATATATATATATATATATATATATATATATATATATATATATATATATATATATATATGTGTGTGTGTGTGTGTGTGTGTGTGTGTGTGTGTGTGTGTGTGTGTGATCTTTGTGACAAGGGCTGGCATCTGCAGCAGCAAATTCATGTTTTCTCACAATGTAAGCATTTTTCACACATCCGTCAACCCCCCATGACCCTTGACCTTTGTGATGAGTCGACTAAATTAGTATGCATAGGAAGGTCTTATCATCAGCTATCTTTGTACCAAATTTGGTTTAAAAATTTGGGAATACCTACAATTTTATCAAAAATCAGCATTTTACACACATTTGCTAACCTCTTGTGACCCCTCAGGTATCTCTGTACCAAATCTTGGTTTTAAGTTGTGAATAGTATTTGAGAAAAAACATCTTTTGTCAAAATATGACTATTTTAGACCTGTTTCTTGAGCTTTAATGACCCTTGATCTTTTCGAGGGATCAACCAGATTAGTGTGCATAGAAAGGTCTTCCCATCAGCTATCTCTGTAGCAAGTTTGGGTTTAAAGTTGTGAATAGTATTTGAGAAAAAATATCTTTTGTCAAAATATGGCTATTTCGGACCTATTTCCTAAGCTCTTGTGACCCTCGACCTTTCGGAGGGGTCGTCCAAATTAGTATGCATAGATAGGTCTTACCATCAGGTATTTCTGTACCAAGTTTGGGTTTGAAGTTGTGAATAGTATTTGAGGAAAAACATCTTTTGTCAAAATATGGCTATTTTTCACCAAATTCCTGAGCTCTTATGACCCTTGACCTTTCCGAGCGATCAACCAAATTAGTATGTATAGAAGGGTCTTACCATCAGGTATCTTTGTACCAATTTTGGGTTTGAAGTTGTGAATAGTATTTGAAGAAAAAATAAATTATGTCAAAATATAGCTATTTTTTTAACATATTTCCTGATCCCCTGTGACCTTGACCTTAGTGAGAGGTCACTCAAATTGGTATGTTTAGAAAGGTCTTACCACAAAGTATCATTGGGCCACGTTTGAAGAATGTGGCTTGAATAGTCTCTGAGAAAATGCCAATGTTAAAGTTTACCACGGATGGTGGCGGACGGACGACCACTGGCCCAAAACATACTCACTTTTGCTTCGCACGTGAGCCCAAAATATGACGGATGTCAGTATTACAACAATACTGTCTTTCTGATTCAAAGAAATAGTAGTTTCAACTAAAGTACATTTTACTAGGGGATACAATCAGCGAGCCAATAAAATTCCTCAGAAAACAAGTCATTTCACTGCTTGGAAGGTCGAAAACTTTGACACTCGGCAGTCTGATGATGAATGTGAGTTTTACACAATACCGATGTGTCATAATAATCCTAGAAAATCCTTTCTGTCATACAAAAAAGCCAACTTAGACTGACAAATCCTGAATGATGCTGAGCTAATGCTTTCAAATTGTAACTTTTCCAAAGAACTTCACCTTTGCAACTGGATGGTATAATTGCAGATCACCAAAACTTGTCCAATCTAATGACGAACATTATTTTCATGATGAACGTTAGGAGAATATGACAAAATACCTTTTCACTTTTTTGCATGGTCTCCGATATGGGCTGCACCATTTTCAACAGAACAGGCAGTGTAACATGCTCTGGAAGATCGGGTGTAAAAGTAAAATTCTTAGATCATTATGTAAATCGATTTTATTAGCTGTGATGATGATTGTCATTTCTTATGACAAAATCGGCACCCTACAAAGAACTGTCATTGAAAAGCCGCATGCATGCCAGAAACAAAACAAAAAAACAAAACAATACTGTACCCACCATGCAGCATTGTAATAGATAGATAGATACTGTTTATTGCCATTTGCCTTAAGAACATAAAGCATAGGAATGTGTGTTGGTGTCGTTACAATTACAAACATCACAGTCAACAATACAAAATAATTAATACTCTATCACACAAATCCAATGCCCTACACACACTGTAAAAACTTTAAAACTAAACAACTAATATCACAAACCAATGTATACCGTACACACCCACGCTCATCTCACACACACGCCTATTAATCTAGGAAATCAAAATTAATTACAAATATATCGTTTAAAATGAAAACAGACTAAGCTAATGATGACAGCATCTGGGCTATCAGTGTCTGGCAGACGATGCCTTGAATATGGAAAGTTTTGATCAAAGTATGATGACAGAACCGATGTCCGAAATCGTGAACTTTTGTACATGATTTCGGCCACAAATCAAACCTGTAAGTGTATGGGCTTGATATACTGTAAGTTATAAAGGAGTGTTTTGTTTGCAATGTTTCATGCTTTCAAGTTGTTTTTTTTCTGTACTGCCTCTCTTGCAGTGTGGTGATGAAATTAGTTAGGGTGCAGTTGTCCGTTTTCAGGGCCTTGATTTCAGGGCTGCAATTGATTTGTCATTCAGTTAACTTCAGATTTGCTTCACAAGCAAGGCTGATCCTCTCTGCACCGTCTCTTTGACTATTTCTTAGCACCCTCCAAACACAAGAATGCTGCCGCATGTTTGCAACATACTGTACTTTATTTGGTAGTGGAATTACACAACTCTATCTGTGCACACCTTTTGGCACTATACCATGATCCTGAACTATAGTGAGGAAACAATACAATACAATAATACTTTATTAATCCCTCACGGGAAAATTCACTGTCTGCCCATACAACACATGCCATCATCATTCACTCGTAGAAATAATAGGGGAAAAAATTAATAATACTAATACTACTACTACCCCCGTACTAATAATAATAATAATAATGAAAGGGCTAGTACTCAAGAACTGAAGAATGTTGACCGACGCTATCTACTGATATTACTGTTGAAAAGGGTAACAGCCTGAGGGACAAAAGAGTTGGCATAACGTGATGTACGACTTTTGGGTACTCGAAGTCTGCCACTTCGTTCGATACGTCTGCTGTCAAATTCATATCTAAGTGGATGTGTATTGTCATCAAGAATGTCAGCCAATTTGTTCGTAATCCGTCTGTTGTACAGTGTGTCCAAATTATCCTGTGCCCTACCAATCACCCCGCCCCCTTTCCGGATTACCTTGTTAAGGCGATCTTGATCTCTTTTACATAAATTTCTACCCCAGCACGTCAGTCCAAAAGTCAGAATGCTAACAATACTGGAGCAGTAAAACATCGGTAAAAGCTGAGTGCTTACATGAAATGATTTGAGCTTTCTCAAACAGTAAAGACGGGTATGCGTTTTTTTCACATTAGCATCTGTGTTTTGTTTCCAGTTGAGTGCGTTGTCAAAAAGAACACCTAAATACTTGTAAGACTCTACACGCTCAACTTCCGTTCCCTTGATGACAACAGGACCGGGATGCTGTTTGTTATTCCTGAAATCTATGACCATCTCTTTTGTTTTGCCAACATGCAATTCAAGATAGTTTCTATCGCACCACTCTACAAAGTCATCGATCTCTTGTCGATAGTGTATGGCGTCCTCATCTGTAATCCTACCTGTCAGAGCCGTGTCGTCAGCGTATTTGTCCATGACACAGGACATGGTACATGTACCACTAGGCAAAAGATGGTACATGCACCAGTTTTCACCCAGCGAATACAACACAATCACAGCATCCTTCAGATGACAAATTTAGCATTTCTGACTTTCATGTCACTAAGAATCGCTAGCACTCAGCTGATGAATACAAAATTGTAAATTCTTTTGTTTGGGCTTTAGCATAAAAATGTACCACACACACTCATGCGCAACTGTTTTATACACACACAGTCACACATACATGTAAATTAAGTAATCAGTAAATACAATAGATTTTTTGTCATCATCTGGAAGGTCTTGGCTACTAGCATCATGTTATTATAACACCTTTGAAACTGCTAATCTAATGAATAAACATATTAAAATGTCACGGTTTTTAGTTCATCTGGTGTGATCAATTGGCATGTTTAAGATGTGTGTTGATTCAATTAAATATTTAAATCAGCGGAAAAAGTGGAGGTGGACTTTTGCAATGGTAACAATACCAAAATCAACTTTCTGGTGTCACACTTTGTCAAGACATCGCAGTGTAACAGGGATGCTGCTAGACATTTCCACACATGGGTCAAATGTCCTGGGTGCGCTAACATGAATAAGACTTATGTCCACAGGATACAAATTTAATACTGACAAGCAAAAGAAATGCGACTTCATTTGAGTCATGGGAAACACTGAAGTGTTTCAGATGACTCGAATGATGCTGCATTTCTTTTGCTCGTCAGTATAGTAGGACATTATGGCATAACATTCTTGTATTCATGTGATATCATGGACCCAAAATAAAGCAAGACGCAAGTGTTGTGATCAAAACAATGGAAAAGACAAAGAATGGCTGATGAAAACTGCCAGCAATAGTAATACATGTACACTTAAGATAGTGTTTCCTGAGTGGTCACTGCCTGCAATGCAGACTCAGACTGCTTATGTACTATGTAAAATATGTTGTCCACGACAACAGAAAAAGTGACCAGATATAGGCAGACTTGAGGCAGTTATAATAGAATATTTGACCTTCTGGCACCTACAATAATTGGACATTTTAACCCTGCAGTCGGACTATGAGTAATGACCAATGTCCGACGCCTTGCTGCATCCCTGGTGCAATGTTTGGATACAGTAGGTAAGCATAAGGTGAAGGACATGGAGACACACCCACAACCGGAACTGACCGCAAAAAGTAAAGAACGGAGTAAGCTCCCTTAGAAACGAAGCCGGCAGAAACAGAAACCTTTCCACGCAAAATCGCAATTTAATTGACCTTTAAATGTGAATCTAAATGTCAGAAACTCGCCAAACATGACAACACTTCACGCCCATAACAGATTTGTGGCCTGGCTTACAATGTAAGCCCAGATGTTCATCTGAAAAACCTGGAAGGTCAAAAGTGTCACACTGTGATGAGACCTTATACAGATCACACCAGCTAAACAGTCCACCATAAATTCGACAGTCTCGCCAGATAAATCAATATCAGTCTTCTTAGCATATGTCTTTACCCTTCCACTAATTGCTGTAAGATCCAAAGTCACGACGAGGTCGTCAAGAAAACCGAAGATTTAACACTGTCGAAGAGCAACATGTTCGGGTACGGACTAATATTTCGGATCAAAATGCTCTAAAACAGATTGTAGTAAGACAATATATTAACGGATTAAAAGGTCAAACGATACACAATGTGTTCACTCACCTCTGATTTCGCAAACTGCGACCGGCAGGCTGTAAACCGCCTCAAACAGCGAGGTAAATATCGCACACCCGAAGCAAGCATGGCGGCCGCGAGGAGACATTGATTAGCGCATGCGCAGAGGAGTCAGGAAACCAATGTCGTCTGCACGAGTGAAGATGGCTACCAGGATGTCGAACCTCAGTACTACGGAAACATTCAAGTTTAAAAAGCTGCTAGGCATTTGTGGCTGTGCCCAATCAAAGAAATACATGCGCAGTGGTTTCAGCATTTGTTAAACAATAAAATTTTGTAAAAGAAAAAACTGTTATCATTGCAGTTTTTCCGTTTTCATCAGTTTATCAGTGATGATTCCCGTCTTCGCGGCCGTGGCCGACGGTATACGTGTAAGTACTGACATGAGCCTGTTTCAGCGTCAATATGACACACGTCTGCCGGGCTATCACCTTGACAGTGACAACCAGATCGGTAAGACGGCCCGGGGAGGGACCTAGCCAGTTATTTCAACTTCTCAGGCCACAACTTCCAACTTCTGATAGCGCGGGTGGTCCTAGTGCAGGCTAGTCAGTCACCACTGAGTCTTAGTACTGTGGTGTGTGTACACCACTGATGTTCAACTTGAAACTTGACTGACTCGGTGCGGATAGCATGGTAACACTCTAAAAGTCGATCAAGGGATGGGAAATCTTTCCTGTTCTGCATTGTGTCTGCCGACCAAGTTCAACATCCTAAAGATTTTTATTTATTTATCGGGATACAACCACGACAGGGGCGGATCTCGAGGGTGCGGGGTGGGGATGGGAGGGGGGGGGGGCGCGGTTGTGTTGCAGGAATTCCGGATTCCCCCAAAATATAACAACAAAAACCCAAAACAACAACAACAAAAAAAAAAAAAAAAAAAAAAAAAGAAAGAAAGAGAAACAAACCAAATTGAACAAAGAAACAAACAGTACCAAAAACCCACAAAAACAACAACAACAAACAAAAAACCCAGAAAAAAAACAAACAAACAAACAGAAAAACGGGAAAGAGGGGGGTAAAAGTTTATTAAAGTCGTCTACTCCAATTCGTAAATGTTGTCAATTAAATCGGTAGAAGTGTCCATTTGTAATGTGATATTGAGACTGACATGCGGTCCGCATTCACCCCCCCCCACCCCCCGCTCCCCCCTCCACCGGCGCTTTTCCAGGAGCGGATCAGTTACCTCGAGGGGGGGGGGGGTTCCAACTTTTTGTTTGGGACCTTCAACCTGATACAAAAGGCCTCAGTCCCAGACGCTAGAGCTTGCTTCCAGAGTTCGAAAAATCGAAAATCAGGGGTGGGAGGGGGTAGAAAATATCAAACAACAATGGAGTGGGGGGTGGGGGGGGGGCAACACCCCAAAAAGGGACTTTGTTATAGCATTTTAAAGAATTTTGGGTCGAGGGGAGGGGGGGGGGCGTTCGGAACGAGCCTGCCTGCCCCCTCCACCCTCCCCCCTCCCCCCTCCCCCCGCCCCTGCACGATATGTAAGTTGTTTATCTGTTTTTCAGCCCACCGGCCTAAATAAGCCTTCTCATTGTCTTTTTGAAAAGTGGAGGTGGGATTTTTAACGTGCGCACTTGATTAAATGCATGTGGTGCTCACGAAGGCGAACAGGCACTGTAATCCGTGTCTGTACGAGATTTTGACTCACGGACCGGCCTACCGAGGGATCGAACCCAGGACAATCGCGTTACTGGCAGGCAGCGCTACCGCTAAGTTATGTCACCATGTCCTTGTTTGTAGTTCATCCAAGAGGTGAAACGCCGAGACGTTTTTTAAAAAAAAAAAATTATATTTCATCTTTTATTTATGTTTTGATTTTACAAATAAATAGTGTGAATTCAGTTACGTCGTTCGTACATCGCAGGGGGGTCCTAGGTGATCAGCCCCCCCCCCCACTCCCTCCTCTCCCCCCACCCCCCCAGTCCGGGGCAAAATATTCAAAAATTCTATATGAAAGTCCCTATTTTGGAGTTTGAACACCTCCCCCCCCCCCCATCCCCCCGACCCCCCAACCCCCCACCCCTCACACACACACACCGCGCTTTTCCATACTTTGGCTGGTGGAGAGAACTTCAGTGGTGCAACAGGTACTCAACACGTTTGGCACACATATCCCCCCTCCTCCCCCCTCCTCCCCCCCTCCTCCCCCCTCCCCCCCCCCCCCCCCTCCGCTTTTGTATTTTCGGCCACTTGGGAAACAAGGTCTGGCATTAGATGGTCTTTTGTGTCAGGTTATAGGTCTCAAAGAAAACGTTGGACCCCACCCCCCCGGCCCCGCCCCCGAGGTAACTGATCCTCCCCTGCCTCGTGGGTAGGAATTGCACCTTACACTTATAGACTGCGCCACATCAATAGAATGGTGTTATTTCTACCCACGACGTACGATTGAGCCAGTAGAACGCTGATATTCGCACCTTAACCCTTTTCAGCCAAATACACTACTGCTTGAAATTAGTTTGACTGTGATAGTTTAAGGGTGGTGCCAGAATAGCTTGGCGCCTCAGGCGCCAAGCTATTCTGGAACCACCCTTGAACTAGAAAGGTTGATCTCTCTCCTAATCTGTAATGTAGCCTTCATCGGACAATAAGCAAATAATGTTGTTGTTTTTTTGTTTTTGTTTTTAAATCAACCTCAGGATGTAATGGGTTGTTACGTCGTAGGTAAATATTGCACTGTACAAATTACAGTCTGTTCCACATCATCAAGCTGTTTGCAATGGTGTGATTTCTACCCACGACGTATGATTAAGGTCATAGTAAAATGAGACATGTAACAGAGGTTAGGTGGGGAGGAGGGGTGCGGGGCGGGGGGGGGGGGGGGGGAGGTGGAGGTTATGCCCTAAAATCGTAATGCTTGATTGGCGTTTTTCGGTTCTCGTGATTCGTGATTGCAATTTCTCATCCTTGTAGTGATCGGACCGTCGTGAAACGTGCAAAGAGAAACACGGTTTTCGTGATCCATGAAAACGTGATTGTTACTACTTGAGTTCCTGAAACGTGAAAATCTGTTGATAAACTGTAAATTCTATAAATTCTAGTCAGAAATCTCATGAAACTACCCCTCCCCCTCCCCATCCCCCGCGTCCTTTGATTTTTGCGACTAGTTGACATACTGTGAAAGTTGTGCACCCGGCCCGCCAGCGCCCAACCCTCCATAATAATTCCATGCAGAGAAATCACGATATATTATTATCAAGTATTATGATAATTCTGGTTTCCACGCACTCACTGGCAGCGGTGTTCTCTCAAACAGCCATCAACATTTTCACTCCCAGTGGACGCATATTTGTGTTTCTGCAATCTTCGTTACCTCATTCAAGTCATTTAGCCCCGACACACCACAGCAAGACATGGATCAACCATGATAGTTCAAGGGTGGTGCCAGAGTAGCGCCATAGGCTCCAAGCTATTCTGGCACCACCCTTAAACTATCATGCTCGATCTGTCCATAAAATTGTAATACAGTCCTTCAGAGAGCAAATCTAACATTTGGGGATTTCGGTCCTGGGGTCAGTTGCATGAGCGAGCTTAGTCCTGCACCATATAGCTATAGCGGCGCACCTTGCTTAGTGGTTGGTGCAGGACTAAGCTCGCTTATGCAACTGGTCCCAGGGGGCAGAATGTAATGGTTAATTCAACTCCCCATTCGTCCTAGGAACATGGATTCACTAAAGTGGTGTCAGCAAGAGGCATAGATCTTCATGAAGATCTATGTCTCTTGCGGTTGGATCGCGTTCATCTTTTCTCAGCAGTCAAGGGGGTTCACGATGTAGATGTCACGGTCAATCACATGCACCTCTAATTAGCTGCCGACAATAAAACGTAGAAATCATTATGAGGATTAACTGAAGTGACATGCTCTAGACAACAAAGGGCTAATAGTTCGCAATATATCCTGTATAAACGTGTTAAGTGGCCGAAGTCCGCCACTCTACAAGAGAAACTGTACGGGCCTGTGGAGGCGCCACAGAAAACCACAGATTTTATTTTGAGAGCCAAACTCCAAGTGTGACGGCGTTCGAGAAGAAGAAGAAGAACGTGTTAAGTGTGTCTTACAGTAATGCTGGCAAATGACCATCAAAGTGATCTGCTCAAGAGAGGGCGGAGGGGGTGGGGTGGGGGTGGGGGGTGGGGGGTTGGGAGGGGTGGGAAGGGGCGGGGGGGGGGGGGGCGGAGAGGGGCTTGGGTTGCTAAAATACGCCGATACAACGACTTTTTTTCCCCTCAGAATTTGTTTGAAGATCTTTCTCATTCACAATCCTTCTGAGTAGGCACATGTAAGAGAGGTTTTCTACTGGCCCTTGTGAGTAACGAAAGAATTCTCCTACTTACAAAGGAGAAAAGGTTTTCAAAGATCAACCATTCTAGTTCAAGGGTGGTGCCAGAATAGCTTGGCGCCTCAGTGAGGCGCCAAGCTATACTGGCACCACCCTTGAACTATCATAGGTGAGTCAAACTAATTTCAAGCAGTAGTGTATCAGGCTGGAAAGGTTTTCATGTTAGGACATCGAAATTGTGTTTATAAGTTCGCCCTTTTGTCCAACATTATTGTAAGACTTTGCTAAGAATATTTATCAAGACGATTTTGCGAACTTTTAATCTTTTACTGCTTGGAGCAGGTCCCTTTTAACCCCTTCGCTGCCGAGAAAAAGTGAACACGATCCAACTGCAAGAGACATAGATCCTCACGAGCCCCCGCGCCTGCGGTGGCTCATGAGGATCTATGTCTCTTGCTGAGACCAGTTTATGTCCATGTTTATTGGACTGTTTGGGCTTTTAGTCCTTGAACGAACAAAGATTTCAGAAACAAAAATGTACGTACAGTGGAAGGGAAGGGGTTAGCACATGGCGCGCTTTGATTGCTACAGTTTGCCGATATAATGGCTATCAATGTTGTCTTGCCTCAGCTAAAACATTTCTACCCTTCTTTTCACAATCTATGTGAGTAGGTACACGTACCAGAGGTTTTCCACTGCCTTTTGAATGTAACGGTATGAACTCTCCTGCGTGTAAAATAGGAAGTAGAAGCAGGAAAGGCTTTCATTGTGCGACATTTAAACTTCGTAATTTAACTCATTCTACCCCAGACACACCACAACAAGATAAGGATCGACCATGATAGTTCAAGGGTGAAGCCAGAATAGCTTGGCGCCTATGGGCGCCAAGCTATTCTGGCATCACCCTTGAACTATCATGGTCGATCTGTGTCCTGCACTAGAGTGCAGTCTTCAAAGGACAACGGCAACATTTGGGGATTTCGGTGTTGGGGTAGAATGAGTTAAGTAAGCCCTTTTGTCCAGCATTTTTGTAACACTGACATACTAAGAACATTTATAAAGGAGATATTGCAATCTATGAACCCTTTAATGGCGTAGGTCGCTTTAACTTATGA
Organism: Semisulcospira habei; assembly: GCA_036245525.1. Taxonomy (NCBI): domain Eukaryota; kingdom Metazoa; phylum Mollusca; class Gastropoda; family Semisulcospiridae; genus Semisulcospira; species Semisulcospira habei. The sequence goes on along the minus strand of BTPG01000004.1, from coordinate 72,820,172 downwards.
AGTTTGAATGTCGTAAAATGAAAAACTATTCTGATTTCCTTCTCCTTTATACGTAGAAGCGTTAAAAATCAAGTGTGCCTTCTCACATAGGTAGTAAACAGGAAGGGTGGAAAAGTTTTAGCCGAGGCAAGGAAATATAGAAAACACGTCGCAACCAGGGGCGGATCAGTTACCTCGAGGTGGGGGGGGGGGGTTCCAACTTTTTGTTTGGGACCTTCTGTTACAAAACTGGGGCGCCCCGACGCTACACTTGCTTTCAGGGGCCAAAAAAAAATCGAAAAGCGGGAGGGGGGGGGGGGGGCGGGGTGGGGGGGGTGGGGGGGGGGGGGGGGGCCGGCGGTGCATGCGTCTTGACTCTCACCTTTCGCCAAAATATTGAACGGGTAGTAGGGAGAAGGGGGGGGGGGGGAGGGAGTTCCAAACACCCCAAAAAAGGACTTTGTTATAGCATTTTAAAGAATTTTGGGAATGGCAAAGTTTAGCAATCGGCAGATCACGCCTCGAACTTTGGTCTCGTAATCTCGTAATTGCAGACGTGCCAAATGTCCCTGGCAGACATTAAGAACAATGAACAAGCCCATTCCGTCTGCAAGAGGCATAGATTCCCATGAGCCCCTGTATGTGCATGGAGCTCGTGAGAATCTATGTCTCCTGCCGACTACGTTCGGCTCTAGCAGATCTTCCTCATCGTGAAATAGTTTCGTGAGCACTCGACGACTTACGGTGAACCAATTTTGTCTTTCAACTCACTGATCTCGTTAAGACCGCGATCATGACATTATTAACACATTCTGCCCCAGGACTGAAATCCCCAAGTTGTCACCTGAAGGACTGTATTACAATTCTAGAGACAGATCGAGCAAGAGAGTTCAAGGTGGTGCCAAACTAGCTTGGCGCCTATGGGCGCCAAGCTATTTTGACACCACCCTTGAACTATCATGCTTGATCCAGGTCTTGCTTCGGGTCTGTCCGGGTTGAATGAGTTAATGAGCGTGCCGTGCGTGCACTAATTGTGCAGGCGTAAGTCATACAATTTTCTCCAAGCGATGCCGATTCTCCGTTCTAATACGCATCTGATTCTCATAACACTACAGCCGCCACGAACGCAAAATATAGGCTGTCTAAAAGCGACATTAGTTTATACGGTCGTAGGCACAACACTTTGATTATTTTCTTCAGCTGAGGCTTTTGCAAGTACTGGTTGAGCAGCTTATTAATTTGCTCAGACATCTGCAGCGAACTGTGCTGGCTCAGTGATATTGACTGATTGATTTATTGATTGGTTTCAGCCTCGATGGATCGCTCTTGGTTGATTGATTGATTGATTGATTTATTGACCGACCGACCAATTGACTGACTGACTGTATTACAATTCTAGAGACAGATCGGGCAAGATAGTTCGAGGATGGTACCAGAATAGCTTGGCGCCTATGGGCGCCAAGCTATTCTGGTACCACCCTTGAACTATCATGCTCGATACACGCTGCAGATGTCTCATTCATTCATTCATTCATTGGAACCCTTCCCTTTCAGTGGTAGGGCCAACATGGGCCGTTCAGGGTCACGGTTACTGACGTCGGCCCGAGTATAATGTTCCCCAGTAAGGAAAAGACCCTAGGGCAGAGGTCGGTCGCAGTGGGTCCGCGCACAGCCTTGCTCTGGCCCACTGCGGCCGACATCGGCCCAATGACCTTTGCTTATCGGGTTTTCTGACTGTGTGCTACGTGAGACACATGACACATTCAGTCCCGGCCAGTGCGGAATGATGCTGTTCTGGGGGGTTTTCAGTCTGTCCAGACGCACTATTGGTATTCCGACAAAACCGACTCATGCGGTTCCTTCCTGTCGGTATACGATGCAATATTACTTAAAATGTTGTGGGTGTGATGTCCGTTGAAATCAAAACGTTCCTGGATTTCTTGAAGCTGTCAACTGGTGAAGTGACCACTCTGCCGTTCCGGCGGGATCGGAAGCCATAAGGGTATACCACCACATCCACCACCACCACGACCAACAACAGTAACAACAATTATTATGAAAACAAGAGAAGGAAAGGCATTTGCAACGCAAAGCAAGAAAAGACAAAATGAGACGACACTGAAGAGACATGGCAAAAGCACCCCATCCCGCCTCTTCCAAAACAGAAACCACTTTGAGATCAAAATCAGTGAGGACACAAGACCCAAGCTATTGGTGATTCATAAAGATAATAATAATAATAATAATAATAATAATAATAATAATAATAATAATAATAATAATAATAATAATACAGCGCTTTCTGTTATAGCGTCCTTCCCCAAGGAACGCTTTACAAATGATTATAAACACACACTAATAAACTATAAATCACAACAACAAGAAACAGTCCAGACATACTAAAAACAGTCTTTCACACAAAGAACACATTTTGTTTACAGTAAAACCATCCAAAAATCACTTGATGGGAGGCAAAGCAAAGTAACACTGATATGCCAAATTAAAAAGGTACGTTTTCAGGATGGTTTTAAAGATAAAAGGGGAACGTCTGGAACCACCACGAGAACAAACAAACAAACAAACAAACAAAGCACAGAACCGCAAAACTAAAAGCAACACAACACAACAGAACACTGACAACACAACATAACACAACACAACACAACACAACAGGTTTGTATCGGCATTATTAGTATTAGTATATTATGTCATCCGATGTTCATTTTACGTCAGAAGTTCGACTAAGTCGATTAAATGAAGTTATTCTCGGATTATTTAAAAATGGTATTCCGACAAAACTGATCTAGTAACGAATTCCTTCCTGACTGCACTGATATTCACTACAAATTCCTTAAATTTGTTGTGGGTGTAGGGAAAAAAATGAAAGTGTTCCTGAATTTTGAGTCAGGGCCAGTGATAAACCGACTCGGCACCGCTTCAGTGCTTCGACGTGGTGCGGACAACCACCTACTTCGCAATCCGGACTGACTCAGTCCCGGTTCGGGAAAGTTAGTGCCGGTACAATATGCCATCATCTGCAAGAGGCATAGATTCTCATGGCTGAGCCGAATTCATTGATGCCTCCGGCTTGCCTGTGTCCTATTTGATCATGCTTCTGTTTCTCAGACGAAATAAAATTGTCCGTGTGATGAAACGGCTGTGACTGTGTAACAATCGTCCCTTCCTTCCCCACCCTCCCCCTTCCTTTGACAACTCTCCTCTTTCGCTCCGGTTACGCTGCTCTGCTCTTTGGCGGACATCAACAAGATCTCGCCTTGAGTGACGGCTTGTGCGTTCCTCGCGCCAGGCGCGCGCAGCCTTTGGCCAATCACCGCCGACGTCTCTCGAGCAAGGCAAGAGCGGTCGGCCGGCGAGCCGCGCGTCTTGACAGGCTCTCTCGCTCCGCCCCTTGCAAGAAGCTCGTGCGTCGCACGCGCACGGGGAGAAGTTAGTCTTGGAGATAAACCGGGGGCGGCGCGCTGGCTTGCGACAGCCTCACACTTCCGTCGTGAAAACTGAAAGAGGTCGGCGTGTCTCTAAAGGGAAGGAGAGAGACCCTGAGAGGCCAGTCACTGCGCTGAGCACCTGAGAGACGGAGGAGGACACACGCGCAGAAAAGTCTGCGACATTGACAGGCTGTGCTAGAGATACAGTTTGTCGATACAGCCTCTATAAAAAGAAGGAGGAATCGATGACAGCGGCAAAGCGACTCAGCCACAGTCTCCGACAGTCACACCCTAACACTTCGCCGGCAAGTGACAGTTGACACAAGTTGGTTTTCGATGTTTGACTGACACTGATAACTCAACTTGTCACAGAGTGCAGTTCAGTCTCGTGCAGCTTTACTTTCGCTATCAGTATCAAACTATATACTTCAACTGACGTTCACTGCTAAGCGTGGTTGTCGGCATAATAATTATCCTGCTGTTCACAGTGAAACTTTAGTTTTCTTCATTCGCACAATTTACCCACTCGTGACTATGGATGTCGTTTCATTTAGTTCCCAAGTCAGTGCGGCCGCCTAATTCCCAATCGACGAGAGGAGTTTTAACTTTGACTTCTTCTTGGACATTACCAACCGTCGCATAGTGCACTTGGACGTTCATCAACAGTTATCAGTGAGTAGTGGGCCACAGAGGTGGAACATCGGTACAGCGCATTTTTATCGTTATCAACTGTGGACATACTTTACTTCATTTATTACTACTTCAACGTTGAATTCAGTTAGTCCGTGCAATAAACCGTTATTGACTTTTTGGGATTAACTTGTCGGGCGTGACTTGGACAGACTGTTAATCTTCAGGGAATAAGTGTTGCCGCAGACTCCAGGAGATCACAGGCCAGTTCACGAGTTGAAAGACAAGCTACTTTGCCCACGGCTCTCCTCCGATACGCAGGTAAGCATTGTCGTGCTTGTGACGGTAACTGATGTTTTGCTGCATCCATTTTTGTAGGCGTTTTCTCATTATATGCGGTTTTTTAGGGTTTTTTTTTTTTTTTTTTTTTTTTTTTAAATTTTATTTTTGACCAATGGTTGCTCACGCATATGACCAAACAGTAATTAAACACACAAACACTGACGCGCGCGTGTGTATTGAATTTGGCCGTTTGGCCATGATTCAACTGCTGAGAAAAGGCGAACGATAGCAAGGTGCAAGAAACATGAATCCTCGTGAGCCCCCGCAGTCGCGGGGGCTCATGAGGATTTATAGCTCTTGTTAATCCTGTGTTCTTTATGCTATTTTGGGGGGTCCGATTTACATTTGCGTTTTTGACGCGAATACCGGTCAGTGTGCAGTCGCTTTGGACACGAAATTCGTGATCACTGGCCGCATTGAACGGATGAACACTGAGAAAACTGTTGGTGTGCTTTGTCTTTTTACACGCGATTAGAAAATGGACATTACATACACTAATCTTGTATATATTTTTTCTTCGCTATTTTTATTTTATTTTGGGGGAATAAAAGTCGCTGCTGAAGGCAAATTGTCAGGTTAAACGAGGAATTTGCTGACCACGTTCAAACAAAACGGTTGTGGGTTTGGCACTGCCATTTAGTTGCAGCGGGTCTTTGGTTTCTGAAAAAAAAAAAAAAAAATGGGACGAAGAAATCCACCGGTAAAGATTAGCTCCGTACACAACCATCAACTGTGCTGGTATATATGATTTTGAATTCTGAGGGCGCGAAGTCATTGTCATTATACATAGTCCAGGAAACAAATGAAACACTGTATTAGAACCGATTTCCCGGCGTAAATTACAACTACCAAACGTTTTTTTTTTTCCCAGTGCTAATGTTAAGTCACATTGAACTGTTCAGGAACTAGCAGTTATTTTTAAATCGCAAATCGTACTTCCAGGAAAAGGACACGTGGTACTTAGTTAGGAACAGGCGCTTTTACTAGGTCGTCTGCATTTTTTTCACGCTCGGTTATCTCACAGTCGAAAAAACTTGGCTTTGTATGTCCCGGGATGTCCGGTAGTGTGTTCATTCACAGCCACTCCTAATACATAACATAATGTTATTAACCCATTTAGCCCCGACGCAATACAACCGAAGATGGATCGACTGTAATAATCCGAGGGTAGTGCCAGATTAGCTTGGCGCCTCGACAAACTTGAACTAGAAATGCGCCATGTTTTACAGATCACATGTTTCTCAGTGACTACAAAATTGTCGCAAGGTGATGACAATTACGTTTCATTACAGCTTCTCAAAATATGGAGGGTTGTAAATAACGAATTGTGTACGCAATGCTCGTTACAGCAAGGATCGTCTTTCAAAAAAGAAAGAACTGAAAAATCTAGATACACTGATGTACCTATTCCCCCCCCCCCCCCCCACCCTCCATAACGGACCGTCTACCAATCAGAAGTAGGCCCTCCGACGCAATTTATCCGGGATTTTACATTCGCTGTTTTCCGTCTGGAAAAACGTGCAATTTTTTCCTGCCTCTGGTTTCCCGAACAACGTCTATTGAAAACTATAATTGGTGAGGCAGGCAGAAACCGCATTACTTCCGCGTACACAAGGCTCCCGTATCAGAATCGGCAACTACGGAAGACAAGTCACACTGAGACGATGGACCGACCGTGAAAGTTTACAAGGTACAGTTTAGTCCGGCATCTCGGATAACGCATAAGTAACTTGACGTCAGGGATAGTTTAAGGGTAGTGCTTGATCAGCTTGGCGCCTGGAAGGCGCCAAGCTGATCAAGCACCACCCTTGAACTACGCTTGGCAGTTGACATTTACAAAGGTATTAATTAATCAATATATCGAGGCGCCAAGCTGCTCTGAAACAATCCTTGAACTATTCTTTGCAGTGGGCATTTGAATTGGTTTTTTTTTAAACCAATACCGACGCTACAGACTCGGTCACAACAAAAGCCAGAATATTCAGTCCTCACGTTGCACGGGCACTACCTAACCCCTTCACTGCCAGTGGACGCACACTATGTTTCTGAAATCTTTGTTAATTCATCGCCAAAGGATCCCAGTCGTCGATTGATAGATACAACGTGGTGTCAGCAAGAGACATCGATCCTCATGAGCCCCCGCAACTGCGGGGGCTCATGAGGATCTATGTCTCTTGCAGTGGGATTGCGTTCACTTTTTGTCTCGGCGGTGACGGGGTTAAACGACGACGGTCGACCCTCTACAGAAGCTGGTACAGAAATTTTACAAATAGCGAACCGACTGAACTCGCACAAAGTGGCCAACTTCCAATAGCGTCGGTAAATGCACGTTGTACTGTGATCATGCACGAGTGAAGTTGTGACAGGCGCGCGCGGAACGGTGTATGCAGCCAGATTGACTAGGAAACTGACGGGCACTGACTGGTGCAGTACATGTCGGCATTGACCGGTTGGATGTCGATTTCACACGAGGGTCAGGATGCGGCTGTGGCGTCAGTTTCACACTCGCGCGTGAGAGAGAGAGAGAGAGAGAGAGAGAGAGAGAGACATCATCACTGGAATATGCATTTTTCACACCTGCTGTTCTATTGCTGACTTGAACATTACACGATTTCAGTTACCACTAACGTCATCACCAACGCACGTGATTCAAAGACCTCCCCAACCCCACCCACCCCTCAACCTCCACCACCATCTTCACCACGACATGCACACACAATCTTTTTTCTCATTGTCTATGCCCCCCCCCCCCCCCCCAAATCTCCTCCTCCCTCGATTAACAAAGCTTGGACCCTGGCTTCATTTGCATCTTTTTCTAATCATGTATTTGTCTTCATGCAGTCTCCTAACAGTCCCATCCCATCTGTAACTAGCATAGATTCTGATGCGATTCAGGCTCATGAGAACATGTACCACTTGTAGCCAGAAAAAAAAGGCTCTACGTACAGCTAGCTGCTTGTGTTAACCGGGGTTCAGTCAACAAGTGACAAAAGACAATGAATAAGTTATTGCCAGCATCTTGCGGGGGGTTTAGAAACTCAAACCCAGACATTTGTTTTGCACGCTTCCCAAACGCGATTGTATGGAGAAGAAATATGCGTTTTTAATTATCAGCGCCCGGAGGAGTTTTTTCTCGCAGCGCACTGGAGGGACTCTTTGCTTTCATTACCTTTTGGACACCACGGTGTGCCGGTCTTTGATTTTGGACATTGTGGCCTGAGGCCAGTTGCGTGAGTGAGCTTAGTCCTGCGCTAGCAAGGTGCTCCGCGACAGCGAGCGGAGCTTAGTGTCTGGCGCAGAACAAAGCTGTCGTGCAACTGGCCCCTGGAAGCGCCAAGGTCCAAGAGGCGGCCCAAGTCTGGAAGAAAAAAAGAATTCGTAATGACTTGTCTTTGAAAGAAAACAACAAGCAGACCGAGTAAGAAGTTGAATATTTTATCCTCGGTCCTCAGCAGTGAACAATGAAGCTTCTGACAAGCGTAGACTGGGTCTGCAATTGGAGACCTTACGGACTCAGACCGTTAGGTCCAAATTCGCAGACAGACAGACGAGACCTTACCTTCACGCTGTTGTGTTTAAAAGAAAATTAATAGCTTGCCGCATGGTTCGTTCGTTGGTGCGTTCGTACAGGTGACTTTCCCTGTGTGTGTGTGTGTGTGTGTGTGTGTGTGTGTGTGTGTATATATATATATAATAGTTGTGTTTCCGGCTCTGTGCTCTTTCTTGTATCACTTATTTTTTCTAACGCGGAAATAATTCGCAGTGGCCGGTTTTCGGTTCGCCAATCAGAGTAAAAATCGTCACGTTCACCGCGAAAATAGACTGTCATTGTTCGATTGAAAACCAGCTGCCTTTAGGTGTTTCCCCCCCCCCCCCCCATTATAGTGTAATACAGACTTCCATATCCACCGCCAACTGTGGGGTATATGACGAACATGAAAAGTTAAAGAGAGTGATCGGTCGAACCCATCTCTGCGATGTGTGGGTTTTAAAATTTTGACTGAAAGAAGTTTTTTTTTTTTCAATTATGAGACAAGTAGAAATTCATTTTAACCCCCTTCACCGTCGAGACAACATTGAACAACACCCAAATGCAAGAGGTATAGATCCTCATGAGCCCCCGCAGTTGCGGGGGCTCATGAGGATCTATACCACTTGCTGACATATGTGTATTATTTTCCATTGACGGCTGGAGGTCTTTGACGTTAAATTTACAATGATTTCAAGAACACAATCGGCGGCCACTGGCAGCGATAGGAATCATCGCGACAAAAACACGCAAAGTTCTTTTTTATTTATTTTTTTTTTTAAGCGAGCGGGACTCTGAGAAGAAGTCGATACCGTGAATAATCATTGAATAATGAAAAACACTTTTCTACTCAATAGCCTGTGTTGATTCCAATGTTTTAGTCATTGACATTGTTTGGACCTATGCAAGTGTGCTCCTCGCGCATTGTAGTTTTCGTTTGAAAAATACTGGCGGAGCGCACTGACCGGTACGTTTGACATTTTAGAGAGAGAGAGAGAGAGAGAGAGAGAGAGAGAGAGAGAGAGAGAGAGAGAGAGAGAGAGAGAGAGAGAGAGAGATGTAAACTACATAACCGATTTCAAATTAACTCATGAACTCTCGAATGAGTTAAACGCAGTTAGTATAAAATTGATTAATCAATTCATTATTCAATTCTTTATTCAATTAAGTAATGAACCCTTTGCGGCTTGAGAGGTATAATTTATGTTACCAGACGAAAATCGTCTCATTAGTAGATTCGAAATAATCCATTAAATGTCACCTTCCGAGTAAGTCTCATTTAATTTAATAGTTGATATGCCATTAAATGTCATTGTCGTTTAAAGAAACGCGACTAATTATTATTTGCAGAGCCGTACACTGTCCAAAATAACAGAACAGCACACTTTACAAAACTGTTGATCTTGTATCAGCAAGCGCTGTAAGGTCCGAATTCACAGAGCAGCGCGCGATTAGAAACTTAACCTATGAGAAGTAATTCGTTTAACTAATACCGGACAAAGCGAGATGATCCCACCTAATGAACAAGTTAGATTAGCGAAAAGCCTGAAATCTTCAGCATTTTCACCGACGCACAAACTAATTATTTCTGATCACACACACACACACACACACACACACACACACACACACACACACACACACACACACACACACACACACACACACACACACTTCGATTAAATAGGCCTACATTAAATCATCGTTTTTCTAGTATGGCTCGCAACCTTTATTTTAATTTGTTGATTAATTAATAGGTTTTCGTCGCATTCCCCACCCCCAAAAACCGTTATTTGTGTGCTGGACTATAATTTTGGACCTTACGGCCGTACGGTCCAAAATCACAGGCCAGCACACGTTACTTCACTTCTTAAACAATTACAATTCGGCTCCGTTAGCGTGTCAGTTGCTTACTATGGTGGTGCGCAGTATGGATTTGATGTAAAGTCTATGCATAATCTGCTTAGATACTCAGAGGCGTACTTTCGTGTACGTAGGCTTCATATTGGTTGGTTGGGGGTGAGGGGGGGGGGGTGGGTGGCGGAGAGGGGAGACTTGAGGTGGGGGGGGGGGGAGGCGTAGGCATACGAATATTAGACGTCACCTTCGCCAAACGCTAAGATGATTGGCATTAGTTAATTTAGTAATTTCCCGAGTTGTTTGTTTTTCGTGTGCGTCACAATGTTTGTGGTGGTATGCCATTTTGAAGCGCACGCCTTAGAGTTAGAGCTATATAATGTGATGGTAAAGACACTGCCACTGCTGTTGGTGATAATTGAAATGAAGGCGACGACAACGACGACAAAAACGGATGGATGGATGGATTGATGGATTGATGGATCGTTTAATGGATGGATGGATGGATCCATCCATCCACCCATCCATTATTAGATGGATTGGTCGGTTGGTCGATCCATAAATACAGAGAGAGATGACGACGACGACGATGATAATGCTGATGATGATGATGATGATGATGACGATGATGATGGTGTGTTACAGGCGTGTGGTTGAGGATGAAGCCCGGTGAGGAGACCTTGGGCGAGGCGTCTCAGATGCTGCGTGACATCCTGCAGAGCAACAAAGACAAGAAGGTCCATGAACAACAGCTGAACGACAACAACAACACGCTCACCACCTTCGACAGCGTGCACCACCCTGCCCTCAAGACTTTCTGCACGGCCTCCGAGTCGGACCAGGAGATGATGAGCTCCATGATGCGCGCCAAGGCGTCATCGTCTAAAGCCATCTCAGACGACACTGACGCCAATTCGGACAATTACGGCAATTTAAGCGGGGACGACAGTGACCTTGACAGTACGTGCGAGCAGGTCAACCACGATGACCTCCACAAGGAAAATGACCTTGACAGCGAGGCCACCAGCCCTGCCGAGAACGTTTCGACGTCCGATTCTAAAGAAGCCAAACGTGCGCGTGTGGAGAACATCTTAACCACCATCCGACAGTCGCCGCAGGCCGGGTTCGAGTCACTGACGCAGGCATCGTTCGAGATGAAAAGACAAAAGCGTAAACAGCCAGCGCCCCAGCAGCATGACGTCAGATCAATTCTGGCCCCTGAGACGAAGAAGCGGCGCGTGGAAATGAGACTGATGCTGCAAGAGCACATCCGGAACCTGGAGGAGCAGCGCATGTACGCCGTCAAGAGGATGTGTGACTTGGAGGAACAGGAGCGTGACGTCACCAACGGACGGGAGGACGCGGAGAACGAGATGGACGAGGAAGAGAACGGGCTGATCCAGGACAACTTCCTGCACGGGTCGTCACGTGACAAGGACGCACTCACCCCCACCACTAACGGCCACAGTCCCCGCAGCAACACCCGGGAAGAACCCAATTTCCTGTCTTCAACACCCATACGCTTCGGGGGCAGAACTGAGGATGAAACAGAGAGAGAGGCCCGCCACACGCCGAAGTCTGTACGACGCGACGGCATTCCTCTTCATAATGGCGACGTACCTATAGCGTCCATTTTGCCCCCACAGATGGGTCTCCATCGCGTGGCACTCTCACTGAAATCTGAAATCATCCAGGCTGTGACGCAGGCTGTGGACACTGTACTAGAAAAACACGCCAACTCCATGAGTCAGCAGCAGCCAGAGCCTCACCACCAGCACAGACAACAGCAGCACCACCACCAGCAGCAACAACATCAGCAGCAAAATCAACTACAGCAGCAACAACGTGAACAACAGCAAAAAGAGCAAGAGTTCCGACAGACCCCACTCATCATGCCGAGACTGAGGCAAGAAAGGGAGGCGTTGAAAGAGACCATGTCCAACACACAACCAGAACGCAAACCGGAACTGATCGTCCCCTACCCAGACCACCTCAGCTTTCTTGAGAGGTTCAGTCAGAGCCGCATGCCCGCCGACAAGATCAGCGCGTTTGAACCGCTCCACCGGAGCGAGACAGATTTTATCACACCGCACACGACGTCTGGCATGTCCTTCACGCCCCACTACCCCTACTACATGCACGCTGGTCTGCTGCCGCCCGTGTTCCCTGTCGAGCCCGAACAAACTGAGGCTCTGCCCCTCGTCGTGTCCAACCAGCCCAAGAAGAAGAGGACCAAAGTGACGGACACTCGCCTGTCACCGCGGGCCAAGTCAGCTTTATTAGAGGCAGGACCAGGCGGTCTGCCATCCATTTTGGACCATGCGGAGCGCGGCCACCACGGCCTTCCCGCCCCCTTTCCCCATTACCTCCCCCCTGTCCTCCCAACCTCCGTCGCCATCACCAATCCCAGCCTGCACCGCTCCGACCTCTTCAGCTTCCGGTTCCACGAGAGCATGTACGACCGCCACATGGCGTCACCGCCCGTCACAGAGCGAAGTTCCCCGAAGTCCCCGCCCGACAGCATGCACCTGCTCAAGTCAGACATCTTTGACACGTCTGCTTCAGAGTCCATGGATGGGCAGACGTCTCAGAAAATATCCTTAAAAAAAAAAAAAAACAGCAATCTGTTCCCATAGTGTCTTTTTTGTACTTCAGTCCGCAACAAGTTCAGGTAAGTACGTTTTATGTACCAGCTGCAGCTGACGTCTACCCAAAACGCAAAAGCAAAAGGCTATCGGGCCAAAGTCGATCGCAATGGGCCCGCGAACATTCGTGCGCGGGTCCGCTGCGGCCGACTTCGGCTTGGCGGCCTTTGCTTACTGGGTAGCGTGCTTGCACACACACACACACACACACACACACACACACACACACACACACACACACACACACACATATATATATATATATATATATATATATATATATAATATATATATATATATATATATATATATATATATATATATATATATATATATATATATATATATATATATATATATGCTTCATCCTTCACAACTCTCTCATGTTTTTATCAGGTGCCTGTGATATCGCCATGTCCAATTCGCGCTTGCGACGCATAGCCTACACTTTGTATGTGCTGGTCTGTAATTTTGAGCTTTACGCCTTTTGGCCGTAAGGTTTTAAACTCGCGGACCAAAAATGCATGTAAGACATTCGCACAGACATAATAACACTTTGTCCATGTGCAATCTTGAATGCGCAATTTGCGCTACCTTGGTAGGTGATAATCGGTGTCTTAGCCATGTCGTTTGCAGTTTCCATAAGACGAAGCCTAAGCGGGGTGCGTGTAACAAGTTTGGACTGCCAATATCCTGGTTTTTTTTGGTGACAGTTTTCCTCAGTCTTGGCGTCATTAGTTTTAATATCCTGCCATTGTGAAACGGTCTCTTGGAATTGAATACGTTATAAAACGCCGCGATTCTCTCTCTAGCGGCCATAGACTGAATTAAACCGGTTGACTCCCTCAGTAAGGTGGTCTATATATCGAGGCCTGCAGCATGCAGGGGCGCATGAGGATCTGTGCCTTATGCAGATGGAAGGTGTAGATTGCAGACTGGTAACTGCTTGGGAGGCGTGTAGATGACCAGATGTATTGAAGGTTAGCAATTTCGACAGGCCGGTGTCAGAATTCTGAGAATTTTTTATTTTACAAGAGGCATAGATCCTCGTGAGCCCCCGCAGGCCTGCGGGGGCTCATGAGAATCAAAACCTTTTCCAGGATGTTTGAAACTCTGTGTTTCTTAGGCATAATAGGTCAGCATGTGCTGAGTCTTAATCACCACATATTAAGTCTCATTTTCTTGTCACTGCATGTCTTCTCATATGCCTTTTTCCTCGTTAAACTGCTGTCACATCCGTGATCTGCATATTAAGTCTTCCGGCGAAACTTTCACTGCAAAAGGCATAGATTCTCATGAGTCGACCTTCAGGCTGCAAGGCGGATCTGTACTAGGTGTAATGCTGGCCAGCAAGAGCAACAGATTCAAGATTCAAGATTTCTTTCAGAAATCTTGTATCTGTTTTTCTTGCTGGCCAATGTTCCGCCTTCTTAGATCATCTTCAATCATAGATCTTCACGCAGCGACTGCAGGGTACTCTGGGGCACCTTAGCATCTGTCGTTATTGCTAGTCAGAATTAGGTGTATTTGCGTCTATGTTTCTTGGACGAGGAAGTTCCTCCGTGTTCTGGTAACGGAGACGGTTATGAGTTTCTCAGTAAGTGGCAACAGCTCGAATCTCGAAGGCCTATCTTATGTGTATCTCAGAGAGTCCAACCTTCAGTGTTGAGGACTGTCGCCAGAGATGTCCACTTCGTCTGAAACTTGGACCAGGATGTAGCAATGGTCTGATTATTCTTTGAAAGATTTGAAATCTGGCTGCTTAGATTCAATTCAGCATTAACGTACACCCGTCGTAAAATGAAGCTGAGTTCTTCTACTTTATTTGACGACCTCCATAACAATGAAAAGAATGAAATAACGAAAAGAAAACTATTTATTTATTTATTTATTTATTTATTTATTTATTTCGAAAGTACATCATTATAACTGAATCTGATATCTTTGGTGTCGGAACTTCCGTTTCGTTTTTGTGGTTTTTAAGATTCCAGTGCACAATTTCCAAATGTGTGTACGCTTGTTTGTGATTTTGCCGTAAGACAAAACCACAGAACACTACACACTTTTGGTGAGTACTTATTTTATATGCAGATCTGTGGTAAAGCTTGCTTGGAGTTTTGTCGTCGAACTCTCATGTCAGACAAACGAACAATGTGTGTAAGATACCGAGTCAGCTTCCTTATCGTTTCTTGCTGGTAAATTCAGTAGGTCTTTGCAGTCACTTGAGACCGAGCAGACGACACTTTAGACCGGAGCAGACGACATCTGCAGGGGCAGTTGTAAGTGTTACTTCCCGTTTGAACGACTCATCTCCAGTGCACAATTATTGCAAAACCGCCTTTTACACGGCACTGTTATTACTTGACTTAATAGTATCAATAAACTGCAGCGAAAGAGGCTATGTTTAAAGATAGTTCTTGGCGTCTGCAAGAGACATAGATCCTTATAAGCCCTTGTAAATACAGGGGCTCGTGCGGATCTGTGTCTCTTGCTAGTATTTGTGGATACGCCTTTACAACAATTTAGAAGACATGATTTTACGAAAATTCGGCTGAGTGACTAATCTTCCTGCAACCGCAAATGGAGTCGTTTCGGTCATGTGGATTTTTTTTTTCCCGGTGCACCTCAGTCATTGTTAAAATAATTTTCAGTTTTGTGTTGTGGATTTTTATAGTTGCATTCATGCATTGTTAGTGCATTAATAGTCAATAAGAATGTGAAGTATATTTGGCTGTACTCTTGGTCCAACTATATTCACGTTGTCATCGTAGAAGATTTCACTAAATTGTTCTTGTTTTGACTCTGACACTAGACACAACTTGGCAGTCACCGTTTGGTCTGGATTTCGTATCTGTTTCGTTAAGTAACGTAAAACAAATGCACCCCAAAATATGTAAGCATAAACTTGAAATCAGACAAACAGAGGAAAAAATAAACAAAAGAAGTACTTAACTAAGCAAACAGACGAACGAACGGAGGAACGAACAAAGAAAAAACAAGCAAAGAAACAAAAACAAACCATAGTGTGAAGTTAGGCTTTGGTGGCAGTTACGTGCATTTTACTGTTTTGCTCTTGGGACATTGGAACATGTGCTCATTTGATGCACACATCACTCCTAGCTGATAATACACCTACATAGATGTATGCACTGATACTGATAACTTGGCCATTGTAAATAGCGTCTGACATAAGCAGATGCGCGTGGCGTTTCTTCTGAATCGAACTAAGGCGATACTGATAAAACAGATTGCTTACATTCTCAGTGACTCATTTAGATGTGTGCCGGGCTGTGACTTTGGACCGTACGGCCTCAGCCGTAAGGTCCAAAATCACAGACCAGCACCCATTGTTATCGTATGCAACCGATACAGCAAGTATTTCGAGTTGATCAGTAGCGCAGAAAGTCGCTCCAGAGTTGGGTTATTTATCTTTTGAGACCTTACTTGTGTGCAGTACGTCACAAAACAAATCTAACAGTGCAGATGCACTTTATGTGAAGAAGAACAAGGCGCACTACGTACAACAATACTTACAGTAAAAAGTCAATAAAAAGTCGCTTTAGTACAGCAAAACTTCAAGAAAAACAGTTCACCAAAAAGACCTATTGTTCCAAATTCTTTATATGATTTTATTTTGAAAACCATCAAAACATAAATCGCTTTCTTGTCGAAATACTGTCTAGAGCAATATAAGGTGGCCATTAAATCTATACTCTCATTAAGAAAGCACTTGTTTTTCATTTCTACAAAAAGCGGTCTTGAAAAGTAGGCCAAGAAAGCGTTTGTGTCCGGCTATCGAATGTGTAAAGCGTTCCTGATAACTAGAGTGAAACAATGCCTGCTGAATGTCAATTCATAAAGTGGTCTTGAGAAAGAGACTAATAGAGAGCGTTTGATTTTTTTTTTTTTTAAACGTCCTGTGAGAACTTGACTAAAGCGTTTTTTTAATTTCTTAGAAACTTATATAAGGAACTCGACTAGTGAAATCGCTCGTTTCATACCTTCGAGACGTGTTGCATCGGGATACACGGCTTAACGCAGCGTATCCGGATGCAACACGTCTCGAATGAGTTAAGTTTTCTAGAAAATTCATACAGCGATCCTACAAACTGTACTAAGAAAGTGCCGTTTAGATTTCTAGAAATTTATAATGCAGTCATGAGAACTTAAAATAAGAAAGCGACTCGTTGGTTTTTAATTTCTAGAAAACCGAGAAAGCAATCCTCTTAGCCGGGACCAACGCCAGTTCACTCTGCCTCAACATCCGGTGCACACCGAATCAAGTGAATCGAGTGACATCCAGTATAAATCCCACGTTCACAGTAAGATGCACTGTCATGTGTAAGCATCTTTTCCGGTATGTAAGAGCTAGCTGTCTCTGGGTTAGTCGGGCCTCATGCAACCGTCTTTCCTGTTGAGATCATAGGCGGTGAGCGGTTAATAGTTCGGAAACGGCCAAACCTCGCGCCTTCAAAACCATGCTGCCATTCCCTCCAGAGCAGTCCCACTGACATGGCGCCCCGAAAACTCCACTGTCACTCCCTCTAGAACGGTCAAACCTAGCGCCCTCAAAACTTTACTGTCATTCCCTACATACACAAGGATCATCTCGTGCCATCAGAATCCCACTACATCATTCATCATTTCCTTCAGAACGGCCCAACCTTGTGCCCACAAAATCCCACTGTCAGTCCTTCCAGAGACGTCTTGAAAGGAGGGTTGGGTTTGGAGGAGGTATGACAGTCATAGCTCGTTCTTTTAAAACGCCACCGTCATTCTCTCTATTCCCTTCGGAGAGAGTACCATGGAAGCGAGGTCAGTGTGACCGCTGTCATATAATTGAATGCCTGGTGCACAAGGTTACGATATTAAGTGGAGACATTATTGTGTCGTGTACACTACTTGCAATGTCTTGTCCGGTTTGGCTTCTAACTTTCCATGCCAGCACCAACATCAGCGAGATAACTTATGGGCTGTCCTTTGTTTTTGCGCCTGGATAGAAGAACAACATGCCCCCTTTCGATGAGTGCTTATAGCGGTCAATTTTCCATTGTGAGTCCTTTTGTTACATACAGTGTGAATCCATGCCTCTTGAAGACAGAAGGCCGGCTTTTGCTGGGGCCGTTGATGTCCGTGGAACTGGGTATAAACCCGTTCTGCCGTATACGCAATAGGCCGATGATCTTCCTGGCATGAAGAACACAGATGTACATTATGATCTGCACGAAGTATGCATCTTAACGAGTTTCCGCAGCCAGCAAAAGGTCTTGAAGGTCTATGCGGTGAATCTCTTCCTGAAGAAGGCTGTTCTGAGTTGTAGAGTTCCTTCGATCCAAAACAAAAACAAGAAAAAAGAAATCATGCAAAAGCCCCCCCCCCTCCACCCCCCCCCTCCCCCCCCCCCACCCCCGTCCCCGTGAAACACACACACACACACACACACACACACACACACACACACACACACACACACACACACACACACACACATTTTGTTTTCACCCTTCTGTTTTGATTGTTGTACAGACTGCACGATTGCAGCAACTTTTAGCTGCAATGAGCATTAATTGCAACAACACATCTTTTGTGGTCGCTATGATCAAGAGAAAGACTGGTATTTTACGGATGCTTAGAAGAAATAATTTGAGTGGGTGTGGGTGCGCGCGTAAACAACCATCATTGCTCATTGGTTGATGATCCACGGGGGATAACCGGGCGATATGATGCATGCACGATGCATTCTTCATTGCTAGAACACAGAGGACTGAAACATCGGACACGCTCATTTTTTGACACTTCGTACCGTATACGGACACATAAAAAGCTGTTGTTTGTTTTTTGTCTGTTTATTCAAAGTCGAAAAAAACAACCCAACCTCTAGTCATTCACGAAACTTGTTCACCTCTGTGACCTTATCTTTGAATTAGTCCTTGACACATGTACAAATATTACTCGCCTTGAAAACTAATATCATTTTTCAAGACTCGCTCCTCTTTCTCAAAAAGAAAAAAAGTACTACTCGACTTTTCATTTCCTGTCCGTTTTTTCTAAAGGAACGTCTCGGCGTAAGTTTCAAGAACGTCAAATTTTAGTATGAGGCATAGATCCTCATGAGCCCACGCGACTGCGGGGGCTCATGATGATCTATGCCTCTTGTTGATGTCATTTGTCTCATTTGCATCCGTGATCATCAAACAGAGAGGTAGAGATTATTTTCTAGCGTTGAATTCAAGACAGAACAACTGAGACCTCGGAAGAAAAAAAAGGCGTTTGTTCGTGGCAAAGAATGGTCTCAAGGAAGCGGCATCTCCAATTTCTGAGTTTTCGTTCCGAGGGTCGAGTGTTTTCTTTTGGGACTGTCAGGGAGCCGCTTGAATCAGGCTTAGTTAATTATTCATGCAAGGGCAGGCTAAGATATTCCATCTGATTATCCCTGGTGTTGGGTTTCTCGGTAGCTCAGTTCTTAGGCGCATTCTTCTGTCCGTCACGGATAGTGAAGTTGTCGCTCAAGCGAGGAGTTTCTGAAAAGGGGTTTCTCCGATTGGTGATACTAACCTGGCAAGGCCCTTTTGTCGCCGGTTTTTAATATTTTACGACGCGTTCTAGTGTAATATTGTACGATACTTGACCTTCCTGCTTCGATAATTTAATGCTGTAACTCATTCAGCCCCACGCCGTATTTCCCAAATTTTGGAGGCGTCACTGATCTAACGACTTTGCGCCAGTTGCAGGAGATGGATCGACCATGATAATTCAAGGGTAATGTCAGATTAGCTTGGCGCCGACAGTCGCCAAGCTAATCTGACACTACCCTTGAATTATCATGGTCTTTTTTTTTTACCCATCTCCTGGTGTAGGCCGTCAGGGCTGAATGGGTTAAAGCGACCTGTTCCGGGGCTGAATTTAATTGCCAATACAACGGGATTCCACCAACGGGTACACGATTTTGTTAATTTTTTTTTAAATTTATGTTTATTTTTTACTGCCCTTTGTGCGTAACAGGTGAATTCTCCTATGTGACAAAGCAGAAAAGACCAGAAAAGCCCTTTTGTTTTACATTTAAAATTTGCAATTAAACAAAAGTTAATTTTGTGGATCATTGTTGTAAGACACACCAAGAACATTTATAAAGGAGATATTATGCACTGTTAATCCTGTTTTGCCTAGAGGAGGGCACTTTAATTACCTTGTGTACCTTCTAACTGTAGCCCCTTTATGACCAGTGGTCGCAGGCCGTGTACTAAAATCTTGGTTAATTCAGCGCTATAGAGTCCCCGCCGTCCAAGGAACATACATAAAATTGATGCAAGCAAGAGGCATTACTCCTCGTGAGCCCCCGCAATTGCGGGGGCTCACGAGGAGTAATGCCTCTTGCAATTGCGGGGGCTCACGAGGAGTAATGCCTCTTGCAATTGCGGGGGCTCACGAGGAGTAATGCCTCTTGCAATTGCGGGGGCTCACGAGGAGTAATGCCTCTTGCAATTGCGGGGGCTCATGCGAAACTATACCGCTTGCAGTTGGACGGTCTTGTCCCGGCAGTGAAGGGGATTTAAATATTGTATGATACTTTGTCATGTTAAAGGAGATACCATGCCAGGTTAAAGGATGTTGGCTTTTTTTTTATACTCTGTTTTTGTTCTTGTTTCCATTTTCCTTTTTTCCTTTTTGTGTAGTTTCTGTATTTCTTTTTCACCAGAAAGGCCAGGTCTTTGGTCTGTTGTGCTTTGTTTCATCGCAGTGCTTTCTGTTGAAAAGGATTGCTTACCAAGCCAGGCATTGTTTCTGTCTCTCTGGCTTTCCTTTCCAACCGTAGCTAACTGAACGCAAAGCATAGGTCAGCCTCGGTTTATCGCGATACTTTGTGAGACAAAAAGTCAGGCCGCTTTCGATTTGTGTTGTGCTGGATTTAAATATGACACCCTTGCGGCAATGCTTTTACTTCCTTTTCCCACCCCCCACCCCCACCCCCACACCCCCCACCAAAAAAAAAAAAAAAAAAAAAAAAAAAAAGAAAGAAAGAAAAAAAGAAATAAAACAAGAAATAAAACACTTTACAAAAGGTCCTTGGGCCGTGGGCCGACGTCGGTCCGAGGACCTTTTGCTCACCACTCCGGAGTCAGAAACCTGTCCATGTTACTGATCCGAATTTTTACTATGCTCACGGTGCACGTAACACTGAGGCTGACATGTCGTATGTAAAGTAATCCGAGGGAAGTTGTAGTGTGTTTTGTTTCTGGTTCGTGAATGATGCATCCCGTTCCACACCTGATTGTTACGCACACTACATAAACCTGATCGACCACGAAACCCCAGGGTACGGGGAGGCAGACACATTTGCATGGAAAACAAGTGAAAGAGCTTTGGGTTGCATCGCGGGCCAGAATTTAAAATGCTTGTCGCGAGAAGGCGATAGTTTGTACGTTTCCCGCATGTAGAGCCTTGTGGCCTCCATTTTGTATCGCCTGCAGAGAGCACTCGGACAATAGGTGATTGACAATTTGACGACTAAACTCTGTTTCAGTTGGCGTGCAAGAGAGTACGTGTATTAACCTTACAAATTACATGTACGTCCTCCCTGTAAACAGCCTGTGTCGCTGGCGGAACGTTAAACAAATCAATCGGTCATTCACCCGAGTCCGGTAGTATTTACTCTTGGCGGTCGATCTGTCTGTACTAAAAAATGTACAACAAAGTTCGCTTCTAGCTTTCTTGCCGTCTGCCTGTCTTCTCTGATGGCTTTTCACACTTCGCACAATGAAACTAACCGCTAGAAAGACGGCCATGTCCAAACAATTGCCGATGCCTTTGAGTAACTCTCCGCAGACGAAATGGATACCCAAGAGCCTCCTCATCTTGAGAAGCATAGAGGGTCATCCGCAAGATGCATGGATCCTCATGACCCCCCGCATATGCGGGGGCTCATGAGGATCCATGTCTCTTGACGAGTCGTATCGTTTGTCGTGTTTCAGTAACTCTTGTGTTGGACAAACCCTGTGCCAGAAATTTCACTTTTTGAGTAGCCTAGACGAAAGATGGTAAGTGAGAATCGTGGGACAATGCTTTTCTGCCTGGGCTAATGAAAATCTATGTCTTTTAATGAGTGTTGTTGTTAGTCCAAAGTCATGTTAAGTAGCTTGCGGACAAAATCAATGCCAGTCCATTTCTCTCAACAATATTGACACAACGGAGTTCGGAGACGGAAGAAGGAGTGGGGAAGTGGGTGGGGAGCGGAGGTAGGGGGTGGGAGTGAGAGTGGGGGGGGGGGGGGGATGAATGAGGCACAGGTTGCTAGTCACACCTGTCGCGGCGACCAAGGGGACCGAGGTGGTAGCGATACAGCGTCGGACTCGTGACCAGATAATCAATTAGCTGGTTCGAATTCGCAGCTAGGTGCACAGAGGTGAAATTTAAACAGACCTTTTGTGTATCCCTCCCTTGAAATCACTGTGGATGGATTATTAATGTAAATTTGAATAAGTTGGTCTATCGATTTGTTTGATCAATACCACTGAACTTTATTTTTTATTTTATTTTATTTATATATTTATTTATCTATTTATTTTTCTTTTTTTTTGGGGGGGGGTGGGTGGGTGGGTGTGTGTGTGTGTGGGGGGGGGGGGGGGGGGGGTGGGTGGAGGGGTGTGGGGGTGTGAGTATTTTTGCTACTGTTATTTTTAATATCCATTATAAAAATTAAGTGCATTGCCACCGCTCCGGCTTGTTAGACATTGGCGGTTATACCCACTGGCCTGTAATTGTATTTATTTACAAATAAGATGTATTATTTACGAATAAAATGTATTTATTTACGAATACACAATTACTATTTTACAAATCGAACTGTTAAAAGTGCAAGATTACCCTCTTCATGCAGGTTAATTAATGTCCTTATCGGATCGGCATCGTGCCCGCTGTTATCTTTACAGTTTATGCTACAGCCAAGACTACGCATTGAGGCCCAACCTGATGCGCAAGAGGCATAGATTCACATGTGCCCCTGCGACAGCAGGGGCTCATGTGAATTTATGTCTCTTGTCGGTCGTACTGTTACTGACTCTTAAAAGTTGTACTACCTTTACAGGTGTAACTATAACCAGAAGCAAAACCCTCAGAACTGGTAAAAAAAAAAAAGAGGTACAATTTTCTCACAAGCCGCAGCGTGCATGGGATCATTTGAATCTGTGCCTCTTGCAGGTGGAATGAGTCTAACACGAGGAATGTTTATCTTCAGCGGTCATCGCGTGAAAACGAAAGGACAGTCTTGTGATGTGTGTGTGACAGAAATAGCTCCTCCGTCATCTTAATCTCTTACCCTTGTGATTTATCTACCCAGGGTCAAGACAGATTTATTACGAGCGGTTATCCGGAAATGTATCACAGTTTCAACCTGCATCGTCGATATCGCATCCATGTATCACACCCCTCCATTTCACAGCCAACGGACTCGCATTTTTATTTCTTATTAATTACAGATTTTGTTAGATTATCTCAACCCATTTAAGCCCAGCGTCCTACGGCAGGAGATGGATCGACCATGATAATTCAAGGGTAGTGGCAGATTAGCTTGGCGCCATCAGGCGCCAAGCTAATCTCCCACGACCCTTGAATTACCATGGTCGATCCCACCTCCTGCAACTCGTACATAGTCGTTAGGTGATACCTCTAAAAAAAATGGGAATGCGGCCATGGGGTTAAATGGGTTAACATCGACTTTCCGCTTGTATATTATCGAGTAATACAATATACAAATTGTGGGCACTACCACTGAACAACATCGGTATAGCCATCTTCTGCAACTGGCGCTGGACGTGAGACGGCTATTGGCCGTTGAAGTGAAGTTGTGATACAACCATTGCAAGCGTTATCGATGCTGGTACAATTTTTTTCGCGAATCGAACGTAAGGCCGAACCCAAGAATGTTGAAAGCGTTCTTTCTACTCCAGGCAAAGAAAGGTTTTATAGTTTGCAATGTTTCCTGTAAGAATATTCTTAACCCTTTGCGTGTCGGGGGAGAGGGGGAAGGGGGGGGGGGGTGTCAGGGTGAGGTAGAAATAGGTCGTAACAGACTTATAACTTAATCAATTACCTATCAAGGTGGTGACACGCGCGCACGATTTCACACGACACACCGGCACCACACACACACACACACACACACACACACACACACACACACACACACACACACACACACACACACACACACACACACACACACACACACACACACACACACACACATCTGGCTTATTGCCTATAATTATGAGTGCACGCTATAGATCTTTAGTCATAGGGTTCAGTCGACCATCAGTGGAAAACTAGAACTCACGACGTTTCACGAACGCATAATTATATATGTCAGTAATAGAGCCAATCTCGCAAGCAAGAGGCATAGACTGATTCTCATGAGCCCCTGCATCTGCAGGGGCTCATGAGAATCTATGCTTCTTGCACGTAGAGGGGTTTTACTTACTGCGCACACATAACGTGACGTGAGCACGTTAAAGCTGCGTTATAGTCATCTTTGATTGCCAGTATACTCGGTTCTCAGTGTTATCTTGCTTTAAACTTGGACTTCCCTATCCATCTTTTAACAAGCCATGTGACTACTCACACATAACAGAGGTGTGGTTACTGCACTTTTGCGCAATAAAAGGGATGGGGGTGGAGGTGGAGGGAGGGGGGAGGGGGGGGGAGAAACTGTCCTGCTTGCAAAGAAGAAGAGCAACCCCCCAAAAAAAAACCATGTCTTATTTTATGACAATCAAAACTTCATAGTAAAACCAAGTAAAGTTAGGCCATTTGTACAATATTATTAGTAAGAAGGTTTACAAAGAAGATATTTTGGACTAATAACCCGTTGTTTGCCAGGAGCAGGTCGTTTTTTATCGACCTACTTCAACGAGTAAGTGGCGCAGTGGTTAAGGCGTCTGCCTCCAATGCCAAAGGTGCGAGGTTTGATACCGGGTTCCGGCGTTGGATTTTTCTCCTCTGGTAAGTGTCACCGTCTGGGCAGTGGGCAGATGTTCACATCTGCACGGGACATAGACGACCCCGGCCCCCACGAGTCCCCTGCTGCCTTGCAGACCTGCAGGCCGCTTGGCTGCGGAAAGGCTAAGGGAGGAAACCCCTGACATCAAAGCCCCCGTGTCTCCGGGGAAGGCTTTTGAGCCAGAGACTAAGACAAGGACAGTCTCCGAGGACCTCGATGCCACCGTCCCAGCTTGCTAGGCCATGGCAAACGAACCAAGGGTTTAAAGGGTGGGGCCAGTACTGCGCACACTGCACTCCACCAAAAAGCTCCACCGCGCAGGCTTTAGGAAACGCCCACGGACTTCAACGAGTAATTTTGTGGATATGCTGGACGTGTTAAATATGGATATTATTACAATCATTTATTATAAGTAGGGCAACAAGACGGAACAATTAATGTCTGGCAGGCGAATATCGCAGACACCAAGAGACTGGGAACCACCTGGAGTAAAATTGAAGGAGAAGCACAGGACAGGAGTCGCTGGAGGTCCCTGGTCGACGGCCTATACCCTGGGAGGGGTGATAGGCGAAAGTAAGTAAGTAAGGCGAATCCCTCTCGCCAAACATAGCAGACATTGAACCCTTCACTTCGGAGGAAAACGGAACCTCTTCCATCTGCAATAGACATAGATCCTCGTGAACCCACGCAGTTGTGGGGGTTCACGAGGATCAACGTCTCTTGCTAAAACAACTTTGCATCCGCGTTACTTTGTCTGCTGATTTCAGAAACACATCCTGCGTCGAACTGGAAGTAACGATCACCCAAACAAAAGTATGTGCGCACCACACCCTACAAAGCGTCTGAGAACTAAAACATGCTCTACTTATTTGGTAACCTTCCCCCCCCCCTCCATGCCCCCCTCCCCCACCCCAGGGAGATAGAGGGAGAGGGGGGGGGGGGGTGCCTCGGTGTGGTTTGCATTCGAAGTAAAATTATTTTTGTAGCTGCTATCGCTTAAAACAACACTGAGTTCGCAGGAATCAAATTGAAAACCCGAGAAGCATCTGTACACTTCTCTGAACGTTTCTTCGGTCGTGTTATTGCGACAGCTCGGCTGTGTTGTTTCGGTGTTGTTTTCGCTGGCAACCATTTGCACCAGATGGAAGCCGATGGCGTCTGCTGGCTTGGTCTGTGATATCCTAGCTTGCGGATGTAGATCCTGCCGTTAGGTCCAAAACCACAGACCAGCACAGGTTCAAACACCCGGAGATCTGTGTTTGCACGATGTCTGTTTTTGTGTTCTACAGTCAGTTCTAACTGGCAACTGTTCCCTACCAGTGGTTTATGAGGTCTGCTTCAAATTATATGTCTGGTGACGGCTGGTGCTTACGTGGAAGTTTAAATGTGTGCTGGTCTGTGACTTTGGACCTGACTACCCCTGGCTGTAAGGTCCAAAATCACAGACCAGCACAATTTAATATCTCTTGGTGTATCGTCTGGGGAGAAGCGAACCGCGGCGTAACTGTGTCATACTGTGAACCTTCGTGGCCGGTGTGGTTCTCGCTCGTTGCTATCAGTGCGCATGAAGCCGATGTGCTATTGCACTTTGAGTGGAGTGGCAATTACGAGTGAGTTCCATTGAGCTCCTCGCGCTGGGACCATACGGCGTTGAGGCGCGTCCCCTGGGTGGTGGATAGGGGGTCCCTCGTGAGAGGGGTGCACCGAATGAAATAAGGTGCCGTGAACCAACATGGTCTAAGGGAAGGTGACCCCGACAGAAAACCCCTGGTCCTCCTAGTAAGGGGGTTGGACGTGGGGGTAGCTTCCCCACCCTGCAAAAAAGGAAATAGCTACAAAAACGCCGACGAGAGTTCAAATTGGTGCTGTCCAACCGGTTTCAAGCGCTACAGGAGCTAGTAAATGAAGAGGAGGCGGTCACCACAGAGCAGCAGTGGAAGGCAGTTAGAGAGGCGCTGAACTCAACCTGCAAAGACACTGTAGGGCTCAGGAAACACCACCACAAGGACTGGCTGTCGGCACAGACCTTGAAGAAGATAGAAGCGAGGAAGCAGAAGAAAGCAGCGGTCAACAACAGTCGCACGAGAGCAGCCAAAGTAAGGGCACAGGGGGAATACTCGGAAGCCAACCGCGAGGTGAAGAGGAGTATCAGGGCAGACAAGAGGGCCTACACAGACAGCCTGGCAGCAGAGGCAGAAAAGGCAGCAGGCAGCGGCAACATGAAACAGCTCTACGACATTACCAGAAGATTGTCGGGTAAGTATGGCCATACAGAAAGACCAGTAAAAGACAAAGAAGGTAAGCCTATTGCAGACAGAGCAGACCAACTCGACAGATGGGCCGAGTATTTTGAAGAGTTACTGAACAGACCTAGCCCACCCGACCCCCCCGACATCCAGCCGGCAGAGACCGACCTACCCATCAGCTGTGACAGACCCAGCCGGGAAGAGATCAGAAAAGCAGTGGCATTTTTGAAGAATGGCAAAGCAGCAGGGCCAGATGGCATCCCAGCGGAGTCTCTGAAAGCAGACCTAGAGACAACAGTTGAGATGCTGTACCCACTGTTTGGAAAGATCTGGGAAGAGGAGGTGATGCCAGCTGACTGGAAGGAGGGGTACCTAATCAAGCTTCCCAAGAAAGGCGACCTCAGCAAGTGTTCCAACTACAGAGGAATCACCTTGCTGTCAGTACCAGGAAAGGTCTTCAACAGGATCATCCTAGAGAGAATGAAGAGCTCCGTTGACCCCCAGCTGAGAGACCAGCAAGCAGGATTCAGGAAGAACCGATCATGTACAGACCAGATCGCCACTCTCCGCATCATCGTGGAACAGTCTCTGGAGTGGAGCTCCCCGCTGTACGTCAACTTTGTGGATTATGAGAAAGCATTTGACAGCGTGGACCGAGAGACTCTGTGGAAACTCCTACGACACTACGGTGTACCCACAAAGCTCGTCCGCCTGATCAAGAGCAGCTATGATGGCATGACATGTCGCGTGATCCACGAAGGGCAGTTCACCAGAGAGCTCCAGGTCAGAACTGGTGTCAGGCAGGGGTGTCTGCTGTCTCCGTTCCTCTTCCTACTGGCCATAGACTGGGTCATGAAGATGACCACAGAGCACAGACAAAGTGGAATACAGTGGACACTGTGGACACAGCTTGACGACCTCGATTTTGCAGACGACTTGGCATTACTGTCCCACACTCATCAACAAATGCAGGACAAGACCACGAGGCTTGCTGACATCTCGTCCCAAGTGGGCCTCACCATTCACAAACAGAAAACAAAGACAATGAGGCTGAACGCAACCAGGGAAGAACCAGTCTTGCTTGCTGGCACCCCGTTGGAGGAGGTGGAGTCCTTCACCTATCTCGGGAGCATCATAGACAAAAAAGGCGGCACTGATGCAGATGTCAGAGCACGAATCGGTAAAGCCAGAGCAGCCTTTCTCCAGTTGAAAAAAGTGTGGAGTTCCAGAGAGCTGTCACAACACACCAAAGTCCGGATTTTCAACTCCAATGTAAAAGCAGTTCTCCTATATGGAGCAGAGACATGGAGATTGACAAAAACCACAGTCAACAGAGTACAGACCTTCATGAACAGTTGCCTTAGAAGAATTTTGAAAATCCACTGGCCAGAGAAGATCAGCAACGTCAGACTCTGGGAGAGAACAGAGCAGATAACAGCAGGGAATGAAATTGGGCGAAGAAGATGGGGATGGATCGGTCACAGTCTGAGAAAGCCAGCTTCCAGTATCACTAGGCAGGCATTGTCATGGAACCCCCAGGGAAAGAGGAAAAGAGGTAGGCCGAGAAACTCCTGGCGTCGAGACCTCCAAGCAGACATCAAGAGACTGGGAACCACCTGGAGTAGAATCGAAGGAGAAGCACAGGACAGGAGTTGCTGGAGGTCTCTCGTCGACGGCCTATACCCGGGTAGGGGTGACAGGCGTAAGTAAGTAAGTAAGTCCATTGAGCTGTCTGCAGTGTCTGATTTTTTTTTTTAATATTAAAAAAAAAATCCGTAATTGCAAACTCTTCACTAAACACCAAAGTACTATACACCAAGATTACTTATGTTGTAAATCCACTGTTGACATCAAAGAAGAAATACACCAGTTGGCAATTTCAGTTTTGTAAGTTATGATCACAATGTGCACAGAGTCTACTGGCATGAACTGTCAAACAACACAGCAGCAGACACGTTCAGAACCACAGTTGTGATACTCAGTTTGGTTTAACCCCGCCATTGTGAGCCTTATGGCACAAAGGGGTCAGCTTTTAGCCTGCTGGTACATCAGCATGTACGAACATATATTGTAGGTTGCATTTTTACCACCGTGTCGTGGCGCGGGCAGGTGAATTGCACTTTTGATGGGATATCAAGATGGTGCGTGGTACTTACCCAATGCGCAAAAGGCCATAGGGCCCACGTCGGCCCGATGGCCTTTTGCGCATTGGGTTTGTCCTGGGGTACTTATCCGTCATGCACACGCGTGTCTGATTCATGCTAGTCCGTATTTAGTAGGTGTGTGCGCGTGTTTCTAAACAGTATTGATTTCTAATGCGCACAAAACGGGATGGCGGAGAGGCGCAGGACCCTTTTGCGTGAGTGAGCTTAGTCCTGCCGGCGTAGGCCACTAAGCAAGGTGCTCCGCTTTTTAGTCCTGCTCTGGCGCAGGGACTAACAAGCTCACTTGTGTAACTGGCCTAAGGGGTTTTCATGCCTGTGTTAGAGAGAGAGAGAGAGAGAGAGAGAGAGAGAGAGAGAGAGAGAGAGAGAGACTCTTATCCTTTTCTATCTCCACCCTCATCCCCACCCCCACCTGGCATGATCATTCGTCTTCCCCCCACGCTACCTTCCTACACCCCCTCCCCTCCCTTCAACAGGTACCATTCCGCCGTGTTGGTGACATCTGCTACCGCTTCCATACATAAACTAGCTATCTTGTCAGCCTGTCTACCGTGAAAGTAAAATGAGATGTGTATAGTCACCTTTCCTCTTGTTGTTCTCAGCACCACCCTTCTCTCTCTTCCAGGCCCCCCCCCCTCCCTCCCGACCCAGGTACACACACTGGCTTTTCACGAGTTTTCATACATTGCGAACTGTCATTTCCATGCCCATCTGTCACCTGTTAATTTCGTCGTCTCGATTTGAAATATCTCAATAAACGAGACACCGGTCCGCGGCTGTGAAAACATGCCTGTTTTGTGTGTCTTAGGCGGCCCAGTCACATTGAAACAAAAGTTCCTGCACGTTAAAGTGGGCCGCAACACACAAGAGAAATTCACAGTGTTTGATCTGTTCTGCGAGATGTGAATGTTTCGCACTTAACTCATTCAGCCCGACGGCCGCATTTCCCAAAGTTTGGAGGCGTCATCTAATGACTATGCATGATAATTCAAGGGCAGTGCCAGGTTAGCTTGGCGCCGACAGGCGCCAAGCTAATCTGGCACTACCCTTGTATTATCATGGTCGACCTATCTCCTGCTGTAGTGCGTCAGGGCTGAATGAGTTAATTACACAATTTTTACGTTGTTTCGGAAGTGCGGAAATTTCGCGTCAAACTGATACTTGTGCACCAACCCCGCAGTGCGTAATGGCGGCCATTTTGCCGGCTTCGGCCGCCGCCTGTTGGCCCGCGCACGACTGTGCGCTGGCCGACGGCGGCCGACGTCGGCCTGATAGCCTTTTGCGCATTGGGAACCGGCCCCATTCACAAGAAGCATAGATCTTCATGAGCCCCCTCAGCCCACCCTCCCGTTAAATCACAGAAGAAAGAGTGTTTTATTAATTAAAGCCCGAGAAAGTTAACATTATAATAATAAATAATAATTACGGTATTTGTAATGCGCTTATCTTATAATAATTATAACTCGAAGCGCGCACTCACAACTCGCGCGCGCGTCTTTGAAGGAAATTCAGAAACTACATTTCATACTCACACGCTCAACGGGTGCCTTTGAGCCACCAGGCTTTACTCTGATCCCGTGCTGGTCCTTAAGGAAGACAGCAAGTTGTTGATTGGTTAAAGTGTTACCTTGAGTCGCCAGTCTATTATTCTGATCATTCGCTAGTACTTACGGGAAACAACAGACTGTTCATTATTGTAAATTATAGTACCTTTGAGCCACCAGGCTTGTATTCTGATCTTACGCTAGTCCTTTAGGACAGCAAGTTGTTGATTGGAGCCAGGGCGGTTTGGAAGATTGGGTGAAATATTAGTGAGAGGTTCTAATCGCTAGAATTATTTACTAGTTAGAAACACCTGCTGCATTTGCTATCTCCACACATTTCGGTGGGTGGGTGGGTCGGGTGGTTGATTAAGATGGCGGCCACACAACACCACGCTAGGCCGCCCGCTCCGGTAGAAATGGTCGCCACCCGCAGTCTAGCAGTCATTGGGCCTTCGTAGTGATATATGATGGCGGACCCTGCAATGCTACATCATGAATGGTGTTTCTTTTGGATGACATTTGGGAATTTGTTGTGCTGTTGCTGTTAATTGGATTTTCAGTAGTTTCTTTCGCCGTCAGTGCAATGCTAGTTTATACACGCCGGCTGATTTTTTTGTTAGTGCCAGAAGAACAGCGCGCATTATGCTGTGGCAAGAAAACAACGTGCTCTTCTCCCCCTTCAAGCATCTCGGGAGTGGCTGTTCCCACGCCACGCTCAACATCACTGCCGAGGCGAGTGCCAGCAGGCTTCGGGCCCCAACATTCCAGGCGAGAGACGTGATGACGGACACAGTGACTGTGTTTCTTACAACACTGACTTAACAGCGTGTGCTTGTGTGTACTGTGCTTTAGAAACAATTTTGGACTGCCGCTTTTACGTTAATGTTTGTGAAGTTATATATTAGTTAGGTTATAGTGGTGACTGTTTATGCCGGAGCGACTGTCTAATAGCCGGCGCTGTTCTTAAAGCGACGGGCCCCCAGCGGGTAGCAACTGTGGAAGTATAATTCGTCTTTTGTTTTGTTGATGCGTATCTCTCATTTGTGTAACTAGTATCAGCCAAGCAGAAAGTTTAAAAACATTATATTACGTGTTTAAGAGATACTATGATAGGGCTGTCCTTAGTTTGCTTTGTGTTAGGGAGGTTCAGGTCGGGTTGGGGCCGTTGGCGCCGGCCATGAGACGCCGTGGCGACGGGCTTCACCCGTCCCGAGCCATTGTCCATTTCAGTGTTGTGTGTAAACTGTTGTGTGAGTGTGGGTGATTGCGAGTTGCACCTGAGGTGGCGAAACAAATTTTCCTGTACGTGGCAACATGTATTTGGAACAATAAAGTTGATTCATTCATTCATTCATTCATTCATTCTGGGTTTTATTAATTAAATTTCTTTTGGTTATCAAGAGCAAAGGTGATATTTAATTGACGGCGCGGAAAGGAACACGTACACATTTCGACTCTGCTAGTCTTTCCCATCACCCACCCCTCAGCCAGTCACAAACCCATCAACCGAAAGGTAAACGGGCTGAATCGACCGCAGTGAGAAAAAGGAAGAAAAAAATATATATGTGACCCGTTCACTTTCCTGCATAATTCTAGCTTACATTTTACGGTCTGTTGTGAAGCACTGCTGACAGATCGCGTTCTATAGAACGACCGGTCTACAGGCTTAGTGGTAGTGTCTGACCAGCTTGACGCCTTGTCAGACGCCCAGTTAAACAAGCACTACCCAGCACTTATCATGGATGATGCCCGACTAAAGCCTCCAACTCGGGCACTGTTCTTTAACTATCACAACCGATCTTCAGTGTCTTTCCTTTAGATGGCTCTCGGAAGCGAAATGAAAAAGCTGCAGTTGGTGATGGAATTGAAAACGATTTAGTTGGCGCCGAACGCGTGACGTTGGAGATAACAAAAGCTGGGAAGCGACGGGGCATTATCAACATTTGCGCACCCTCCCTGATAATAGTTCTCTCCGTGTATTGGGTAGGGACGTATGCCAATGATGCTGGTACCATTGGCAAGAGGCACAGATTCTCATGAGCCCCTGCAGATGCAGGGGCTCGTGAGAATCTATGCCTCTTGCAGATGGAAGGTCCCTTGATGATGGAGCTCGTCAGTTCTCGACGCATCTTCCCAGGTAATGGCTCGGACACCTGTTGCAAACGTTTTAGTGGGGAGACACACTTAGACACCTCCCCTCCCACCCCCATCTTTCCACACACCCCACAGCCCCCCCCCCCCCCCTGCCCATTTCACCTTCCCGCTACATTTGATGCGGCTGCTACAGCTGGTAATTACAAATGACAATGCTATACTTTCGACAACAGCCCTTCCCCCAAGACTACACACCGATGGACTAATATTATACACTGGCAACAACGTGTTACATCCGTCGAGACAAACTTATGTTGTAGAGGACGGCTGATAATAGAATGGATGTACGCATGCTGTTTGATTGACATGCGGAAGAAAACACGCATTTAAAGTAGGATTGTATTTAATTTGCCGACGGCGGCTGCTCAGTGTGAAATAACAAAAATCAACCAACCATTCGGAAAGATAATTATTTTTCCAAAATGGCAGGTACAATTTCATATCTTTAGACTTTGTTGCATGATTTTTTTTTCTTTTTTTCATTATTTTACAGTGTAGTCTGAAAACATTTCCATCGATGCTTCATGTCTGGTGCTATAGTCCCACGGAAAAAGTTGGAAGCCTCCCCCCCCCCCCCCACCCCAACCTTCCAGTCCCTTGCCTGATCTATTGTCCTTGTTTAATTAAGCAGTATATTATAGTATAAACAGTAATAGCTAATGGGATTATTATGCTTGGCTGTCACTTCACTTGTTCAGATGCTTGTTCACGGGCGCTCTGACACGGTTAGAAGTGGTATACCAAGTAACAGCCAATCATCACCGCTATTTTATGTGTATCGCATTAGCAAGCGCTTGGACTATTATACTATACATCCATCCGGTCATCGTCCTAAGAGCAGGTTGGACCAGACAGTTTACCCGGTGAGCACGGGCCAGTTACGGCAGACGCCGGCCCGAGGAGCTCTGCTTACTTGGGGATATCTATTCCTGAGACACAGTACAAAGCTGTCGCAGCTGTTTCTGAATTGCTCATCCTTACACTCACAGCATCAACCGTGGCAGATGGATCGGTTATAATCCGTCTCCCGCGACTTGACGTTATGTTTAGCAGACACTAGCGGAGAAAGGACAAGTATGAAGTACGAAAGAAATTACAACACACACACACACACACGCACGCGCGCACACACACACACACACACACACACACACACACACACACACACACACACACACAAAACAAACAACAACAACAACAACACAAAAACAAAAAACTTGTTCTTCTAACCTAGAGTGACAGTGTTTGACAGTAGGAAAGGCGGGGAGGGTATCGGAAACTCACTCGGATATAATAAATTCCGTTAGATGCAATGATTTCACTGCACTTGAATTAATGAAATCCGCCAGTCTCTCTCTCTCTCTCTCTCTCTCTCTCTCTCTCTCTCTGGGAGTCTGGTCTGTCCCTAGGCCGGTCTGCTCTCTCACCCAGCTCTTTTTCAAATCAAGGAGGGGTAGAGTGCGAGAGGGGGAGGGTTTGTAGACTGTCGAGGGAAGAGCCGCGAGAAGGGACAGTGAAGGATAGCAGCTAATTATCCTGATTGCCTAGCTCCCTAGGTGGTGATGCTCGTGTGCAAATGTCACATTTACAAGATGGCGCGGCGTTACAAGCCCCACTTCTGACACCGAATGCACTGTCCCAAACTACAGTTGGCATAGATTTTCATGAGTCTCTTCTGACCCGAGTCCAAAGATAATGGAGACGGTCTTTGCGAGAAAGGCTGATGAAGTTCTGTGGCCTTACCATTTTTATCCATTCAGCATTGGTCTGTGTGAAAGGATGGGAAAGGCAATTAGCTTCTAAAGCCAAGAAGCCAGCACTTATGCGGCGTTTGATGTTGATCTTTTGGAAATGGATCATCAATTCTGCATTTTAAATTTTGCGTGTGTTAATGTTACCATTGTTGTGGTGAGCCGCCTTGCGTTCCCCTTACCTAACTTAGATGATTAATCTTTTGTGTGTCGGAAGCGGTTTTAGTTTCCGGCTGTAGAAATAATCGCAACTAAAACCTATACCCCCCCCCCCCCCCTTTTCCCTTGAGTTTATGATAGCTGGTTACGGTGATTTCGTTACAGTTTTACTTTAGTGAAGACATATACTTCAGCTAGTTATGCAAGATTGTAAGACATTTTCATAGATTTTAATACTGTTTGGTTATAATATCATAAAGAAAGTGTGTCCAATCACTTAAGTAATTTATGTATATATTTCTTTGCAAAACGTCACCTCACAATATTAGTCACACGCATAGTAAATTATGGGAGTTGGCTACATTTTATTTACATCATTGTGAACTGGTAAAAAAAAAAAAACAAAACAAAAAAAAAAAAAAAAAAAAACACGGGCATAGTAGACTGAACACTTACTATATTTCCACGATTGTGACCTACATTCCTTAACGTGACCCTACACGTGCACTCTGACGCCCATGCACCTGCGCAAGGCCAAGCTGATGTTCTTCTACACACGTTACCCTAACTCGGGGATCCTCAAGATCTACTTCCCTGACGTGTCCTTCAACAAGAACAACACTGCACAACTCGTCAAGTGGTTCTCCAACTTCAGGTCAGTGCAGTTTTTATTTGTTGCTTTTCTTTTGTTGTTTTGTTTCGTTTCGTTTCGTTTCGTTTTGTTAATTTAATTTAAATTTGTTTTGTTTTGTTTTGCGTATACTTGACATTCATCGTTATTGACACGTTCAATGCATCACAGAGTGAGATGAACCCAATGCGCAAAAGACCATCGGGCCGACATCGGCAGCCGGTTGGTCCGCTCACGTCCGTGCGCGGGCCAACGGCGGCCGACGTCGGCCCGATGGCCTTTTGTTCATTGGGAATGGACTGCGACTGTTAACGGAGAGTGAGCAAGCCAACCCCACCACACCACCACCACCACCACCACGACATTTATTAATTCCCCTTCCCGCCTCTTTAACTTCGTCACAGTCGCAACAACTGCTGCCACCACTGCTGGGTTATTAAGTTAATGTAGAAATGCTCACATTAGCTTTTCAAACTCGGCGGGTGTTCCGTATATCTCCCCTTTCCCATTCCGTCTGCAGGAGGCATAGTTTTCGTGCAAGGTTGCAGCTGCAGGGTTTCATGAAGAACGTTGCCACTCGCTGAAGGATCGGACCTATTTAACTCACAAGTTACATTACTCCTACTCGGATGGAGGGAATTTAGGGGAGTTGACAGAGCCTGGGACTTTACCGTGGAAACCAGCATAACCTCCGATTCTCACAAACAATAGAGGAACAAAGTGGCCAAGGCATCATGAAGCATTATAAGTCTCTGGCCTAAACGCCGATAGCTTCCTGCTGGTGAGGAAATAGGGCATAAATTATCATCCATGCCAACAATAGGTATAGATTTTCATGAGCCCCTATGAGCCCATGAGAATCTATACCTATTGCGGGTGAAGCGGTCGCAAGCTAAGGAAAGGAACCAAGAGAAAAACAGGCCTTGAGGATTGAGGTATTATGACAATTACTCCTTTTCGCTTCCAGCGGCAAAATTATGAGGGCATTGACGCGACCAGACCGGTGAAATGTAGTGCCTGATTAGCTCGTCGCCTGGGATGAACCATCTGCATAGTACCTGTGCGGCGTGCCGTTGTTGTTGTTTTTTCTTTCTATTTGATATTTTTTAGTTGACGGATGAATTTGAAGCGAACAGCAACGTTCGGCAGAGGAACGTGAACGCCATGTAGCATTTAGCACAAAGGCAATTCTGAAGCAAGTGGCGCTAAGTAAACGGTTCTGAAATGTGTTCTAGTAGTCTGCAACTGGTAAAACAGCACGCCTCGAATGTGTTAAATAGTCTTTTTTTCAGACGATCCTTCGACGGCGTAAACCCAAAAATGCCTTGACGTAACTCAGGAAAGTCTTGACGTAAACCAGAAAAGACTTGACGTAAATTAGACATACATTGACGTCTTGTTGTCCTATCTGCAAAACTACTGCGCTCAGACTGTAAGTGATACTGTCACCTTAACCCCTTTACCGCTAATTCCATCCGTCTGCGAGAGGCAAAGAATCTCATGAGCCCGCGCAAATGCGCGGGCTCATGAGATTCTTTGCCTCTTGCTGGAATCATGTACATTCGTGTTCTTTGAGTGGATGATGTTCTTTGGGGCGTTGTATTTATCATGGTTTTAAAGACATAATGTGCATGACTGTGCTGGCAGGAAAGTGGTTCACGGCGTTGGGCCCTTAATTGTAATCTTGTACCTTGCACGCAGTCTCAAGTTAAAGGGGAGCGAAATGTCACACAGCAGGGGGGTAGTGGGTGACAGACGTGCCACTGAAATTGGGGACACGGCCTGGCTACTGAAAAATATCAGCTACGAAAAAAAAAAAAAAAAAAAAAAAAAAAAAAAAAAAAAAAAGAACACTTATGTGAGATCCAGACTTTGCAGACTTCAGATTTATGTTCTGAAACTAGTATTGGTTTTAAAACTAGTATCGGTTTTGAAATAAATTAGTATGAAAAGCAAGTCCGATGAAATTAATTTTATCGTATGCAAAACCAGATTTAAAATCTATAATTTCCTGCCGTATTTATATGGCGAGGCATTGTGTGTTGTTCAGTTGACAACTGGCTAATGGCCGGTACAGTCTTTGATGTCGTTCTTAATGTGACCAGATTTGAAACTAACGGACTGTGATTAAATCATTTAAGGCTAGCCAATATTGAATCTCCTTCCACAATAGGCACAATAAGCCCGTAAAAACTGGGCCTGTTGCAAAAGGTCTCTGACAATACCGTCATGTTTGTCAATGGCCTCAGTTCATAGGAGGGTAGGGGTGTTAAGTCTGCGACGTATAACGTGGTCTTTACACCACAAGTACCCCTATATTCCTTGCCATAACAACTTGAAACTACAGTCGCCCCCAGCACAATTAAGTTCAGTGCCGGGGCCAGCACAAGATGTGATGATCGCCCCAATTTGCTCCCGCCAACGATGGCCGCCTCCGCGTGGCAGAAGAAAAAGAGGGGGGTCCCGAAATTAATCTCCATTAAGTCTAATGCCTCGCCGTGAACTTGATTGCACTTGATTGAGGAAGAAGCATTTAACAACGGAGGAGTCCCGGAGACACACCCTTTCTTGTCGTAGATTTTCACCAGCCCATGCATTACTTGCAGGGGCTCACGAAAAATGTACGCTTCTTCCTGGCAAAGGCTTGGCCTGTTTATATACATCTGTGTTCCTAAGACGCAGGACTCTATCGAGGTGTGAGCCTGTGATTGGTTAGGGAGCACAAATGTTTCTCCGGGAGCGCCACAAAACTTTGCTGCCCGTCTGCTGCGGGACTATTATTCCGCACTTAGCAGACGACAATTTGGTCAGCTCCGCCGCAGCGAGTGCCGTCTTGTAGCGACGC
Organism: Semisulcospira habei; assembly: GCA_036245525.1. Lineage (NCBI taxonomy): Eukaryota > Metazoa > Mollusca > Gastropoda > Semisulcospiridae > Semisulcospira > Semisulcospira habei. The sequence continues at coordinate 72,782,257 of BTPG01000004.1, read as the reverse complement.
CCTAGTGCGATTTAGTGTGTCACTACGGCGGAGGGTGGCCAATTGGAGGAAGACGGGAGAAATTGGAGAGAAAGGTCCCGCTAAGCACCCTGGGAACTGCTCCATGACATTTGGAGAGGCCAGTGTCTCGGGTTGTTTCTCTCGGATCGCGTGTCAGGCTCTGGATCGTAAAGTCGTCTGTTCAAAGATGTCGGCGACCACGGTCTCTGTCGCTGCCCGCATCCCGTGAATGTCAACTGCCCCATTTCTTGTCGTCCCCTCACACTCACGATCTATCAACCCACCGGCATCACCGCCCGGCCTCATACCTCTTATTTCCACTGCGTACCCATATCCACTTCAGTGCCGAGAAGAAAAAGAATTGCACGAACACAACCCAGCTGCAAGAGGTATAGATCCTCATGAGCTCCCGCAATTGCGGGGATTCGTGAGGATCTATACCTCTTGTTGAAACCATTTTTGATCCATACTTCTTTGAGGAATGATGACCTTTGATCTCGGCGAATTTAAAATGATTTGAAAAAAACACACAGTCTGCGTCCACAGGCAGTAAAGAGAATGTCTTCTTCATTCCACATCACTTGGTCGATGGCATCTCGTTGGCAGTGTCGGCAACAGCCTCCAATTCCCCCTGCCCTTTCTCTCAGGCGGCCGCACATCCCCACGCCGTACGCCGCCCACCATCTGCTGTTCGTCTTCTCTGTAAAGTCAAGTTCATGTGTTTCCAAATGCTAAGTAGCAACAGGTAGCCAGTCTCATTTCGTTTGCCCAGCGTGCTGAATTCGCTAGGCACCAAACAACCAACTAGCCAACAAACCAGGCATCCAGTGAAACTGCCATTATTCAGCCCAACGCACGTATTTCCCAAATTTTGGAGGCGTCATCTAACGACTATGTATCACTGAGCTGCAGGAGATGCATCGACCATGATAATTCAAGGGTAGTGCCAGATTAGCTTGGCGCTGGGCGCCAAGCTAATCTGGCACTACCCTTGAATTATCATGGTCGGTCCATCTCCTGCTTTAGTGCGTCAGGGCTGAATGGGTTAAAGACTTGCAGTTAGTCAAGCATCCAAAGAGTCACCCAGCTCGTCACTGAGTTCGACAACATCATTAATTTTGTGTATGCTCAGGTAACTTGTTGTTTTTTTCTCCCCCGACACGATTCTGCGTCGTAAACGAATGGCTTTACAGTTCTCCCCTAGCCAAGCAAAGCACTTTGTAGTGATTGTTTATTATACTTTGCCTACCTCAGAGAAAAAAAGATAGAAATTAGCAGTTGCGAAAAGTTCCTCTGCAAGCTGTAAAAGGCATAGAATATCTGGGCCCATGAAAATCTGTTCCTCTCGCAGCAAGCAGAATATGATGATGATGATGATGTCCACTTGTAATGCGCATCCACTGCATGCGAGCAGCATGCTCAGGGCGCAAATAAATAAATAAATAAATAAAATATGAGAGAGTTGTGTACAATTATGTGCTGGTCTGTGATTTTGGACCTTGCGGCTGGAAGCCGTAAGGTCCAAAACCACAGACCGGCACGCTTAGTAACTTAAAAGGGGATCCGATGTCAACGCAACATAGCGGGAGACCTATATTGTAGTCCAACACAGTAGAACCATGTTGTGTTGACTTGGGTTCCGTTTTTCATGGAAGCGAGTCGCCCGAGGTTTTGGCCCGCGAGTGTCGCAGTACAGGGAAGAGTCACTCAGTGTAGTCAGTCTGTCATCACTGAGCATCGACATAAGTGCCAAGTGGCTGTGTGCGTGCATATTATCGCCAGTGTTTGAATAACCTCCCAACCCCAGCACTAAAAACAGGGACGTCTTTCCCTTGTGAAATGACATGCTTCTTTGTCACTCGCTTTTTTTTTTTTTTTTCTCCAGCCCCGCGACTTTCAGGTGCATTAACTTTCTTTCAAACTTTTCTGTCCTTATTTGGGCAGTGGTGTGAATGAACCGTGTGTCCATCCGTCCGTCCGTTTGTTACTTTCTTAACGTTTGTCTCTGCTTGACGCTTCTTATTCAACTTATGCGAATCTGAAAATTGTACTTTGTTAGCATAGCTGTTATATTGCGCAGATCAGTCAACCCCACGAAAATCCGTGAAATCTCAAGTAAATTGGTCAGTATTTGAATAATGTGGCAAGGATTATTTGTAGCAAAGCAACTTGTCACAACAGGACACACAACTTACAACAACTGGTTCTGTTGAGTCTCGCTAGGCCGGCATCAGATAGTTTTCTGCTCTGTGTTACTTAAAGCGTCAAAACAACCAGTGACACTGAGTGACTCGCATAGCCAAACAAACGAAACGCTAGTCGTAATACGTTTTCTTTCCCACTGTCTGGTGGACGAAAGGTCTTCGGGCCGACGTACTCCTGAGCCGGTCAAACCTCTGACACTGAGTGACTCCGTTTTACAATCAGGCAAACAAAACGTTAGTCGGACATAAGTTTTTCTCCCACTGCCTTGTAGGCAACAGATCTTGGGGTCGACGTTGGTTTGAGCTGGCCCGCGCACGGAGTGCGCGGGCCAGCTCAAACCAACGTCGACCCCAAGATCTGTTGCACAATGGGCGTATCATTTTACTGCTGCGAAAACCGTTCGTTTTTATGTTGACACCCTGCTGTTGTCAAAACACCGCACAACCTCTGATCTGGTTCTCACAGAAATCACGGGTGAGGAGTCAGAAGAAACGAGCTGGGAAAATGCCACTGGTGACCAAAAGGCATTGCGGTTTTTCGGTCCTTGCCCCACCCTAAACATTTATCTCCCCCCCCCCCCCTCCCCTACTCCTCCTCCCGTCCATTCTGTCTGTTCTGCTTGTCCTATCTGTTAGTCTCTGTCTTACTGTCTGTTACCTTCGCAGGGTAGTTTTCAACAAATTAGTCAGTTCACTTGCCGGAATTTATTCTGGCAATCTGTCAAACGTAATTCTGACAATTTATCATCCACTTAGGCTTTTAATCCCGCTCGCACTCCGCACTTGAAGTGGCCGGCCGTTTAGTTTATCTAGAATAATACTGCTCTAAGCCGTGTGTGCCAATATTCCAAAATCGCAAATCGGCACACGAACGATATGAGACGGTCACTATATACATTTCTCAGCGTTCAAGAATGCCAATTTCGTGGCAACTCCTACGGTACTTGAGGGATGTCACCTCAGTCTTTCGCGGTGTAAGTTTGCTAATTTCACGATAGTTATTCCTGCAGTCGTAAAAATGCCCGTGTCCCTGCCCCTGCACTCTAGTCACCACGTGCCCCACCCCAACCACATCCACCCCCTCACTGTTAGATCCTCCTTCGGACATCTGCGCGCAGTGTAATCCACCCTAATTACAATCATTTACACTTATAAACGTCCCAGGATCAGACTGAAAAAAAAGTCAGTCGTATCGGTGTCTAACAGCAAGAGGCATAGATTCTCATGAGCCCCTGCGACTGCAGGGGCTCATGAGAATCTAATGTCTCTTGCAGATGAAAAGCGATAGTTGAGAGAGTGTACACGTGCCATCACCCGTAAGTACTAACTTTGGCGACAGAAACAACAAATCAAGAAACGCTAACTAAAGACGGCACACAGAAACAATGCAGGGGAGGCAATCTGGAATGACGCAAGGGGGCTTAATCCATGGGCGGAATTGTGCTAACTATGCGCATTTTAGCAACCACAGTTTCACACTTGTGAAAGTCACAGAACTTGATTAGCCAGCAGGGTGGCAAAGGATCATTTTCAGTTTAGATCTAGTGATCTCAGTTTTGGGAGACCCGCGAAATGCGGTTCCTCGGAGTACGATTGTGTGCGCGTAGGGGAGCTTACTCTACGGGCGAAGGGGAGATTAGTCTATTGGCCAACGGGAGATTACTCTATGGGCGGGGGAGTCTAAGGTTGTGTACACTTAACCCTGCGACGCTCGGGTAGAAAAGGGAAGAAAGACCACCTAGGTAAAAGCCCTGACTTGTTAAGGAGGCTGATTTCCATACAGACTGCGACACGATCGTCGCGAATCCTGCCCCGGTACAATTTGCATTCAACGCCCGTTGACCTCATGCGCGTAAAGAGCGCAGACGAAACTGAGTGCAGACAAGAGGTACAGATCCTCATGAGCCCCCGCAAAATGCGGGGGCTCATGAGGATCTATGCCTCTTGCAGCTGGGTGATGTTGAGCCGGGTTATTGTAAAGGCGACAGAAACAGGGACCACCGCGACACTGGTTCGGAATGAAAAGCTAAGTCAACAGTGTCCAGTCACTCTGTAGATTGCAAACCCGAATAATCTTCTCCGTATTTTGCAAACAGACTTAAATATAGTGGACCCTTGCCAGAATAGAGATATAGATTTCATCGAGCTCCTCAGGGTGTAAAGTCCATGAGGATCGATGACTTTTTCTCTTGTAGGTGGTGGAAAAGGCTTCATGTCTGATTGTCAACACTGCTGCGTTTCTGACTGTTGATCTACCTAATAGTCGTCCGGGCGTCAACTTCCGGTCCCGTCAGCCCCTATCATACACGCGATGTGACTTCCTTTAATTGGCCGATTAGCTCTCAAAGCGATCAATCACTCGTTTCCTTACATCACGGATATGGCAGACAAAGGGCGTTTGTTGTTGTTGTTTTAAAGCGCACACTGGTTAACTCGCCCGATCCGCTACGTTACTATCCTATCAATTGATCTAGGTGACAAGGTTCGAGCGAACTTTTCCGTGTGGGATTCCCTGTCTGTTACCACTAAGTCACAGTATTCTTGGCTCGCGAGTAATTTAATGAGTTGGATCATGTTTTCAGCGTATCTATTTTTTTCTACAAGAGGCATAGATCTTCATGAAACCCTGCTGGCAGCAGGGGCTCATGAAGAGCTATGCCTCTTGCTGTCACGTCGAAAACTGCTGATCGTCTTCCGTACGCTGTGGGCGTCACAGGGAGTGGACACTGCAGCTTGAGACTCGATCTCTTGCCGACTGTCCTTTCGCAAACAAATGTAGGGTGCAAACAGGCTGAATCGTGCATTAGTGAAGTACCATCTTGTACCACGTTTTGTTGAAAATCCCAGTAACCTCCAGCTGTTTTAGAAACACAGGTGTAAATGGAGCCAACAGGAGGCGTAGGTGTGTGGTGCTTATGAGCATCATGTCTGTAAGACATGTCGAACTATCTTTGTGTCTTGTACTAATGTCGATTTGCCTCCTTCCTGCTTGACACGGAGGGATCAGTAAACAGTTGCTAACATACGCGGCATGTTCAGAAAGATTATTAAAAAAATAATAATAATAATAAAACCCACCACCTCATCACTTTTAACCTTGACAGTTTTGTGCTTTTTCTTATGTATCAGTATTTTTTTTTTTTTTTTTTTTTTTTTTTTATTTTCCCCACCCGGGTCTGCCCTGGGGGACTTGGGTGGGGTTAGGTATTTTTTAGTTCCCAGGGTCACCCTGGTCAGCCCCACAGGGTGGGTTTTTCTCTCTATTCTGGGGCATGTGTTTCTGTCTACCCTTTGTCCATTCACCTGTATTTGCCTTTTTAAAACTCTCCCTACTGTCTGCACTGCCTGTAGCTCTTGATATTGGATGTGTGTTGCTAAATGGTCTTAGCTTTATTTAGGCCGCATGTGTTAGGTTTATTTAATGTATTTGACCGGCTGGCGACATACATTCAATGTTCTGTGGGTATTTTTTTTTTTTTTTCACAAGCAGTGCAGGCACGTCCTGAGAAAGCCTTGTTGCTGTCGGGACGTTAAGCAATGTACAATCAATCTTTTTTATTTAAAAAATCTACACTAGTATTCGTAAAAATATTTGCATACTCATTTTTGTGTCTCACTGGTGTCTATTGACGGTAGGCCCCGGCATCGTCGGCAGCTAATGTCTTGACGCAGATTTCTTCCCGTGTCGACCCCGCGACACCTCTTGCGACGTTAATAGATCGCCACCGCGACGAGTGTCGTCGACAACAAATTGACTCTTCAAGACAGCCAGTTAATCGACTCAACCGATGCCGCTCACTCGCGAGTTGTCAGATGTCGGCGCGAGTCCTGCCGAGATCCCGTAGGGAAGAAACACTGAGTTGCTAAGTTGAACATGGGCCCAGTACGAGAAAGATTTCGGGCCCACTGCAGCCATTGTCAGCCTGAAGACCTTTTGCTACTCGGGGATGGAGTTGGCAAACTAATCGACAGGGTTAAGACACTTGCCTCAGCTAATGAAACTACTGTTTTTTTCTCTCTCTCTTTCCTAAACACGCCCGAACTTCAAGCTATGTGAACTCTGTCTCTTTCTCGTCCAAAAGTAAAGGTTTCTAAGCGGAAGTCGGCAAGAGGCGTAGATCCTCATGAGCCCCCGCATCCTGCGGGGGCTCATGAGGATCTACGCCTCTTGCAGGTCGGTTAAGGTCGCTTCATCAATACAAGTCGTCAAACACCGTGTCTGTTCCCTCGCGCCGTTCAACTTTGACTTGTGGGCGAAGCGGGTAGGTGACATGTGTACACAGATTAGAGGACTATCGCGAAGCCACGTTGGACCGTCATGTGCTGGAGACTGAGCTCTTTGCAGCTGTCTCTCTTGTTTTATGTTTCAACTGGTATTATTATTTTTGTAATGATAGTTATCCACACTTTCAGAAGTCCATTTTTTGTGTGTCTACAACCTCATTATTTTTTATTTTCTTTTCAAAATAGGCAACGCATCACAATGGACGGATTTGAGTTATTGTTTCATGACTTGCACAGCTTAAAGCTCATGATTTCTGAATCAGAGGAACAGACAAGTAGGAAATGAGGTCGATGTCCTCCAGCAATTGGCTCAGATTCGCATGAGCTACGACTACCTTCACGGAGACTCGATCATGTAGTTTGATGCTGTTTTAATATTTTTTTTTTTTTTGGCAGTGTTCTCGAGAAGTTGGCTTTACTTCTACATCTGAGCACTACCTTGTTACAACAACCACAAAAAAGCGTGCTTGTTTGCGATTTTAGACCTTACAGTCTAGAGCCGTAAGGTCCGAAATCACATACCAGCACACGGAATCGACCTTTTCCCCGAGGTAGTCCGCACTAAGCAAGGTCCGATGCGGTGGTACAGTGTAACACAGAGCAAACGGAAACGCGAACTTAGGGAACTTGAGTTAACATATGTTATACAGTCGACCCCTAAAGAGTTAATTTGTCGATTTAATGTAATCCTTGAATGGACAGTCATTGGTTGTCCTGTGAATAGAACCTTTCGTCAAATATAGGCGTGGGAGACAAAGATTCCCCCTCGCCGTCGTGCATTTGAACGTAAAAACTGGCACCAAAATGAGGATATAAATGGACGGATCTCTGCAAGCAAGAGGCGTAGATTTTCATGAGGTCCTGCGAATGCAGAGCCTCATGAGAATCTATGCCTCTTGCAGATGGACGGGTATGGCTAAGATGTTGACTAAGGCAGGAAGTGGCAAGTGCAACATTTACGTGGGCGGTTTGATAGATTTTTCAGCTAGAATGAAGTCTGGCCTTAGACCTAACACCTGATGACCTTCTCTCTCAGGACAGCACAGAGTCTGGTCAACAAGAGGCTTAGATACTTGCATGCTCCTGAAAATCTAAATTTGTGACAAAAGGATGGCTTTCTTTGAGGGCAGATGAACTTGATTATTGAAGAAAAGCGATTTTTTTTCTTGTCCTTTTTTTTTTTTTTTTTTTTGGGGGGGGGGGGGAGGGGGTGGGGGGCGGAAGGGGGGGATGTGGGGTGGGGGTGGGGGGGGGGGGAACTAAAGAAGAAGATCCTAGTCTGGATCTGGTCCTTATCTCGATTTTGATGGCGAGTTAAAGAGATTAAAACGTTCGATCTCATTTCACAACACTGTACTGTAATTAGAAACTGTTAGCTTTTTTATACTTTAGCCGGCAAAGGACATCAACAGAATATCAACTGCCGTGCGAGTAGGAAATTCCAGACTTATGGGATGGGTCAACAAATGGATATATGTGCTGGTCTTTCGTTTTAGACCTTACTTCGTCAAGCCGTAAGGTCCAGAGTCACAGACACGCACACAGCGCATGCTTGACAAGCTCATAGAACAAGTGCCGCGTCACGATGAAACACGGTTTTTACGTTGGGTGCGGGAAGAAGTTTCCAGTACTAAGTAAATGCTACCAGTGAACCCTTCAGCTGTCAGTACCGCCTTTGGTCGTTGAGATTCCTGCAGAAATCCTCGCTCCCCGCGACCAAAAGCGCTACCGACAGCCAAAGGGTTAATAGTAAAACTAATGTGAAACGCTTATGTTAATTAATGCGGGGAAAACCGTAGTGGGCAGTTTCAGTTCAACTTATTCAAATGCAAAATTACGACCATAGCCACTGATCCACCTGGGTCCGATCTAACGTAATCCGATTGCAAGCTTTTTCTGTCACATCGATTGCAAAGCCTTTAGCGTTTGGCGGTCATTCAGATGGGCATTATGTCATTGTAAAAAGCCCACGCACACAGAAATGTACGGAAAGATGATAATCTCCATCAGAAAACAAGAGGAACCTTATTAATATTTAATCGTCCATTAGGAAGCATGTTGTTACGGACACTTTAATGATATACTCCGTCACAAAACGGCATGACATTTTACCTTCCAAGGCCGGAAAACAGCGATTAACACTTTAATATTTAATTCTCTGTTAAAAAAACCAACAACAACAACACAACAGCATGATATTTCACCCCTACTTTAACCCCTTGACTGCTATACCGACGATTCCGTTCGGCGGAAAAGACGCGTTGTCACGCGTCTTTTCCGCCGAACGGAATCGTCGGTATAGCAGTCAAGGGGTTACTACTTTATTATTCAATCCCCTATTCGAAAACAGGACTCGACACTTTAATATTTAACCTTTTGCTCGCCGACGAGGTGCTGTCTCTGTATGAATATCTCTCATCCACAAACAAAGCCCTTCGCAGACCGCATCATTACTGGATCGATAGCGGAATGATTGCAGCCATCAGCCTCATATGGGATGCACACCTCTGTAGCATTTTCAGTGCTGGTGCGAAGTGCAATAAATATATGCCGTAAGAACGGAAGTCAGTGTCCATATTTTTGTGACTTACTGTCTTACAAATAATAATAATTAAAAAAACACAGAAGAAGACGACAAGTCCATTTTTGTGAAAAGCGAGATTTTCATTGTAATACACAAACGGACTTGCTGTCTTTTGTCATCTTAGTGCAGTAATCTCGAGGTCGACCATGATAGTGCAAGATTTGCCCTGGTCTGCGTGTCACTGACCTGGACTCAACAAGTGAAAAGATAATAATGCGCATCGACCGTGATACCTGATGACCACATCGTCGGTGTGACAATCAGCCTTGCATTTGACATTTATCTCTGTCAGATACAAGGTTTACTGACGAAAAAGGTACACTGACGACATAATTTGAATGATTGACTTTCGCGTCAATCCATCATCAAGCTAATCCGCTTTCCTGCATTTATGACTGCTCAGTGGTAGCGTTTATTTCACTTGGGGCCTATTCAGGCACCGTAGACCTGCTTGAGCAATCATTGTCGATCCGTTCCCAGGAGTCCGCGCAGAAATTGAAACATTAATTTCGACTCTGAAATTGAAAGATTATCCGCTCAGTCAGGCTCGCCCTTTAACGATCATCCTCAATTTTTTTTCCCCCGTTGTGGCGCATTGTAGCTAATTGGCAAGGGTAGTGCCTAATTTATGTCTACGCCTAGCAGACAAATCAGGCACTAACCTTCAGTAATCACCGCCGATGCATCTTCCTCATTCTGCGCCGGGTGCTGATGAGACACATTGATGCAAGCCGCAAACATCCCTGTGTCAGCAACGGAATCTAGTTTTGTTTCAGCGAGCAGAATGTTTTGGGGCTGACTGTCGGCCGCAGTCGGCTCGCATACGAATGTGCGCAGGCCGACTGCGGCCGATAAGTCGGCCCTAGTGCCCTTTGCTTGCTGGGATGTCACTTTTTCCGCCGCCAGACCGCATGCAGTAGCAATCCGTAAATAACACCTAGTGGCAATTGTCTCCCTGCTCGGCGAGCTCTCCGCGGTGAGAATACATTAAAGATATGAGAATATGAAAATTTAATGCCCATTAGATCCGGGAAAATGCCTCGTCAATGGCTGCGACTTGACTTTGATGCGAGAGCAAAGAGAGAGAGAGAGAGAGAGAGAGAGAGAGAGAGAGAGGGGGGGGGGGGAGGGGGGAGAGAGAGAAGAGAAGAAGCCGGGAGAGAGAGAGAGTTGCAGGTCTAACTCCCAGTGGCTTCCTCCGTTGGCCGACCCCCCACGAAAAAGTGGCATAGATTTTTTACGCCTTCAACTAAACGCCCAAGCTGCAAAAAAGCATAGAACTTCATGAGCCCCTTCAACTGCAGGGGCTGATGAGGTTCTATGCTTTTTGCAGATGGGACATTTTGTAGGAATATGGAAATGAGATTATGAGTGCCGTTGCCAGCTTGTCAGCGGCGGCTAATACGGAACCGAGTTTTGAATCTGATGGGACTGTCGATACGTGTCACTCCAAAAGATCGTATTCTCGAGTCGGTCTTTAGGAACTTCCCACGGAGACGTATTCGTTGTAGCTTAGAGTCGTATGGTCCAAAATCACAGAGCAGCTGTCTTGTGGCTGATGACTTTGAGCAATACCATGTACCATTAAATGGCCGTTTCACTGTTTGGATGTACGGTGGGAGAAAGTATGATAAATTCTTTGATTTAAAAACACGTTTGTTTTTCATTTCCCCCCTATAATTGTAATGTGATTCTAGATTACGGCCTACAGTCATAAGGTCCAAAATCTTATACCAGCACACATCCGTCTTTGCCTCTGTCCAGCTGAGGTTTACTCAACAGTTCGACCGCCGTGAGATGGCCGTAGTTGTGTGCAGGGCGCTACACCCAAATAATTAACATATTCAGCCCGAGGACCGAAATTCCCAAATTTTGAAGTTGCCCTCGGAAAGACTGTATTACAGTTCTAGAGACAGATCGAGCATGATAGTTCAAGGGTGGTGCCAGAATAGCTTCGCGCCTTTGTGTCAGGGCTGAATGAGTTAACGGCCAACTAACTACAGTTAGACCTCATCCACCCACACCACCCCATCCCATCCCTCCGATTTCCTCATCTCCCCGCCACCTCCCGCCCTCTTCCACCTAGTCTCTATCTCGCTTTCTCTCCCTGTCCTCGTCTCTGTCTCCCCGCAGGACAAATATTGGGTTCCGATGATTAAGATCGGGCGAACAAACAGTGCGATGATTTGTGTAGCTACTCTGTGATTCTCGACCTTACGGCTGGAAGCCGTAAGGTCGAGAATCGCAGAACAGCTACACGTTGATCGACACAACGTCCCATTTGCTATAATGGACAGTCAAACAATCGTCGGTTCCATATTGCATACCTCTGGGGAAGTCATCAGAGAGACGCGGAAAGAAGTGACAAGTCCGGCGTCTCTGTTGCGCATTATCACCGAATCTCATCAGAATAAAACACGTATCAATCGATCTCATCGGCATAAATCACTTATTATCTCGCACTCACTCATCACAATACCCGCCGGGGTTAATATTCAAGAAACACTCAAAGCCGATCATTTATAGTCCAGTTTGTTTCTCCAGTCTCGCGGCGCGAGCCGTAAACTATAAAAGCACTCACTATTATACAGGTGGAGTTCTGACCGCGTAGAACGCATTAATTTTGCACCTAATGATCGCTCCCTATCAAAGACATTGTGATAGTGATTACGGGACACAGCTCCTGCCTGCGTGGCGCGAATTGTCTCTCTTTGCGCTGGATTGTCTACCTTGCGCGAGGGATTGCGTCCCTTGCTGCTCCTGGGATTGCCTCCCTTGCATTACTTTGATTAAGTGGCGGGGACGCAAGGTGAGGCCGACGCGTCTGAAGCAATCCCACAGGATATCTCGTAAAACAGAAAGTCACCCGACAGTCCACGAAAAGGCAGCTTTCGTCTCCAAGAGGCGCAGATTCTCATGAGGTCCCTGCGGCAGCAGGGGCACATGAGAATCTACGCCTCTTGCAGTCTCGGCTTTCGCGTCCGCAGAGACCTCAGACGTGGGAAGTCTTCGGGGCGAAGCGTGGGACTTGGGACAAGAGCTCTAATTTGATCAGAGAACAGTCGCCAGAGAGCCATGGAAATTGTCACAAAATAGCCACATTGTGAGGACACGCCGCGACATGAAACAGACATCAGGGAAGCGGCGCCAAAAACAAGAGAGGAGGGTGGCGGGGGAAGCGAGGCGGACAGCGGTGTGTTTGTAGCGGTGAGGGATTTAACTCATTTGAGACGTGCCGCCTCCGGATACGCGGTTTATGAGTTAAGCGGGCTGGTGAAATTCATTGCTTGATGAGAAGAGATATTGATGATGATGGTTTATGACCAGAGAAAGAGACGAGAGAGTGTGGACTGAACGGGCACACCTATTCCATCCGTGTATGTCTGTGTTTCTGTCTGTTTCTGGATCTTTGAAAGGAGGGGTGGTCCACCCCACTCCTTTGAAAGATCCATACCCACAGGTAGGCAGAATGTTGGAAGCAGACAAAAGGTCTTTTTGTCTCTGCGTCAGACACCTCCATAGAACTCGCCTGATCATGCACACCCATGAAAAGCTCATTTTCAAACCCCCAGCTACGTTGCAGATTGGATTATTTTCACATCAGTCACATGGCAACATTGAAGCCGACTTGCTTCGGACTTCGTGGTTTCGCATGATGCTTTTTCATACTTTAAGTTTAATTTCCATCGCCATACTGAGTTACAAACAGCCAGACGGATGCACTGCCGCCTCGCCCTTATTTTAAGGGGGGAAAAAAACAAGAAAAAATATATATAAGGCGACAACTTGACTTTCCGTCGAAGGCTAATGACAAACGACTCTATTGACAGACGCAGCCAGTCAGACAGTAGTTGCGCACTAGTTGCTGAAATTTTCTTTCCTTCGCTTACTGCGTAACCTCAGCGAAACAGAGGGTTATGTGAGGTACGCACAAACATGCATTGCATATCTCTGTCATTTTTTTTTTTAAAATTTTTTGCCACTGTTTTTGAGCTTTGGAGCAGGGGTTAGCGTCAGTGCCAACCAGTCTGTCATTCAGTCCCTTAAGTCTGCAAAAGGCATAGATTCTCATGAGCCCCTGCATTCGCAGGGGCTGATGAGAATCTGTGCCTTTTACAGACTGAAACTGGCTCGAGTTGTTGTGATTGGGGGTGTTATTTTGGGATAGCTGTGTGCCTGCCACCTGAAATCGTGGGAGTGAAATTGTGCGATCGTAGTGAGAAACTGACAGCTTGAGAACAGGAGCAATGATTGACAGGTTGTGATTGCGAGTCGCTGGCTCATTCCATGTCAGTTTTAGGGCTAGTGTACGAAAGTTATTGAACTATACTGACGAGCAAAAGAAATGCGACAATGATAAAAAATGTCGCATTTGTTTTGCTCGTCCCTATTTCATTTATGTTTCATTCTTTTCAAATGATACTGTTTCATCACAATTTGAATTCACTGCTTTTAAGCACTATGGACTTTGTACATTTTGACAGGACTTTTACGCGAATAATATCAAAGGCTCTTTGGACTGTTTGAAGTGGGATGGAAAAAGGGAAACCTCGCAGGGAATGACTGAGTGATCATACTACCGTTGAAAGAATAACGCTGTTTGAACAGTCTTTGAACAATACTACAATCATCAAGTTATTTGCCCTGTGACATTTAATGTCAAGTATTTGATGCGGGGTAACTAATTCCCACAGAAGCGGCATGAGTACACACGTAGGGTGGATTACCGAACAAAGCGGTGTACTCTGTACTGATAGAACTGCTCGCTTCGTACTTCATGCTGAAACAGCATCTCGTCAGGTTGAAACTTCATGGCGCATGCTGTGAACTTCGAACACTTCACACATTTTTAATTCCAGTTTCACGGACTAAACAAGGTCTTGATTTTGCCTTTTTATCGAAAAAAAAAGCAAAAAAATAAATAAACAAAAATATAAAAAATAAATAAATAAAAATAAAGAGTCGATATTTGTAATAGAATAGCCTACGTATCTGCTACTGCGTTAATTTATGAAAGGAACGAGGAGGAAAAATACAATGGACACAAGATACTTCGATGCACGATAATTCGAACGTCAGTCTCAACATGCGCTTCCCCAGTGAGCAAAAGGTCCGAGGGCCGACGTCTGCCCGAGAATCTTTCGCTTCTTGGTTCACGGTTTTCAACCGCGATACAAGCGAAACCGACAGAGGGACACTAGAAATCTACTTCCCTCCCCTCAGTGGTAAAAACATCGCGGGGATAAGTTCCTCTGTCAGCCGGCCTGAGGATGTATAGTTAGTTGTGCCTGGCTCTTGTCCGCAGCAAGAGGCGTTGATTCTGATGAGCCCCTGGCGGCTGCAGGGTCTTTACAGAATCTATGCGTCTCGCAGAAGGGACGGGTGGTTTAGCCGGTCGGGTCATGGCTTTCATTCATTCATGAAAAATGTGCCGTCTTTCGCGTGAAAACTGACTTTAGACAATGTCCTGCTCGAAGTGGCCATAGCCCGCAACACGCGTCAGCATTCTGAAACTGAAATAGGCATAGACAGATCCTCCTGAGCTCACGCGAGTGTCCGTTTTGTTGGTCCACTCATGATCCTCGTTCGAGGTACAGATAGTTAGCACAGGTTTGTCCTGAAAAGGACGGCAGTTGGCATTCATTATTTAGATCTAAATCAGCTGAATTGTAAATTGTCAGCTTTATTTAAAGATGCACGCATTTCTCTGTTGTGGCGTCGTGCTAACCTTCGCGGGCCACAGTGCTTTCTTTGTTCGTGGGTGTTTTAGTTTGTGCCTGTGTTGTAGCATTGAACGCAGCAACCGGAAACAGAAAGCGAGAGATATGAACGTGCATCCGACTTCCGCAGCCATATACAATCGGTTTCGGTTCCGTCGTTTCAGTGTCACATCTTGAAAGCCTTCTTCCGATTTTTTACCCATTCTTTATTTACACTGGGTTCCCTTCGACGTGCTGAAGGACGTCAACGGAGGGGTGCTGGTCTGTGATTTTGGACTTACGGCCGCAGGCCGTAAGGTAAAAAAATCACAGGCCGGCACGCGAGCGAAGGATGCGAAACCGGATTTCATATCTTGCACGGAGCAAAATTCACACAGCATTGTTTGTTCTCCGTTTTCATTTCCGTCGAGCATCTGGCCACTTTATTCTGGTCTCTTACAATCACGCGAGATAGTTTGCAGGTCATTGTATATTTTTTTTTAAAAACAAACTGCGCAGTAGGAAGGTCTAAGGACTTGCACCCTTCGCCTCGAGGACAGGGTCTTCACTATGGTATCCGCCGTATTAGTCACACACAGGCAAGGGTAGAGATCAGAGAAATGCGTTTTCAAGTCACGATCTGTACCGGTGCACATTAGTCCTTACAAGAAATAAATACTGTACATTGATGCACTTTGTTAAAAAAAAAAAAAGGTCTACCCTAGCTGGTGATCAGTATGTTGATATGACTGAGACTGCAAGCTTGCCATAGTAAGACATCGGCACTGTCATACTCGTGTAAATGTATAGGCTTACCTCTGATTTAAGGGGCGATGGGGCGATTTATTTAGAAAAACGTCTTCGGGCCCACGACGACCGCAGAGGGCCCGCGCACAGGCGTGCGCGGGCCCACTGCGGCCGTCGTGGGGCCCGAGGACCTTTGCTTACTGTGTTTAAGTAATGTAAGACGATATCTAACTCATAATAAACTCTGATGCTGTGGAAACCAAAAGCTGCATTTGTGAGTACTTGAAACTATTTCATTGATCTCGTCATTTTCCGTGTGCTGTAAGAAAAGTTCCTTTTACATTTCAATCTGATGACTAGTAGACATTACGCACTGAGGGGCACACACCCCGGCCCCAAAACTTTCGCCCTTCTTTCCCTTGGCCCCACCCACTGTCGGATATGATTTCACCAACAGTTACTTCCCTTTGGAAGGCCCGGATGATGAATGAAAACGGGACCGGAAACAAAGGCAACCGCGGCCACGTTTCCAGACGTCCCCACCATGTCTGGCTAGCCATCACATCTCCACATCCAACAACCGGCTTACGGTTTAAGAATTGACGTGCAGCTTGCTGAAAATAGGCCGAAACAATTATATTTCAAGTCAAGGGTAGTGCCTGATTAGCTTGGTGCCTCAGGCGCCAAGCTCAGTAATCAGACACTACCCTTGAGCTGTCACTGACTTCACTGTCGATGCATCTCCATCAGCTGGACCGGGCAGTGAAAAAACTGTGCCCGGTTTGCGCCAAAAAGACTGACTGGTGCCCCATAAAAAAGCGGACACAGTCACTCAATTAGACCGTAATTAAAAACCATGAGCGGGTGGTGAATTTGACCAGAGTGTAATTAAGCGTGATCTCAGGCCGTTTCCCCATACCGATCCAGCTTTTCGACTCTGCCTCGAGTCTTCCTCCTTAGCTCAGTGTACGCTGACTTCATCACACCACATCCGTCCTTTCAGTTATCGGTTACTGTTGTTTTTCTGTTTGTTTTTGCTGTTGTTGTTTTTGTCATTAAAATAATTGCACCATTTGAAGGTAATATTATTCTGAATGTTAGTGCATTGACTAACTTAATAAAACCACTTGCCTCCACAAAGTCGATCGCTAACTATCAGTCACCTCCCTCCCCCCCCCCCCCTCCTCTTCCTGTCTTTGTTTTCCTCATAACCCCCACTCCCTACCCCTACTCCCTCCACTCTTTACCGAGTAACGCAGCCCACACCCGACATCTTCCATCAACGTTTCAGTCATTACGACGTAGGCAAGTTATTTAGACGGACAGGTGGCTTTTTAACAAGTGAAAGTTTCGTGTGATTCATTCACCACATGAATCCAGTGTCAGGATTTCTTGAGTTGGTTTGACCTATAGCCAACACCCCATATTGACTTCATGCCCTTTAGTGTCCGGTTGTAACCACAGCATCCGCCGACACCCTTATCCTCCTCCACTGAGTAACTTGAAATATCTGAAACAGCAACAGTCCATCAGCAAGAGGCATAGATTCTCATGAGCCCCTGCAGCAGAGAATATGTGCCTCTTGTTTTTACACTGGCATCGCTTCCATTTTGATGCTCACACTGAGACTGATCATCGGCCCGGTTTCTGAATAGAGTACGACTGGAAACATTACTGATCTGAAACAATCGCATTTTATAAGCAAGAGGCATAGATTCTCGTGAGCCCCTGCTTCAGCAGGGGCTCATGAGAATCTATGCTTCTTGTTCAAAGATTTCGTCTCCATTTGTATCGTCAGACCGCGCAAGTTAAATTTACCCCTGGAAATGGCAGACGGCTTGGGTTAACCAGAAAACCGGTTTGAAACAAAGACGCCACTCGACCACAAAGACAGGCAAGCGATCCGCAGCAGGCCACACTCAAGTGAATCACCCGCACTTTATCTAATGTGACTCACGCAATTAAACGCAGGCGCACCGAGCGGCTTTGCCAACAAATTACGATGACAAGTGATGATGGAAAAGTGGCCCGGGAAAAATTTGAGAAATTTGATTGAGGCGCATGGTGTCCTTTTTCTGAGATTTCACCCTCGACTTTGTAGCGCACGCTACCCCACCGCTGAATCATTCTGACAGCTTCGTTGATTGGCTGGTGTTGCATTTTACATGACTGTCGATTGGTTGGATTAATCATGTGAGGATTAATTGTTTTCACAGGCCTGTTGATTGGCTAGTTTAATCACTCATAAAGACAAACTCATTGTTTTAAACAAGCCTGTTCATTGACTGGTGCAATCACTCATAAAGAACTTCATTGGATGCCTATTTTACAAGCCTGTTGATTGGATAATTTAATCACCCACACACCACTTGATTGGCCTGTCTGTTGGATTGTCTTTATGGTGATTACCGGCGTGTAAAACATAAGCCGCAAGAAATGAGTTTCAAGTCGTAGAACAGCTAAGATAGAAAGCGTGAAAAACGAAGCTATGAATCTTCTTGCCTCAGCAGGGCATGTGACGGATATGAATTACGGGATGAACGGACCGAATAAATCTTGAATATTAATTAAATGTCAATCACGGATGCCTGCTTTATATAAGGTGCTTTGGTGCCTTCTCATTACTGCATACTGTGAGAAAGTCGTTCAGCTTTCTGTAGTTGTTTATGTCTTACGACCAATCCCTTAACTGCCAAGACAAATTGAACACCTCCCAGCTGCAAGAGGTATAGATCCTCATGAGCCCCCGCAGTTGCGGGGGCTCATGAGGATCTATACCTCTTGCTGAAACCGCACAGTGTTCACGTTCCTTTGACGGTTGGGGGATGTTTGACGCTGAATTGACAATGATTCCAAAAATACAACCTGCGTCTACGTCCTGTGAAGGGGTTAAATAACGTATACAATAAAATTACCCCCCCCCCCACCCCCAACCCCCCCCTCCCACCCCCCCCCCCCCCCCCCCACACACACACACCTTCTTTATTCTTAACCAGAATTCCAACAGCACATTTACGCATGTTGCTATTCATTTCATTTCCATCGCCAACCGTGGAGGATTAAAGATTGATTAACTGTGCGTGTTGCGTTATGTATTTTGTTTGGCTTGTCCTGTGCTGTGCACCTTACTGCAGTTTGTTTCTCACTTGTTGGTATGATACTGTGTACCAGAATATGACGTAAAGGAAAAGCGACATCACTGGAATCATCGGAAACACAAAAGTGTTTCCGATGATTCAAATAATGTTGCTTTTCTTTCGCTCGTCAGTATATTACAGTGAGCCTTGGATTAGTTGGCTGTGCACCTCACGTGAATTTTGTTTTTAAACTGCTGCAGGGAGTTCTTCTACATCCAGATGGAGAAGTATGCCCGCCAGGCTGTGGCTGACGGCTGCAAGCACGCCGAGGACCTCTTCGTCAACAGAGACTCGGAGCTCTTCCGACACCTAAACCTTCACTACAACCGCAACAACCAGATAGAGGTGATGATAGTTGGTGATGATACCGTCGATAACGATGATGACGACGACGATGGTGATGATGATTCGTGAGGATAATGAGGATGACTTTGACGACGATTTGTGTGCTAGTCTGTGATTTTGGACTGACACCTCCAAAGGTCCAAAATCGCAGCGGGCCCACGGCAACGGCTGCAGTGTGCCCGCGCACGGCCGTGCGCGGGCACACTGCAGCCGTTGTGGGCCCATTGACCTACGTTTGCACAACTCGCGCAACTACATCTTGAGCGTAGCTAGGTGAGCGATCTTAACTGGTTCACTTTCTGGAAGACCTTTTCTGCTGGAGAAAACTTGAGTAAAAATTCTTAGCGCCCAATTTTCCCTGCTATATTCCGCGGACAGCTGGTACGCATAAATCAAACTCAGACAGCGTCAATTGTTCTTTGTACTTCGGTCTAATAGAAAGATTACGCTAGCAATTAAATGGTCATTACTCCTACGCAGAAAAAAATGCTCCTGAATTACGACACCAGAGCGTACTCTCTCGAACCTAGAGCTCATGAATACGGCCGATGTAGACTTGACGAGAACTATTAAGCGGTGACAAAGCTGTGTGTAATCGGGGACGGTAAGGTCACTTGCACTCGCGAATGCTCAGAACGATGCAATTTAGCAATTTCTTTTTGAATGCAATTTTATTTTTGTTCTAGATGCGTATAGTTGCGAGAGGCTATAGACGTTTTGCGGGTTTTATAGTTCCCTTGCGCGGACGAAAAATAGCGCGAGAAGAAAAGAAAACCGTCAGGAAACTGTTTGTATTTCAATTAACCGTTTTGACCGTCGGTAGCGCTTTTTGTCGCGATGATTCCTGCTGGAATCGTCGCGACAAAAAGCGCCGCCGACAGCCAAAAGCCGGTTAATAGTTAAGTCTGTTCGGCCTGTTTAGTAGTATACACTGTGCCTTTCCGGTCAGAAAAGCCCCTTCGTACCCTATCGTATTAATGTCGTCTTGTTGATGCTAACTAGACTAGATTTACTCTGCTTTTCTCAGTAACCAAACTTTCCTCGCAAATACGGCAATTTCGCCGGATACGGCTGGCTACTGTGTCAAGGAGCACAACTTTCTTCCGCGAAGATCTTCAGAGAATGAAATTTTATCCGGATCTGATTGGATGTCGCGAAACCCTGAACACATTTCTTCCGTCTGAGTGTGCGTTTCAAAGGCGAAAAGACAAGTAGACAACACAACAGGAATAATAGGCTAGTTCTGATTGGCTGTTTTGACTATGAACAACATTCTTTCATAACACGCGTTTGATTGGCGGAACGAACATCAGGCTAGACTTTATATCGTTGTCTACAAATACTAAAATGAGAGACCGCGGATTACGATTGGCAGCTGTGACAGCCTGGTATAAACAACTTTACTTCCGTGCAATCTGACTGCCGGAAAGAAATGCGGATTAGATGTTATTTCTAAAGTATATGTTGTAAAAAAAAGTTCTCTAGGAGGTACTCTACTTCCACATGTACAACTGAATAAAAACACACCTGAGTGTTTATTCACCAGTCAAATTGTTCCCCTCTTTAAGCCCTGCGATCACTGCCAATGGGCGCATATTTTGTTCTGAAACCTTGGTTAGTTCAGCCACCAAAACACAACTGTCCAAGGAACATAGGTATAGCAAGAGACATAGATCCTCATGAGCCCCCGCAAACGCGGGGGCTCATGAGGATCTATGCCTCTTGCAGCTGCATCGTGACAGACAGACGAGATCGACCAATATCCCAGTAAGAGTGCTGTTCGGGTTGGCTGTTGACCATAGTCCTTTCGAGCAAGCTCAATTTCGACTGGTCAGTCAGAAATGAGAAATGAGAGGCTATGTTTCTCTACGAATACTGTAATAAAATAGTCGCATTTGAGTGGCAGTTGACTCGCTCTCTCTGTGTAAGCTCGCTTCGGCCCGAAATTAAGACAGACGGAATTCAGACGAAATTAGAGACTCTGTTCCTCTCCGAATAATCCAGTTCAATCTGAATGGTCGCTTGTAATGCCGGCGCACATAAACACCACGCAAATAATTTTTAAAAAGTCATTCTCGTGGCGCGCAAGAATACTGTAATTTAAGAGATCGCGTTTGATTGGCCGTTGACTACGCTCCTTTGCGTGTATGCTGGCGTTTAACTGGCTGAAGACAGGCAGACGAGATTACAGGATCCTGTTATCTCGTCTGCGTGTCTTGTAGCCAGTTTCAGACTGGGTAAAGACAAGCGGGACGGCCTCTTTATTGATCTTACAGAATCGCGCCTGTCTTCGCCTTGTCCTGCTGACATCTAAACCAGCAGGGCGGGGACAGGCGCTGACACTGTCGATTGAGCTTTGCTTCGTAAAGAGAGGGAGAGGGGAAGACAGGGACATGCATTGAGTGGGTTCAGCTTTGTAGAGGGAGAGGTGACAGAGCCTTCTGAGGAAAATAACTCCAGCGTGCCCCAATGAACTCCCCCCCCCCCTCCCTCCCTTTCCGGTTATGTGCTTTGCAACGTCGGAAACACGAGTAACGCCGAAAACGTTTTCATTGTTTTCTTCTGCCCTGCTGCTGGATAATGTGGATATGTCGTCCAAATCGGGGTTATTATGCCCTGTTTTTCTTTTATCGCCCAAGACTACAGAGTGAAACGTCGCAAGCTGGTTGTTAGAGTTAACCAAGGGGCCATTACCCAGTTACCAGTGCCCTCCCCGGCCCTTGGCTCTGACCAGCCCCTCTTCCGGTGTTCGTGTATGCAAGAGACATAGATCCTCACAGGCCCCTGCAGTCGCAGGGCCCGTGAGGATCTATGTCTCTTGCTGACCGCACAGGATCATGAGAATCTATATATGCCTGTTGCTGAGCAGGATCGGATCCAGCTAGTAGTTACTCAGGCTGAGAGCGCTATTTCTGACTGTGCACACGACCGCCCGTTCTTGTCTCGATAGCTCTTATTCTGCGACAGTGATTTCGGTCTTTGGTGATGATGACATAATTATACGGCGGAGAAAGCTCTGCCTCGGCTCCTTCTCAATTTTGTAGCTCTTCATCACGAAACTGGATTGCTAAAAAAAAACTTTGAGTGCTTGTCTGTAATTTTCGAGTTTATTACTGTAAGCCGTGGGATCGGCATTACAAAACGTCATACCTTACATGCTTAGAGGGTAAGTAAATGGGGGTCACTTTCAGCCAGGATGTCTTTTGTTACAAAGCTACGAACACGGCAGCTGCAAAGTTTCACAACCGCAAATTCCATTCACCGTGAACAAGCATTTCTTTTTTTTTTTTGTCTTGTATAGTTCAGACTATTTCCTTTTTTGATTTGTCGCCGTGAGATGGCCTTTGTCGCCTGCTCGGCGTTAAATGTCAATAACTAACTAACATTTTTTTTTTTAAATTCAGGCGTTTGTTAAACACTCTTAAGTTAATCTGCATTATTAACCCATTTAGTAGCGACGCACTGCAACAGGAGATGGATCGACCATGATAATTCAAGGGTAGTGCCAGATTAGCTTGGCGCCGACAATTATCATGGTCGGTCCATCTCCTGCAACTGTACATAGACAGCTGACACCTCCAAAATTTCGGACATTCGGCCTTGGAGTTAAATGGGTTAATACTGACTGATTTATCATTAATATTTATTTTCCATTTCCTCTGTCTGTTCAGGCGCCGGATTCGTTCCGCTTGGTGGTTGAGGCGACACTTCGCGAGTTTTTCCGCGCGATCTACGGCAAGAAGGACCTGGAGTCCTCGTGGAAGAAGGCCATCTACAAGGTGATCGCACGGATGGACGAGCAGATGCCAGAGTTCTTCAAGTCCCCGAACTGGATGGAGCAGCTCGGCGAGGTCCCATGAGCCAAGCAAGGGTCCCCGCACGGTGAAAGGTCAAACCGTGCGGCACGTGCAGATCGACAATTTAGGGCAGCGTGTGGTGACGAGAGACGTGTTGGCTGGAGCGTTTGGACGTTGGACTGTTGTAATGGTGACATGGTGAGCGTGGGCTACGGCCTGTCCCACAGACCAGGTTACCGATTGCAAGAGGCATAGATCCTCATGAGCCCCTGCATTAGCAGGGGCTCATGAGAATATACACCTCATGCTTAAACTCTCAAACGTCGACCCGACCCCATTAATGCACATCCCTGCCTCACAAATTGAATGTCATTGGGGCATAAGACTAACTGCGTGTGGGATGAGCCTTCATCCTGAAAGGTGGACAGCTGTCTTGGCACTGTCTTCGAATGACGCTCTGGGCGGAGTGGGTTAAAAGGTTATTTCAACCATGCACGTGCTGTGATGCGGGATGGAAGGGGTTAACGACTGACGGGCGCTGTGCAGCATGTTCTGTGATGTGAACTGGGCAGTAAAGGTTACAGATCAGTTCGCCCTGCGCGTGTGTGGATGCGGGATGGAATAGGTTAAAGGTCGTTTTCAGTGTGGGCGTGCTGCGCTCCTGGACATTTTTCGGTTTTAGCCCACATGCTCTGTCAATTACAAACTGCATCTCAATTCTCCCAAGAACGTTTTATAAGCCTTGTGTTGAGTTCAGCACTCTGCGATAAAGATATGATTCATAAATCCTTAGCCAACACTTGTAAACTAACTGAGACCAATTATTAAGTTGTTCATGTTCACGTGACACTGACAAATCATTCACTGAAGTGAATTTGTGTGACTGTGCTGTGGTTTTAAACCTCACAGTTGTAGCCTGTAACATTTGAAAACTGATTGAACTGAGGGGGAGTTGAGCTGTTTTGTTCGTCTTCAGAGTCCGTCGCTGATGTTTACATGGGGTCGAAATTTGAACTGACGACATTTGAACTGAATATACTACGTTGAATTATTCAGCATTGCTCTGCTTCTTCTATCTGTTATTTTGTGGATATATTTTGGCTGATGGCCGCACGCTAGTCAAGAAAAGCATCATCAGGGAATTGGAAAAGAGGACATGTGAAACAGCAGTGACTTCAAAGCAGATCGTCTGTTACACTTGTCAAGCATGACAAAGATCACGTGGTTTGTCTGATGCCTATTCAGTCACTGCTTTATTGTGACTGAATATGGGGTATTTTTCACAGATTGTTGATGAATTATGACAAAATATTGGTTAATTACGAATGAATATAGGTTACCTATGTCTGGTTAATTACACTGAATATGTGTGTTGCACATTGATGCGTTATGACATTTTCTAAGTCTCTTTCTGATGTATGAACGAATGAGAGCATGCACATTAAAAGATTAGTACAATATAGTTGGAACACAACAATGTACATGAATAAATGAATAACTCGACTGGTATGTGCTTGTATCTGGCGGGAGGGGTCAAGGAACGAAAAGGGGCACAGTCAGTCAAGACACGGTTGGACAATGATAGTTCAAGGGTGGTGCGAGAATAGTTTGGCGCCTCAAGGCGCCAAACTATTCTCGCACCACCCTTGAACTATTATGATCGGCATTTCTAACATTGTTGTTTATTTATGTGATGGGCTACCATGTTATATGCAGCCGCGTATACGGTTAGTCCACAGAGATGTCGACGACAAAATATGGTGGAAATTTTTCTGAGCACATCTCTCGCCTGTTTTATTAACACGACAGATAGGTTGAAATTCATCACGGGATTTTCTGCGAGGTTCTAGCCCATTGAATGGGGATGGTTCTTAATGTCTGCATAAAAATATCCTAATGATTCTATTTAAAACATGTCAGCAAAGCTACAACAGTTTGTTGTGGTTGATAGATAGAGAGAGAGAGAGAGAGAGAGAGAGAGAGAGAGAGAGAGAGAGAGAGGGGGGGGAGAGAGAGAGAGAGAGAGAGAGACTGACTGAATCGTTTTATTGTGGTTTTTTTTCAAGCCGACTGAGGCAAAATGTGCATATCTTACATGCAGATAGTTGACATAATACTTACATTCTGTCTGTTGTTAGGTTTAAAGCACAAAAGAAAATGAATATGCCGAGAAAAAAGAACGGGAGTTCTAAGTCTCGTCGGAAATGTTAGTTTGCAACAAAGTGAGAATACAAAATCCTCGCAAGAATGTCCCCTCTTTTTGTTGTTGATGTGTTCGATTTTTTTCACTACTGATAACTACTTGTACCTTTTCATATTATTCACACTACTTCTGACACAGACCAACAACAACAAAAAAAAAGGTGTCATTCTGGTTCGTGTACAAAGTTGGCTTATATAATTTATTTCGCTCAATATTCGTTTCTTAGACGTCCATACTCACGTATACTCGGCAAAGATCACGTTTTATCGGGTCACTCCCCGGTAGGCATGAGGTCCCCGGGCCGATCTTGTCCTCAGTTGGCCCGCGCACGACTCCAGTGCGCGGACCAACAGAGGACAAGATCGGCCCGAGGACATTTTGCTCACTGTTTTTTTTTAAATTTTTATTTCTTTGTTTCTACCGTTCGTGCAGTGCGGTGCGCACAAAACTGTTCATTGTTCAAATATGCTAATGATGAATTATGATTCATAATTTGTGTGTGTGTGTGTGTGTGTGTGTGTGTGTGTGTGTGTGTGTGTGTGTGTGTGTGTGTGTGTGTGTGTGTGTGTGTGTGTATTCTTGCGTTTTATTCAAGTGCACTGGACCCTCTATTTCTTACATTGTAAATTGCCAATTGCTGCAGCACATAGCGTCAGAAATCCCCAACCTCTGTTTTCAATAGCTTACCAGCGCCCGCCCGTTTTGTTACGATAAATTCGGTTATTGTTCATGCATAGTAATACTATTTATGTATATTAAAATGTATTGTTTATGCATATTAATATTATTTTTGCATATTATTATTATTATTGATGCATATTATTATATGACCAAAACCATATGTGTGCTGGTCTGTGGTTTTCGACCTTTTGGCCTACAGTCGTAAGGTCCAAAATCAAACATCAGCGCACATTTCACATCGTCCGTACTCCTGTACAGATGGTTTGCTTTTACGTTAACCCGTATAACTGCATGGCCGCTTCGCCCAAATTTCGGGGGTGTCACCTAACGACTGTGTACGAGTTGCAGGAGGTGGATCGACCATGATAATTCAAGGGTAGTGCTCGATTAGCTTGGCGCCATCAGGCGCCAAGCTAATCGGGCACTACCCTTGAATTGTCATGGTCGATCCATCTTTTGCTGTACCGCGTCCGGGCTAAATGGGTTAAATCCACTTGTATATGGGTGAGGTGGGGGGGGGGGAGGGGAAGGGTGGTAAACTTTTCGATATGTGGCAGGGCAAGTGCAAAATAGACGCTCGAAGGGTAACTGTGACGTTTTTAAGTTGCTGCTTGAACGTGCATAATGTATGTAGATTTGTGCATATTTTGCTGTATATAGTGACAACTATTTAACCCGTGCTTTCCTTTTAAGGCTTGGAGAACCTAATCAAATGTTGTTCAGTGTTTTTTTTTCAGTTTATGTTTCCCTCTATAGAGAAGGTGTTGACATAACATTGAGTCTTTTCTTCGTCTGCATAATTATCGAATACCTGGTGTTGGCTACAAAGACACAGAAATCAAACGACACAATATTCCTAATGAATGATGTATGTTTTCCGTCTAAAGATCTGCTTCTTTTTCATCTCATTTCTCACCATTATATTTTCTCCTCAGAATGCCCAAGGAGCTGTTTTTGACAATGAATTTTATTTCCCCTCATCCAAAGAACTGTTGTGACAATAAGTCCATCGTTATTCTGTCCATTGTGGTGTATACAATGTCTGTCCAATTCTGTTTTTACTTTGATTATCCCCTGATCAAATTATGTTGTTTTTGAGCCCGAGATTTCAAAAAGATCTGCGCGCTTTTCCTTTTTTTTCCTTTTTTTTTTTTGTAATTTGTTTTTAATGAGCCTTGATTTTGTGTTTGATCAGTTGTTGACTTGAGTGTGCACAACACACTCTGGACGTGCTGCATTCGGACACGGGGCTTTATGACGCGTATCCGGATACAATACGACTCGAACGAGTTAACCAATTTAGTCCCGGAAGAGAGAGCAACCATGACAGTTCACGAGTGGTGCCAGAATAGCTTGGCGCCTAAAGGCGCCAAAGGTATTCCGGCATCACCCTTGAACTGTCATGGTCGATCAAATCCCCCGAACCGGTATAAAGGACAACTCCCAAATGTGGGAATTCCGACTTTAAGGCTGATTGCAATTTGTGTGCGTGAACGCATTCTGCGTCCGATTCAACTGATCTCGCAGTTATTTTGCCCATGAGTATATATCTACCTCTTGCATGTCACCTCAGCCCTTGCACTGAACAAACTGAACCGTCATTTTGCTGCCCGTGACAAATCCAACATGTGCCAGGATATTTGGAGCAGTGTTTGTTTTTTGTTTGTTGTTTTTTTTTTAAAAAATAATTTTAATCTCCCCTAATGACCTTCTTGTGTTCCTGTGTCTGTTTTGTGTTAATTCTAGTCAGATGGTTCCACTTTATTCTTTTGTCTTCATTTTTACTGTGGATATTTAACACGTAGCCAGTTCATGTTAAGTTACGATGTGCATCCATAACAACTGATTCTTGAAGGCAAAACAGTGTGCTTACTTTGATTTGTTTTACATTTGCCGTACATATTGAGACTGTGTTGTACATGCCAATATTTGTGTCGTCGATGTAACTAACCTGGCTCTACCTTTGAACTATAATGGCCATGTCCGTCTTCCGCTTAACTCATTCTACCCCAACACCAAAATCCTTAAATTTTGCCCCTGTCCTCTCAAGACTGCATTGCAGTGCAGGACACAGATCGACCATGATAGTTCAAGGGTGATGCCAGAATAGCTTGGCGCCCGTAGGCGCCAAGCTATTCTGGCATCACCCTTGAACTATCATGGTGGATCCTTATCCTGCTGTGGTGTGTCTGGGGTAGAACGAGTTAAGGGAGAATGCGACGAGGTTGAAAAGCACCTTTAAATGTCTCTTTGTCCCACTGTGTGGCAATGATCTCTCCTTAAACGCCTGTAACGACTTTAAACGATATATTCATGTAACGCAGACATATTATTATCATCTTTGTATTACATATATACTGACGAGCAAAAAAAATGCGACGTTATTCGAGTCGTCGGAAGCACGTCAGTGCGGTTTCTGATGATTGGCTTGTCAAGATATTTCAGTTCAAATAATGCTTCACTGTAACACGACTGAGACATGTCAGAAAATGCAAGGAACTTTGGGTTTTTCTTTTGTCACGAGGTCATTGTAACTGTCCTATTTACGCACAGTATGAGTCGATATAGCCAGCGCTGGCAATATGAGCGGTAGTTTCAACATTGAGAACAGCCTGTTTTTACTACACCTTGTCTCACCATAATGCGTGCCTGCGTTTGCTTGCGTATCATTTTAATGCGAATGTCAGTACTCGTCTGCGTGCATATGCACTGTCACTAGTTTTTCGGTCACTCTTAAAGTGCACTTGCTCTTGAAAAGTGCCTTGATTTCACGTCTCATCTTTGTGCACTAAGACCCATTTATAATCAAATTTGCTGAAAATCCCTTGACATCAATGTTCGAGAGATTTTGTGTGCAGTAGGTAGAGTCCATGTGTGGGCTAGTCTGTGATTTGGACCTTACGGCTGGCTAGCCGAAAGGTCCAAAATCACAGACTAGCGCCACTGACGGGTTTCTTTGAAGTCAGTTCAAAGTTTGTTTCTGCTGTGCACGTCTAACATGTTCATACCTATTTGTACGCAGTACCTCGAGCTTTACAGTTTTGATACTTTTGTATGATACTATATGGTCCAGTTGCATGTTACTATAGACAAAATGTAAAGAGATTGTAGTCTAGATGTATGATACTATACTATAGTCGAGGTCATAGTCGGCAAAATCATAGTCAAATCCAAGTAAAATCTTCGTCTTTTTTTTTTTTTTTTTCACAGTGATGTTCATCATTTGAGTTATCAAGAATCATGACACTTGATGCTAGTCAGATTTTAAGACGGGTTCACAGTTTTTTTCCGACGTATTCTTTATTCCTAATATTGGGTATGTGTTGTTATACTGCATAGGCAGGCATGCGTCGATTGTCAAGGGTCGAATTAAAAAATATACGAGTGCTTTGCTAAAGATCTTTAAAGTGCCAGTCCCACGAATTTTTGTCCAGAAAATCGAACCATTTTGTATGATCGCTAAAAAAAGAAGTTCTGATCGAACAAAATGGCACAAATATCGTATCAGCCCAGTATGCATCTGAAGTATCGCTCCGGTGCGCAGCACGAAAACAAAACTTATAGCAACTTTATATTTTCTGTTGAAATGCTCCTTTGACCATGTCGGCGTGATCAGTCATAATCTGGATGCAGGGGCCAGGTGCATGAGTGAGCTAAGTCCTGCGCCAGCCACTAAGCAAGGTGCACCTTGCTTAGTGGCTGGCGCAGGACTAAGCTTACTCCTGGAACTGACCATTGGTCTGTTATTTTGGGCCTGACAGCTTGGAGGTTCAAATTCACAGACCAGCACACGCTCAACTGAAAACCAGGAAGAATATTAGTCAGAAGTGAAGACACGAGCTGCCATAGAAGTGCAATAATATTTTCAAGCGATGACTTTGATGTGAAACTACATTTCGTTTCGTTTCACGACGTTTTGTGTCCCCTTTTTTGTTTGGGGGGTACGCATTCCATGATGATTTTAGAAGGCTACATTCTACGTCGATTATTTATCCATTCCATCGCACAGGAACCTAGAGCTACAATCCCCATTGATTCCCTGCCCGTTAATCGTCACATCGTGCAGGCTCTTTTCATCGTTATTTTCTTCTTCCGAGATATACATGGTGAATATTTGAAGGCTGGTCTGTGATTTTGGACGTTAGGGTTACGTCATAAGGTCCAAAATCACAGACATATTCCCATGTCTTTAACCAGTGGCCATGTTCGCCGCATTTTTGTGAGTGTAAAGATTAAGCACTTGTGTCAACTTCAGTCAGATTTCAACGATACTCAGATTGACACGCGTGTCGCTTTCATTCGAAGCGTGGCGCGTCCGGATACGTCTTGAATGTGTTAAAACTTAAGTCATCGTAAGTAACCGAACCTCTAACACTATACGGTTTACATTCCATCCACTTTTTGTTTTCCTTTTTTACTCTCAAACAAATCCAGTCGTTATATTTGGTGAGCACAGTGGTGTATACTATTTGGCTTTGTTTTGCTCAAGAGCATTGCATTGTTTGATCAGCTGGTTTTTGAAGCTGCTATGTTTCCGTTGAGATTTCGTCTATTATTTTTGTTTTTGACATTGTCGCTTCTGTCATTCCACGGCTTTATTCCATTTGTGCGTTGGTCTGTGATTTTGGACCCCACGTCTCAAATTCGTAAGGTCTAAATTTACAACCCATCACACAGTTTATTATCTTTCGTCAATCATTCTGCATAGGCTGGCGGTGTTGATATATTGTGTTTGTATTTGGTGTAAAAGACACTTTCCTCAGACAAAGTAAATGGAAAATAGACAAAAAGGTAAAAATAATTGTTGTAAACAGTCACGCGAAAGGTTACCATTAGAATGTTTCCACGGCTAATTCCTGCGAGTTATATTTATTGCAATGGTAATTCCACAACTAAATAAAGTATAAGACTACTTCTGTAAACCAACTTTGTGTAACTTTATTAAAACAAAATTTTGCTGCGTTTTTGTCGTTGTTGGTCTTTGTAGCTTGTAAAAGCAACCAGCATTTGATAACCGATTAACAGATAATTCTTCATTTATTTAAGTAATGTGGTCAAATTTGAATAATGCATTGCAGGAACCTGTTTCGCCGAGAAATGACACGTTCTTACAATGAATGAACCCAATGAACGGCACATATGTCGGCAACAGTAGTTGTGTTAACTCTTTTAAGGCGTCCCGCGTCAATAGCTGCGGAAGTGTCGTATAGCGTTGCCGCAGGTAACGCTATACGACAGTTTCGCTCCGCAGCTATTGCCGCGGGGCGCTTTGAATCCGTTAACGCTTTCTAAATGTGGCACAGGTTCGCGAGACTTTCTTTAGTTTTCAACAGATGTGCGTCTGTGTTTTGGTCTGTGATTCTTGACCTATTGGTCTCACGCCGGAAGGTCCAGGCTCGGAGACCTGCGCGCACACGCACGAAACAGCGTGTTAACTGTGTGTGCTTCTATTACTTTTGTGTCTCAATATATTTTAGGCCCTCTTTCTCCTTGTCCAACTTTCAATCTCTCGGGATTTCACCTGAGTCTGAACTGAGTGTAAATAATATATGAGAATCTACCCACGCGTATTGTATTACAACAACCTGTAAAACTTCATCATTGGCGTCGATGAGGTCTGTGTTTTTGGATCTTACGGCCATTGGTCGTAAGGTCCAAAATAACAGACCAGCACGCATTGAGACTTTTTGTCCAGTCCGTTTTCACAGCTGTTTTTCTTTTTCTCCTTGGTGATGATATTCAATTAACTAGCTATATTATATATATATATATATATATATATATATATATATATATATATATATATATAATATATATATATATATATATATATATATATATATATATATATATATATATACTGTCTGTACAGCATTACGTCATATATATATATATATATATATATATATATATATATATATATATATATATATATATATATATATATATATATATATATCCCTTTTTGCCATTCCATTGTGTACCCGACCTCCCTCTGACAATGGTGACGTGTTTTCTCATTCAATCTTGTCATTGTGTCACGTTTTATTGCGCGTGCGCAAACAAGCGGAAGCTAACGTCGTTTCCGTCTTGATCACGGATCTATGAAATTCCAATAAAGTGAAATTCTAGTCTAAAACTTTCTGCATGTTTTGTGTGTTTGTGTGTGCGTGCGTGCTTGCGTGTGTGTGTTTGTGTGTGCTTACATGCGTCCGTGTTTGTGTGTGTGTGCGTGTGTGTGTGTGCGTGAGTGCGTTCCAGGAATTGAAAAGCGTGTCGCTGTGTGCACATTGTAACAGTTTGCAACGTAACATTACATTTCTCGAACACACACACAAATACACACGTACTCACACACGCACACACACACAACACACGTCTAAAAGTCAATACAAGAAAATCAGTCATAAACTGATTTCACCGTGCGCACTTAAATCACACACACTACGATCAGCTAAAATCCTTTCATAAATTGTGGTGAAAGGTACAGACACTGATATGCCTAGACTGTAACTCCTGTACCGACGAGAAAAACTGACCACCAGCCAAATGCATCCCCACGAAGAAAGAAACGCGCTTAAGAGACAATTACAACAGAATGTATTACTATTTCGGGGTTTTACCCCAATTTTAATAAATTTTGTTGTAATTGTCTTCTTTTTAAAAAAAAAACAAAACAACAACATGCAAACAAGTACACAGTTTGCTACTAATTATTTCGTAATCGGAAGTGACTACTCTTGACACTTCCGACGAAGCAAAAATAATTGCAAGAACAATTTATTCATATTTCGGTTTTTTACCCGAAATATAAATAAACTGTCTTGTAATTAATTTTGCTTCGTCAGAAGTGTTAATAAATATGACTAAATTCGTGGGTTTTTTTCCTTCTTCTCTTCTTCTTGTTATTCTTCGTTGGGACTGGATATTCCCTACATTTTACGCGCTTAGCAGTCACCCCTTTGGTCAGTCTAAATTTCTTGCTAACACCATTGCTATTTTTATCCTCTTTCCTTTTTATCCCCTCCTTTCACCAATGCTAGTGCGCTTATGGTATATGGACTGACATCTACTGCAGCTTGCCCGCGCATATGCGCGGGCAAGGTGCAGTAGACGTCGGTCCTATTATCTTTCACTCAGTGGGTGTTGGGTGCAAAATGACAGGGCCGATTTGTAGCCAGCTCGCGGCGATAATTATCACTCTGATGGAGAGCGTGTCACACAAAGCGGCCCGTACTTACAATAAGACGAGTCCACCGATCATGCATCATAAGGATTCGGAGAAGAAATGATTACCGCTGCAGGGCAGATTAGGTGGCGACTGTAAGGCGACAGGATTGAAGAAATGGCAACGGTAGCCATGCCTCCTCCACACGTGCAGCTACACAGTCAGACGCAGGAAAACACTATGGTAGGCCTAATGTGCAAGAAGCTGTTGTTTTACTTCCGGTTGAAGGTCATCTCTGTCAGGGGAAAAAATATCGGCCTGGTCTATATCTAACCAAGAAAATATAGCCTGCGACATGCAAGAAGAAAGCTAGAAACTCTTACTCACTAGACCTCAACACAGACACCCACCTACCAACCCAGGATTCATTGCGCCGGCAGTACTTCCGCCGGTTGACCAAATTCTGGATGATCACGGACGGTGTTAGTCTCACAGTTTGTATCAGAGGCAATCAGACACATCTGCAAGAGGCATAGATTCTCTTGAGCCCCCGCAGTCTGCGTGAGCTCAAGAGAATCCATGCCTCTTGTTCGTTCAATTTATATCCATGTTTCTTCAATCATCGGTGGCTTTCAGGCATCTAATCTACGATCGGTCGTGAAAGAGGCGCATATCCGACCCCGCGACACCGATGCGTCTCCATTTTCTCTGATCGTCACCTTGCGTGCCTGGTGAGAAGATGATACCGAAAGCTGGAGGTGACCTTTCAGAGGTCAGCGTGACCTTCAGAGACTTGAGGTCAGGTGACGGAGGATTTATCAAGGAGATTTGGAAGTGGGATCGTTCAATGACTCGATAAGATGTTTAGAGGTGACGCTGAAATGACAGAGTATTCCAACCTAACTAGCTTGGGTATGTGATTGTAGGGAGGGAGGGGGGAGGGGTAGTATTGAAGAAAAAAAAAAGAGATATATGGTTGAATCTATTGTTATTGTAGAGTCTACTTTGACCAGTGAAAGGCTCTCGAACAAAAAGAATTCACAGCAGAGATTAACCCATGGAAA
Organism: Semisulcospira habei; assembly: GCA_036245525.1. Lineage (NCBI taxonomy): Eukaryota > Metazoa > Mollusca > Gastropoda > Semisulcospiridae > Semisulcospira > Semisulcospira habei. The sequence continues at coordinate 72,748,344 of BTPG01000004.1, read as the reverse complement.
AAAGAAACACGCTTAGAAAAGCCAGTTACAACACAATTGTGTACGTAAGTGTCTTTCCTAAGCGTGTTTCTGTCTTCCTTGGCATATTCACTGCATTTTGCACTCTTTCGCAGTCACCTGTTTTGGTCTGAATACACAGAAGAACCTGTACTGAACCAACCTGATAACGTATCTTTTTTAATTTTTAAACACATTTTAATTTTTTTTTAAAAAACCAACTGCTTTGTCCATTTCATTGTCCATATTCGATTTTTTTTTCTGGATTATTCCTCTTCTAAGCAGCATAAACAAGACCGCAGAGTAGCTGCGCGTCTCTGCAAGCCAGTCACTGAGACCCCTGCTCTGGGCTTATTATGGAAACAATGGTTAAAGGTCATTTTCAACTATTTTCAGTCCTCCAGCAGGCTTCCTGTTTGTCAGCCACTCACTGCCGTTTATGCGGCATCGCTTTGGTGCCGGAATTCCTTGCGGGGGTCAAGCTTATCAAAAGAAAGTCCAAGTACTCATCAACTGGAGAAATTAAAGCAGAATCCGAAACGCTGATGTGTTATTTGTTGTTGTTGCTTGTTCTTGTTTTGTCTTTTGATTATTTGTTTTTTTTATTTTTTGTTTGTTTGGTTTTATTTGTTGTTGTTTTGTTTTGTTTTTTTTGCTTTGTTGTTTGTTTGTTGGTTTGTTTGTTTTTGTTTTTTATTTTATTTATTTATTTATTTTTTGCTGTGGGGGGTGGGGGGGGGGGGGTGGACGGAGGTGTTCATATTTATTTCTCTTTTTTATCTGTTTTTCTCTTCTTTTTTTTTTTCTTTTTTTTTTTAAATGTTCAGCTAACACAATTATCTGCTATCAGTTATCAGTCACTGTTTTATTCTAACCCCTCGTCTCAGTGTTAACTCATTCAGCCCGGCGCACGCATTTCCCAAATTTTGGAGGCGTCATCTAACGACTATGCACCAGTTGTAGGAGATGGATCGACCATGATAATTCAAGGGTAGTGCCAGATTAGCTTGGCGCCGACATTATCAGGATCGACCCATCTCCTGCTGTAGGGCGTCAGGGTTGAATGGGTTAACAATGTCACTACTTAACTACGTAACTGCGCGTCTTTTCTGCCGAACGGTACGGCCAACTGGTAGCAGGCAAGGTCTTAATCTTTGAGCCATCACGGTCGATCGCGCTTAACCTGGAAGAAACAAAGGCTCGTCCCATACTGCGCTGGTCGTATCTTGCTCAAAACACGTACCACTTTGACCCCCCAAAATGGACACTACCATTGGAGCTGTCGCGATCGATAGAGCGTTACCTAACAGCAACAAAGGTAGGAAGCACGCTACGCCGGTCGTTTTCTTATTCAATTCACTTAACCCTTTTAGCCCCAAAGTCCCGTTTCTCAAATTTTGTAGGTGTTGCCTAATGAGTTGACTATGTACGAGTTGCAGGAGATGGATGGACCAATGATAACTCAAGGGTAGTGCCAGATAAGCTTGGCGCCTTCATGCGCCAAGCTTATCTGGCACTACCCTTGAATTATCATGGTCCATCCATCTCCTGCTGTGTAGGGACTCGGGGCTAAAAGAGTTAAAACACCGACGGACCAAGAAAACGGACCGTAGAGCCCGGTGCCACAAGCATGGCACGTGCCAGCGAGCGCGCGCTCAAATATTGTGAGAAGAGCTTCACGCCGTGACCACTCCGTTCCGTAGGATGACCCTTTGTGTGTGTCTATATCACTTCGACACTGCCTGACATACAGACATTTTTCCTGCAAGTGGCATAGATTCTCATGAGCCCATGAGGTCGCAAGGGCTCATGAGAGTCTATGTCACTTGCGGAGTGACATCAGCCCCAGTCGTTTCTCATACTGTTGAAGTATAAGCGTAAGACTGCAAAGTGGACACATAAACTTGGGTCGATAAGGTACGGACACGCAGGCTGTCGGTCGGTCAAGGTTAAGTCGGTTTACACATTGCCTGAATGAACCTATCATAAACACGGGTTTAATGGAAAACTAGTGTAATATTTGTAACCTGAAACAAAAGAAAACGGATTTTAAAAAGGTAACAACGTAATCAAATTTAAAGCGACCTGACGCAGACAATAATGGTTTAAACGTTCGTAATACAATATTTCCTTCATAAGTGTACCTAGTAGCCCTGTATCTTACAAAATCTTACGATAAATAATGCTGCTGTTTGCGCATTTCCGGAAGGAAAGTATCACAGATAAATACAGTTCTCGGCGGGACTAGCCGTTGTAATATTTGTTTTAAGAAACAAAACAAAATGGATTTGAAAAAAATACCGACGTAATCCAATTTAAAGCGACCTGTGAAATTTGACCAGTGTCCACGCCTGAGCACTCGATTTGACAAGTCAGTCCCATCTCTTTAAAGCGTGGCCGTGCCAAGGACTCACCCAATGCGCAAAAGGTCATCGGGCCGATGTCGGCCGCCGTTGGCCTGCGCACAGCCGTGAGCGGGCCAAAGGCTGCCGACGTCGGCCCGATGGCCTTTGGAAGTCAGTATCAGACTTCAGCAGCATCGTTGTTCAAGTGTTGTTGACTTACTTTATAGAATGGATCGAAGGCAAGACCCTGCAGTCATGGTTGGCACAAGGCACTCCAAGATTTTTTTGGGTGTGTGTGTGTGTGTGTGTGTGTGTGTGTGTGTGTGTGTGTGTGTGTGTGTGTGTGTGTGTGTGTGTGTGAGTGTGTGTGATGGTGTGTGTGTGATGGTGTGTGTGTGTGTGTGTGTGTGTGTGTGTGTGTGTGTGTGTGTGTGTGTGTGTGTGTGTGTGTGTATCTGATCTGTCGTCACAGGTGTCCGAAGGTCAAACTTTAATGATCAGGGAGACACATTGGTGTCACCGAAGATGCTTTGTGTGATTGTGGGCAGGAGGATCAGACCATAGAATATTTTCCGCAAACCTGCCCCATCTTCAGTCTTCACCCAATGCGCAAAAAAGCCATCGGGCCGACGTCGGCCTGATGGCGTTTTGCGCATTGGGCAGTCGCCAAGAGACCTGGCCGCAGGGAGCAAGGCTCAGCAGAAATCTCTGGGGGGAACGGCCGCCAATCTCCTCCTGACGGCCCAGTTTACGACATCATCCGTACTCGAAGTGTAGCGGGCCAAAGTCGAACGCAGAAGAAGAATAAGAAGAATGACCAGGGACAAGAATTCGTGAATCAATGAATACATTAATCTACACTTTGAACTTGGACAGAAATACATCTGGGGGGAGCTGGGTTGCTCGGTGGTAGAGTGTTGGTCTCTCGACCGAAAGGTCCCGTATTCGAATCCAGCTTGGGTCAAAATTTGTTCAGACCCTATTTCAGTGCCCCGTTTTTGAAATCGCCTTTGTGGTGGACGAAAGACGTTAAGTCATAAACGTTTTGAAATACATCTGGAAAGAAAGTCTGTTATCGTCCATCCGCGATAACTGATTTCGTTTCCACAAGTGTCATTTTACATGAGATAACTGGTCAGACGTTGTTGTCATGTTGTGATTTAAAAAAAAAAGAAAAGAATAATAACTTAAATTGTAACAGAAATGCGTCCGAAAAGGTCATTTATCTGTTTCACGCTCTTATGAAAAGCTTGGGAAGTCTTTTTTTTTCCTGGGGGAGTGCAGAATTCATGGGCGAAGTAATTTCTTTTCCCCCTAGGAAAAGTAACGTTTTCTTTCTAGAAAAATAACGTTGGGAGTGTTATTTTACTATGAAAAATGCACCCCTGCAGGCTTTTTTCCTGCAGTCTTTTTCCGACTAGACCTGGACACGTGCCAGGGGCAATAGGAAACTACAGTTAGGTGTGCCTACTCACAATGATTGTGAAATGGATATAAAAACCTTATATTAGTTGAAAAGCCGTTGTATCGGTCGAATTATAGCTCTCAAAGCGTGTCCTGGAGCAGATCGCTTTAACTCTTTGGCTGTCGGTAGCGGTTTTTGTCTCGATGATTCCCACATGATCCGCGTGATAAAAAGCGCTATTGACAGCCAATGGGTTAAAGAGACTCGTTTACCGTGGAAACATCAGCATTGTAATGGTAACCTATGTTGTGAACAGTTTTGAAATGCTGGAATCCTCGGAACAGAATTCCCAACCCGTTTAGCCCCGACACACCACAGCAGGAGATGGATCGACATTGAAAATTCAAGGACAGTGTCAGATTAGCTTGGCGCCATCAGGCGCCAAGCTAATTAGGCACTGCCCTTGAAATTTCTTATTCGATCCATTTTTTTGCAACTGGTAAATAATAGTTAGGTGACACCTCCATAATTTGGGAAATGCGGCCTTGGGGTTAGATCAGTTATAGTGATCTGTCCCAGATGCACATATGACAAAAGAAACGCCGCCCCAACAACCTTATCAAAGTCAAGTCAAGTCAAGTCAAGTCAAGTCAAGTCAAGAGTTTTTATTGATGTTGGCACTTCGGCCATTTTCACATGGAGAGCGTATACATATATCAGTTCAATACCACAAGAACATAACCTGGGGTATATTGACATTCAAAGTTGACGGCAGACAGAGAACGATGACGTAATACAACAATCACTGACGTCCATTCCTCATGACCGTTCTACAAGACAGCAATCCCAAGCTTCGATCTGTTGCAGGTACAGTCACAGTCACAGCACGAATGCCTTTTGGTGCCTCAACACTGCGTGCAATGCCTCTTTCAGTTGTGCCTCAACTGTTAGAAGTATGCAATGCCTCAGTAGTCTGTGGTTGTTGGAGCTCTGACTGGTCAACAAAGGAAGGTGTTTTAGTGAACTATTGCAAAGCAAACATCTCATATAATTTATTCAAACAGCTTACAGTTTGAACGCTTTCTGACGGTAATCAATGATTTACAGTGTACAAGTGAACCATTTCTTACAATGGGCATTGTGAACTCTTCAAGCGGATACAGTGTACAATCTGAACTCCTTCTGACAGTGGACGATCTAAACTTAACGCGGGTAAATACAGTGTGCACTTTGCATCATTTCTGACAGTGAACAATGTGAACTCTTTACGCCGGCAAATACAGTGTACAATTTTAACCCCTTCTGACTACGCACACTATTAACCCATTCAGCCCTGACGTACTACAGCAGGAGATGGGTCGACCATTATAATTCAAGGGTAGTGCCAGATTAGCTTGGCGCCTGTCAGTGCCAAGCTAATCTGTCACTGCCCTTGAATTATCATGGTCGATCCATCTCCTACAACTGGTGCATAGTCGTTAGATGATGCCTCCAAAATTTGGGAAATGCGTGCGCCGGGCTGAACGAGTTAACACTGAGACGAAGGGTTAAAATAAAACAGTGACTGATAACTGATAACAGATAATTGTGGAGCAATTCTGGTGCATAGTCATTAGATGACGCCACCAAAATTTTGGAAATACGGCCGTCGGGCTGAATGAGTTAAGCCTACCCAACAACAATAACTGACAAACTGATCGACAAATGCATATGATCACATCTAAACATCAATTTGAAATACATTTCATATTATAAAACCCTCTTCACCTACAAAATACATCACCGTTTGGACCCGTCCAAACTGCGAGCCTATACGGTGCGTACATTGTCCACATCCTCATTTAGTCACCGATTTTGTTCTCACTGCCTGTGACCACATGGAAAAGGGGGATACTACCGTAAGCCATAGACAGTTACCTGAGGATGATGTTAAACATTGTGTAGATATCCTTGAGATCTACGTCACAGGTTTTGAGACCGATCGACCATGATAGGTAAACAGCCTAAAAGCCTAGGCCGTTTTTGAAACGTCTGCATCGTGTGTGTCGTTGTTGCTGTTAGTGTACTTTACGTTTCTTGTTGTTTTGTGCCTTTGTTTGTTATCGAATTACATGATTTATCGAACTGCTGTCGTCCTCTCACTGTAGGCGCCAAGCTATTCTGACACCACCCTTGAACTATTATAGTCGATCAACACTCTGTCGTAGCACGACAGGGCTTTTTGGAATAAAGTCACCGGGCAGAAGTCGGTCAGATGACCTTTTGCCTACTGTATATGCCGGGCGGACACATGCCAGTGATGTAGGAACCCTTAGTGGGGGAGGAGGAGGAAAGAACAACCCAGAGGATGAAATTATAAATTTTTTGCTGTTAGATACCCTTTGAAGTCTACGTCACAGTTCTGGAGACAGATCGACCACGATATAGGCGCCAAGCTATTCTGACACAACTTTTGAACTATCATGGTCGATCCTGTTGTAGCATGTCAGGGCATCATGGGCTATTACCTCCCGTGGACGTAATCTGCGCTAAAAACATACCGGGCTTTTCCAACTCCACTACCCCGCCGATTGACATTGACTGCGGAGGATTCTGTTGCAGTTTGCTGTGGTGCCTGGAATGTGTGTGTGTGTGTGTGTGTGTGTGTGTGTGTGTGTGTGTGTGTGTGTGTGTGTGTGTGTGTGTGTGTGTGTGTGTGTGTGTGCGTACACCAAACCACTCAATTGGGTTACTTTCTTTACCATCCTTATGCAAAATGGGTGTGTGTGTGTGCGTACACCAAACCACTCAATTGGGTTACTTTCTTTACCATCCTTATGCAAAATGGGTGTGTGTAAAATTCTGGGTGACCAAGTCAGGCACCCATTTTTTCTGAGGGTTGTTTCTGCATTATCTTTCATTCAAAAGTCAGAAAAAAATATCAAAAATAGGATGTCCCCAATTCGCCAGATATACTTCATGTTGTGTTTTGGCGATGCCTTGGGCCTGTGTGTTGACACGGAAGCGGAGTGTTTTCAGATCAACTTGATGATCGCTGATTGGTTAGCCCAACACCAATGAACGGAGTTGTTTCCCTTGCCCTTCCTAAAACGTCATCTTTCGTCCCCAACAGTGGGCCATTCTTCCGCGTTTGCAGAGGTACTTTATGCAATATTTCTTAGTTAAGAGTACGCCCAAATGGTCAGTGCAGTTATTTAACTGAGAGATGCCTCCAATCCCCGATACCCGTTTGGCCCAGAAAAATAAGGCGTCTGCTTCAGCCGTGGCTCGGTCCGTGTCTTCCTCTCTCTGACCGTTGAGTCTTGTAGTAAATGATAATAGAACCCCACGATTTTAACAAAAGCTTTCTTCTTCAATGAAAGGAATTCGTTCAATAACCCCATTACAAGGTCAATGTGCCACGCGATTTTGCTTCTTTTTTTCTGACATGTGTGATTGTCAGTGATCGAAAAGTAACTTGCCACACGCATGCACAGTATCAGTTGACTTTTTTTTTAAAAAAATGGCGCCAGATTTCAATCCTCGTTCGCAAAACTGCCTCGCGATTCGAAGAACAAACGTCCACAAACAGGTCTTTCGGAATGTGCAACTGAAGTGTCGCTTTTTACTGTATTACCAGTTTTTAGTTCTCAGGGTCACCCTGGTCAGCCCCACAGGGTGGGTTTTTCTCTCTATTCTGGGGCATGTGTTTCTGTCTACCCTTTGTCCATTCACCTGTATTTGCCTTTTTAAAACTCTCCCTACTGTCTGCACTGCCTGTAGCTCTTGATATTGGATGTGTGTTGCTAAATGGTCTTAGCTTTATTTAGGCCCCATGTGTTAGGTTTATTTAACGTATTTGACCGGCTGGCGACATACATGGCAATGTTCTGTTTAGGTGTTTTTTTCACAAGCAGTGCAGGCACGTCCTGAGAAAGCCTTTTTGCTGTCGGGACGTTAAGCAATGTACAATCAATCCGATTCAAAATGTCAGTTGGTTTACATGGTTGTATTGGACATGTTTGCAGCAACACCGTTTTGGTCACACCGGCTCAGGACTTCCTGCACACACCCAGCGCCAGATGGCAGCAGGATGTCCAAACCCATCGGGATCTATGCTGCAGAATCATGGCCCCCCAGCCTCTGCCACAGAGGGTGCGTCTGGTAGGAGGGTGCATGGACGGAAGCGGAATGCTCCCAATTACAAACTGGTAAGTAAAGTGATTCTATGATCATCTTCATTTTATTGGCTGGCGTGCGTGCGAAGCAAAAGTGAGTTTATGTTCTGGGCCACTGGTCGTCCGTCCGTCGTCCATGGTAAACTTTAACTCATTCTACCCCAACACCAAAATCCTTAAATTTTGCTCCTGTCCTCTCAAGACCGCATTGCAGCGCAGGACACAGATCAACCATGATAGTTCAAGGGTGATGCCAGAATAGCTTGGCGCCCGTAGGCGCCAAGCTATTCTGGCATCACCTTTGAACTATCATGGTCGATCCTTATCCTGCTGTGGTGTGTCTGGGGGTAGAATGAGTTAACGGTGGCATTTTTTTTCGGAGACTATTCAAGCCACATTCTTCAAGCTTGGCCCAAGGATACTTTGTGGCAAGACCTTTTTAAACATGCCAATTTGAGTGGCCTCTCTCAAAAGGTCACGCAGGGTTGTCAAATGTGTGAAAACTGCTTGCATTTTCAGAAAACGTGAATTTTGCTGCTGCAGAATCCAGCCCTCGTCACCGAGGTCACACATATGTAAATCGGTCATACACGGGATTATTCTTTTTATTCTTGTGCAAGGTCCCTTAAACCAAAATTGGGCTGTTTCTGTCCCCTAATGCAGCTTTGGTTTCAATCTTTCTTTCTTTCTTTCTTTCTTTCTCCAGTTGGCAAATGGCGCCTGGGATGGACCCGAGACTGAGAGTAGTGCCAGCGCATCGCAGTACGAGGGCAGTGATGACGAGGAGTTTGTTCCTGGCTCGAGCTCACCGGATTCAGAGGGTGTGTCGGCATCAATTGCTGGGATCTCTGACATAGACAGTATTGTATCGACTATGTTAGATTTCATCAAAGTGGCAGGTTCGGGGTGGCCAGGTGTCGGTGACGCTAGTACCAGCAAGGTGCAGTGTGCGTTAGGGGGTGGAAATGAGAATGTGGATAGGCAGGAGGAACATGATGCTGGAAAGAGTGGGGACAGAGCACTTACAGAAGAAACAGGTGTGCACGTGTCGCAGAGAGGGAAAGGAAAGTACAAATGGGACAAGAAACATGCATGCAAATTGTGTGGCAAGCTTGTCTTGAAAATGAGCACGCACTTACAAGATGTCCATGCAGATGAGGCAGACGTTGCTAAAATTTTGTCGATGAAAAAAGGGACCAAGCAGAGACGTCGAGCATGGATCAGACTACAAGATGAGGGTGATTATATGCATAACGTTGCTGTTCTTGAAAACAAATCCGGATGTTTGATTCCTAAGTATCGCACCAAAACTAGTAAGGTAGACGACCTTCTCGCCTGTAGCCATTGCAAAGGGCTCTATCAAAAAAAGCTGATCTCTGTACACTCAAAACGTTGCTGTCAGAAGCCAGGAGGGTTTCAGATCACTCGGCGAGGGGACGCGGCGCGCCGTGGTCGCCTAATGCTTCCAATACCCTTGGACGTTGAATTTTCCTTCTATCACAAGGTCTTGGCCAGCCAGAGAGATGATGAGATAAGCCGTCTCATCAGAACTGACCCCTTGCTTCTTGAGTATGGAAAGAGATTATTTGACCGCAGGGACATTGAAGAACAACGGCTGGACAAATCAGCTCCAGGATGCGGGAGTTGGGGAGACTATTAAAGATTATCAGAGTGAGGTCAGAAATGAAAATCGCAAGTTTAAATGCTGTGATCAATTGAGCTAGTTTTGATCATGTTGTCCTGGCTGTAAAAGAGCTAGCAGATTTTGATGAGGACACACATCAGTTCAAAAAAGGCAATCTCGCAATACGCATAGGCCATGCTTTGAAAACGTGTTCACAGATCAAACAGTCACAGGCATCCAAACAGCTTGGGCAGGGTTCAGACGACAGGTGGCGACAGGAGCTCTCTGAGGCGCAGCGGTTTGACTCTGTCTTCAACGGGGACTGGTATGATAGTGTGTCCGCTACAGCAGCCCAGTCAGTCGGGAAAATGACCATGAACAAACCCAAGCTGATCCCATCATGTGAATTTGTGAGGAAGGTCCAACAGCTTCTTGAGACAAGGATGGTTTCGGAAGATTATCCGACAGTGGTTAAAGCAACTCTTTGTGCTGTATCACTTTTCAACCGAAAACGAGGGGGAGAAGTTCAGAGAATGAAGGTGTCAGACTTCCAGAATGCTAAGATTGGATCGATCACCAATCAAGATATCTTGAAAGGTCTCACAGAGGTTGAGAAGAAAATGGTGAATCATTTTCAGCGAGTGGAAATCAGAGGCAAGTTTAATAGGAGTGTTCCCGTTTTGCTGACGAAGAAGATGATGACAACTGTGGACAGAATCCTTCAAATGAGGCAATCAGTGCCAGCTCTCGCTGATTCCCAGTACATCTTTGCCACACCTTCTGGTCAGGGGCCTTACAGAGGCCATGATGTTCTGAAGGCCCATGCCCTAGAAGCAGGGGTGTCATACCCAGCCATGTTCACATTTACTCAGTTACGGAAGCAGGTTGCAACTTTGGCTCAGTCAATGGCCATCTCGGAGTTAGACCAGGATCAGCTGGCAGATTTCCTTGGCCATGATATTCGGATACATCGCCATATCTAGCGCCAACCTCAAGACGTCCTTCAAAAGGCAAAAGTGGCAAAGATTCTTCTGTCAGTTAACAATGGGATGACAGATTTTGAGAGTTGCATTAGAGCTGAGCTGGGCGATGATGAAGAGATTGACTTTGACAATGAAGACACATCAGAAACTGGCAGAGAGGTCTCGGGGGAAACAGCACCTGTGAATGAAGCAAGTAGCAAGTCAACAACACAGGAATCGATGAGCATGACGGAGAAAAGACGTCCAGAGCCTGATGACAATCTAGATAGTTTTGATGATGACAGTACTGCGTCAGCTCCTGTTCGAAAGAAAGCTAGATTTACAAGGAAACCGTGGGGGGAAGCTGAAGAGAAAGCTGTTCAAACTCGTTTCAAGACACACCTCGTCATGAACAAACTTCCTGGAAAGGCCGAGATACAGCACGCAATGGCAGAGGAGCCCGCACTTAGACATAGGCGCTGGACAAACATTAAGGATTACGTCCGCAACAGACTGAAAAAGTTACAAAAGAAATGAATTGAGGTTCCCCGCCACTCGCGGCATTTTCGGTTTCATACAGATTTATTACAAGAGTGTTATTATTGGGGTGGTTTCAGCATGTATAGCCTGCTTTTTTTTTAATCTGATGGACGCCTGGATCATTTTGTATACTGTATAACTTTTGGATTTGCAAAACGAAACAGCCGGCTGGGGACAAAAGACAATAATAAGATAAGATAAGAAAACCATTGACAACGTAAAGATTGATTACAAGAGTGTTATTAGGGGGGGGGGAGGGGGGGGCCTGGATCATTTTGTAATATACTGCATACCATTTTTAAAACTCTGCACATGGAAGAATGGTTGGTTGTTGGGGACGAAAGACAATAATAAACGCTGAAGTTTCAAGTGATTTCTTATGTTGTCAGTTAATTAATTAATGTCAGTGTTCTGTTCTGTTATTTTAACTCATTCTACCCCAAGACCGGAATCCCCAAATGTTGAAGTCGTCTTCAGAAGACTGCGTTGCAGTGCAGGACACAGATCCACCATGATAGTTCAAGGGTGATGCCAGAATAGCTTGGCGCCCATAGGCGCCAAGCTATTCTGGTATCACCTTTGAACTATCATGGTGGATCTTTAGTTTGCTGCGGTGTGTCTGGGGTAGAATAAGTTAAGCCCAAATGTTGAAGTCGTCTTCAGAAGACTGCGTTGCAGTGCAGGACACATATCCACCATGATAGTTCAAGGGTGATGCCAGAATAGCTTGGCGCCCATAGGCGCCAAGCTATTCTGGCATCACCCTTGAACTATCGTGGTGGATCTTTATTTTTGCTGGGGTAGAATAAGTTAAGTGTTAGTTTCTTCGTCTGGGTCTTTTTCTATCTTTCATATTTTTCCACACTTTTTGACCCGCATCATAGTCATACTGAGGCTAAAAGCTTCAAATTTGTTCACTGCCATAATTCTATGCAAGCTACATTACAGTACTTACACATGAGGACATAGACCAATGGCTTTAGTTCAAGGGTGGTGCCACAATAGCTTGGCGCCTAGAGGCACCAAGCTATTCTGGCACTAACCCTTGGACTATTTCAGTCACACTTGTTGCACACACTGGTGTATTCCGAATGATAAGGGTTAATATTCAAAATGCTCTGTTGCTGTTTGTCTGAAACTCCAGAGTACCCAAAACCAAAAAAAAAAAGTCCTTTAATTTCCAGAATACATTATGTTGATTCTCACATCAATGCCATGATAAACTGTTTTGCTTCAGAAGGACAAAACGCAGCAATGTTTAAAAGATTTCCTCTGTAAAAATCATAATCGAAAGGTTACGGGCCAGTGTTTATTGAATTTTGCACCATACAATGTTAAAAATGTTAAAAGCACACATACACATTAAGTTGGAAAAAAATTAATGTGAAAAAGAAGTATTCCATGAACTTGACCTTATTACAGACGCCTAGTCTGAGAAAGCCAGCTTCCAGTATCACTAGGCAGGCATTGTCATGGAACCCCCAGGGAAAGAGGAAAAGAGGTAGGCCGAGAAACTCCTGGCGTCGAGACCTCCACGCAGACATCAAGAGACTGGGAACCACCTGGAGTAGAATCGAAGGAGAAGCACAGGACAGGAGTTGCTGGAGGTCTCTCGTCGACGGCCTATACCCGGGTAGGGGTGACAGGCGTAAGTAAGTAAGACTACTGTTGTGAAGACACCCATTTTGACTGTAATGCCAGTTTTTGTGTGTGAGAGGCACCCACATTATTGGTAGAAACCCATTTTTTTCCATCTAGTGGCTCTGTTTCTAGAAAATGTCTATTTTATTTTAAGTTATAGAGCTTAGTTATAAGGTGAGTTCTAAACATTCGCATCAATTCCAGAGCCCTAGAATAAATAGAAATATGGGAACCCATTTTGACATAAAATGGTAGGTAACCCACTCTGATGCTTTTGTCTGCATGTGTGTGTGTGTGTGTGTGTGTGTGTGTGTGTGTGTGTGTGTGTGTGTGTATGGGTATGGATATGTGTGTGTGTATGTGTGTGTATATGTGTTTGTGTGTGCGTGTGTGTTGTGTGTGTGTGTGTGTGTGTGTGTGTGTGTGTGTGTGTGCGCGCGCGTGTGCTTAATACTGTGTACAGATTTTGTAATTAATTTCATTTTTAAAACTTGTAAGGCGCCTAGAGCACTACCTGAGGTTAGGCGCAATATAAATTAGCATTATTATTATTATTATCATTATTATTATCAATACCGTTATTTACGCTGGCCGTACATCCCTTGGCTTTCCTGTATAAAAGTACATTTGGGCGACACCTCCTCCGGACTCGAACGTAAAATGACTCAGGAGAGGTCTATGTACAAACCCAAAGAGGCTAACACATTCTGCGCAAGGACCAAAATCCGCAAATTTTGACTGAAGTTGCCCCCTGAAGACTGTATTACACTTCTGGAAACAGTTCAAGCTTGATAGTTCAAAGGTTCTGGCACAACCCTTGAACTATCACGCTCGATCCATGTCTTGCCGTGGAGTGTCGGTGTTGAATGAGCTAAACGTTAGAAACAGTACATATGCACCATGTAGGTGCTATAGATAAAGCTTGTGATCATACAGAATTGTAATGTTTGCCCGTACAGCTCGCAACAGGCTTTGTTCAACCAACTGACGTCATCAACACCGAAGTGACGTCAGTTCCCAAGGTTGCTAGTCTATAGTCTCTCTATTACTACTAGACATTATAACCTGTATATATCCAATCCATATATTGTTCATATATTGGTCCATATATCTTGTTTGACCGCCGTGAGATGGCCTTATCCGCCTGCTCGGTGTTAAACCTAAATAATTATCATCTTGCTTTAACTTTCTCCCCCACCTCAAACGGAACACACCATTCCCCACTCCCACTCCCTTCGTTTCACTTAACAATTTGAGCCATACCTCCCGTAGACATCTTCCTATGCCTCTGATTGTCTGACTGATCTCAGTAGCAGCCTGTTCCTGGTTTACTAAGCCCATAAAAAAGAATGGTGTTTATACTATACGCCTTTACATGTGTACACACAATCATTGGAAATATACGAGGACAACAATAAATCTTGAAATAATGACACTGACGTAAAACAATATACAAAAACCTTCAATAAACGAAAACAGAAAACACTGAATCAGTAGCTGAACAGTTAGCTTTAACAGTAAACAAACTGAAAATATCACTTTCGACTGTAACACAAGCGACGGTTATGCAGCCTCCAACATGAACATGTCTGTAACAGATGACTTTAAAAGCAGATGTAAATGCCACCGATGTTTTCTAGCAAGAGGTATAGATTCTCATGTGCCGCTGCTTCTGCAAATTAAAAAAAAGCCTCAGGATGAAATGGGTTAATGTCCTACACCACCACCTCTCTCCGCACCCCCCCCCCAACCACTCCCCCCCCAAAAAAAAATAAATAAAATGCTTGGTCGAACACTGCTGCTTGTTCCTTCACTCTTGAGTGGCTGGACGCCAGAAATTGCACCAAATTGTGGGCATCAGTAAAGGGGTACATGAAGTTAACCTTTTGCGTGTCGCAGCTGTTTTAGTCGCCGATGATTCCTACAGGGATCATCGCGACTAAAACATCTGCAGACACGCAAATTATTAATAAGATACAAGAAAATGAAATGTAATTATGGAAGAAAGGGAAAAGACAAGTTTTTGCAGTTTGATTCGCTTTGTATTTCGCAACAAAGGCTTACCCAGGACGTGTTTTCTGTGCGCGCGGGGGGAGGGGGAGGGGAGGGGGGAAAGGGGGGAAGGGGGAGGGGGGAGGGGGGAGACCCCAAAACCAAAACACAACACTGAGTGTATGAAGGCAAGTAAGGAAATAACAAAACAGAACAGGACAGGGGAGAAGAGGAGAATAGAGAGGGGAGAGGGAGAAGGGGAAAAGAGAAGAGAGAAGAGAAGAGAACAGAACAGAAGAGAACAGAACATAACACAACAGAACAGAACAGAAAAAAGAACAGAACAGACCAGAATAAAAGAGAAGAGAATAAAACAGAAGAGAAAGAACAGAATAAAACAGAACAGAAAAGAACAGAACAGACCAGATTAAAACAGAACAGAAGGGAACAGAATCGAACAGAATAAAACAGAACAGGAGAGAACATAATAAAACAGAACAGAACAGAACAAAATGAAACAGAACAGAACAGAACAACAAACAAAACAAAGCTAAACAGACAAGAACAGGATAAAACAACAGCAGAGCAGAGCAGAAAAGACTATTTCGAGACAGGGTTTAAAAACGTTATAAAATCAGTCAACTAACATGACTGTATTTATCAACTCTAGGCCTTTCTCTTTCAGCACCAAGCAGTTGGATCGACCGTATTAGTACATGTGTAAGTGCCTAATAAGCTGAACTAATTCAAGACGTGCCGCCTCCGGATACGCGGCATATAACGCGTATCCGGAGGCGGCACGTCTCGAAGGAGTTAACCCTTTGGCTGTCGGTAGTAATGACGATAATACCAGTCATTATACAGGCGCTTTACCCAATATTGTATGAATCGGCTGAAAGCGACGCGAACTGAATCCAACACGCACGCTGACGTCAAATGCACGCATTCACTCTGAAGAGGAACAGGGTGCAAGACAAACACATATTAAACCGGCAGTCTCACGCCAAGGCTAGTTTAAAACCATTTTTGCTATTTTCCTGTTTTGTCCTAACTGATTAATTATTGTATTGTTAAAGAACTTCATATTCAGGACTCCACTGGAAAAGGTAATGCATATCATATTTTAGTTCAAGCGGTCTGCTCCCTGGCAAACTTTGACTGATAAAATTCGCCGATACAACGGGTTATCAATGTTGTCTTGCCTCAACAAAGACTTTTCTATGCTTTTCTCACAATCCATGTGAATACTCTGAGTATGCACACGTAGAATGCCAGAGGAACTATCCTACCGCGAAAGAGAAGAAGAGCACAAAGTCTGTAATTTTACGCGTAATTACAGTTTTGCCTAGCATTGCGGCAATGTATTGATTCTTTACCGCCTGATATAGGATTGCTATCATTTGGAGCCTACTATATGTTTTTCCCAAGTTAGGTTTTATGAATAAGTTTTCCGCTGGTTGGTTAGTTTGGGGTTTAAATTCCACATCACACCGGTGAAACAAAAACAGCTTTAACGGGCAATTTCAGGGGGGCAGTTACAGCTATTGCCTATGGAGTGCGACCCTAACACTGATCAATTCGGTCACACTGCAAATGTGCTACTTTGGTTTACCAGGACTTCTACGTATAGCATAAGCTTTTCGTGCCAAACACATCACCAGTGCTAGAAGGCACCTCCAGATTGTAATGGTGGCTCTCCAATGCATCCCTAAAGCTCTATGTGAGGTTTAAGTAGAAGAGGACAAATCCAAACATAAAAAAGCAACTACATTGTCAAATTGTACTGTAATTACTTTTAAAATGTATTAACAAAGGTTCCCCAAAAGTCCAAAGATGTTAAAAACTCACTCAACAGGGTAGTTGAATACAGACAATATGAGCCTGAATACTTCTAAACCATCGAGGATTCTAAAAGGGAGATAAGCAAAATATCGTCTCACCACAAAATCCACAATAAATACCCCGTTAAAAATAATGTCATATCGCTCAAAATTGTACTGTCAGCTCAACCCAAGCTGATTTTGTTGACATATTTCGACCAAAATTTGTGGTCAACCAAACAATTTCTTGGTCGAATTCGCCCACATTTTTTATGGATGTCGACCATGAGGCCGAAATCTCGACCAAAGTATGAATTTCGCCCAATTCTTTAAATGAAGTCTGTAAACACACCAACACCTGTTTATGTACTCAATTGTCTGATAGCGAAATAGATCCGTGGATAGTCCTCGTCTCTTTAGCTACCACCCACCCCAACCGCTCGCTATCCCTCTCCAATCTCCACCCCGCAGGCTTTACACCATAGCAGATAATTATGCATCACACCAGTATCTGTGTCCTTCATTCCCTCGGCCGGTCCCCTGCAGCAGACGCACAGTAGATTCTCGTGAGCCTCTGCTAACAAACACCCCTCCCCCATTTCCCCTGGTCAGTCACTATCGGCTTATTGGCCCTATTCGGTCCACTCTTGGAGACTTCATAATTATACAGACGATCCCAGACACATGCACCGATGCCCGCATCCCTGCCCCCGTTCCTGTCCCTTATTGACCCCCTTTGAAACAACCAACTTCCCTGAACAGTACACAAATTCCTCAGTCAAAGCTTGCCGATGGTGGCGTGTCAACTCAAAACCCGCGACATGATTTGCCCATCATGTGTTGCTTTTGTTTGTTACTTTGTTGTTCTCACGTCGTACAGTGCATAACATGAGACAAAGTCACGTGAAAAGCAGTGAACTCAGAACCGTCTCGACACCGTTTCCCATCTCTATTCTGCAGACTATCGCGCACGTGTATATTGTTGTCAGTGACCAGTTACCTTCCCTAATGATACTTTCACATAGTACAAATCGTTGATTCGTCAAATGGAAGCAATTCCGGACGTGATATCTCAGTGGGTGCGAACCTTTGGGACTATCGCGAAAATCACGTCAGGCCAGGGTGTCCCGACCCAGTCTGATTTTTACATGCTTGCATTCGCGATAGCTCAGAGGGTATGTGTACATCAGTCGGTCAGAATACGGCACAACAATCTGTTTTTATGAGCTAAATGCAAATTTTCTTATTTGTTAATTTAAAAATAAAGACACACAAAACTACAGTGTATGATGCTTTAAGCTGCTAATATCGTGTTCCCCGGGCCTTCTCTAGCAACTCCCAATCCACCTCTCGTATCTCTGTGTCCTGCTTGTGTATACTGATGAGGGCGTCATGACTCATGCTAGGCACGGGACGCACGTGCTCGTTACAATAAAATCGTTTCCTTAACTCAATCAGTCCTGACCCCGTTGAGCAGCAGACTGATAGGCCTTGATAATTCAAGAGTAGTGACAGAATAGCACCACAGATGCCCTAACATATAACAGATTGGGTACTGATCGACCATTCCAAAGTGTGGTGCTTTACATTATAGTCTACGCTTCCTGACACATAACAACAGGGAACTGATTGACCATGTTAGTTCAAAGGCAGTGCAAGAATATCGTCTTATTGAGTCCAGGCACCCTGACATAGAAGAGCGGCTAAGGTACCGATCGAGTATGATTGTGCAAGGGTAGTGCCAGAAAATCTTGGTGCATCAGTCCAGACGCCCTGACATTTTACACCATGGTACTGATCGACCATGATAGTTCAAGGGTAGTGCCAGAGTATCTTGATGCCTCTAGACGCCATGACAGTTTACAGCTTGCTTCTGATCCATCATGCCGAAAGTTCAAGGGTAGTGCCAGACTGACTAGTATGACGAGACTGGGCGTCCTAAAGGATAACAAGAAACTGATCGACCATAATAGTTACTACTACTACTACTACTACTACTACTCCTACTCCTACTACTCCTACTCCTACTCCTCCTACTACTACTACTACTACTAGTTACTACTACTCCTACTACTACTACTCCTACTCCTACTACTCCTACTCCTACTGCTCCTACTCCTCCTCCTCCTCCTCCTACTCCTACTCCTACTACTACTACTAATAATAATAATAATAAACGAGATTTGTTAAGCGCTTATTCTAAAAGTAGCTCTAAGCGCTGATACAATGAAAAGGCTAACAGATAACACGCGCACACACACAACATACGCACGCACGCACGCACGCACGCACGTACGCACACACACACACACACACACACACACACACACACACACACATACGTGACCGTGGTGATGAATTGTGCATGGCTGGGGAAATGAACTAGTGAAAGGCAGCGTTGTAGAGGTGGGTTTTGAGAAGTGATTTAAATGAGGAGAGCGTTTGACATTTACGGACTGGGGCGGGGAGGCTGTCCCAAGTGGCGGGGCCAAGATGGGAGAAAGCACGACCGCCACGTGTTTTACATTTGAAATTGGGAAGGTGAAATTTACGTGTGTCAGAGGAAGATCGAAGGGTGCGAGATGGAATATACAGATGGAGTAAGTCAGAGATCAGAGTTCAAAGGTAGTGAAAGGACTGGTAGTGCCAGACTAGTTTTATGCCTTTGGACATCCTGACACATGACAGCAGTTACGATGCTGATCGACCATGATAGTTCAAGGATACTGCCGGAATAGGTTCCCTGAGTCACTGGACACCAACATACACGAGATAATATCTGGAGTGGAGGGGAATAGTTGACCGTGCTCGTTCTAGGGTAGTGCCAGAATAAGCACCCAGACACGACACTGGCATAACTGCATGACACGTATTTACTGAGATATCGTGGAAGCAAATTCATGGAAATGAAACGGTTGGATGAAATCCGTGAGACATCGGGGACACAAAACTAGTCCACTGACGTTTGGATGAGTTATTCAATATAATGGTCCAGTGTTCAGTGACTCGAGCTGGACGAAAAGGAACTTTGGTCAGATGGATACGCTGCTGTTAAGAAATTGCTGCGTCGAGCTCGCCTTCCTTTTGATTTACACATTGCAGTAAATCGAAGATCCAAACGCAAAAGCTACCTTGTAATTTTCACACGACTCGGACATACTGGATAAGGATGGATATGTTACAAAACTTCTTTATCTTCAAGCATCGCAGAACAACTGTACGTGATGGTGAGTTTGCTGATTGCCAGGGTTGTCAAGAAAGTTTGTCTAGTGTTGTTTGTGTTGTGAAGAGAAAAACAAGTTGTGACACTTTGATAGCATTTGAAAGTTTGAAATAGCATGGCCGTTGCCTGACAGCATAGTGAAATTGTGCCGTCGTCTGTGCTTGCAGCAGAGCTCTGCCGCATGAAGGAAGTATGGCCCAGTAAACATTTGGTAGGTCCAGTAGAGAAGTCACTTATGCCCATCTACCTCTGAGCATGAGGACAACGCTATCATGTCGCGGAATATAAAGTTCGTTTAGGCTAGATATAACGTAATTTTTATCTTGTTAATTCATTGCCATAGTATGAGGTCAGCCCGCCCATGACATCGCGTATACTCTAGTAAAAGCACTCCGCCGAGCACCATTTCAAACTTGTTCCTATTTGTCTTCCTATTTATACAAACATCGTTTTCTTGTATACGCCGACGTGGGACAATCATGCAATGACGTGAGGTTTATAGTGACGTCATTTCTCTGCTCGTGCTATTCTTCTTCTTCAGAATTAGCTCATTTAGTCAAACACACCAAATCAAGATATAGATTGACCATGATAGTTCAAGGGTGGTGCCAGGATAGCTTGGCGCCTATAGGCACCACCCTTGGACTATCATATTCGATCTGTCTCGTTAATTGTAATGCAGTCCTCAGAGGACAACTCCAAAATGTGGGTATTTTGTACCTGGGACACGTGGTGTGAAAGACCAGCTCAGCTAGTGAAATTTCGGAAATGTTGATCGCTTGTTTTTGGAATTGTTAAAAAGAACCGCCGACGATCAGCCCGAATTAACGGTGACACTTACTAGAGGAAAAAAGTCAGACTCCAAAAACAATTATCGAAACGCCTTTGCACCTTTAGCATTGGCGGCATACAATTTACCACTGCACCAACGGCCGTAGCGGGTTTTTTTTTTTTTTCTTTGTTTGTTTTTTTCGCGATGATTCCGACAGGAATCATCGCGACAAAAACCTCCGCTACAGCCAAAGGATTAAATGAAAAAAAAACATCAATCTAATGAACAATACCTTAAACTCCATTCGTGCATGCAGCCATAGGTATTTTTCAGAGAAACGCCAATATGTGTTAACCTAATTATCCTGACACCCTGCAATTGAACTATTAACCCCTTCACTGCCGAGGAAGAGTGAACGCAATCCAACTGCAAGAGACATAGATCATCATAAACCCCCGCGACTGCGGGGGCTCATGAGGATCTATGCCTCTTGCTGAGACCAATTTGTATCCATGCTTCTTGGACGTTTTCGGCTTCTGATGGTTGAACTTCAGAGACAACAGTGTATGTAGGCCTACTGTGGCAGGGAAAGGGTTGAGACGCATAACGGCAATGGTAAAAGAGACAAAACTGCACAAGGATGTCGTGGGAATGAAAATATCAGAAACCATTTTTTTTTTTAAAAGACGAGTTATACAAATAGTATATTTCCAGCTGTATTTTGTTTACAAGGCAAATGCCATACCCCTTCCCTCGTCTAGTCAGTCGGTTTGGGGAGGAAGGAAATTCTATGTATTGTATACAGCATTTCTCAATGTGATAGACACACGTATGTAATGATTAGCTTTTTAGTGGTATTGGAGGATGTTGGGGACGTGCGGCGAACCACCTCTTTAAAACACCCAGTCAGATGAAGTTCTTCACTGCCTAGAAGAACCCAACGGAGAAAGAAACCGAGGGTTGCCATATTCCTTCCGCGATAAGGAAGATAAGTAGCGACGGATCTCTCTATTTGTTTCTTTGCCTATTTTGAAAAAAAGGGTATTTACGCGAAATATTATTAATCCATTCAACGCTGACGCACTACAGCCATTCTAATCTGACACTATCATGGTCGATCATCTCCTGCAACAGGTGCATAGTCGTTAGATGACGACTCCAAAATTTGGGAAATACATGCGTCGGGCTGAAAGAGTTAAATTGTGTTGTAACTGTCTTTTCCAAGCGTGTTTCTTTCTCCGTTGGGTTCTTCTCTGTATTTTACACGCTTGGCAGCGGCAGCCACCTGTTCGGTCTGGATCGCGTATTCTCTTTACTGTCTAGTAAAACTGCGACAGGCATTATGTCCTCGCAAACCCCACTCAGTGTCGGGGGCTCATACATAATAGCTGGGCTTCTCGGACAGCTGAATGAACGTTGAAAGAACGAAGATTTCAGAAACGGAGTCTGCGTGCACGGGCAGTGAAGAGTTAACACATTCGACCCCACGACTCAAAATCCCCACATTTTGAGGTTGCCCTCTCAGTGAAGGATTGTATCACAATTCTAGAGACAGATCGAGTATGATAGTTCAAGGGTGGTGCCAGAATAGCTTGGCGCCTATGGGCGCCAAGCTATTCTGGCACCACCCTTGAACTATCATACTCGAATCGTGCCTTTGCTGTGGTGCGTCGGGGCTGAATGAGTTAACCTGGCTTAATTTGGTTTAAATTTAATTTAATGTGGCCTTGGGGTTAAACCCATTTGACCCCAAAGCCAAATTTCCCAAATTTGTCAGGTGTCACTTGGCAACTATGCACCAGTTCCAGGAGATGGATCAACCGTGATAATTCAAGAGTAGTGCCAGATTAGCTTGGCGCCTTATGGCGCTAAGCTAATCTGGCACTACCCTTGAATTATCATGGCCAATCCATTTGCCGCTGTGGTGCGTCGGGGCTATAAGGGTTTATCTGTCGTGCCCTGTTTTCCGTACAACAGTAATAATCAGTGTGTGTGTGTGACTGTGACAAGTAACAAGAACTCCGCTAAGCGTTTTAACCCTTTGCGTGTCGGTAGCAGTTTAAGACGCGATGGTTCCTACGGGAATCATCGCGACAAAAAACAGCTACCGCCACGCAAAAGGGTTACACGTTACGTTTGGAGCAGGAATGACCCAAGTACAGGACCTATAGAATGTAGACCGTGAGCAATATTACAAACGTTGGACATGCCACTTTCGACGGAGGTACGGCCATGCCATAACACCCCCCACCCCCTCCCATCCTCCACACAACCCACACACCCCTCCCACGCACACACACACACCCCTCCCCCATCTCCACCCTCGGTTCCTACTCCTCAGTGTATGTTGTTGGTTGGTTTTTTGTTTTGTTTGTTTTTTTTGTTTTTGTTCTTGTAACGGTGTGTGTGTATGTGTGATTGTGAGCTTTTGATATGTGTCACTTTAGATTTTGTAACATTTATTGTAGTGTTTTCTTTCTTGTCCTTTTTGTTCTGTGATTTTTGATCGTGTAAAGCGCTAAGAGCACCATTGATTTGGAGGTTAAGCGCTGTATAAATGTACATTATTATTATTATTATTATTATTATTATTATTATTATTATTATTATTATTATTATTATTATTATTATTATTATTATTATTATTATTATTATTATTATTATATTACAGCGTGTGGGTTTCTTCGCCTTGGCTTCAGTTCAATTCAGTTCAATCAGGTCAAGATGGGATCTCTGCGTTCGGAAAGGCCCATACGCGCTCCACCCCACCCATCAGGAGTCTTCCCAGAGCTCCTTTCCGATATCGTGCCAATGGCAATACTGGTCTGCTTTACTGTGGATCTCTCATGTCCTTTAACTCTTTCGAGACGTGCCGCATCCGGATTGGCGGCGTAAAGCCGCGAATCCGGATGCGGCACGTCTCGAAAGAGTTAAAGTCTGCCCAGCGCCCGCTGCGGCCTTTCTCCACACCTCTGCTCCGGAGGCGATCGACCGTGTGGTGCCCCCCAAGAGGCTCCGTTCCTGGAAATACTTAGCCCTTTAGGTGTCGGTAGCGGTGTTAAGGCCTCGCTACACATGCCCGGTTTTGAGGCCGATACCCGATCAGTTTTCAAATCGGTAGGTGATCAGGCCGGACTAAAAAACGTGTGCACTGCCACACATTTCCCGATATGTTTAGCCGACCGGTTTGAATCGAAGATCAAAGTCGTACCTGTTCTGCAAAATGGCTGCTAGTTTTGACAGTGATGATGATGTGCTTGCATTATCAGCAGTTTTGCATCATATTCGGGAAGAGGCGTGCGAAACATCAGCAACGGCGGTGGCCGGTACTGATCACAACAGGCGTGTTCCGCCATTTTCAAACTACGACATGCTTTGCGAGACGCGCTCTGATTGGTTGAAGCTTACAACCGGGGCCGATTCGGATCGGGAAAATAGAGCAGGTTCTAGACACCCGATTCCCAGCCGATTGGGACCGGATCGGAAAATTGACGTCATCCGATCGCAATCGGACCGGAATCGGCTTCAAAATCGGGGCACAACCGGCTCGTGTGGCGGGGCCTTTAGTCGCGATGATTCCTGTAGGAGTCATCGCGACTAAAATCGCTACCTAAACCTAAAGAGTTAGAGCTCAGTGAAACATGGAACGTACGTACGGCCTGGCATGTTGGCTTAGCCCCGGGAAGTTGCGTACCTGTAAACCTTTTTTATCTTGTGCTTGTTCTTTTTTTTTTCTTCTTTGTTTTTCCCTGCCAACGTCAACCAATTGACCATTGTTCATAATTATGCATGTAAAAGTTAATTTTCTATCTAACCGTTGGTTGTATTGTTTAGAGTTCTAGCCTCACATATTTGTTGTGAGTTGTTTTGTTTGTTGTTGATTTTTCCCTTTTCTTTCTTGTCACCAGGGCGCCAGAAATAAACGACTTGACTTGGCAGAGAACCCTGTGCCTGAAGCACATTTCGAGCCGTATTTTCGTCCAAGTAACGATTAATGTTATCACCACGAAGAAGCGGTTACATACACCTTGTGATCACATAATTTATATAGATATGCGTTGCAGTGCAGTCAAAACTTGGCATATCAGTGCCTACTTTTAGAGAATTAGAAAGAACATGGCACACCGTACCTTGTCAGTAAATCTTCCTACGCCTCTGTTTCCATTTTAAGTGTTTTCGTTTTGTTTTGTTTTGTTTTGTTTTGTTTTAAATGTGCGTCAGATGGTCTTTCATTTTGAACCTTACGGCTGTTGCCTCAAGGTTCAGATTTGCAAACCAGCACACCCTTTTATCGTGCGATCCCCTCCTCCCCCCCCCCCCCCAAAAAAAAAAAAAATAAAAATAAAAATAAAAATAAAATGTGATGAACTTCTTAACGTGTTAATTTTCACAACAACAAAAAAAAAAACGTGTTTTGGCACGACATTTTTCAGCGGGGCCTATTTTGGTCTCTCAGATGTAGATAATTCCAAGTGAAGACGAAAACAACTTATTATTGTTGTTTTGTGTTCAACATTTTAAGAAAAGGTTATTGATATTTTGTGATTAAAATTAGCTTTTGGTGACACTATGCAGTGCGCATAGCAAACACCGCGATGATTGTTAGTGTTGCTGACGTTGTCGTGCTGACCTGTCTGCAAAATAAGACGTGTTAACCTTTTCGCTGGCAACGTTGAAATCGATGTGCTCCAGGGTGGCTTTTGATCCAGCTGCAAGAGACATAGATCCTCAGGAGCCCCCCGCAGTTGCGGGGGGCTCATGAGGATCTATGCCTCTTGCTGAAACACAACTTTGTATCCTTTTCCCTTTTGACGGCTGGAGCACTTTGACGTTGTTACGTTGAATTTATAAATGATTTCAAAAACACTACCTGTGTCCGCTGACAGAGAAGGGGTTAAGAGTTTGAGCAACAGGCTAGGGTAGAGAAATGCGTTTTCACAACGTCAATCTATGTGGATCTACTGACGAGCAAAAGAAATGCGACATTTTTGTTTTTAATCATTTTTTTTAAAATGTCGCATTTCTTTTGCTCCTCAGTGTAGTTCTAACAGTATTTCTTCTGGTAGTCACTGTGAAACAAGACTATTTTGTTTTCTCAGTGTCTAACCATGCAGATTTACTTACGAGCAAAAGAAATGCGACATTAAAAAAAAAAAAATCACATTCTTTTGCTCGTCAGTATGGTTCAACCGTATTTCCTCTAGCATAGGCACTGTGAAACAAGACTGTTGTTCCGCATTACAGTGACTGCAAGAAATAAAGTACGTCAATATATGTCGTAAAGAAAACTAAAATTACAGGTTGGCCCTATAGCTTTTCCTTCCTGTCACCTGTAAGCATTCATCTCAATGAGGTGAGAAGGAGTAAAGGGAGACACACACAAAGACCTCACCTACAGGCTACAGATGCTGCTAAAATAACATGTGTGTGCTGGTCTGTGGTTTTGGACTTCACGGCTTTTAGCTGTAATGTCCAAAATGACAGACCAGCGCATCTTTTTTGTCAGCCGTTGGGGGAGGGGGGTGGGGGTGGGGGGTGGGGGGGTCGGAGGGGTTACTGAAATCACCAAAAGCTGACTGATCGTGTCACAGAGTTCGACTGTTTTTCCTCGCTCAGTTATTACATTATTTTCGCACAAGTACTTCACTGACTACGAGAAGCTTGAATCTCACAGTGAGTCTTTGTTGTGTAGTGTATCATAATTGTATCAGATGCCGCTATACGTTGTCCGTCACAGTTTCGAGTTTCAAGCGATGCGAAATGTAAGATGGCGTCATCATACTAAAAAAGGTGATGGTAATTAAATACCGAGTGATGATCCGGGCTGGAAGGACAGGACTTGGAGACTATCGACGGGTATTTTAGGTTTCTATTGGTATTATTGTTATTATTTGTTGCAATTATTGTTGTTGTTTGTTGCTGCTGCTGTTGTTATTGCTGTTGTTTGGGTCGGGTTTCTTGTTTGTTTGTTTAATTTGTGTTGTTTGGTGTGTTTTTGGTTGTTTGTTTTCTTTTTTTGCTTGTTTGTTTGTTTGTTTGTTTGTTTGTTTGTTTGTTTGTTTGTTTGTTTCTTTTTTTGTTTCTTTGGGGGATGTTTGTTGTTTGACTTTTACTCTATTTTTGGTGTGGTTTCTTTGCGTGCTTGTTTTTTGTTTTGTTTGATTGTTGTTTTTTGGGGTTGTTTTTTATATTTTAATTGGGGGATGGGGGTTGGGGCGGGGGGGGGGGGGTGGAGGGGGAAGGAGGGGGGTTAGATGGAGGTGGGGGGGGAAGGGGGGGGGGGGGTGTTTGTTCCAGTTTTGGGTTACGCTTTTGTTTGCGTTTTCGATATGTTTCTGTTTTCTGGGGTTTTCTGTGGTCTATAGTTTACATGCGAAAAGCTACGAGTTCCGACTTAAACGGGTTCATTTTTTCCATTAATAAATCCTACCAATCATTTTCGCGACTTTGAGAGTAAAAGAAGGGTCGACCAATTGCCGACTCGGTCAAAAATCTCGGTAGTAACATCTGCAAAGAAACAAAGAAAAACAAAACAACATGATACTGTTTTACAAATTGTGTCAATAACAGGAGAGGAAAATCTATACGCGTGCTGGTCTGTGATTTTGGACCTTACGGCCGTAGGCCGTAAGATACAAAATCACAGACCAGCACACGAAAGGTATTTCTACAAGTTTTGCCGCGATAGTCCTTAAAGGTTCGGTTTAATTCTAACCCTTCTCACTTAATGAAACCATCTGCCCTCTGGGCACCCCTGCTGTTGTTTGGAGATTAGGATCATACACATGTCACTTGGTCTCTTCTTCTGCCATACAGTGTATTGAGGACGACATTAGTCTGTCACAATCGTATTCCTGGACTTCTCTGGTTTTCTTGACGTGTTTTCTAATTGACGTTTCGTTCTGACTGGTTTACGTCAAACTGCTGTCTTTAAAACAAAAAAATGTCTTCTTCGTTCATCATCATGTTTAAAGCTGCCTGATCATCCAGGCAATACAGGGTAATAAAGAAAAGTTCACTATATCTCCTTTATAAATGTTCTTAACTCATTGTACCCGAGGTAGGAACTTATACCCACATTTTGGAGTTATCGTCGGTGGACTGCATTACAATTCTGGATTCAGATCGACCATGATAGTTCAAGGGTGGTGGCGGAATAGCTTGGCGCCTATAGGCGCCAAGCTATTCCGCCACCACCCTTGAACTATCATGGTCGAGCCATATCTTGCTGTGGTGTATCGCTGGCAGAATGCGTTAATATGTCTTACAATGATGCCGCACACACAGACCTAACTTAAAAAAGCTACCTGCTGCATGTAAGCATTGATTGTTTGAAATGGAATTATTGTTGCCTGTACCTTTAACTATTGCGTATACTTTTAAGTATAGAATTATGCGTATGTGTGTTTGCGTGAGTGCTGTAGCTTAGCAAGAACATGATTGAGTTAGTCATGTTAGTTATTTGAGTTTAACGCTGAACATGCGACTAAGGCCATTTCACGCCGTAAGGACATGATTGAAAAAAAGGCCATTGAAGGTACTTAATCATTTATCCTTGAAAAATAAATTTTCATTTCATTTCAAAGTTTCATTTTATTTCATTTCATTTTTTCATGACAGGCTTTGGTGGCTAAAATTCGCCGATACAACTGGTGCTCAATGTTGCCTTGCCTAAACTAAGACTTTTGTATTCTTCTTTTCACAATCCATGAGACTAGGCACACGCACACGTAACAGAGCGTAGCCCATTGTGAGCAACGGGGAAACTCTCTTACCTACAGGGAACAAAAGGTAAGTTGCACTTGCTAATCAGTTAATATCAACTCATTCAGCCCTGACTGCACAGCAAGATATGGATCGACCATAATAGTTCGAGGGTGGTGCCAGAATAGCTTGGCGCTTATAGGCGCCAAGCTGTTCTGGCACCACCCTTGAGCTATCATGGTCGTTCTGTCAAGTGAGTGTTTTAATGCAGTCTTCAGAGGACTGCTCCAACATTTTGGGATTTCGACTTTGGGGCGCTATGGGTTAATGTACATCAAACAATTGCTAATCAAATAATTAATTTTATGAAGAAAGAAGATAGAAAGAAGGATAAGCACAACAGTAGACGAACACAAAACAAAGAAAACCAAAGATTTGAAGAAAAGAAAAATCAAAGGGGGGGGGGGGGGGAGGGAAATGAACACATTTCTTAAGAGGCCTCTCGCCCGCGATCCATTGTCAACCAATGAACTTAACTCCACCCGCCATTGATATCCTAGAATGTCCTCTACTCTCGCTGCCACCCACAGTTCTCGCGAGTGTTTGCAGAAGTCATTGAAGTCAGTGGTTTCAGTGGCAAGACTGATATCCTGGGTGGCTTTTTCATTTCCAGCGTCACTTGCGGAACGTGGATCGACCGGCCACGATAGCTCAATGGTGCTGCCTGATTAGCTTGGCGCCCGGCCAATTGTAGAGTACAGACTATTTTTGTGGTATGATATATTAACGTACATTGTGTGCAGATCTAAACGACTAAGTTAGACCCAATGCGCAAAAGGCCATCGGGCCGACGTCGGCCGCCGTTGGCCCGCGCACGACTGTGCACTGGGGAATAGACTGTGTGCAATCTATCTTCCTCTTGTCGTTGGCCAGACTGTGTGCTATCGTGGCTTTTACAAGACGAGAGAGCCGCTTGGATGTGGACACGCAAGAGTCAATCAACTTACGAGAGAAAACACGCCAATCTCCTCCTCAGCCTGGCAGCTGTGTCCACATTCAATGTTAATCTTTCCTTTGTGAACTAAAGAAAAAGAACAACACCGTTTCACTGTTGTAACTTATTCGGTTTGTTGGATGTCTTGATTTCTTCGTGGCGGTCAGATCCTAAGCTTACGGAGTTGTCTTCAAGCTTCCTCCTCAGTTTTGGAATTGCCACTGTTGGTCTGTGATGTTTGGACATTACAGCTCTAATCACACATGTATGCGCGCAACTTTCTGAGTTTTTGGTATAAACTGAAAATCACATTGTGCGTTATTGCATGAACAAAATTATGGCACTGTGAATTTATAACTAAGCTGCTGTTTGCGGCATAAACCACACGAGAGAACCAAAGTCTTTAAAACTCAGTTATAATAATAATAATAATAATAATATTAATAATAATAATAATAATAATAATAATTTAATAACAATGATAATCAGATAATAATAATAATAATAATAATGGTAATAATGATAGTAACAATAATAATAAGATCATACAATAATAATAATAATAACAATAATAATAATAATAATAATAATAATATTATTATTATTATTATTATTATAAATATAATAATAATAATAATAATAATAATAATAATAATAATAATAATTATTATTATTATTATTATTTCATATATTATTATTATTATTATTATTATTATTATTATTATTAATCCCCTAACTGCCAAGGCAAGGCGGACGCTAGCCAGCTGCAATAGACATAAATCCTCATGAGCCCCCGCAGTCGCGGGAGCTCATGACGATTTATTACTCTTGTTTGCTCTTTTATGTGGTGGGGGGAGGGGGAGGGGGCGGGGAGGGGGGACCGGGGTAGGGGGGGGGGGTGTCTATTTTTGTGCCATTTTGTTTTTTTGTGCCATTGTGTTTTTCACGCGAAGTTTCAGTTAGTGTGCAATCGCTTCAGACGCGAAGTTCGTGATCACTAGCGTCGAAAGGGTTAAACCGATCTCACCTTATGTTTTTCGCTTGCATATTCACATCTCTGTCGGTTATCCACTAGTCTATTCATTGGTACCCAAAACTAAACGTGTAGCTTTATTCTGAAACAAAATGTTTTATAGGAAGTCGCCGGCGATAAATCTAGTGCAGCTGGTCGAGACCGAAAGTGCCTGTGTCTTGATTAGATGACTGCGAGCTAAGTTTTCATGAGGACGAGGGTTCCACTGGGCGATATTGCAATCGGCGCGCACACAATTGCTCCTGCTCTCACAGGCGTCAGACTGTGTGTCAAAAAGCCATCAAGCCTCCATAAATGATTCTTCACTTCGCGTCGGGACAAGCCAAAATGGTAAGTGTGTTGATTTGTTATTTTGGACATTATGGATTACAACCGTAAGATCCAAAATCACAGTCCAGAACACCGATGATGAAAGTAATGAGACCCGGGTCTAATTTTCACTCACTGAATCATTTCTCTTTTAGTATTGTTGTTGTTGTTGTTGTTTGTTTGTTTTTTGTTTGCCAGTTTTTTTTGCTTTTTCTTGAGGGGGGGGGGTGACATCCAGTACTGTCCAGTTCAACTCTGGGGTCGTGCAGATCGTTCGACTCTCGTCCGAAAGGTCAGTCGCGGGTTCGAATCCATCTGGGGTCAATATTGTGGCAGGCCTTATTCAGTGCCCAGTCTTTGAAATCAACTTCGTGGTGGACAAACGATTTTAAGCCCTTTAACCCCTTCCCAGCCACTGTACGTGCATTTTAATTTTCTGAAATGTTGGTTCATTCAACGACCAAAAGCAAAAACAAAAAAAAAGTCCAAGAAACATGGATACAAATCGATATCAACAAGAGGTATAGATCCTCATGAGCCCGTGCAGTCGCGGGGGTCATGAGGATCTATGTCTCTTGCAGTTGAATCGTGTTCACTTTTTTCATCGGCAGTGAAGGGGTCCAACGTTTGACGTTTTGTTCCAACCCTGTGCCAAGGACTTGAAATGTATCACTTTCTTGTACAGGTCAGTCTCAGAATTGCGCGCTCCAGCATATACCGCGGAATCTGACGTATAACGCGCACTAGGTCTCTGGCTCCAGTCTCAGGAACACAAGGTCGTCGGGCCTTAGCTGGCCCGCTAAGGCTGACGTCGGCCCGACGACCTTTTGCTTACCAACTGGCTTTTTGAACACGCGTCTATGTACATTAAAAAAAATAATACATGGCATTTATATGGCACATTTCTCATATTTATAATATAACTCAATGCGCAGGCAACCCCCCCCCCCCACACACACACACACACACATACATACATACACACACACATACACTGATACACACACACACACATACACACATACACAGAGTCAACACTTAAATAACGCCATCGCGA
Organism: Semisulcospira habei; assembly: GCA_036245525.1. Classification (NCBI taxonomy): domain Eukaryota; kingdom Metazoa; phylum Mollusca; class Gastropoda; family Semisulcospiridae; genus Semisulcospira; species Semisulcospira habei. Next base: position 72,716,769 of record BTPG01000004.1, on the reverse strand, counting down.
ATCAGGCGGTGTGACATAAATTAGGGGTCCCGCGATATAATGAGGATGACATATATTGGTCAAAATGTACCCTGTATTACCTAAAGAAAAAAATCACTGCTCAAAAGCCTGTGTTCGGCCAGGGTAGTGCTTTTCCTGTCGTGATCGTTGCCTTGAAATATCCCATACCTTACACTTCATTGTCGAGCGCCTGTGTCCAGGGTTGGGATTTGACAGAAGAGCCCAACCTCAAAGCGATAAAATCGGTACTTCAAAAAAAGGATAAACACTCTCTCAAGCAAGAGGCAACATATCACTGCGCGTTCCCCAAAGTTTTACAAAGCCCTCTCGTGTATGTCTTCAAGCCATCACTGTGTTTGCTGTGGACTTAGATTACGGTGCGTAACCAAGAAGAACGATGTACTCTGCACTGATAGGGGCACATGCGACCCCCGAACCTTCGCATGTACAGCTCCGCTACTATTCCGATGGTTGTAAATTGTGTTTACCGCACCATGCACTCAGAGGCTGACTAGTGTAATTTGCGTATTGTCCTCTGAAACATAAATAAATTACTAGTCCAAGAGACAGATGGACCATGTTAGTTCAAGAAGGGTACCAGAATAGCTTGGATGCCTAAGACTGGAACCTGCTTCGTGTGGGTCTAGGCGCCATTTGGCGCCTAGATCAACACGAAGCGAGTTCAGTCATTTACGTGCGCGACCTACTAAGTCCATGTATGATCGTCCAGAGATACTGCCCAGTACGCAAAAGGCTATATGGAAGTCGTGCGCGGAGCCACCGCGGTCGACTTCGGCCCAATGGCCATTGTGTACTGGGTGTATGTGGTTGAGCTGTGGAGATTGTTGCGAAGTGCACAGAAAATTCATCACCAATCTTGTTCGCTCTTCCGGGCAAACAAAAATACCTTACCTGGGACATTTAGCGGATGGTTCACCGCGTGGGAAGTCCTCTGTATCGTTGATACAAGCTTCAAACGCCCCGTGTCCAAAAAAAACTTTAAATGAGTTAAAATAGTATCTTTAACCCTTTCAGTGCCAATGGTCGCACACTGTTTCTGAAGGCTTTTACTTCAAGGCGAAAGATCCCCAGCTGTCCAAGAAACACGTATACACAGTAGTGTCAGCAAGAGGCATAGATCCTCATGAGCCCCCGCGACTGCGGGGGCTCATGAGGATCTATGACTCTTGCAGCCGGATCATGTACAACATTTCTCTGCAGTGATGGGGTCGCAAGAAGGGGTAACATCATAAGTTGTCGCCTTAATAGGACTTGTTTGTTTTGTTTTTCTGTGTGAAGAGTCCCAGACTAAACATATATTTCTTCCCCAAAAAGTTCACAGTTTTGTTCCAGTATCATCCATCGAAGTCTAGGCAGAAAATTCGCACCAAAAACTGAGCCAGCTGCATCGTGCGTCCGGGAAAAAAAAATGGTATATCCCAAAGTGAGCAGCAGAGAAAAAGAGAAACAAAAAAGTCTTTGAAACAAAGACAGTACATAGCAAAGTAATCTGACCTCTATCGATCGCTTCTATTTTCTGCGGTTGTCTCTAAAACAGAGGGCAAGAAAAAAAAAAAAAGAAAGGTGCTTGGATTCCAGTGAGCCTCAGCCGGCTGTAAGGGCTCGTGAGGATCTGTGCCTCGTCCAGATGAAAGGGTTTCGTTGCGTCACTTGACACAGAGATTAAGAAGTATTAGTAGAAAGAGAAAATATGCTCCGTGGCACGAGGATGTCGCGTGAACGCGAGTTTCAGATTTCTAAGGGCGGGGTTTCTGCGTGAAAGGTCTCCCGTCCGCAACCTTCCATCTCAGTGCAAGAGGCATAGATTGTCATGAGCCCCTGCGAAAGCAGGGGCTCATGCCAGTCTATGTCACTTGGAAGATAAAGAGGAAACCAGTACCGTTTGCGGGAGTACGCGCCAGATATAAATATACATCCTGACGAGCAAAAGACGAGCAAAAGAAATATACTGATGTGTTTTCGATGGTTCCGAAAATGTCGCATTTCTTTTGCTCGTCAGTATATATACTTATTCTGGGGCACCGTCGTCACAAGCGCACTTCTATTCAAATGACATGCTAAGCATCTTATCTGAATAGAATTGTACTTGCGGGGTACTTCCCGAATGGGTCTGTCTAGGGAGTACTCTCGTAAATGGTACGGTTCCCATCGCATGGTGCACGCGTGTTTATAATGCACAGATGCTAGTTTCACATTTCAGTTTCAATTAAAACCAATCAAGAATAAATCAAGTACCTTAGTTACTAGGTAACACTCAATGCACGAGACACCCTTACATGCTTTAGTCACGTATGTTTCGCGTAAAAGGGAGCATACCTCATGGCGGAACCGGTGTCCAACACGTGTCAAAGAAACAGCACACTATAGCGACAGTTTTTAGTTATTCTCAGTAAACAATCTACTTTTTATTCGCTGATAGCTTTCTTTATTATTCCCGAGAAGAACCCAACCGAGAAAGAAACAGTCTTAGGCCCCCATAGCTGCCAGTGATGACGAATTCCGCTCCTGAGACACTATAGGGCTCGGGAAGCTGACGTCATCACGCCAGTCGTGGCGGCCATCTTGTGAGGATACGGGACTAAGCGCTCATAGGGAAATCGCTGTTTCTGTAATGTCAGGAAAGTCCTGACGTACTGTAAGCAATAACAGCAAGTCTTGCCATTACTGTAGGAAACCGCTCACCAGAATCTGTTTTTGTTTGTTTCTAAAGAGGAAGAAAATGAAGAAGAACGTGTTGAAACACTATTTCGCTACTATCTGATGACTATGGTATCCTCTTAAGATGGCGGCTGACGCGCCAACGCTGTTAGGCAACGCGGGGAACTTCCCGCAGTGACAGGCAACTCGCGAGAAGAAGACAACCGAACAGGGACACAAAGTGGTGTCAGCCAGAGGCATAGATCCTCATGAGCCCCCTTCCCTTCTCAAATGTAAGCAGGCTCATGGACACACAGATACAGATTGGTCTCAGCAAGAGGCATAGATCCTCATGAGCCCCCGTCGTCGCGGGGGCTCATGAGGATCTATGTCTCTTGCAATTGGATCGTGTTCACCTTTTCTCGGCGGTGAAGGTGTTAACAAAGAGATGGGGAGAGAGAGAGAGAGAGAGAGAGAGAGAGAGAGAGAGAGAGAGAGAGAGAGAGAGAGAGAGAGAGAGAGAGAGAGAGAGAACACCGATCAAGACAATTTAGAACGGTCTTTGCTTTCAATCCGTATTGAATTTCTGATCAAAACGACCCGTCTTGAAAAGACGTTGTTCACTATAAGTAGCAATCAATCACACTTTGTGGATTTCGAAGCCGATTAGAAAGCTGCGGTTTCATAATTGTGCGCTGGTAGTGAGGTCCAAAATCACAGACCAGCCCACCTTTTATTTATAAAAGACAGCTTAGAAACTCACGCCAAAAGACAATTAAAGCGCGTATTAACGGCAAAAAAAAAAAAAAGCGACTTCTTGATACAATTCGAGTTAATGTGATGCGTAATCCTTCATAAATTACATGGTAGGGGGTCATTATCCCTACATATTACCGAAAAGGCCTGTAATTTTCTGTCAACAGTTAAGCTCTTTCAAGTGCGTGACCTCCCAGCCATTGTTGTTCTCGCGTGGCGGATCGCGAGGAAACCGGTCGAAGCCAACTTTTAAATTTTGTTTTGTGCGGTTTTCATTTTTTGCATTGGAGATTAACTCTTTCGTTCCGGAGAACTAAATGACTTCCATTTCTTTTTGATTAGAGGTCATAGCTCTGGGAGTGAAAAGGTGAATCAGCTGACCCATCTTGTCAGACACTACCTCTGAACTATTATAGTGAACAAATCACAAGCTATTGTAAAACAACAACTACAACAACAAAACAAAAACAAAAAACAACACACACACACACACACAGAATCACACACACACACACCATCACACACACACACCATCACACACACAAACACACACACACCATGACACGCACACCATCATACACCATCACACACAAACACACACACACACACACACACACACACACACAAACACACACCATCACACACACACACATACACACACACACCATCACACACAAACACACACACAAACACACACACACACAGACACAAAACTTGAGAGAAACTATTCTTAACCCCTTGAATGCCGGTGGACGCAGATTATGTTTTTGAAATCGTGGTAAATTGCGCACATTAGATTCCCAGCTGTCAAAGATGGCAAAGCCGACGTGATTTCAGATTTCATCCTAGACAATGACCTAGATGTTGTCGTGATCACCGAAACGTGGCTCCGCTCAGCTGGCGATGAACCCATCATCGCCAGCGTCACTCCGGGTGGCTACCGCCTGGCCTCCTTCCCGCGTGCTTCCAGAGGGGGTGGCATTGCCATCATCTACAGGGACTGTCTTTCTGCTCACCTCTCCTTCTCTCAGTCTCTCCCTTTTGCTCATCCCTCCTTTGAATCTGTCGAGGCCGTAGCAACACTCCCTGGCCAGTCCCTCATCTTCTCATGTATCTATCGCCCCCCACCAAGCTCTCAAAACAAACTCACAAACTCCATGTTCCTCACCGAGTTCGATCTCCTCCTCGACCACTACAGCACACGACCCGGAAAACACATCCTTCTTGGCGACTTTAACTTCCACTTCGACAAACCCGACCACCCCGACACAAAACGCCTTTGCACGTCACTTTCAAACCACAAGCTTACACAACACATCACTAAACCCACCCACCAACTCGGCCACACCCTCGACTGGATCATCACCCGCACCTCTGATCAACTCTTCCTCGACTCTGACACCTCTTCTGTGCTTCCCTCCGACCACCTCGCTATTCTCGTCGCCCTCAACCTACCTCCCCCGAAAAAACCCAAGCTCTTTGTCTCTCGTCGCAAACTAAAATCTGTCAACCGAGAGAACTTCTTCGACGAAGCTGTCGACCTTCTCTTGGACCCTCCTCTCCCGATCTTGCATCCCATTTCGATTCCTCCCTTCGAAAACTTCTAGACACCCATGCCCCTGTCACCACCTGTTCCATACCCAACCGACTCCCCTCCCCCTGGCTCACTGACGACATAGCTGAGGCCAAGCGCGAGCGTCGACAAGCGGAACGCTGCTGGCGCTCATCTGACCTCACCGTTCACAGAGAGATCTTCCAAACCACCAGATCCAAAGTTTGCAGAATGATCTCCGACACCAAACGCAAACACCTTCAAAACAAAATCCTGGAATCCACTTCTTCCAAAACCCTCTACGCTACCATGAACACACTCCTAGGCACTTCTAAAGACTCTCTCTTCCCAACACACACAGCAAAGAAGAACTTCCGTCCGCTGTTTCCTCCTATTTCTCCGACAAAATCCAAACTCTGCGCAACACACTCGACACTCTGCCTTCTCCGCCTTGCCTTCCTGACCGCCCCCCCCCCCCCCTTTTCCGGCACTCTCCTCTCGTCCTTCCGCCCCGTCTCTCAGGATGAAGTCCTCAAGATCATAAAGTCCATGCCTTTCAAAACGTGCGAACTAGACCCCCTCCCAGCTTCACTCTACCGGGACGGCCTCCCAAAACTTTTGCCCTTCATTACCGACATCAACACATCTCTAGAGAATGGCTCCGTCCCCGATATCTTCAAGTCCGCCATCGTCCGTCCTCTCCTCAAAAAACACAACCTCCACCCAAACGAACTCAAGAACTACCGCCCAGTCTCCAATCTCTCTTTCCTGTCCAAGCTTCTTGAGAAGATTGTCCTCAACCAACTCAACCTCCACCTCGCCGACAACAGCCTCCTCAGCCCCTTCCAGTCTGCCTATCGCAAACATCACAGCACTGAAACAGCCCTTCTACATATCCTTATCGACCTGCTTCTCTCCACTGACTCGGGCAACATCTCCCTTCTTACGCTACTCGATCTCTCTGCCGCCTTCGACACCATAGACCACTCTATCCTCCTCCACCGCCTTCACCACTCCTTTGGCATCACTGACTCTGCTCACTCCTGGTTTCTCTCCTACCTCTCCGACAGACAGCAGTCCGTCACCATCGACGGCGTCTCCTCCAACCCAGTCACGCTCTCCTGCGGCGTTCCACAAGGGTCCATCCTGGGCCCGGTCCTTTTCACACTCTACACCTCCCCCCTGTCCAATATCATCCAGTCTCACCACATACACCACCATCTCTACGCTGACGATTCACAACTACTAGACAAAGACAAACTCGACAACACTCAGACACTACTGACTCGCACGGCTGACTGCTATGAAGACGTGAAAAACTGGATGACAGCAAACAAGCTCAAACTGAACGGCGACAAAACGGAAGCCATGCTGGTAGGCACTCGCCAGAAACTTTCCCAGCTCCCTCCCTCTCTCCACCTTCAACTCGACAGCACCCCCATCTCCCTCTCTGACTCGGTCAAGAACCTTGGCGTTATCCTCGATTTCTCTCTTTCCATGACCAGCTTCGTCTCCGCCACGGCCCAGGCATGTTATTTCCACCTCCGCCGTATCAGTCAGATCAGAAAATACCTCACTACCGAAGCTGCCACCAAACTCGCTGTCTCTCTCATCTTATCTCGCATCGACTACTGCAACTCTCTCCTTTCCGGCCTTCCTCACTCCACCACTCTCACTCTCCAGCGCGTCCAGAACAATGCTGCCCGCCTCGTCCTGAGAAAGAACAAATCCGACCACATCACTCCCCTGCTCAAGCTCCTTCACTGGCTCCCCATCCCCCAACGCAATCCAATACAAGATTCTGTCTCTCTGCTACAAATCCCTGAACAACTACGCTCCTGCCTATCTCTCCAACTTACTTCACCCCTACACTCCTCCCCGCTCCCTCCGCTCCGCCTCCGACCCTCTCCGCCTCCTCATCCCCCGCACCAAACTCAGCACTTTCGGCCCCCGCTCCTTCTCAGTATACGGTCCATCCACCTGGAACACTCTCCCACTCTCTCTCCGTCAGAAACACTCGCTCTCCTCCTTCCAGTCCGCCCTCAAAACTCACCTCTTTCAACAGTTCTAGCACTATATCACCACACTCCCCACCCCAAGCCGACCGTCGTAATGTATTTTCACTATTTGTGGTACGTGAGTCAGTCATTGTCTAAAGCGTGCGCATGCGTGTGCGAGTTGTGAGTGCGCGCTTAGAGTTATAATTATTATAAGATAAGCGCATTATAAATACCGTAATTATTATTATTATTATGTCAAAGGAACAAGGATACGAAGTATTTTCAGCAAGACGCACAGATACTCGTGAGCCCCCGCAACTGCGGGGGTTCATGAGCATCAATGCCTCTTGCAGTATGGATACTTCTCGGCAGTGAACGGGGCTACTGTTTTTCCTCCCCCCCCCCCCCAAATCAAACAAACAAACAAACAAAGAAACATACAAACAAACAAACAAACGACAGATACGTTATCGATTATGAAGAAAGGGAAGATTTGTAGACTACGGTGGAATGAGGCAATGACTAATTTTTAACCCATTCAGCCCTGACTCACTACAGCAGGAGATGGGTCGATTATGATAATTCCAGGGTAGTGCCAGATTAGCTTGGCGCCTGTCGGCGCCAAGCTAATCTGGCACTGCCCTTGAATTATCATGGTCGAGCCATCTCCTGCAACAGGTGCACAGTCGTTAGGTAGTGACGCCTCCAAAATTTGGGAAATACGTGCGCCGGGCTGGATGAATTAAAGGCTCTGCTCCCGAAAGAGCATCTTCGGAAGCATAAGCAGCACTGACAACCTTAGGCTTTTCACGCGGGCGGCAATGACTGAAAAAGGAGCAGAAGAGCAGAATAGCCCTTAGTTTCACGACATTCAAACTTCTTAACCCTTTTAGCGCCAACACCCTACAGCAGGAGACTGATTGACCATGATAATTCAAAGGTAGTGCCAGATTAGCTTGGCGCCGTCAGGCGCCAAGCTAATCTGGCACTACCCTTGAATTATGATGGTCAGTCCACCTCTTGCAAGTGGTACATAGTCGTTAAGTAGCACTACCAAAATTCGGGAAATGCGCCCATGGCGCCAAGAGGGTTAAGTTAAGTTTGCCGTTTGTCAAGCAGTATTGTAAGACATGCAAGCGACATTCATAGTTGATTCATACAGAAGATACCGCGAACCGTGTACCTTTTATTGCCTAGAGCAGGTCCCTTTAACACCGCCTTCACTGCCGAGAAAAAGTAAACACGATCCAACTGCAAGAGATATAGATCCTCTCAGCACTAGATCCTCATGAGACCCCGCAGTCGTGGGGGCCCAAGAGAATCTATGCCTCTTGCTGAGATCAATTTGATTCCATGTTTTGTGAGTGGCTTTTGGTTTTTGGTCGTTGAATGAACCAAAATCTCTTTCAGAAACAAAACCGTACTACAGTGGCAGGGAAGGTGTTAATCAAGTAACTTATTTTCGTTTCAACTGACCAGCCAACCAGTACCATTCACCCTCCGGCTTTCAAACACCCACATTCCCAGCGCGCAAGAGGAAGTCGGGCTATCGTTAGACGCAGCTCGTGGCCCTGTCGCGCGCTGGGTAATACCACTTGTCCCGAAAGTCTTTCTGTACGCAAGCAGTAATGCCACCATTTCACTAAAGAGCCTGCAAGCTGTCCCATACATCACTGAAGGCAGATGTTTTTCACTTAACACTCGTGGCAGAGGTCACTTTAATGGGCGGCTAGTGACCATCAAGGCCGTCCACTTTAAACGGCTTGACATCTCAGGAATCGGTGAAGGGTGGGGGGGGAGAGATTGGGGGTGGGAGGGGGGGGGGGCGGGTGAAGGGGAAGGGAAGGGTTGGGGAGGGGAGGGGGAGGTGGGAGTAGGTGTCGACTTGAAATGAACTTCAAATCTCAGCGACTTTTTCCCTCCATCTCTCCTTACCGCCATTGCGGGGCAGAGTTGTAAACGAGCGGATACAACCGTTACCTGCAAGAGGCATAGATTCTCATGAGCCCTTGCAGAGGCTCATGAGAATCTAGGCCTCTTGCATTTGGACTAAAGGGTTTGTTAGTGCTCTGATCGGACAGACATAACATTAAAACCCATTTCGGTCAGGGTAGAGGATTGGTGTCCGTTTCAGTTCTGACAACTGTGTCGGACACCGTGAAAAACGTGTTGCCGAAACGATTGATTGATTGATTGATTGATTGTACATTGCTTAACGTCCCGACAGCAACAAGGCTTTCTCAGGACGTGCCTGCACTGCTTGTGGAAAAAAAACAAACTAAACAGAACATTGAATGTATGTCGCCAGCCAGTCAAATACATTAAATAAACCTAACACATGGGCCTAAATAAAGCTAAGACCATTTAGCAACACACATCCAATATCAAGAGCTACAGGCAGTGCAGACAGTAGGGAGAGTTTTAAAAAGGCAAATACAGGTGAATGGACAAAGGGTAGACAGAAACACATGCCCTAGAATAGAGAGATAAACCCACCCTGTGGGGCTGACCAGGGTGACCCTGGGAACTAAAAAATACCTAACCCCACCCAAGGAGTCCCCCAGGGCAGACCCGGGTGGGGCATGCCGAAACGAGGGAGAGAAGATATGTATGATGTTCCACTGTTACGGTCCACGATTTACTGCCTCCCTCAAATCCATTGAGAGGCATACCCACTTATGAGTCCCCTCAGTCTGCAAGGGCAAATGAACGTCTATGTTGCTCATACTGAGATGCTCTGTGTTTGCTACTGGTTTGAAACAACAACAACAACAACAAAACAACAACTGAGTTGAGAGTAGGTGCGTGTTACAACGGTCGACCTACCATGTATTGAACTCTGCGGATAAAAACAGAAAATTTTCGCTAAGGCGTTTGTTAATGACAGATTTGTTCGAGAAAAATGCAGAAATTCTTTTTCAGAACTTTAGTTTGCAACCAAAGTTGCATAACACGTGTATTGTGCCATACATTCGAAACATGCACACAAAACTGTCCTGACATTTCTTACTCTCGATCTCATTCGAGACGTCTCGCATGAGAGTAAGGAATGTCAGGACAGTTTTAAGTATGTACTATTTATAGAAGAGACGTTTTAGGATGGGACCCGGTACGTAAATGACGTCTCAGGCGAGCAGACCACAAACTCTGCTAGAGAAGTAAGTGAAGTAACAAAATAAAAATTGCGTCTTGTGTATTTACACAAAAAAAATCTGTAGAACGTACCCTTGGCGCGAAACGCCGTGTGTGGTGTGTGTGTGTGTGTGTGTGTGTGTGTGTGTGTGTGTGTGTGTGTGTGTGTGTGTGTGTGTGTGTGTGTGTGTGTGAAAATAGGAGAAATGCCTTCATTCAGAGGGTATCTAAGAGTGCCTCCGAGCATATTGAAACTGAATGTCTCATTGAAGAGTTAAATGACCATTAAAGCGAAAGTTGGTTAACCCACATTAGAGTCTTGAATTTGTGTTATATTCACCTGAAATTGTGTATGTTGCTAGTTTGAAGAAAGACATTGGATGAAATCGTTAGCCAGCTTTGTACGTATCTCAGTCTTCCATCTTTTTCGGGGAAAAAACTTGCAGAAAAAAATGTCAAAAGTAAGACTTGTGGAAAAGAATCGGACACTGACGGTGACGTAAACGCATCAGACACGTCAGTGTTACACACTGTTCCTGAATTGACGCAAAGCACCATCGTGCCAGCGTGAAATGACGCAATGCTCTCGCTCTCTCTCTCTCTCTGACAGTTTAATTTAGTTAGGAATACGGTCTCTAACTGTGTTATGATGTCTGAGAACATACTGCGCAAAAAATGGGAATATGCATATGCATATACCTATAGAAGAGACTCTGTGGGCTGGTTCATCCCATCTTGTTTTTTTTATGCGCATGTTTTCCACGTAAGGAACAATGCGGCACGCCTCGAATATGTTTAAAAAAAAAAAAAAAAAAAAAAAAAAAAAAAAAAAAACAGAGCCGGCACACATAAGGAAACAGTTCGTTCGCCTGTTAGGTTTACAATATCATGATTTCTTCCCCAAAAACCTTACACTACCCACCCCACCCCACCTCACCCTATCCCAAATCACAGATCGCCCTTCCCTTTCTGTGTGATATATGACAGCGAGCTCAGCAGAGGCTCCTGATAATCTACCCATCTCGTGGCAGAAATCGGCCGCATGTATATCCATTCTCTCATTTACTCACTTGTTCAGGCAGTCGTTGGGGTTTTACATCTACGGTCGTTTCTTCTACTGTCCTGTCTTCGGCGAAATACGATAAACCAACTCGTGCCGCGCACGCGATCCGCACGCGCGCTAGTGGTCAGGTTGCTATGATGTCTCGCTTGCGCTTGGCTTGGGCCGAGTCTCTCTCTCTCTCTCTCTCTCTCTCTCTCTCTCTCTCTCTCTCTCTCTCTCTCTCTCTCACACACACACACACACACACACACACACACACACACACACACACACACACACACACACACACACACACACACATTCCAACTGTTGAACTTCCTCCATCTCCATTTGCCGCAGATCCTCAGGTGATCATGCATCCGTTTGTCAGTATCAGGCTAAAAATGATTTCACGACCTTTGGCAGAATGTACGTATATCAGCTGTGGGAGATAGAACGACCGTAGTTCAAGGGTACTGCCAGATTATCTTAGGGCCTTTCAGGCGCCAAGCTAATCTGGCACTACCTTGAACTACGGTCGTTAAATCTACTATCGTTCTATGTGCCTAATAGTGTGTTCAGAGCACCTGCTGACTTCGTGGGGGACTCTACAGGATGCGTCTTCGTACCGCGGTTACTTTACATAACTGTTCCTGAGACGGAGAAGGTGGGGGGTGTTCCACATAAGACTATTACGACAGGTGACGGCAGGTGCTTGTCGCGTGCCCTATGCCCTCAGGGGGTGGGGTGAGAAAAGGGGAGAGGGAACGTAACTTTTAAGGTGCGAGGAAGGGGGACTGACGACGGGGAGGGGAGGGGGGAAGAGAAGGGGGGGAGGGGGGGGGGGGGGGGGGTAGCAGGGAGAGCGTTTCATAGTGACAGTAGCTGGATCAGGCTACACGGCATTTAATGAGGCCACCGAAGGTCGCCAACGGCCCGTAAAGTCACAGTCGATTACCTGATAATATGAGAGAGAGAGAGAGAGAGAGAGAGAGAGAGAGAGAGAGAGAGAGAGAGAGAGAGAGAGAGAGAGACAGACAGAGAGACAGACAGAGAGACAGAGGTTAAATATTTCTGGATATGAGCTTTAGGCTGTGCCGCTTTTCTTACAGTTTGTCCTGCAAACTCAGAATAAACACGAAACGCATTTGATGATTATAAAACAAACATTATGTCAGTCAAAAAATAAAAGAATTAAAACACTGCTGTGACACCCTAAAAGCGGTAGACAATTACTGACGAGAGAGAGAGAGAGAGAGATGATGAAAAGTTTTTATTCAGGATAAAAAGTTTTAGGCATAGCAATGCCTATCTTCCAAACTGCCCTGCTACTCTACACATATAAAAATACATCAGACGATACAACAAAAGATAAAACATATGTAAGTACAAAGACCCATCCCCCCGAGAGAGAGAGAGAGAGAGAGAGAGAGAGAGAGAGAGAGAGAGAGAGAGAGAGAGAGAGAGAGAGAGAGAGAGAGAGACAGACAGACAGACAGACAGACAGACACAGACAGACAGACAGACAGACAGACACAGACAGACAGACAGAGAGAATACGCTGGGTTTTTTTTTTTTTTTTACAGTTATGATATGACACTCAAGGCTCCTAGCATCAATAACTGCGTAAGTGTCGTATAGCGTTACCGCCGGCAACGTCAGACGACACTTTCTGCAAACGACACTTTCTGTTCTGTCCAGCAAAAAGCATATTGCGTGGGTGGGTGTTAGAAGTATGATATATAGTACATTTGAAAAAAAATGGAAAACATAAACAAGGAAAGACTGCGTGAATGACATAGTGTGTGGTGGGGGAGGAGGAGGGGGGAGGGGGGAGGGGTGTAAGATGTGAATAAGGGGGCCCCAGGACATTATTCCTCGCAGTAGGCGCACAGAATATCACAATGTGTACTCTGTATTATGTACTCACCAAAATTTCGCAACTGACATTTTGTAATTAATCCCCTCAACTGTCGAGAAAAAAAATGAACACGTACAAACCCCGAACTAACCAACATAGATCATCATGAGCCCCCGCGACTGCGGGGGCTCATGAGGATCATTGTTGGTTAGTTCGGGGTTTAACGTCTACGGCACCGAAGTGATAGACGGCCCTGACGGGCGGGTTATGGGGGACAGGGAAATCTATTGCCTATGGAGTACGACCTGCACACTGATGAGTTCAGGAATCACCTTGGTTTCATAAACTTTGTAACGCGACTCATTCGGCTTCAGCAGACAGTACCGCAAGGAATTTCATTGGTTCTTTTGCGGATGCGGATATTCCCTGATTCGTCCCAGTGCAAAGGAAAAAGGCCGTCAGTCCATGACCTTTGCGCACTAGGTTGGGTTGTCTGCACGAAGCACATACACATTTTAGTTAGTTAGTTAGTTAGTTGGTTAGTTACTTAGTTAGTTAGTTAGTTTGATTGATTTCTTGCTTCTTTGTTTGTGAAATTAATTGTTTGTTTGTTTGCTCACTTGTTTGTTTGTTTGTTTGTTTGTTTGTTTGAGAACAAAATACGCTCTAGCAACTAAAAAGGTGAGTCCTGTTAAACCCAAGTCATTCTCTAACCGGTCCCCGTGTCCCGACCAGCATGTCCCCCTGTCTGCCTCCTCCCCCTCTCCCCTTCCCCCCACCCCATCCGCAATCCCCCGCCCTTCTTCACACACCTCTCCCATCCCGCCCCCAACCCGGCCCGGTCCGTCTTCTCTTTCCCGCTTTGTGTGGCGTGGTCCGTTGTAACGTTACCCGCCGGAGACGCGTGCGTTACGGCTTTGCCAGCTGACCCCACGCCCTCTCACTCCCCTACCCCACCCCACGCCCGTCCCACCCGTCCCCTTCCCCTCCCCTTGCCCTCCCACACACCCCGCTGTCCTCCCTATCCTGTCTCGTTTCTTTGCCCTCCGACCCTTCTCCACCCCTTGGCTTTCACATCGGTTACTCTTCACTTATTCAAGGCCCCCTCGCATCAATAGCTGCGAAAGTGTCGTATAGCGTTGCCTCCGGCAACGCTATACGACACTTCCGCAGCTATTGGCACGGTGAGCATAGAATAAGTTTACAAACTCGAGACGTGCCTTGTACGGAAACGATGCAAGTAGCGATGTACGAGTGTGTCAAAGAGCAACCTGTGTGACAGAGAATGAGTTAGCGTAACCTAGTTAGAACTGAGACCTCCGCCGTTCTAAGTGAAATGTTGGAAGATGTAATAAGTGAAAATGTGGGATTCGATACGAAAATTGGCCAGACAGAGGAACGGAAATAAAAAGAAGAGGCAATGCAAACAGTTAAAAAAAAAAAAAAAAAAAAAAAAATCTGTAAGTTTGGGGTTCAATGTCCACGGCACCGGAGTGCCGGATGATGGATGACCTATCCGGCGGGTTAGAGGGTGGGGGGTGGGGGGGGGGTGGGAGGGGGCAGTGACAACTATCGCCTATGGAATACGACCTGAACACTAATCAATTCAGGCGCACCGCAACTGTGCCACTGTCCTTTACCAAGACCGTTCAACTGACATTCTATTGAACAAGCCGGACTTTTTTTTCCCCTGGATCAAGAAGAGATGAGTCTTCGGCTTAAGGCTAGCTACATTTTGAAGGGCGGCATAAGGATCTTTGCCTCTTGAAGTTGGGCCATGTTCCCTTTTTCGCGGAAGGGAAGGGGATAATAGCTAAATAAATGCTTGAATAGAAAGAGAGAGAGATAAAAAAAAAATCTGCAAGAGGTATAGATCCTCATGAGCCCCCGCGACTGCGGGGCTGATAGAACTACACACCAATATGCATACAGGACAGCGCGAACTGACAGAATGCGAACATATCAAACACGAGTCGTCGCGCAAGCAACCAAAGCTGGAACACAAAACACACGCAGAGCTTTGGTACACACACATGGTCGCTTATACACGACAATATAAACAACACAAGAGAGAAATAATTTCTTTCTTCTCTATTTTCTCTAAAATGTGTTTCAGCCCGAAAATAACTATCATTTAACACGTTAACGCATTCAGCCCCGACACACCACAGCAAGACATGGATCGAGCATGATAGTTCAAGGGTGATGCAAGAATATCTTGGCGCCCATAGGCGCCAAGCTATTCTGGCACCACCCTTCAACTATCATGCTCTATCTGTCTCTAATTATAACACAGTCCTTCAGAGGGCCACTTCAAAATTAGGGGATTTTGGTCCTGGGGTAGAATGTGTTAAACCATTAGGTTGAAATTCTTAAAGGTGAGAGTTGTTCTCCATAGTTTACAATAAAATCGACCGTGCCAGTTCAAAGATAGTGCCAGAATAGCTTGGCGCCTACAGGCTGCTTCTCGGCTCACTGACAAAGATAAGTACATGAAATCCGTATGTCTGTCTTGGAGAAAGGTTCATACACAATTTATTAAGTAAAAGTTAAAACACAAGTATAGCACAGCTTAGAAAAGACAAGTACAACAAGTCGGGTTTTAACCCGAAAATTTATAAAATCGCGTTGTACTTGTCTTTTCTAAGCTTGTTTCTCTCTTTGTTGGGGGCTTTTCTATGGTCACTGAACACGTCAAAACACCTCCCGCCGTGTAGATCCCAATCTAAGCCGGGGCAGCTAAGGACACCCTTTTATCTTTTCTTTTTTTCATTTCCCCCTGTCCCTGAAGGAAATGTATCGGATGGACTGTGGGAAAGGTACTGTCCAGGCCTGGCCATAACCAGTGTCCACTGCCGGTCAGTCTATACTGGACAATGGTCCTTTTTTCTTCAACATCCTTGACTGGCATAATACGATATAGAAGGGTGGGATGAAGCCCATAGATAATGTAGAAAAAAACTTGAGGAGATTGGTGGGGAAGGAAAGGGGTGTTAGGGGCGAGAGGCAGGTGGGAGGTGGGGTAGGGGTACACCCCCAATTGCCCACCTGCGGATCTATGCTATAATTTTTACTGTAATATTCCGACTTATTTCCTGCAACATTTGTAAAACCTATTCCGACCTGATACACTACAAAAGGAGTTAGATATTAGTTAGTTAGTTAATTAGTTAGGTAGGTAGGTAGGTAGTTAGGTAGGTAGTTAGGTAGGTATGTAATTAGTTAGGCAGCAGGCATTGATGGAATACCGCCAGAGATCTGGAAACATGGAGGCACAGCACTGCACAACAAGCTCCATGACCTCTTTCTCTGCTGCTGGGAGGAAGGAACACTACCAAAAGATCTCCGTGATGCAGTCGTTATCACCCTGTACAAGAACAAAGGCGAGAAGTCTGACTGTTCCAACTATCGGGGAATTACCCTGCTGTCCATTGCTGGGAAAATCCTTGCAAGGCTGCTCCTGAATCGGCTGGTACCTGCCATCGCTGAAGACCAACTCCCAGAGGGCCAGTGTGGCTTCAGAGCAAACAGGAGCACCACCGATATGGTCTTTGTGCTGAGACAGCTACAGGAGAAGTGCCGCGAGCAGAACAAAGGGCTGTACGTAACATTTGTCGACCTAACAAAAGCGTTCGACACTGTGAGCAGGCAAGGCATGTGGCAGATCCTGGAGCGACTTGGCTGTCCCCCAAAGTTCCTCAACATGATTGCCCAGCTACACGAGGACCAGCAAGGCCAGGTCAGACTCAACAATGATCTCTCAGAACCATTCCCTATTCTCAACGGCGTAAAGCAGGGCTGCGTGCTGGCACCGACCCTCTTCACCATCTTTTTTAGCATGATGTTGAAGCAGGCCACAGTGGACCTCGATGATGACGATGCAGTGTACATCAGGTATCGTCTCGATGGCAGCCTGTTCAACCTTAGACGACTGCAGGCCCACACGAAAACCCTAGACCAACTGATTCGTGAGCTGCTTTTTGCTGATGATGCTGCCCTCGTTGCACACACAGAGAGAGCCCTGCAGCGCATCACGTCTTGCTTCGCAGATGCTGCCCAGCTCTTTGGACTCGAGGTCAGTCTGAAAAAGACAGAGGTCCTCCATCAGCCGGCACCCAAGACAGTGTATCGCCCTCCTCACATCACCATTGGCGAGTCTGAACTAAAGTCAGTGCACCAGTTTACTTACCTTGGCTGCATTATCACGTCGGACGCCAAGCTGGACAAGGAGCTTGACAGCAGGCTGGCAAAAGCGAACAGCGCTTTCGGGCGACTTTTCAAGCGGGTGTGGCACAATCAACAGCTGAAAACAGGCACCAAGATCAGCGTGTACAGAGCTATGGTCCTCACCACCCTGCTGTATGGTTCCGAGTCTTGGGCCCTCTACCGCAGCCAACTACGACTCCTCGAACGCTTCCACCAGCGCTGCCTGCGTACCATCCTGGGCATTCACTGGAGTGACTATGTCACCAACGTCGAGGTCCTTGAACAGGCTGAAACTGTGAGCATCGAGGCTTTGCTGCTGCGGACACAGCTCCGCTGGGCGGGGCATGTCTCCAGGATGGAGGATCATCGCCTACCAAAGATCACCCTGTTCGGCGAGCTTGCTACTGGACACCGTGACAGAGGGGCACCAAAGAAGAGATACAAAGACTGTCTCAAGAAGTCACTTAGTGCCTGCCAAATCGACCACCACCAGTGGTCTTCGCTTGCTGCAGACCGTGACACCTGGCGCTCCACCATTTACAAGGCAGCTGTCTCCTTTGAGGACTCTCACAGAGCTAGCCTTAAGGACAAGCGGCTCAGGAGAAAAAACAGAGATGCCGCAGCTCAGAACCCTGGCCATACCTTCCCCTGCAGCCACTGCGGTCGAACCTGCCTGTCTCGGATTGGCCTCCGCAGCCACGAACAAGCCTGCAGACGTCGTGGGCAACTCCTATAAAATCTTCGTTCGCGAAGTCAAGCCAAGAGATGTAATTAGTTAGGTAATTAGTTAGTTAGTTTGGTAGGTAGGTAGGTAGGTAGGCAGGTAGTTAGTTAGTTAGTTAGTATTTAGTTAGTTAGTTAGATAGGTAGGTAGGTAGGTAGGTAGGTAGGTCGGTTGGTAGTTAGTTAGTTAGGTAGGTAGGTACATAGGTACGTAGGTACGCAGGTAGGTTGGTAGGTAGGTAGGTTGGCTGGCTAGTTGGTTACTCAGTCAGTCAGTCAGTCAGCTAGCCAGCCATCTAGTCGGTCATTGGTATTCAACGCCGAACAGGCCACTAAAGCCATCTAACGGGCACACCAATGACACAAGGCGAACAGGGTTTTGCAAGGGTTGTGGCGGAACATCTTAGCGCATTTAGGCGCTAAACTTTTTTGGCACCCCTCCCCCCCCCCCTCCTTTTCGCTCTTTTTCCGTTATCATTGTTGATCTTTTTTGAACTGTCATTGTTGATCTTTATGACGAACTACTTTGAACTGTCATGATCGACCTATCTAACTCTAATATAGGGCAACTCCCAACCTGTGGAATTTTGACAGTAGAGCTCAATATACCCCAGTAACAAAACGTCTTCGGGCCCACGACGGCCGCAGTGGACCCGCGTACAGCCGTGCATGGGCTTACTGCGGCCCTCGTGTGTGCCCGATGACCTTTGTAATAACGAAAAGCCCAGACTTTGAATTTTCAATTCGCAAATGCGCGATTGAGAATGGTCGGTTCCCAACACTCCTCCCCCCAGCCAAGTTTTAAGATCGTTGATCCGCCACTGGGTAAGTAAGGGAGGGGCGAGAAAAGTGGACAGAGGGATAGACAGACACGATGGTGACAGCGACTGGACAGGGTGGGGGGGACGGGGATGGGTGGGAGAGGGGGTTGAATAAAAGAAGACAAAAACGGACAAGAAGCAGGTGGAAATCTTATGCGCGATGGGCAGGGGATTTCTGCGGCTTTCGTGTGCACTCTTGTGTACAGCGCTTTTTTTATTTGCCTCCCACACAACAAAGCAGCAAGCATTAGCGAGATGGGATGAAAAAGGTGTATAGAAAGGGAGACGAGGACATGCGATATGTAAAAGGAAGATATCAAAGAAGGCACGGAGGAACAGAGGCCAGGGTCGCGTAGCACGACACTTGGCTGTATTGTGTGTTTTATCATTCACACATAAGACACCACACCGGGAAACAGATCGGCCACAATAGTTCCAGGGCAGTGCCAGATTAGCTTGGCGCCTGGTAGGGCGCCAAGCTAATCTAGCACTACCCTTGAAGTATCATGGTGAATTCATCGCATAGGACAGGTAAACTGTCCCCCTGCCAAGCTAATCTGCCACTACCATTGAACTTTCATGGCCAGTCCATTTCGCAGAGCTGAAACACAGCTGTTAATCTTTTAGGCGCAAAAGTTGCATAACAGCTGTCCTATTAAAGTGTCATAATTGGAATAAATACTCGGTGAGGGAAAGGTCTGCAGGCCTTCCTGGACGTCAGTTGGAATTTGCACAACCCGGGTATGCTAAGTATATTGTTTGTAAATGACAGGGTTTTAACTCTTTTAGAGCCAACACCCTACAACAGGAGACTGATTGACCATGATAATTCAAGGGTAGTGCCAGATTAGCTTGGCGCCGTCAGGCGCCAAGCTAACCTGGCACTACTCTTAAATAATCATGGTCAATCCACCTCCTGCAAGTGGTACATAGTCGTTAAGTAACACTTCCAAATTTCGGGAAATGTGCCCATGGCGCTAAAAGGGTTAAAAAATGTTTTATAGAAAACAAAACAGAAACGTGTCCTCTTACATTGTTTTGTTTGTAGACCTTGAAAGTTATTGATGTCTTGAATTTGAATTTTAATATCTGTCAACAGCTGAATGAGGCACCAGGTTGTTATCATTTTATTCAGCTAGAGTCACATTTTGCGATTTGTTTTTACAGGTTTTCCCTATATCATAAGTAGGTTAAACAATGCACTGACTTCAAGCATTCTGTGGATTCATCCAGCCTGATCCATCTGCGAGAGACCTGTAATCTCATGAACTCCTGCAACTGCATGGGCTCATGAGAATATGTGCCACTTCCTTTGCAAGAGTTGCTCCACTGACATCCACAGTTTGAGGTATTTTTGCCGGTATTAACAAAACGACTGCAAAGAGAACGCATGCCGCCGTGAATGGGGCTATCGGCCACTTTAGTCCTTACTATAAATGTCTTACTACTGTCTTTTCTTGCTATAAAGGGGCTCAACCTAACGTTTTTTTACCTAGGAATAACTTTGGTTTGAAAACAAACCCATCTAAAAAGAAAAAGTCGTGCAACCGGACCCTTCGCGCGGACAGCTACGCGAGGGAGAGCAGGGTGGCGAGGGACACTCAAGAAGGACGGGGTGGGGTGGGGGATGGGGTGGGGGTGGGGATAATGGGGTTAGGGGTAAGGGGTACATCATTAAGTGTCCAGCCGGCCAGGAGGCAAGTCTTGTGCCACGTTGCCGCGCTGGTGCTAAGATTATTTATTCTGCACAGTGGTGGGCAGGGACACAATGGTCATCTCTCGCCCATTGTCTGGCCTGAAAAAGGAAAGGAAGACACGTAGGGTAGAGGGTATGGAGGGGGTTTAAGTGTGGTGAGGGGGGAGCCAGGTGGACAGCGTCCAGTTGATGCTGCAGACAGATAGCCTGGGCAAGTAGAGCCCTCATTCTGCCCCTTCTAGCTGCGGTCGAACCTGCTTGTCCCGGATTGGCCTCCGCAGTCACGAAAATGCCTGCAGACGACGTGGGCAAGCCCTATAGAATCTTCGTTCGAGAAGTCAAGCCAAGATAGAGAGCTGCAAGAGACATAGAGTCACATGAGCCCCTGCGGCAAGCAGGGGCTCATGTGAATCTATGTCTCTTGTGAGGCCGAGATGGATTCTATCTGTGCCTTAAACTGAGTGAGTTATTTGGGGTTATGCTCTATAATAATTAGAGAAAGCTGTTGCCGCGAGACGAGGGTGAAAATTGATGACTTCCTTAACCCTTTCACTACTAGGCCAGTGAACACCACACAACTGCAAGAGGCATAGATCTTCATGAGCCCGCCGGTAAACACGGGGGCTCGTGATGATTTATTTCTCTTGCCAGCTCCGTGCCTACCTCCGTCCATCACGCAAAACGGTTGTCGGGGTTTCTGTTTAAAGGTATGCCTAGTTTCGGCATCTACACTGACACATGAGAACTTTTGTACAAAACAACATGTAGTTTTGGTCCACAGTAAATGTTAATTCAGTGACAGATGTCAAAAAGATGAACCGTGAAACATTTTATTCAGTGCTACGTATACGTACAAGTCATGGTGGATGGATCCGACCGTGCTATTTCAAAGGCAGTAACGCATCCACTGCAACTCATTTTTTCAAGCACAGTGTAAGAGAGATGTGTGCATAGAGAGAATAATTGTGTAATTAAGGAATTAGGGAATTCAACATTGGTTTACACAGACAATTCTTTTATTATGTGCTTTTCTGTGATTTTGGACCTTACGGCCTCCGGCCGTAAGGTCTAAAATCACAGACCAGCACGCACTAAAGGAATTGAGAGAAAAATAATGGAGTTCAAAATCTTAATTTCAAGTACGAATACGAGTATTTCTCGTGCAAAAATGAAATCTAAGGTTCCTTTTATTTTAGTTGTACCTTTATTGTTTCTTGCAAGACCTGTCTCGAGTGAAACAAATGTTTAATTGCAGCAGCCAAGAGACAGTTACGTAGGCGAGAATAAAAACCGGTTCTTATTGTCAACGCACTTTCTTGCAATGCATATACTTATTCTTTTCTAAACATGTTGGTCGTTCGTTCCTTCGTTTGTTCGAGCGTTCATTCATTCGTCCGTGCGTTCATTCATTCATTCATTCATTCATTAATTCATTCATTCATTCATTCATTCATTCATTCACACCTTCATTCATTCATTCATTCATTCATTCATTAATTCATTCATTCATTCATTCATTCATTCATTCATTCATTCATTCATTCATTCACACCTTCATTCATTCATTCATTCATTCATTCATTAATTCATTCATTCATTCATTCATTCATTCATTCATTAATTCATTCATTCATTCATTCATTAATTCATTCATTCATTCATTCATTCATTCATTCACACATTCATTCATTCATTCATTCATTCATTCATTCATTCATTCATTCATTAATTCATTCATTCATTCATTCATTAATTCATTCATTCATTCATTCATTCATTCACACCTTCATTCATTCATTCATTCATTCATTCATTCATTCATTCATTCACACCTTCAAAATGACGGCGGCAACTGAGGGAAACGTCTATGAAGACTGTGTACCAGCTGTCCGAGATGGATAGGCCATTGCAGTCCACGGGTAGTGCCATATTAGCATTCACAGGCGCCTAACTAATACGGCACTATCCTTGATTTATCATGGCCCAGCCATCCCCCGCTGTAAGAATGAATACATAATATTTTTTATTTAAAAAAATCTACTGAAAATTAAGCAAGCACGAAGAAAACATTAGAAAACACACCGGACCAGTCCGTCTTCTGCTGCAGCGTCATATCTCATTCAAGGCGCCCGCATCAATAGCTGCCTAAGCGTCGTATAGCGTTGCCACCTTGAATGAGTTAACCCTCTGGTGCGTGCAGCCACCGGTACAGTTACAGTAACGATGACCGTATGTACAATGGGGTTACAGGTGAATGGGTCAATGTTAATGCCCTACATCCTGAGGATGATTTATCAATTTTTTTAAATAAATATTCTCTGACGTCTAAGTCACAGTTTTGGAGACAGATCGACCATGCTAGATCAAGGGAGGTGTCAGAATAGCTTGGCGTCTGTCGGCGCCAAGCTGTTCTGACACCACCCTTGAACTATCATGGTTGATCGACATCTTGTCGTAGCTTCTCAGAGCTTTATGGGTTAAACTTAAAGGTGTACGGGTCAAAGTGGTTTTTTTTTTTTTTTTTTTTTTTTTTTTTTACATCACTTACCGACCAGTATCATTATAGTTTTGACAGGAAGTCTTCCGGACGCCGATGGCGATGCACCCAGATGTCCATGGCCTTGAACTGCAGCTGACCCTAACCATGCAGCAAAAGGTTCAACCATTATCCCATCTTACGGCGAGTGGGCACACACCTTCACACAAATCTCCACCACCCCCACTTCTACCCGGTATCCCCACCCCCTTGCTCACTCTCGTTGCCCACCTCTATTCAAACAGGCAACCAGTGTGTCCCTTCCTCTACCCTCTTTTTCTTTTTTTTTTTTCTTTTTTGTTGGTCCCATCACCCTACATCCATTCTCCACAGACTCTGTTTTCATACTGTAATTCTGCAACTTTTGTTATCTGTTCACTTCTAGGCAAAACTCTCTCTCTCTCTCTCTCTCTCTCCTCTCTCTCCTCTCTCTCTCTCTCTCTCTCTCTCTCTCTCTCTCTCTACTTTTTTTTTCTTTGGGTATTTCACACATTTGATACTATGGTCACTGTTTTTAGTCTGGAAGTGCATTTTGTTGTTGATGTTGTTGTTGCTGTTGATGTGGTTCTTGTTATCTTCGCCTTTGTTGTCTTCGTCGTCGTCGTCGTCGTTGTAATTGTTGTTGTTTGTCTTTTCGGTTAAAAATTCTGACTTGAAGCATACTAAGAAGTGACACAAACAGTATATAAATCATCCTCATCATTGAAATTGACCACCATGGTCAGTCAATTTCTCACACTTAGAGCTGCAAGCTAAAGACCAAGAGGGCCGGTTACAGCGGAGCACCTTGCTTAGTGGTTGGCGCATGACTAAGCTCACTCACGCAACCGGTCTCCAGTACATCGACTTGCCTCAAGCCTCCCCTCCACTGCCTCCCCATTCACCGCCCCCCACCCCCGGCCGCCCCTGTCTCTCCACTCTCTGCCTTGTGGTCAAGGTGATAAGTTGGACTCGGTCAGAAGTACTGGACGACGGAACAATGCAGTCTCCCCACGACCCCCCTCACTCTGAGGAGGCAGATAAAGCTAATCTCTACCTGCAAGAGGCTTAGATTCTCATGCGCAGAGGCTCACGAGAATCCACACCTCGAGCGGATGGATGGTACTGACTGGAAATACAGTCTGTATGCTTTTGTCAACGGAGGACGTTCTTTGTCTTTTTCGTCCTAACCCTTTCAGTGCCAGATGACGCAGGCTGTCTTTTTCCTGCAATCTTCGTTAATTCAACACCCAAAAAATCCTAGCTGTCCCGGGAACATGGATTCAATGATGTTAGCAAGAGGTGTAGATCCTCATGAGCCCCCGCAACTGCGGGGGCTCATGAGGATCTATACCTCTTGCAGTTGGGTGTTTAAAATTGCTCCCACTGAACAGGCCGTTAAAACGGATTCGTTAAACCTGCTCTTCCAAGCAAGAGGCATGGATCCTCGTTAGCCCCGGCATAATGCATGAGGCTCTATGCCTCTTGCATCTGCACTGAAGCGGACGTGGGTTTTGGCCGCTGTCAGGGGGACAATGGGTGGAACTAAGGAACCCCTTCAGCCTCTTGTAGATTGTTTTGGGGTAACAGTGTCGGATCGAGGGGGATGTCGGATGAGGGATGGGGAGGGGGAATCGCGAGAAGTACATAATGGGGCCCGGTGGATCAAATGAAATAGCGCAGATAAAATAAGGGATAGAGAGGGATGGGGGGAGGGGGAGTAAAAAAGAGAAAAAGAGATATTAAGGTTTAAAGGGGTAGGGATGTGAATTCTTGGGGAAGAGGAGTGTGCGAGGGGGGATTTGGGTTTAGTTGCTTAGGAAATCGGTTGCACTGTTTTCTGGGACAATCGTTCATTTTTTGTATCGGGTTCTGGCTCCCCACCCCAAACCCCCCTATTTGATATTTGGTTGAGCTTTTGGGTGTAGTTATGATGTTGTTGGTTGGTAATACTAATGCATAAGTGTCGATCGATAACTTTGGTATTAAGAGCCTGGAATTAATGCAGATATGTAGGGATCGCATTGTGTGTGCGGGGCTGGGGTGGAATAGGGGGGGGACGAACAGACCGTTGCAAGTTGGTGTATGGGTTTTGGCTGTCTGATTGGCTTGGTTTGTTACTTCGTCTTTGTCTCGTTGTGTGCGGTTGAGCAGGATTGCTGCTATAGGTTGGAGCCTTGGACTACATGTGATTGAGGGGAGATATGAGGGTGTGTTGTGTGGGTTGTTGGTGTGGGGATGAGTGATTTTCTGGGGGGATCTTTTACATCATTGGAACTCAGGTTTATGATTGTGGCCTTAATTATAATTACCCAGGAATCATTGTTTTGTTAGGGGTTGGGGGGGGGGCGTGCGGGCGCTACGGGGGGCCGTGGGGCTTCAGAGGCTGGTGCGGTCTGGGATATTATTTCGCCTGGTAGTGTGGTGATGGGGTTCTGAATCCTTGCTTGCGTTGTTTGCTGCTGCTGAAGATTTTGTGAAACTTTCTTTCGTAAGAGTTGCATGGTTTGCTGTTTGGGTTCGGTATAAGATACTATATACTAACACAAGACTTGGGGGAACGAGTGGGGGTCAATCTCCGGTAAAACCGGTCGAAGGAGAACCTGCTGGAATGGGGGACATTTGGCGTTAATATACTGAGAGTTTTTGGGAATCTGCACGGTGTTAGAGGCAGAGGAGAAGAGGCTCTTGGCGGGGTGGTCATGGGGTTGAAGGTGGGGGATAAGGTGAGGAGGTGACGCTCGGAGCCCTACTGGCCGTAAATGATGGCGGGGTCGATAGGTATTTCCTACGGGTTGGTTTATTCATGGTTGGTCGCTAGTGGTAGGTGGTGGAGGTGGGGGTGGTACTGGTGGTTTGGTATGTGTTGGGGTGGGGAATAGATGGGGGGGAATGAAGGGTATGGTATTTTGGGGGGTTAGATGGCGGAAGGTGAGGGAGGGGGAAAAGAATGACATAATGTGTGAGGTCGGTCCGATGGGGGGGGAGGGGGAGGGTGAAGGGTTCTACGCCTCCCCGTAAAGGAAAATTTAAGTCAGGTGGTTACGGGGTCATTTTTTCTTACGCAGACATGCGTGTTGATAGTCTTTGGGCTATGGGAGGCACTGGTGTGGTTATGGTATAGATTGTTGGGGCCCAAAAAAAACCAACTCACGATTCATGTAGGGGATATCGCTTGTGGCTATAGGATACACGCCCTCTTGTATTTTATTTTGGTGTGTTCGTGCCTTCCAAGCGAGCCATAGTGAATTGAAATTGTCTACGGTTTTTTTTTTTTAAATTTTAGTGTTTGAATTGCCTAAAAAATAGTGCCCCCACCCCACCCCCCCCCCCCACCCCCCCCCCACCACACCCCACCCCACCCACCCAACACCCCCCCCCCCAACAACCCCACCCCACTCCACACACCAACACCACCCCCCCCCCCCCCCCCCCCCCCACCCCCCACACACCCAATACACACCAACACACTCACCCACTCACACCCCCCCCACTCCCCCCACACACCAACCACCCCCCACCCAAACACATCAACTCCAAATAACACTACCACACTCAACACAACCCACCCCCCATACCAACACACCCCTATAGAGAGCATCAACACATCCCAAACCAACCCACCCAAACCCACCCCCCCCACCCACCCCACACAATACACTAGTCCCCCCCCCAACATACATATATAATACACCATTTATCCCCCCCACCCCCCCACCCCCCCCCCCCCCCCCCTCCCCTATAGATAATCCAATCCCCCTACCAACTTTTAAAATACCCCCCCCCCCCCCCCCCCCCCCCCCCCCACTTCCTCCTAGAGAGTCTCCCTCTCCCCATCCTTCCTCCCACCCACAATCCCACCCCCACCCACAACACCACATTTTACTTCTGTGCCATAGATATATTGTGTGACACTACTCTCGCCCCCCCCCCACTCCCTCTCTATCCGCGCCCCCCCCCCCCATCTATTTCCCTCCCCCCAAGTGTGTGTTTCAATACACCCTACCTCTCTCAACTCCCATCAGACTCCTTAGATAGATAATCCTACATTACTACCCCCCACCCTCCCTTTCCCATAGTTATTGTGTCTATGTTTGCATGTTGATATAGAGATCACATATATATCATACCAACTACCTACCCCTCAATCTCACACACAATGCAAATAACTAAATCCCCCTCCCCCCCCCCCCCTACAAACATAAACAACACCCCCCCCCCCCCCCCCCCCCCCCCCCCCCACTACGGATGTCTCGTTCGTGATTAGACCCCCCCCCCTCTCTCTGTATCCACCCCAGGTATAATATCGGTTCGCGGATATCTGATTTATATGTACGCCCGCCCAAGTCCTTGTGTACCCCTCCCCCCCCCCCCCCCCCCTCCCCCCGTCCCTCTGTTCCGACTGTTATAGATCATGAGTCATAAAGAATATTCCTGACACCAATGCAGACTAAAAAACTTCGATAAAAGATCCACGTCATGAACACAGACATGAATGAGAGCCAACAGGAGACATAGAGCCTCATGAGCCGGCAGTGAAGGCATTAATTATAAAGGCGTTAAAGTATTTCGGCCTTTGACACTTACCTCGCAACTTTCGGTACCCCCTAGCAACCCTTGAGGGACCATCCATGATGAATTATCTAATAAATGTCATTGTTGAGGTCAATAAAAACAGGAAATGTGTGTGTGTGTGTGTGTGTGTGTGTGTGTGTGTGTGTGTGTGTGTGTGTGTGTGTGTGTGTGTGTGTGTGTGTGTGTGTGTGTGTGTGTGTGTTTGGGGGGGGGGGTACGATCTTTATACCACATTGGCAACCTTCTCGTACGCCTGAGAAGATCGCGGGGAGTTACCAGTGAGTCTTCGACCAATTTCGTTTGAATGCTGAAGAACAAAAAAAAGCTTAGAAGAGTGGTATAAAGCCTTTTTCTTTTTGGGGGGTAGGAAAACAGCAACGGTTTAGATGAATGGTTTGACTTCTGGTGAAATGAAACAAAAGTACGGTAATGTGTTCACTTCGATTGAATCTTGTTGGAAATGATTTATAAATCCTCGTTAATTAAGTACTCAGTATTTTGACAAATCAGCCCCTTAACTTCCAAGTGGTTGCAGATTGTGTTACTGCAATCTGCAAGTGTTTAATTTAGCGCCTGCCGCCCAAGAAACATGGATAGAAAGTGGTGTCAGCAAGAGGCATAGATCCTCATGAGCCCCCACAACTGTGGGGGCTCATGAGGATCTATGTCTCTTGCTTGCTGGATCGTGTCCAGTTTTACAGTCTATGCAGTGAAGGGGTTAATAATCTTCAGACAGTCATCTTGGCGATGTCTTTTTCCGTGACGAGAATATCAGCTTATGCCGTAAGTGGATTCCTCTGCCCAAAATGTCCTCCTACGTGAGACGGCCATAGTCGCCTGCTCGGCGTTAAGCCCAGATAACTAACCAAAATGTGCTGGCTTCTACTCTAGACCGTACGGCCTTGACCTACGAGCTCCAAAATCACAGAGCAGCAAACAAAATGTAAACGATCAAATTCTTGATTTGTATTTCTGCAAGGGCAAAAAGAGGAAGTATACAAGAACGCTGTGATTTTCGAAACTGATCTGAAAGCGATCTGCTCAATCTGGTTGCTCAAATGCACCGATACAAAGGGTTATCAATGTTGTCTTGCCTCAACTATGACTTTTTTACCCCTCTTTTTATGAGCCATGTGTGTAATCACACGTATCAGAGGTTGTCCACTGCCTTTTGAGGTGTAACGGAAGGAGTTCTCCTGCGTAGAAAGAAGAAGAAGAGCTGAAAAGTCTTTAATTTTACGAATTCAAACTTCATAATTTGAGTCAGCCTTTTTGTCCAGCATTATTGTAAGACATATTAAAAGCAGTTGTAAAGGAGATATTGCGATCTATTAACCCTTTACTGCCCATGTCCCGCTACTCCAGCAGCAGTCTACTATCGTCTGAACTTGTACCAAGGCGTTGTCCGAAGCACCATCTTGCTGACAGCAACTGGCTTGGCGGCGGGTGGGGCCCCTAAGGGAGAGAGTTGAAAAGGGAGGGGTTGCTGCTATAAACCCCGTGAACAAATTGTTTTGCGGTGCTAAAGGCGAGGTTTTCAAGGTGAGAGTCGAGGTCATCTGGGGACGGCTCTTTGGTTCGGGAGGAAAGAAAGGTCTTCGCGAAGGGAGAACAACGTGATAAATGTAGAGCTTGGGACAGCCTGGAGACGAAGCCGGTAGCCAAGACGACATGATAAAGAGGGTGGGAAGCGGTGGGAGGACAAGACACTAATCTTTCCCTCCCATTGCCAACTGCTGTGAGATTGATCACCCATGACAGGTCGAGGGATGTGCCTGATCAGCTCGGCGCCTCCGGCGGCGAGCTGATCAGGCACGTCCCTTCACCCATCATGTTCCCAGACACTTCTCTTGAACTATCATATTCGATTAATTTAGTCCGTAGCAAACACATTAACTGAATGTGATCGAGCCGCGTGAGTCTAAAATGGCAAGACGCTAAGCATCATACAAACTGGAAATGGCGTCTCGGTGAAAATAATGCTTTCAGGTCTCCGGGTGGACACGAACATGTGAAGGAAACTAGTACAGGCGCGAGGGACGGGTTTAGATCCAATATTCTATGTATTATAGTTAGCTGCAGCAATCACTTCAGGTTGTTTAAGATGGTACGCCTGTACACGTATATTTGCCACAAGATGCCCACAAATGTTGCACTCCATTCTCATTTTAGTTTCATGACTGTGATACACCTTATCCGGAGTCTGCGTCCTATTCGATGTTGTTCAAAATTTGTCTGTCTGTTTGTCTGTCCGACTGTCTGACCGATTGTCTGTCTGTCTGTCCGTATCAGTATCTGTCTGTCCGTGCATCAGTTTGTTTGCCCGATTATGTTGGTTGGTTGGTGGTTGGTTGGTTAGTTGGTTGGTTAGTTGATTGGTTTGTCTGTGTGTTTGTGTATATGTGCATGTGTGTGTGTTTGTTTGTTTGTTTGTTTGTTTGTTTGTTTGTTTGAGTTTAGGTATGTTTTTTTGTTTTTTTCTTTGCTGATGTTGTGTCGTCTGGTTTAGTCTCGTCTCGTTATGTTCAATTCCTCTCGTTCTGTTCTGTTCCTTTTCGTTTCGTTTCGTTTTGTGTCGTGTCGTGTCGTGTCGTGTCGTTTCGTTTGTGGTTTTTCTTCGTTCTGTGCCATTCCGTTCCGTTTCGTTCAGTTTCGTTTCGTTTCTGTGTTTTGGGCGATTTTGTTTTCTATTTCTATGCGTTCGCATTTATACAAATATACATACTTGTGGTACTTCTGTGTGAAATACCAAAATGTAGGTCGAAATTTCCTAGCTTGTAACACTCTGGCCGGAACGACACCCTCTTTGTGGGCGGAATGAATCGTGATGCTATTTACCATGTCTTAATGCTCTTAATGTCTCCCAGCCCCACCCCTAACCAGCCTTCGGGAGCATTGGACTGTATTCAGTGCCATTGATATATGGCATCTTTCTATCTCTTGGTTGTGTGTGCTGGTCTGTGATTTTGGATCTTACGGCCTCAGGCCGTAAGGTCCAAAATCTCACACCAGCACACATTTTTTATTATATTTTTTTGCGGCGAAGACATTACTACTTGTGTCCTTAGTTGAAGCGGTTTTTTATACAGCAAAGAGGGTGCCCGCCTTTTCTTTTACTTTTTGTTTCAGACAAACGGCTTGATCTATTTCTTTTGCTCTAAAATGTTTGCTGGTCTGTGATTTTGGGCCTTACCGCTTAATGCCGTAAGGTCCAAAGTCACATACCTTCACACAAAGGCTATTTCCCTTGTCCTTCCTACTGGATTTCATTTCTCATTTTTCATCTTGTCTATTTGAAAATCGGCGGTTTCCATATTTATTAGTTAGATAGTTATAAGGGTTTAACACTGAGCAGGCCACTAAGGCCATGTCACGACAGTCATTATTATTGTTGTTGTTCGCGTGTGTGTGTGTGTGTGTGTGTGTGTGTGTGTGTGTGTGTGTGTGTGTGTGTGTGTGTGTGTGTGTGTGTGTGTGTGTGTGTGTGAGAGAGAGAGAGAGAGAGAGAGAGAGAGAGAGAGAGAGAGAGAGAGAGATAGGGGGGGGGAGAGGGGGAGGGGGGAGACGCTGAAAGGAGGCATCTATGTGCGCATTTGCTTCCTTTTTCATATTTATTTCCCTGATTCCTTGGTTGTAGCAATATGCCGGTTGTGAATTCCCGAGCGCTCGCTACATTACGCGACTTTGAGCCGAGACTAGACTTGGCGAGCCATGTTTTATAGTGTACATGAATGATGTATATTTCATAGGTTTTTTTTTTTCCTTCCAGATTTGTTGTGTTTCTTATTTTGAAATGTAAAGAAAATTTATTTTATAAATTTCACTTCGTTTTAAGTGTCCTTGTAAAAGTCTCATTTAAAATCGTGTATGTTCACTTGTACGTATTTCTTGTGGTTGACGGGTGAATTCCGCGGCGACTAAAGTCCACGCCTCTAGAGTGATAATGGACCGCCCTGAGAGGCGAGTAACAGGGGGAACAGGAACACCTGTTACGTATGGCCTACTATCTGAACACCGATTAATTCGGGTGCGCTGCAGCTGCAGCTGCGTCACTGACTTTGACTACCAGGACCTTTCAACGGACATACTATAGTAGAACAAGCCCCTCTATTCCAATGGAGTAAGTTTAAAGACTATATTTCCTTTGGACCATGTCCTTTCCCTGTTCTTTTTCTCCTTTCCTTTCTTTGTGGAAGAAAGTTCTATCTCTTACCTATATGACAATGTCAGTCCTTTCTGAATGTCTGAGTCCCGAATTCTTGTAAATTTCTAAAGTACATCTTTGTTTTGAGATCCTTTGCATTCTTTTCATTCTCTCATTTGTGTGCCGGTTTGCGATTTTATGCCGTACGGTTCGTGACCGTTATGTCCAAAATCACAAACAAACACACCTGTGATCTTACCTTTTGGAGTGTCTTTTTGTGTCCTTCACTCATTTTAGCCCAGACACACCACAGCAAGATAAGGATCGACCATGATAGTTCAAGGGTGATTCCAGAATAGCTTGGCGCCTATGGGCGCCAAGCTATTCTGGCATCACCCTTGAACTATCATGGTCGATCTGTGTCCTGCACTGCAATGCAGTCTTCAGAGGACAACGGCAACATTTGGGGATTTCGGTGTTGGGGTAGATTGAGTTAACCCCTTCCCTGCCACTGATTACAAATCATGTTTCTGAAATCTTTGTCACCTCAACGCCGCAGGACTGCAACCGTCCAAGGAATATGGAAACAAAGAGGTGTCGGCAAGAGACATAGATCCTCATGGGCCCCCGCAGTTGCGGGGGCTCATGAGGATCTATGTCTCTTGCCTGTTCGATGGCGTTTACTTTTTCTCTGCAGTGAAGGGGTTGAGGACGTCGTATCTTATTTCTTTCGCGTGTCCTTTCGGTTCTTGTATCCCAATTCCGTCCGTCTTTTTGGGGGTTCTCTCTTTCACATTTTTATCATGTTTCTTCTCCGCCGTCCCTCCTCCTCTTTCACCAACAGTCAAGGGGGTTTTATGCCACCCCGGGTCTCTTTTCGCTAACCGTTGTGAAACCCTAGGTCATGTTGCCCGCTGAAGGAGAAGGCTTATAATTTCATCATCCAGAGATGAAAAAGCCAAGCAAGCAAGAGGCATAGAGGCAGTTGCGGGGGCTCATGAGAATCTATGCATCTTGCAGGTAGGCGGCGATCGCCTCTGTTGTCAATGGATGACCGGCCGCCCCGACAACCCGTCAGTTGTCTGGGCTAATATTCGGCAAATATGAAATGCGCGCCTTTTGTGTGGAAACTCCTAATGTATGCCGACACGCGCGCGTACACACGCAAACACTCATATACCCCTCTGTCCTATGAAATATCGGCCCATACACACCCACGCTGAAATGCGCGAGGGCTCTACGACACGTGCTAGCCAAACCTATCAGGGTTTAATGAGTTGAAGACGCCAGAAATCGCGTGCCCATGAAGCGAAATGGATATGACCAAACTGAGATGAAAGAACATTTGGCGGGGAAAGTGGGCAACTGACAAAATGAACGGAGAGGGTTATTTTCTTGGAAAATGGAGGAGAAATAAAACGAATAAGAGGGGAGTTTAATGGGTTTCCATCTGGGGCAGGTTTCTTTTTCTGAATCCAAGGCCATTTTATCATCTACCAGGGCTTCGTTTTAACCAGTTTCCCTGCCAGTCGACGCACACTGTGTTTCTGAAATCTTTGTTATTTACCACTGACCTCAGAGAACCCCAACCGCCCGTGGTCAGAACATGGACTCAAAGTGATATCAGCAAGAGGCATAGATCCTCATGAGCCCCCGCAAATGCGGGGGATCATGAGGATCTATGCCTCTTGAATTTGGATGGTGTTCATGCTTTCTCGACAGTGAACAGGTTAACTCCTTCACAGCTGCTGACGCTTTTTTTCCGCCGAGAGTTATTGTCAGCAGTAGTTAAAGGAATAATCTTCCACTTCTTTTATATTCGTTTGTGAGCTGGTCTGTGATTTTGGATGCCGGTTACAGCTATGCACGTCATATTATACGAATAAGAATAAGAGTACTTTATTATCTCGAAAAGAGAAATTCGTTTGTGGTACATTTATAACAAATAGTACAAACAAGACATGAGAACATTATAACATAATTATGAATATTTTCTCCCTGCACTACTTACACAGTTATAAATTCCAAATGGACATACGTATACACTAAAAAATCTTTACACATAACTCTTACACATCTCACACATAAACATCTTTTATGAACTGAACTGAGCGGCACTTACACATTCACACCCACCTCTACACATGAATACATATTACCCGTATTTCAACCTAATCCTAACCCTAATCCAAATTATGCATGGTGGTGTAGATATGGTGGTGGGGGCATGGTGATAGTCAATGACATTCACCATCACCATTTTAACATCACCATTCCTATACCCCCGTGTCACCAACACTGTTTCTATACTTCGATTGCACTATCAATATTTTAAGATCCTTTTTTTCGCAATCACCATTTTGCCATAATTATTTCACATTGACCATTGCATCATGACCGTTTCACCACCATTCTTTTATCATCACCATTTCACCGTCGCTGTTTAACCAGCTCACAAACCAGATAGGCGAGGCTAGCGCTGGTAGAACTGTACACATACCAAGGGGAATTACTCAGCGCTGGACAGACAAACAGTTAGATCCCCTGCTCCCGCCTATCAGGCACCCAAAAATTCAGAAAAAGACATGGGTTATAGGCTTGACCTGATGCATCCTTTTTAGGAATGTATATGATCGTCTTGTTCTATACCTGCGTATTTTTCTGTGGGCTGGCGATTGGGTGCCTGATAGGCGGGGCAAGGCATCTATCTACCTGTTTGTCTGTTCAGCGCTGTTTAACCATCACCATTTCCATACTACCATCACCATGTCTATACCACCATTTCACTATCACCGTTTCACCATCGCGATTTCACCATCATATCACTGTCACCGATTAAGCATCACCATTTCTGCTCTACCAGGCAAACAAAGTCTGCCGCATCTTACCTGCTAACTGCAAGTGTTGCTGTACTAAGGAACAGCCGTGTGCAGACAAAGCTTAGCTTACGCCAGGTCGAATTCCTTTTGCTCATTGGGAAGTCGCTTTTACAACATCAAGAATAACAATAATGACAGCAACATCAACAACAACCCCAACAGCGACAACATTTTGCATATTTCAAAATCAACTGCCGCGGACAGTTGTAAATGTCATTATCCAGTAGGGATCTCTCTCGTTACCTTTTTCAAAATAGCTCTTAACTCAGTTAACTCCGACACGCCACGGCAAGACATGGATCGAGCGTGATAGTTCAAGGGTTGTGCCAGAATAGCTTGGCGCCCATAGGCGCCAAGCTATTCTGGCACAACCCTTGAACTATCACGCTCGATCATTTCCAGAAGTGTAATACAGTCTTCAGAGGGCAACTTCAAAATTTGAGGATTTCGGTCTTAGAGCAGAATGTGTTAACTTGTGTGCACGTCCTGAGTAATTCTTTGTCACGCTCGTGACGTTCAGCACGAAGTACAATGGAACCCAAAAAATAATAATTGTGCCCAAAGCAGAACCTAAAAAAAATATCCAGCGTTTTATCATTCAAAGCTCCCGTGTTGAAGTACTCATATCCTTTATATATATATATATATATATATATATATATATATATATATATATATATATATATATATATATATATATATATATATATATATATATATATATATATATATATATATATATATATATATATATATATATATATATATATATATATATATATATATATATATATACTTTTAACAAAGGCGTCGTCGCCCAAAGCCAAAATATGCATTCGATCAGATTAGTTCCAAGGGACATAATTTTTCATTCAATTCTGAGAATGCTGTGCTAATGCCATGGAATTCCAGGCTGGTAAGCTTGCATTGTGTCATCAGGACATCAGCTGCCCTTTTTGTGACAGCATCGCTCAATTGTTCTAGAAAGAGAGGGTAGTGGGAGAGAAGCATTCTCAGAATTGAATATAAAACTTGAAGTTTATCCGCTTTGAAAAAAAAAAAAAAAAAAAAAACAAAAAAAAAACAAAAACAATAACATTTTGACATTAGAGGAAGGAAGTCCAGACTGCGAATAACAAACCACTTTTAAACACACTTAACAACTGTAGTGGTGTTTGTCAGAAATGTATTTGCATTCCTTTCCAACGTCACCAAAAAATGATGTTTCGAAATGTCTGCTGTGAATGGCTCAATGGAAACGTGTTGCATCCAGACACGCGGCATAAAGCCGCGTGTCCGGAGGCAGGACGTCTTAAATGTGTTAACTTTATCTTCCTTTCCCTCCAACCCCAGCCCCCCCGCCCCCCCTACCCACCACCCACCCACAGACCAACACACGAGAAGATTTTTTAACAGCACAACGCACTTTAAATTGTAGAGAAAAGTAGATCAGCTTTGTTAGCTTGTGTCTCACACAGAATTGTGTTTATTTACGCTGATTCTAGATGTGAACTGACCGAATGAGAGCTCAGACATGTGAAAAACAAAGGAACAACACTCTGTGATTTTGGACATTACGTCTGTAGGACATCCGGTCCAAGACCAAAGGCCAGCACAGAAAAAAAAAATAAAAGTGCTTCTGCGTTTACGCAAATGTTTTAATTTTTAAGAAGTGCTTGAAAATTAGTTTTGCGAGCAAGATTCCGCTCCTCTACGAAGAACAACCAGAAATGTAAACACAAGGGAGACCACACACTCGGAGTATTTCTTTTGGGTTTAGAGTTCTCGTTCCTTCCTGAAAAATGTGAAGATATATACCCCCTCTTCTCATGATGTGTTTTCTTTCCTTATTTATGAGTTCTCTTCTCTTTTTGACAACAAATCTCAGGTGAAAGTGATTTTTTCACCCTTTAGTCTTCCTTCTATTTTCCATTCCCCTTTTTCCCTTTATGAGTACGCGATCATCGAAGCAACAAAGACTGTTTTCCTGCCAAGGGAGGGGTGCGTGGCCTCTTAAAAGCGCCACCCGGTAAGCAAAAGGTCCTTGGTCCGACGCCAAGCGCAGGACCTTTTGCTCGCTTGCAATTTGCATCATTTATTAAAGCTGACGGGTTCTCTGAAGGGGGGCAAACATTTCGCCACGGCAGTCCTGTGTCAATGAGTACAATAAGATAGAACACAGTAAAACCTAAAGGGTGACTTACTGGAGTGCCCGCCTGCTTGGCAGCAGGAGCTCATGAGAATCTATGCCTCTTGCAAGTTGAACTGGTGGACTGTCTGCTGTCATGACCTACCCCTCAAACAGCTTTCTTTGACTGCGACTACTCAAAGATTTTACTGTGACTATGCACCCCTGTTGGCACAAAAAAATAAAGAACCCTCTTTTTTTTTTTTTTGCACTGGGGTCTAAATGGGAATCGTCAAAATACCGTCACACCTGTCTCAAACGGTCCTGTTTACAGTAACTTTGCCTGATTACACAAGGGAGCTGTTTTACCCATTAACTTTTTGCCTACCTAGTAACTTCTCTGTATTATGTGCTCTGCTACTAAGTAGTTTTGTTAACTCATTCAGCCCCACGGACGTATTTTCCAAATTTTGGAGGCGTCATCTAATGACTATGCACAGTTGCAGGAGATGGATCGACCATGATAATTCAATGGCAGTCAGATTAGCTTGGCGCCGACAGGCACTGCCATTGAATTATCATGGTCGATCCATCTCCTGCTGTAGTGCGTCAGGGCTGAATGGGTTAAAAGTTTATTTCTGTATCCGGCGTACTTGAAACGACACATTCAGCGCTAAAAATAGTAGCGGCTTGAAACGACGCATTCAGCGCTAAAAATAGCCACGGACAAGCACTGCAAACGAATCTTGGCTGGAAGGATCTCACCGGCAATGCTGTTCTAGGGGAAGTAATCTCCCGGCGGCTGAAGTCGACAACATATCAAAATGCTAAATTGCGGATTGTTCCTGGTTGCGTCCTTTGCTATGAAACCTGTAATACGGTGGCGTTTGCATGAAACCTCGTAAGTGACATATTGGCGCGATATCATGTTTTGACGCGGTTGCTTCCTGTGGCTTTTCTCTCCACATTTTCTCACGACATCTGGAGCCTGTGTCTCAACAGGAAATGCTCATAACAGCCTTGAGAAGAGAGCCTCGAATCACATATTCTGAAGAAAATATAAAGCTTTTTGTTTGTTTGTGTTTGTTGCTTTTTTCTTTTTTTTTTTTTTTTTTTTTGCTTTTAGTTTCGTTTTTGAAAACACAAAATTGTTGTGAAAGTAAAAATATCACAGCAACAATTTTGTATGAAAAGGAAATAAGAAGACCTTTTTAAAAGCTAATCTAGCACTACTCTTGAATTGTCATGGTCGAACCATCACGAACTGTAGGGCGTCGGAGCAGAAATGAGTTAAATCGATTATCAGCGGTCTGTCAGTCCACTGAAGAATTTTTTTTTCAAGGCAAACTGGCGAGTTTCCACAGCGCTGTGCATTTTCATGCCTTCGACAATTAAAGTAGATCACGTATGGACTTTCAGAGCGCACAAATACTACTTCAAAACACACACACACACACACACACACACACACACACACACACACACACACACACACACACACACACACAAACACACACACACACACAAACACACA
This sequence comes from Semisulcospira habei, assembly GCA_036245525.1. Taxonomy (NCBI): domain Eukaryota; kingdom Metazoa; phylum Mollusca; class Gastropoda; family Semisulcospiridae; genus Semisulcospira; species Semisulcospira habei. The sequence continues at coordinate 72,678,547 of BTPG01000004.1, read as the reverse complement.
CACAAACACACACACACACACACACACACACACACACACACACACAAAACCACCTGCGAACTTTGCTCTGCTATGAGTATAACGTAAAACTGTTAAACGTTTGTGGCTTAACACATTCTGCTCCAGGACCTAAATCCGGAAATTTTGAAGTTGCCCCCTGAAGACTGTATTACACTTCTGGAAACAGATCGAGCGTGATAGTTCAAGGGTTGTGCCAGAATAGCTTGGCGACTATGGGCTCCAAGCTATTCTGGCACAACCCTTGAACTATCACGCTCGATCCATGTCTTGCCGTGCGTGTCGGAGTTGAATGAGTTAACGTTTTGTGTCCATCACAAATGTGATTTCAAAGACAGGGCACCTAACGTTGAGTCTGAATAAATGTTGACCACAGCCGGGTATAAACCAACGACCTGTTGGACGAGAGTCGATCGCTTTTCCACCTGAGCTATTAAGCTCCCCTCTATGAAAAATAACGAAATGGACGGGCTCAACGGTAGTAATTTTTCTGACTGCGCTGGAGAGTTTGGTGTCCTACGGACATAAAGGCAGCTGAAAGAAACTCAACCTCCCTTTTATTTCAGCCACACGCCGATTGCTCACAACTGGAGCACCTTTCAGTCAGGGAGCTTTTTAAATAAAAATTCTTTCCTTTCAAATCTCCTCAGTCGCCCTGAGAGACCTTTCTGCCTGCTAGAGATATAGATTTTAATAATTCCCTGTACAGCCAACATCTTTCCATCTGCAGCAAATGTAGATTTGCAGACGTTCAAGGGCTCATAAGATTCCGAACCTCTTGCTATGATGTTCTTCTGAGTACTGGAAGACAAATCCTTTCTTCGTGCAGGAGACATAGATTCTCATGAGAATCTATGCCTCTTGCTGATCGAAGTCGGTCCTATTTACATTTGTAGCTGGAGGAGGTATGGTGGTGTCAGTCATCTTTGAAACGCGTTGCGTGTAGTATAATAGCACATTGAATGCTGTTTTCGGTGCTTGCTTGCACACAATGGCGGAACTTGAACATCGCTATTCAAAACTTGAAGAGGTCGTGAAATATTAGGTGCCACCCCCGCCCGCTGAAATTCCAAGCACCAGTTGCTTGAGTGAACTTACAGGCTCCTGCGTATGCCAGACTAAGCAAGGTATTCCGCTGTAGCAGAGCACCTTTGCCAAGTGACTTGCACATGGCTACCGGCACCGGAGCTTTTCTTTTCATGTTGTGCTCCTCTCTCTCTCTCTCTCTCTCTCTCTCTCTCTCTCTCTCTCTCTCTCTCCGTGATTTGTTGCTGGTCTATAAAACTCCCCAAATTAAAGAAACATCGTCATACCACAACAACCTACAGGTCGTTTAAAAAAGCGGCATTACAGTCGTAATGAGTTTCTACACGATCTTAATAACACTCCTTCAGTTCGACGATGTCGGTCCTTCTCACAGATGATCCAAATATTGCGCTGTCCACTTGGTACAGATTATTCCTTGGAGTATTAGACAGACATGCGCCGATTAGAACAAAAAGAGTAAAGAGTGAGATACTTCCCCCTTGGCTGACAAAAGAAATAATGCATGCCATGTCGGTGCGAAATGACCTAAAAAGAGAAAAGAACTTTGATGAATTTAAAAAGCAGCGAAACCGTGTGAGGTCAATGGTGCGAGCCGCGAGGAAAGACTTTATCCGCAACACTGTCAAGGACAACAGAGATGTGTCAGCAGTGTGGCCGCTGAATTCGATCACTCGAGGCAATAGCAGTAGGTCAACAATCATCCCCAGTAATCTCTCCGCCGACACATTCAACGAACATTTTTTGTCTGTTGCGGATTTGATAACTATTCCTAGTCGTGATACAGAGGCTGACATATGCCCCGATTACTTAGTTAATTTCTGCAACAGAAAAACAACTGGCACACTACCATTTAATATCCCCATACTTGCTGTGCACGAAGTGGGCAAACTAATTAGTGACCTAGCTAATAAGAAGTCCTCCGGCCATGATAATATCAACCCACAAATATTAAAGTTGTCTGTACCATACATCATAGAGACCCTTACTTATATTTACAACTTATGTATTCAAAAGAATGTATTCCTTACAGACCTCAAAGTTACAAAAGTCGTTCCACTGCCAAAATCAAAAGATCGTACTGACCCTAACAACTATAGACCCATTTCTCTGCTGTCAGTATCATCTAAACCCCTCGAAAGGCATATACATAAACACCTGTCTGACTACTTAGAATCGCGAAAGTTGCTACATTCGTCTCTGTCAGGATTTCGCCCTCGGCACTCATGTCATACGGCTCTGAGCAGATTAACAGACACATGGCTTTCAAATATGAATAATTCGCAGCTGACAGGTGTAATTTATCTTGACTTTATAAAGGCTTTCGACTTAGTGAACCATACAATATTGATTTCCAAACTTAAGCATTATCTTCGAAACGACATAGGTGTTTCCTTTTTTATGTCATACCTCTAAAACAAAAAACAGAAAGTAGTTGCTAATGGAGCCTACTCTTCTACTAAAGATGTTAAACTCGGGGTTCCGCAGGGGTCAATCTTAGGTCCTCTTTTATTTTGTATTTACATCAATGACCTGTCTCTAAGTCTCACCTACAAAAGAAGCAACACAATGTGATATGTTCGCCGATGATACCTCAATCCACACAGTTAACAAAGACATACGTGAAGTTGAAAATGGCCTTCAAAAAAAGTCTCGACGATATATCAGCATGGTGTAAAGTCAACTCAATGATTCTGCGTCCTACTAAAACAAAATCTATGATTATTGCAACACGCCAAAAGCACCAGTTAAAACCTTTAAAGCTTAATCTATCACTCGGCGACGACATCATAGAACAGGTAGCCGAACATCGTCTATTGGGGGTCACAAATGATAATCAGCTGAGGTGACAGATGCACATTGACAATGTCTGTAAAACGGTCTCTAGAAATGTCTTTATGTTATTGAAATTAAAGTATTACACAGATAGTGAAACCAGAAAATTGTTCAGTAGTGCACACATCATGTCACATATAAACTACGCATCCACGGTGTGGGATTGTTGCAGTGATGTCCACTTATAAAGACTAAATTCTTTACATAGGAGAATGGCAAAATTAATTCTTCCCGACCTGCACTTGACGACCGAGGAAAAACTCACTAAAGCTGGATTCCTGCCCCTTCAAAATCATTTTAAATATAACAAAGGGGTACTGATGTTTAAAGTGTGGAACCATAGCGCTCCAGTATATCTAACAGAGTTGTTTAAAAAATCAGATTCCTGCTATGGGAACATGAGGGGTATTTATATTGTTCCAAAACCCCGAATTAATATATTTAAATCTACTTTGTCATTTGCGGGTTCCACACTGTGGAACTCACTCCCACATCACGTTAAAGCCACTCCGACATTATCTCGTTTCAAGGCAAGCCTTTATAGGTATCTGACATTACTCAAATAATATCTAGTTATTCGTAGACACACGAATGTACGTGTATATTCTAACAATCATGCGTATGTGTATGTGTGTGTGTGTGTGTGTGTGTGTGTGTGTGTGTGTGTGTGTGTGTGTGTGTGTGTGTGTGTGTGTGTGTGTGTGTGTGTGTGTGTGGGGACGAGTGAGTGCGTTTGTGCGCGGCGTATGCGCGTGTTTGTGTTTAGTGGACTATATATTTTGTATTACTGTGCTTTGATGTCTCTTTTTCATGTATATTTTGTACTTAGTTAGTCGTAGTTGTAGCAACGGCAGGTACGAAAAATGACATAGTCACTGACTGTGTTAATATCTTCACCGTTGTAACATAAAGATTCATTGACTCATTGATTCATTGATTCTCTCTCTCTCTCTCTCTCTCTCTCTCTCTCTCTCCTCTCTCTCTCTCTCTCTCTCTCTCTCTCTCTCTCTCTCTCTCTCTCTCTCTCTTTTAAGATGTCGAGTAGCTCATTACAATTTCAGAGTTTACACGTGGGACATCTAAATATCTATCATTTGCTGAATAAGATTCCCGATTTGACCGTCCTTCTGACTCAACCCACCCCCTTTCACATTTTTGGAATCACAGAGTCGCGATTACATTCTGACATAAGTGATTTGTCCATTTCGATACCGGAGTTTTCTGTAATCCGGCGCGATCCTGTACGTCCTCAACAAACAGGATTAGCTGTTTATATTCATGATTCTATTGCGCACTTTACACGCAGAAAAACAGACCTGGAATCAGACTCTGTTGAAAGCGTGTGGGTTGAGGTGAAGACAAACAAATCAGCCCCTTTGCTTGTTGGATTTGTCTACAGAAATCCGTCTGCATCATTTGAGTGGTACGACGATTTCTTACAAATGGCGGACACCGTTAACAATTGCAACTCTGATATTTTACTGCTCGGAGACTTTAATATTAACATGTTTTCCACACACCCTGCTTGGGAGTCTACTATTACTATGGTAGGCCTCAAGCAGCTTATCACATCCGCAACTAGAGTTACGCAGACGTCTGCCACTCTAATTGATCATGTATACACTTCCAACAAGTCAAGGGTCCTTAGCTCTCGTGTTCTTAAAGTGGCGATTAGCGACCACTATCCTGTGTGCTGTAGTTGGGCTCTGAAGGTGGACAAACCATGTCGTAAAAACCAGCATACCACTATTCATTACAGGTCGGTTAAACACTTCAATCGGGACGCGTTTCTCGCCGACCTGAGCGGAATCTCTTTTCAGTCAGTTTATAACTATGATAATCCTGAAGAAGCGTTGGCCGAATGGTACAGATTGTTCCTTGGTGTACTTGACAAGCATGCGCCACTACGTGAAAAGAGTCAAACACGCACAGTTACCTCAGTGGTTAAGTAAGGACATTAAAGACGCCATGGCCCTCCGAAATGAACTGAAGCGGAACAAAGATTAAGCTGCCTTCCGCAAGCAGCGTAAGCGCGTAAAGTACCTGGTGCTCGAGGCCCAGAAAAAACACTTCCAGCGCTTGATGGATAATAAAACTGATACCGTATCTGTCTGGCGAGCCCTCAATGCCTTTACCAAATCACGTCAAACACCACCATGTACTTCTATACCTGCTGATACTTTTAATCAACATTTCCTGTCTGCTGCCGACTCACTTTTGAATAAAAGTACTAATAACCTAAACAAGCCGACTATTTCTGTAAAACTAAAACATTTTTGCGACGAGAGACTCGCGCCAAAAGACTTTTTTAGTATTCCCTACTTAACTGTTTTCGACGTAGGCAAGTCTATTAGTCAGCTGAAAAATAAACGCTCCCTTGGTCATGACGGCATTAATAGTTTCTTTTTAAAACTGTCTGTCCCCTATGTGGTCGAATCTTTAACATTTATCTACAATTTTATAATCCAGCAAGGTACTTTCCCAAGAAGTTGGAAAATAGCTAAAGTCATTCCGCTGCCTAAAACTAAAGACCTCACTGACCCCAACAAATTCAGGCCAATTTCACTTTTATCAACTTTGTCAAAGCCTATAGAAAAACATGTCCACAGGCACCTGAGTCACTTCCTGGAGACACATAACTTGATTTATCCCTTACAGTCAGGCTTCAGACCCCGCCACTCTTGTCACACGGCTCTGTCTCATCTGACCATACCTGGCTAACTTCAATAAACAATGCTGAAATGACCGGTGCGGTATTTTTTAGATTTTTCTAAAGCTTTTGACTTAGTCAAACATGAACTGTTGCTACAGAAGCTGTTGGCATACCACATAGACACAGATTCCGCTGCCTTCTTTAAATCTTATCTAAGCAATAGATCTCAGCCACGGTATGTTTTTGTCAACGGTAAGCGTTCCTCAGAAGGTGTCATTAAGCATGGAGTACCCCAGGGGTCTATTTTAGGCCCTCTCTTGTTTTTAATTTTTATTAATGACTTGCCTTTGTGTATCTCACAATCAAATGTGCGATGCAATTTGTTTGCAGATGACGCTACTCTCAACGTGTCGTCGGCAAAAATATGTACAATTAATTTTTCTTTGCAACATAGTCTATTAGACGTCTCACGAGACAACTACATCATACTTAACCCATTTAAAACAGAGTGCATGCTAATCACTACACGTCAAAAGCACCAGCTAAACCCACCGCCACTTAGCCTTTCCCTTAACTGTCAGCCAATTAAACAAGTTAAGGAGCGCCGGCTGCTAGGCGTCATTATAGACGATCAATTGACATGGCATGCGCATGTAAACAGTGTGTGCAAAATTGTGTCCAGAAATCTTTTTC